>OX424573.1:108212955-108885455 GCA_949152435.1 Gastracanthus pulcherrimus | reverse complement strand
GGACGTATAATTACTTTTGCACAAAAAACTGCTGGTCATGCCCATTAGGCCACAAAACTTGTTACAACCTGCGAGACCTAGACCTAAAGTACGCATTACGAAAATAAATCTAGTGTTGATTTCATAAGATCGATTTATTTTCTCGCTCGATGGAACGTTACGTGCAACACATTTATCACATTTCACTTGTATATTGAAACCAAGGCCTTCTTCTCCGGCGCATTTGAATTCAACTTTGCCGTCACACTCGGCACATTTTACTAACGAAGAAATTGAATTAAATACCAACAAAAAGTCGATAATACGGTAGCCTTTTTCGACATCTTCGGGTACACTTTTATTAGTGCTCACACTGATTTTTTTTTTCGACGTACTCGTATTCAGCGACTTTTTATTAGCTTTAGGAGTAACTTTCTTTTTCGGTTTGAACAGAGTACGTCCACTTCTCTTTCTTTCTGCTCTTGAGACTTTCTTATAACTTGGCATTTTCACTAAACTTTATACACTACTGCTTTGAACCGTTTAGCTACACGTACAAACGTAAACTGATGCTTCTATTTCTTTTCAAATATAAACGTACACTATATCGGTTATATATTTTACCTATAGCTCGCTCCTTTTGTATACAAATAGCACTACCTGAAAGATTTTAAACTGTGTAGAACGGAGCAAAACGGTCGCCAAAGGGACTAATCCGTATACCTGCCGCGCGCTGGCTTTTCGGAGCGTTCGGCTGCGACAGCTGCAGTTCGAGGAGGGGAGACAAAACGTTGTATAGCTTTGAGAGTTTTGCTCCGATTGACTTGAAATTTTGACACGATATTTTTGAAATGTTTTTCTATAAAAAAATGCAAAAAAAATCTATTTTCAGACGATACCCCCCGCCCTTAATAGTAATGGGTTTGAATGTGGATGGGAGTAAATTCAATAAATTATTTTTTATTATAACTAGAAAATAATATTATATTTTATTATAAGAAAATATATAAAAACATACTAATCAAAGTGTTTCTGTTGCGTAATAAATAATGGTATAGTATACAAATATATAACAGTGTTTTAAAAGTGTTTCTTTTATGTCGCCTTAAAAAATAATAGTATATTTTACAAATAAATGTTTTTGAATAATAACATAATAATTAAAGTTTTATGTCGCCTTTAAAATATATCGTAATTGTTAATGTCTTAGTTACTTAATTTTTAGTAATCACTGATTGAGTCTTCTTCTTCGGAGTCTTCGACGGTGTCCCCTGGCCATCCAATTTCCTTTAATGCCAGCTGATCAAGGTTCTGGCCCTTATCATTGAAATCTGGCATTGTCTTCCAGATTTCCTCCACTTTTTTGCTCGCCGGTGTTTTTTTATGATTTTTCCACTACCGTCCCTTCTCCACCGATGACGTATTGCGAATTTTTATTTAAATTTGTAATTGTTTTGATTAGTGATTGTACCTTGCATGTGTCTGTTGCTGCATTTTCTGAGACTGGTATGGCTGCAGATTCCATCGCTAACTCCTGAGATGGGTATTGAGCTACTGCTGTAGCTCCGCCCGCATTGTTTTCGCTTAGGATATCAGCCGCAGTTGTCTCCGCCAACTCCTGTGTATCCAGTGGGTCTTCTGTTGCTAGTATCGCCTCGCAAAATGCATTGAAGTCTATTGTTGGGTCAACTGCTGTCTCCTGATTAACATTTCCTGCTGGTATTTCGACCATCCAGCTGTTTGCTGGTGATGGCAACCCGTGACTTGGAGTCGGTACTGCTGGTGATGATGTACCTGTTTCCTGAGCCATCTTCACCCAACAGATCCATGATGGTGATGTATCATGCCACTGAAGATCATCAGCTGTGATGTGTGCATTTGCAGTAGCGTCCTGCATCAAGTTGCGAGAGAATTTGTCTGGCTGATTATCAGCCGGCATTTGTTCAACTTCCACTGGCTCCTTTTCACGATCATCGGCTGTGCTGTTGTTGTGCCTGTGTTTTGTGCGTCTGACAGTGGTGACATAGTGTGTATTGTTATATCTACGACTGGTAACTCGCGAGTGTTAGTGGATACAGTGACTTCGGCGCTTGCTTCGTCTTCTGCCTCCATGTGTTGCACTAATTGTAGAATTTCTTCGATCTGTGACACTATAATTTCCCTTTGTCTGTGAAATAGCAGCTTCTGAGCTAAAAGTGCTTCGAATAGGGCTTTCTTTTCACGGTTGACTTACTTATAGAGATTCTTGATGTTTAGATCCATTGTCCCTATGTTTTTTGAGGTTAATGCGAATAAGTGGCTATTTTTTCTATGGTTATGAGGTCTATTTACTTCTCCTTTTATATCAGCTCCTCCCGATGATGAATGTGCTAAACGGTTGAATGCCTTTTGGACCTATATGCTTCTTGGATTTCTAACCCTATTTGTATTATCAAATTTGATTAATTTTTTATTTGTATCAACAATTACTTTGTTTTTTACTAGAAAATCTACCCCTAAAATCATTGATGTATGAGAATTTTTTATTATCAAAAAATTCTGAAAAATAATTTCATTTTTTATTTGCAACGGTATTTGTATTTTCCAATCAACTAAAATGTTTTTTCCAACAACTCCTTGTAATTTTGTAAATTACCAATTTTTTAATTATTTCCATGGACTACTGATAAATTGTCTGCCTTGGTTTGAAAAGCTTTTGGTGCCCCGTCTATTCTTATGTTTTTCTTCAACGTTTTTTCACACGACTGTGGCAGTTATTCTTTTGATCGGAATCAATCTGACTAGTTTAGAAAATAACTCTAATAATACAATTAGCTATTTATACCCAAACTGTGATGTTCGTAATGGTCCAAAGATATCGACTGCCACTATCTCTCTTTTATTTTGTGGTAAATCAAAGTACTGTCTACCGTCGGTTACTCCTGTATAGTACTTCATTTTTTGGCAATGATCGCATAATGACGCTACTTACTTTCCTACTTTATAGCCATTTCTTATAATAAAGTTTTCTTCAGTGAAGTGATATAATTTATCACTTCCAAAATGTAATAATAATTCATGGATTGTTTTTTTCAGATTATACACCAGATTATTTGGTACAGGTATTAGATAATTAGCATTTCTTTGTATTCTGATCAATCCATCTTTTTCTATCAGTGATTCACCTTCTCTTGATTGATGAATTAATTCAGCAATCCGTGGTTCTCATATTTGATGGTTACATAGTTGTTTTCTCCATTCTTTCCCTATTTCTTGATTATCTTTTTTGATTGTAATGTTCTTATTTCTAATTCTTTAGATTTTTTGTTGTTTTCGGTGCTTCATGAATCATTCTTGATACCACATCTGCTCTAATTTTGTCTTTTCCTGGGACACGTTGCCGTTCAATATCATATTGTTGTATCGCGAGTACCCATCGGATAATTCTATTACTTGTTATTTTACAAGTTTGTATGAACGTCAATGTTTTATGGTCAGTTCTGACAATTATTTTTAATTCTGCCAGTCAAATATTCCATTTCCGTAATTCCCAGATTACTGCTGCTCCCTCGAATTCTGTTACTGTATATCTCTGTTCTACTTGCTTTAATGGTCTGCTGATGTTGGTTATTGTTTCTTGTTATCCATTCTCGTTAATCTGAAATAATGAAGCTCCCAAACCAAAGCATGATGCGTCAGCTTTAATGCCTAGTATGACGTCTTTTTTCATCATGAGCAATTTCTTTGGCTTGTTTAAAACATTCCTTAACTTCCTGAAATGCTTGTTCCTGAGCTGGACTCCATGTAATTTTCTTGTTATTTTTCAGTAATAACTCTAAAGGTCTTGTCATTCGGATAAATTTGAAATGAATTTTCTGTCCCAGTCTGCCAGTCCGATAAACCCTTGCAGTTGTTTTTTGGTCTAGGAAATTTTATTATTGCTTGCTTAGTTTCTTATATCATCTTAATTTTGTGCTCATTAATAACTTGACCTAGGAAAATAACCTCTTTCACTCCTATCCGTGATTCATTTTTATTGACTGTCATCGAAATATATTATCACTACATTCTCTAATCTGATTCCCAAAATTTTTGCTGAGGCTCTTGTAAAGGATGCTCCAGATGTTTTTAGGACAAATGGTAGATGGTGAAATATATAAGTCTGATCTCCGAAGACATCCTGTATATTTTTTACTACTTTCTGCTAATTCGATAATTCTTAAAGCCTTTTGTTACGTCAAATTGAGCATACCATTTTGCATTAGAATTTTTCGCCATAACTTCTTCTATATTTGTGGGTTGAGCGTGATCGGACTACATTCTTTTATCTAGTTCTGTCGCACCTAAACATGTGCGTAAATCCTCATTTTTTTAGCACTATTAATTGATTGAAAAATTCAGTAGGTGCCCTTTCGATTATCTGTAGCTTTTAGCTTCTCTAATTGTTTTTTTTTTATTTCTGATTGATATACTTCAGGTATAGGTTAGTTCCTCCCTTTATTTGGCTCTGCATTTGTATCTTAATACAATGTTTGTATCCTTTTATCTATCCAGTCGCACAGCTGAATACCTCGCTATACTCTTGAAGTATTTTTTCTACATCCAACTGTCGTTGCTCGTCACTGACTTCTTGTCACACATAAATTTATCTTTTTCAAATTTTACCATTTTATTATCTGGATCTATTATCACCTTGTTGTTAGTAATAAAATCAAATACCAATATAATCAAATTTGTTGACTTGATTATAAAAATACAAGGTTGTTCTATTATTTGTCCAGCTATTTCCATTTCTAGCAATATCTGTCGGTATGTCTTAATCCGCTATCCCAGTGTACCTTTGATGGTGATGCTAGGTGTGGGTAATTCTCGCACCTTTCCCATATTTCCCAGTTCTCTTCAAACCTTTGATGAGACGACATATATTTATACACCCGTATCTAATAATGCTGTTAATTCATTATCAAACATTTTAACAGCAATTACTGGGCACACTATTTTTGAATTACATGTCTCTTCTTCTTCACTTTCTTCTATCTTCAGTGAGTTAATTTGTGTAGATTCATCTAACTGATATTTGGTTGTCACATTTGTTGAATACAACTTATTTTCCCATTCTTCTTCGCTGTCGCTTTCATTTCCTGATCCCGATTCATATTCTTCCTGTAGTGTTCTGACTTTCGACTCACCTTTTTGACCTTGCTTTCTAGTTCCTCTCCCTGCGGAGTCCATTTCATTGTTTGGGCATTATTCGTATTTTCTTGTTCTTGGCTAGTGCTAGGCTTTGTTTCTGTTAAGTTCAAGTCCTTTGAATAATTAGTACTTTATTGGTATATATCAATTCCGAAGATAGGCTTATCCATTTTTGTTAAGATTTTTGCTGTGTCTGCTATAGTGTTGTCGGGCTCTCTCATATCAAACGTGTCCTGTACTCTTTTATTAAAATGTATTTTTAACCGCTGTATAATCCAGTCATCTCATCGTGCATGGTCTAAACATCTGGCCAGTGCAGCCCATTTTCAAAAGTACGCTTCCATACTTGTTTCTCTTTTCCAATCGTTTTCCATTCAAAATATATTCAATAATTTTTCTCTAGACTTCATTACTCCAAAATTTATTTAAAAATTCTTGTTTTAATTCTCTATAAGTCTCAGCGTCGATCGTGTCGACCCAACTTAATGCATCACCTTTCATAATGTTCGAAAAAATCGCGAATTTTTGGCGCTCACTTAACCCTTCTGCAAGTGCATTCTCTTTGATGTCTCCGATCAATTTTCGTGGGATGTATTTTACTACATTTCCATCGAATTTTTGATTATTAATCCTTGAAGTTTCTCTAATGAGTCAAATAGTCCTTCGATTTTTAATCCTTCCGTGTCGGCGGTCTTGCTGATGCTCCGCACGCAATTCTTCTTCGTCTACGTTATCACCTCTCATTCTTTCATTTTCTTGCCGCCCATTGCCTCGCCCATATTGGACAAAGTCATTTCGCAGTAGTGCAATGGTTCGTTGGTTCCGGTTCATATCGATTCATGGTCTCCAAAAATTGCTCCCAATTGTCCAATAGCCTGTCCGTCATCATTTTCGATTTCGGGTAGATCTAGGCGAACTTCTTCTTGAGGATTTATGTATTGTTGTTGATCAATATCAGAATCGTTATTTCCAATATCGCCGTCAACTGGTAGTGGCTGCATTCGTCTGCGCCCACCTCTTCCACTTCCACACCGTTGATCTTGCCTCTTGTTAATCTGATTCTCATTTCTGTCTATCATTTGCTTCGATTAACTCTGCTCGTCTTCTATGACGATTCACCCGAGCTGCCACCGGGTCTAATGGTGCATCATCACCACTTGCGTCTTACATCGTTTTTGAAAATTATTATTTTTTCACTTTTTTTTTTATTTTTACGTTAAACTTATATTTTATATAGGATGTTAAATTTAGCGCGTTTTAGTTTTGTACTTCACTGTTTTTTACTTTAGTTTTCACTTTTTAGATATCGTCTTGTCACAACACAAAAAATCTTTTTTTGCACTGGCTTTATTTGTCTTTTTTAAATTTATCACGTAGCTTGAGTCACTCTTTTGTTGTTATAAATTGTATTAATGATCGGGTAGGACACTCGAGTCTTAGTATCGTCCTGTCATAGTCGCCATGTGAGCAGACAACAGGTGTTAATTGTACTATCCGTGTATAGTGCGCTGTTAGTTGTTGGCTTTGCAAGGCCTTTCGACCCTTTCGTGCGGTCGCCACCCGTTTGTTACGTACAAATGGGAAAACTAGTTTATTTATATTATTATTGGGTGCACGTCGTGGTACTGTCGTTCCGGCGATTATTCTGGATTAGGAATATCGGAGTCAGGTTTATTCACGGAAATACTCATTTTAATTAATTAATAAAGAAATTTATTTTACTTATTAATATTTTACATCTTTTTCGCAGTCGTAACGCGGAGTACAATATGAACT
Organism: Gastracanthus pulcherrimus; assembly: GCA_949152435.1. Classification (NCBI taxonomy): domain Eukaryota; kingdom Metazoa; phylum Arthropoda; class Insecta; order Hymenoptera; family Pteromalidae; genus Gastracanthus; species Gastracanthus pulcherrimus. Next base: position 108,878,528 of record OX424573.1, on the reverse strand, counting down.
CGGCGATATTGAATTTTATAGCAAATTATAGTATTTATGCGGGAGCTCTGTACGCTCTGAGCTACGATTTGATACTGTCAATTTTAAATTACCCGCGTGCTTATATACTTTTCGCTACCGACCGAGTGGTCTAACCTAATTTAGCCTTCGACGTTTGGAACTCTCCTGGGTGTGTTCTTTTTTGCATCCTCCTGGAGTTACCAAGCCCTCTTACAGGCTTAACAAGTGTCTGGAAAAATTTACATGCATTGTAGGTGGACCAATCAGTAGACAGTTTTTGATAATTTTGCTAAGAGTTTAGACTTTTAAAAATAAGAATATGCATTATATTAGGTAGAATTAAAAAAAATAGAATGGTTATGATTTCAACAGGTAATGAAATTAATGTCAAATAAATAAACTATAATAAGTACATCAAATGAGTACATCAAATAAACAAATTTTATTTTCTTTCGTATAAGTAGACAGCTTTCTAACAAAAATTTACAAGTATAAGAAAGAAGTAATTTATTTATATGTGTGTGTGTGTATATATATATATATATATATATATATATATATATATATATATATATATATATATATATATGAGTAATTCGTAGGGAAATTGAAAACAAAAACAAAATTTCAAAAAAAATTGTTATTTTTAGTATTTAGAGTGCTTGTAAATTTTTTCAGATATTTTTAGGGCCAAGTGTTTAATGCTGTTCGGAGCTAAATATGACCATATTTCCATATATATATATATATATATATATATATATATATATATATATATATATATATATATATATATATATATATATATATATATATATGGATAATTCTCTGGGAAATCCATAACAAAAATAAAAAAAGAAATTATTTTGGCAACGTGCCTTTTGGTATGTAAAATGGTCGTGAAATTTTTTAGATTTCTTTAAGTCCATATATTAAAAATTATTTTGCAGCTAAATATGACTATTATTAAGTGTGCATTTTAATAATTTTTTTAACAATATTTCATGTTATTTTGATTTTTTTATATAAATATTGCACTGTTACCATTTTTGGACTATGACAGTCACTTTTGTACTGATAAGAGGTATCTTTATGGTTTTTGGTGTAATGATTCGAGTGATCAAACCCATCTTTTTTTAAAGGATTTTTAGTTTTAAAGTGAGTCAAATTAATCGATTGGGGCACTAAAATGTTTTGGAACCATTTTTTATGAAAAATCCAGAAACTTTGCTGAGACACTCTTTGTTGCTATTTCTTTGAAGATTTTTTTTATTTTTAATTTTGCTGAATGTTTAGATTGTTGCAATCTCAGGTTTTCGTTCCGAAGGAGGTGGAAACTGAAAGGTGCAGTAATAATGAAATCAAGTGTTACAAAGATGATTCTAGTTTATTAATGTAAGACAATAGCAATTAGACAGTGAAATGAGTAAAGAATAATATTGAAATATGATACAAATACGGATTGTCGGTGTAGCCTCTCTCGATCACGTCCTCACACCATGAAGTCCGGAGCTACTCTGCCCGAAGCTGCCGTTCTCTCCGGTGGCGCCGGCGAAGCGCGGAGCTACTGGCGCCATCTGTCGGCTTCTCTCGCAAACCAGCGCGTGCATTTCAAACCAACACTGAATAAATAGAGGTTGAAATTTACAAAAAAATGTAAAGTAATTACTACATGCTCATATTTAGCCTGTATCAACTATGAACCTAACGGATTAAGAAAATCTGAAAAAATGCACATACATTCTACGTATCAATGGGAACATTTGTACTGAATAAATAAAAAGAAAATTTGTTTGAGCTTCATGTCACAGAGAATCACCCATATATATTATAACAGAACATTTGTATTGCGAGGGCGAATGTTGTTGGTCAATATTCGCCCGATCATCGTGCACTTGTGCACCTCTTACTCTGCCGGCGCTTCACAGCCAGTAGGCCGCGTCTCAGAGGTGCTTATCCTGCGCTTGAGGTTAGAAGGTGCTTACCAGCTTCATTCCGCGCGAGACTCCTGCGCTGGCTGCGTATTCCGGGCTAGGCTAGTACAAGAGGGCGTACGACCTCTCAAATCGCACACGAGCGAACGTTATATATTACGAAGGGTGCCACTGCCATCTTCCCGCGCGCATAAAATTAACAGTTCCGCTGTGCAGATATCTGAATAAAGCGCACTTACTTTTCAGAAAACGGTTCATAGACGGGGACGGCAGAAGCCTATCCGATCTACGGTGTCAGACTTTCGACCAATTGCTCTGCTGAGCTTTCTTTCTAAAGTCCTGGAAAAAATAGTATATGACCAAATAACAGACATTTACGAAAAAACAACACTTTGGACCCGGTGGAGACTGGTTTTCGACAGTATCACAGTACACAAACAGCACTACTAAAACTCACTGAAGACATACGAACAGGTATTGACAGCAACAAAAAATTTTTGACCATCTTGTTAATGTTCGATTTTAGCAAAGCATTCGACACCATCTCACATACACTATTGCTCAGTGGTTCTTTTTGACGTGTCAGGGGAGCTCCAGACACGACTACAACGTTTACAGAATTCATGTGTGAGATACATATGTGGTGATGAGCATATCACCGCCTACAGGGAAAAACTTGACTGGTTAGATCTGAAGGTGAGGAGGGAGTATTTTATAGGGCTGCTGCTTTACAAAGCGGTTGTCATGCGGCCAAAAATCCAAGCTCAGCCGGGCCTGCTAGGCGAGGGTGTGCGGGGTTATGCAATACTTTCGAACCCTGGGGTACACCTGCGAAAGTGGAGATTCAATGAGAAATTTTACATCCCTCATGAATGACTGCCTGAGAGAGAGAGAGAGAGAGAGAGAGAGAGAGAGAGAGAGAGAGAGAGAGAGAGAGAGAGAGAGAGAGATAACAGATCGCCAATTTATGAAACCTAATATAATGCTATAAAGTCAAAATTCAAAAAGTTCGTAACAGAGCGCTTCGTCATACACAAAAAATAATATAAAAAGATAAGAAAAAATATATACACACACATTCAAAATGCACGTACATCTGTCGCGTCATATATAAAATACACACTCATTCATCAATCATTCTTACAATCATTCACGCTAATAAATACTCCCATACTTGACATTTAACACTTAAAATAAATTAGGACTACACAGAAATGGATGAATACAATCAATTTAACACAGTCCGCAGGCTCATCTCTGTGTAATCTTGGCACCGTGGAGTTGTTTAAGGTGCCTGCCCCTCACCGTTTTAAATTTTCTAAATGATGACAGGCACCTCACACTGCTTGGGAGGGAGTTCCAGAGGTGCACACCTTCAACTCTAAATGAGAATAGGCCCTTATCGGTGCGCAACCCCGGAACTTAAAGCTCTTTCATACCACCCCTACCTTAAATCGTGGCCTGGTTTTTTTCAAAAAAGAAGTAAGATATGGTGGCTGCTGCAAGACATTCGCTTTACAAAGCAACAGCCCCATAAAATACTCCCTTCTCGCCTTCATGTCTAGCCAGTCTAGACTCTCCCTGTAGGAAGTAATATGTTCATGCCGCCTAACATTACATATGTACCTCACACATGAATTCTGCAAGCGCTGTAGTCGTGTCTGAAGCTCCCCTGACACGCCAAGAAGAGCCACTGAGCAGTAGTCTCCGTGGTGCATAACGGAAAAATTTTAGACTGTAAAGAGACCTGTTCACTTTTTACTGACCACATTTAATTGCGGTTTCCACGTTAATCTTCCGTCCATCAGAACGCCGGCCTGCATCCGAATGCCTTGCAAGTCAAGGCTCTGAATCCGTTTGATGTTATGATCATATCCAAAAATAATCGCCTTTGTCTTGTCGACATTGAGGCGCGGTCAGCTGCCGATGCTCAATTCGACACTGCTCGTGCGACAGCCGACATGCGACTGATACCGTCACAAAGACCTTCCAGGGTCACTTGAGTGTAGGTTTGCAGGTCGTCAGCGTAGAGTAAGTGTTTAAGACCATCTAAGTCAAGTGCGTCTTGTAGGTTGTTTATGTAAAGGCTGAAGAGCAAGGGTCCCAGGACTGAGCCCTCTGGCACGCCAAGCTTGGTGGTTAGCCAACCAGATTCCCCATTTGTATTAGTAACGACTTTCTGTCGTCTCCCCTTTATATATGACTTAAGCCGCAGCAAAACACTCCTGGAAAAACCCATGCGCATCAGCTTACGCAGTAGTTTTGTATAGATAGATAGATAGATAGATATATATATACTGTTTATTCATCAAAGACGAAATTCTTACAATTGCATGTACATGTATAGTTATAATAATTAAAATATCAGTCAGTATTATATATTTGTTATCTTACATTAACATTCACTTATTGCATTTCTTATGTATTAAATAACATTATTCGCTGTAACAGTTCGTCAGTTTATAAAATCTAAATATAATGAACTAGTCATAGTCAGATGACATATCACAGAACACGCTTCGTCAAAATACATAGAATAAAATAAATACAATAGAGATAACATATTACGATAAAAATAAAAAGAATACATACACATACTTTACTAAATTTTTACGTATAACTATCACGTCGAAAATTTAAAAACACACTCATTCATATGACACTTTTACAATTCACACTAATAAATACATTCGCACTTAACACTTAACATATTTAATAAATAAATAAATTAATCAATAACTAAGTCAAATAAATAAATAAGTTAGATAAATAATTAAATTAAATAAATAAATAAATAAGTTAGATAAATAATTAAATTAAATAAATAAATAAATAAATTTAAATAAATAAATAAATTAAATAAATAAATAATTCAAATAAATAAATAACCTAAATAAATATCCGAGTCAGATTGGGAATACACAGAGATGAACAAAATAATATATAAACCGATTCTCGAAAAGTTCACCTCTATGTATTCCCGTCACCATGTAATTGTTTAAGGTGCCTGCTAAACGCTGTTTTAAATTTCCAAAAAAATAGCAGGCACCTCACACTACTTGGGAGCGAATTCCAGAGGTGCACACCTTCAACTCTAAATGAGAATAGGCCCTTATCGGTGCGCGACCCCGGAACCGAGAGCTCTTCTCTCTCTCTCTCTCTCTCTCTCTCTCTCTCTCTCTCTCTCTCTCTCTCTCTCTCTCTCTCTCTCTCTCTCAGAGGGGAAGACGACATTCCCCAAAGTATAGTGGCTAAGGCTCTTCCGTTTGTGGGAGATCATATTGTTAAGATCTTTAACTCCACTCTGTCCAGTGGCATTTTTCCGGGAGCTTGGAAGGGAGCTCGGTTGGTGCCTTTGAAGAAGAAGCCTATCCCATCTACGGTGTCAGATTTCCGACCAATTGCCCTACTGAGTTTCCTTTCTTAGGTCCTTGAAAAAATCGTACGCGACCAAATAACTGACTTCTTACGAGAAAATAATACTTTGGACCCGATGCAGACTGGTTTTCGACAGAATCACAGTACACAGACAGCACTACTGAAACTGACGGAGGACATAAGATCAGGCATTAACAACAACAAAAAACTATTGACTATTTTGTTAATGTTTGATTTTAGCAAAGCATTCGACACCATCTCACACACTAAACTGCTGCGTAAGCTGATGCGCATGGGATTCTCCAGGAGTGTTCTCCTGTGGCTTAAGTCATATATCATGGGGAGACGACAGAAAGTCGTCACAATCACAAACGGGGATTCAGGTTGGCTAACCACCAATCTTGGCGTTCCACAGGGCTCAGACCTGGGACCCCTGCTTTTCAGCCTGTACATAAACGACTTACAAGACGCACTCGACTTAGATGGTGTCGAACACATACTTTACGCTGACGACTTGCAAACCTACACACAAGTGACCCTGAAGGGTCTTCGTGATGGTATCGGTCGCATGTCGGCTGTAGCACAAGCAGTGTCGAACTGGGCAACGTCAGCTGGCCTGCGCCTCAATGTCGGCAAGACAAGGGCGATCATTTTTGGATCTGATCACAACATCAAACAGGTTCAGAACCTTGACTTGCAAGGCATTGAGATACAGACCGGCGTACACGTTCCCTTTGTCGACACAGTCACCAACCTCGGCGTGGTGATGGACGGAGGGTTGACATGGAAGCCGCAACTGAATGCGGTCAGTAGAAAGGTAAATAGGGCTCTGTATAGCTTAAAACTTTTCCGTTCAAGCACCACAGAGATACTGAGGAAGCAGCTGGCATGTGCACTGGTACTACCTCACTTAGATTATTGCTCAGTGGTTCTTCTTGATGTGTCAGGGGAGCTCCAGACACGACTACAACGTCTACAGAATGCATGTGTGAGATACATATGTGGTGTTAGGCGGGATGAGCATATCACCGCCTACAGGAAAAAACTGGACTGGTTGGATTTGAAGGTGAGGAGGGAGTATTTTATGGGGCTGCTGCTTTACAAAGCGGTTGTCATGCGGCAGCCACCGTATCTTACTGCCCTCTTTGAAAAAAACCAGGCCAGGACTTCAAGTAGGGGTGGTATGAAAGAGCTCTCGGTTCCGGGGTCGCGCACCGATAAGGGCCTTTTCTCATTCAGAGTTCAAGGTGCGCACCTCTGGAATTCGCTCCCGAGCAGTGTGAGGTGCCTGCCATCTTTTTGTAAATTTAAAACGGCGTTTAGCAGGCACCTTAAGCAATTACATGGTGAAGAGTATGTTCAGAGATGAGTCGAGTATTTATTTAGGCTTTTTATTTATTTGAATTATTTATTTAATTTATTTATTTATTTAAACTTATTTATTTATTTATTTAAACTTATTTATTTATTTATTTAATTTATTTATTTATTTAAATTTATTTATTTAATTTATTTATTTATTTAATTTATTTATTTATTTAAATTTATTTATTTATTTAAATTTATTTATTTATTTATTTAATTTAATTATTTATCTTGTTTATTTATTTACTCGACGTATTTATTTATTAATTTATTTATTTATTTATTAAATATGTTTAGTGTTAGTTAGGTGTGAATGTATTTATTAGCGTGATTGTTAAAGTGTTATGAATGAGTGTGTTTTAAATTTAGACGTGATAGTATACGCAAAGATTTAGCAAAGTATGTGTATGTATTCTTTTATATTTATATGTTATCTCTATTGTATTTATTTTTTATTCTATGTATTATTATTTTTTGACGAAGCGTTTTCTGTGATATTTGACTGTGACTAGTTCATTACATTTAAATTTTATAAACTGACGAACTGATAAAGTGAATTATTATTTTAATAAGAAATATGCAATAAGTGAAAGTTAAGATAACAATTATATTAAATCGACTGATATTTTTTAATTATAATTATAACTACATGTACATGAAATTGTAAGATTTTGTCTTCTGATGAATAAAAAGTATATCTATCTATCTATCTATCTCTTTCTCTCTCTCAGGCAGTCATTCATGAGGGTTGTAAAATTTCTCATTGGATCTCCACTTTCGCAGGTGTACCCCAGGGTTCGAAAGTATTGCATAACCCCGCACACCCTCGCCTAGCAGGCCCAGCTGAGCTTGGATCGCGCAAGGTCACGTGACATAAGACTGAAAAACTAAGGCCGGTTACACAGTAACTGAGGTCAAATTTAATAAGAAAAAAACACTTAATATTGTTATACGACAGAAGATAAATGTACACTTGAATATGAGGGGCAACAAACAATATTTAATGCGCTCATAAATTAGTATTTTAGCTAAAAAAAAAACGGTGTATGTTATAAAGCTACCGCAATTGTAAACTCTCATTTATCGCATTTCGCGAATTTTTGTGTACACTACGCAGCTCAGCAGAATGTCTGTACCTGTTAAATTACGGGAAATAATTGTATGATCGGGCATAATAGAAAACCTAATTTGTTTATAACGCAATTATTTAAAACTATTAAATGAACAATACGATGTTCCTTTTTTCCATAAAGCCTGTTAATTTGAGTTACATAGTAAGCTATCGGAAGACGGGTGTAAGAATCTTTGTACACAAAAGTAGCACAAATAGTTTATTGTTAATAAATTAAAATAACGGATTCGCTGATTTTCACTTCTTCAGTGTCAGACTGACCGAATAATATCTTTTATTCATAACCAAACTTTAATATACATAAAATAAGAGGGGAAATGATGCGGCAGCGGTATACGAGAGAGAGGGACATGCGCGAATATTATTACCTGAGTACGTAATTTCGCACTCGGCGCATATTCGGAGAATCGAGCCGCCGAGAGGAGAGCAGAGCAGAACAGAGCAGCAGTAAGGAGCTGAGTGCTCACTCATCGTCAAACTACCAAGGAAACAATACATACAAATTCTAACGCCAAGGAAGCCAATACATATCTGTAACTCTTGCAGAACTATCCGCACTGGAGCACACCGAGCAGAGTACGAGAACGTGGAAGTCCGCGTGCTTCTAAGCATGCAGAGAAGCACATTGTCTGTTAATGGAAAGTATATAGTGTACTAACAATACTTAGATGTTAAGTAGCGGCCATGGGAATAAATTTATTTAGACGAAACCATGAGTCGGCGCAAGATGACTTTGCCGATCTAACCATTTTAACCTACGCGGTCGTACATCTGTAAAGGGAATAATTTAATTTATTCCATGCATACCATGCTTGTGGTTAATTTGTATGGTTGGCTGACTGTATATTAATAAATAATCATTGGTAACAAAGAAAAAATATATTCACTCTTTCAAATAAATAACCGGCCGCGATAAACAAATTCACCGGGATCACGTATATGTGCACTAAGGCTAATATAATAACAATAAGTGGTGATAAGGTGACAAGCTGGTGTAACAACGAATGTTTCGTTTATAAATACAAGTAGCAAAAAAAGAAATACATTGTTGTATGATATCGAATTTTCGTTTTTCTGGGACACGTGAGTTTTATTCACATCTCTTTTTATATCGCTCTAATCGGTAAAGAGTAAAATCATAGTTAACTCTATACGAACAATTTAATACAGAGTTTTTAACAGAGACTTTAACAAATAAATTATTATTGCTTATTCATGCCAGTTGAATGAATTTGTTGCAGAAATTAGATGTTCCGTTCAATATACTTCGAGTCACAAACAACATAGAAATCTTTCTTTTTCAAGGTCAGATAACTTTTGTATAACAAATATAAATCAATAATTAAATGTTAATAGCGTATAACAATTCTATTTTCTCTTCTCTCCGATTAGTCAAAGAAATCAATTGTATACGCGTTTGGAATAAACGGACAGATATATCAAAAAAGTTTGCTTTTGTAACTAAAATAAAAGCACAAATAAATAAAGGAAATAAAGGTCGGTTGGCCACTATGATATATTAAACATAAATTATGACATGTTCATTTGTACACCTGTGTACATTTATTAACCTTTCCTATAGTAAACAAACTTGCTACGCAGTCCTTTATATATCTAATTACGTATAATATTAGTTACTTAAAATAATATATATATTTAATTAAGCAAACAAACAAGATAAATGTTGCTTGTTTAATTAAAACAATTTTGCAACAGCAAGAGAACTTGCAATACTTACTGCGTTATCTATGTATACACGAAGACTGAATACATGAAGACTGAAATTTCGTTTATTAATTACGTTATTGTATTTGTACTTTCTACACTTTACTGCGAAAACATGTGCATCATATCATATTATACTATATTATATTATATTATATTATACTATATTATATTATATTATACTATATTATATTATATTATATTATACTATATTATATTATATTATATTATACTATATTATATTATATTATATTATATTATACTATATTATATTATATTATACTATATTATATTATATTATATTATACTATATTATATTATATTATACTATATTATATTATATTATACTATATTATATTATATTATACTATATTATATTATATTATATTATACTATATTATATTATATTATACTATATTATATTATATTATATTATACTATATTATATTATATTATACTATATTATATTATATTATATTATATTACATGTATATATTTTATTTATATGTAAACCATCAATGTATTTCTGTTATGCCCAATGGGACTAGTCAGTCCCCGGGCTAAATAAAGCAAATCAAATCAAAATCCAATCTCTCTCTCTCTCTCTCTCTCTCTCCTTCTCTCTCTCTCGTACGGACGGCTTGCTTCCTCAAATAGCCTGTTTTGATCTGTCGCGCGCGGATTTTCTCAAATATTTCTCGTGCCTTATCGACCAGCTGATAGGTGTTTGACCCGAGTTTGGCTACTATTTTGTATGGGCCGGTAAACTTTGGTGCATACGTAGCAGTGCAACTTTTTATTGACAACGACTGAGCGTGATTTTTTGTCCAAACCATGTCGCCGATCTCAAAGCACGGGCCTTGATGTATGGCATCGTAGTATCGCACTTGTCTACCCTGCGCGTCCCTCGAGCGCTCACTTGCCCGCGCTCTCAACTCTTATAAGTCGCGCATGCGGTTAGTCCATGCGTCGACCGCTTCTCCCTGTAGCCTATCAGCAGCTGCAACTTCTTGAGCTCTGTGCATGGCTGCGGGTTGAGCTATTTGGTGACCGTAGATCGACATATCATGGCTGACACCAAATATCTCTGGAGTACCGTGTCGCAGGAATACTCTCTCGTTGAGTTCTTTCAGGACTGTCTTCCGTGCGCATTAGTTTCCAGCCCATTATGTCGCCGACTACCACTTGCCATGAGCCGTTGATGATGCGCCGCTCCATTATGCCTGTTGGCGCGCGCTGCTCCACCTTAGTTTGTTGGCAGGTCAGACACCTACGTACATGCTTCTCCACATCCAAATACATCGTGGACCAGTAATAATGAAGGGCAACACTTGCGAGATGCATGTCGCGACCCAGGTGTCATGCTGTCGGTTCATCGTGGCACTCTCGAATGATGTTTGTACGTTCTTCTAGCGCTACTACCAACATCCAAGCGTCGTCTTCTTACAACGACATTCAGGCAGCGTGATCTTTGGGCGATAGACGTACAACTGGTCTTCTACTACGTTACATAGTGAATAATCGCCGGATAGTCGACGTCGCAGGCTCATCGTCTTCGAACATGTGCGAGAGTGCATAAGGCACATAGTTCAGCACTCTCTTCCTTTACTCTTCAGAGAAATGGGGTTGTGCAGGTTGCTAAGCCAGCACAGTCTGTGGTGATCCGTGACCACTCTGAAGCTATAGCCTTCTACATATGGCCTGAACTTTCTCATCGTCCATATCACTGCGAGGCATTCCCTCTGGATCTGGCTGTAGTTGCGCTATACTTGCGTCATAGTTCGACTCGCGAACTCTAATACGCGTTCTTCTTCGTCGATTTTCTGCACCAGCACGGCGCCCAAACACGTGCTCGACGCGTAAGTTTGAATTACGAATTCTGCGTCCAATTTTGGTCAATACAGAATCGGAGTGCTCGCACTAAACGTTTTTAGCTGCTCGAATGAAGCCTGCTGTTCTTCGCCCACTCATACCTATGATTCTTCTTCGTCTTCGTGATATACTGCACTTTCTGTAATTTGCACTGTATATCGTCCATTTTCGGTAACAGGTACGCATCAGGCCAAGATAGGGCGATGACTTTCAGATAATCTACGCAAAATCGGTAGCTATCGTTAGTTTTGCGCACCATTATCACCCGGCTAGACTATCCACTGGTGGGCACGGGTTCAATTATACCGGCTGCAAGCATCTCTTGCACTTGCTTATGTGTCTTTTTCTCGATTTTCTTGGACACTTGGAAGTTCTTCTGCTTTATTGCGCCCGTTCCTCCTCGCTTAAATGCCTGAGACCTACAGCGCAGATCGCTAGCGCGCCGCTTACATCTAGGTATCTTGTTACCTCCAGTGACTCAATCGCTTACGTCTCCTTAGTGAAGAGCGTATCGTATCGGGCATCGTGTACTGCGCTGAATAGCTGCATGAAGTTTCTGCCTACATAGCAGTCGCAGTCCAAATTAGACAGGATGGCCACTCGCACGTCTATCTTTACACCCTCTAGTGTAAATGGCAAGCATATGTAGCCTGCGATAGGCGTATAATGCTCATCTGCTACTCGAGCACCTCGACGATAACTCGGTTGGATTTGAAAACTGAGCGTGTTGGCGATCTGCAACCTGATCGCGCCTAGGCCCGTACGTACTACGCCTGAGTCATAAAGAACGTGTATTCTGTAGTCGCCGACGTTGACTTGTAGCCACCAACGACGCTCGTCGTCATTAAGGTCGATCTGCAGAGGCGTGGCTACAATGCGTGACTCTACTGGCAGTCAGAGTTGGGCGTGTAATATACGTCACGTATGATACATATGATCATTTGCGTATGATACTCAATATGATACATCCGGTCTCATACGAAAATGTGCGTATCATACGTATTTCTGTTAGCTTAAAAAGTTAACGTATACAATGTTTGTTTATGCGCGTTTACAAAAACTTTTAAATGAAAAGAAAATGCAAAGCTTAAATATAATAATGCCTGAACCCTAACGTCAATTCCTGAAATAGAGAAATTTGCATAGTAACAAATTTAAATAAAAAACCTTAAACCCAACTACCCCACGTGGAGCATTTTTTAATAATAATTCCTCTATAAAAGAATGATTGTAACATCACGCAGAAATGCGCACGCATCCTTTGAGTTGCGCATGCATCTCTTGATTTACGAACGTATTCTATGAGTTGCGTCCGCATGCCTATAGGATTGCGTGGATAACGGTATATAGCATCAGTGAGGGGCGATGAGTGATAGAATTACTCAAGTTATCGTTGTACAAAAAAAAACATTTTTTATTTTCTTTTTAAAGAAGCAGATAATTTTCTTACTTTAAGATATACAACAATACAGTTCTGTATAAAAATAAAATGTGATAAAAATTTTATTGAACTGTAGCACATAATTTTTGAGTTATAGAAATATAAATGTTATAAGTGCTTTATAGCGTAAAAACTTTGATTTTCAAAAAACATGTCTTTATAAAATGCTGAGTGAATAAATGCACAAGTGAACACATGTGAGTGAGTGAGTGAGTGAGAAATCGAGTAAGTCAATTCGTGAATGAGTGAGCTAATGCACAAGTGAGCATATAAGTGAGTACGGTAGTGAGGGAGTCAGTACGTCGGTAAGTGAGGGCGTGAGAAAATAAGTGAGTCAATGCATATGTAATTAATTTAGTGAATGAACGAGTAAGTACATGAATAAACGAGTGAAACAGCGAGTAAGTCAATTCATGAGTGAGTCAGCAAATGAGCAAGTAAGATTTTAGGAGTGAGTGAGTACATAAGATCAAGTGTTAATGAGTCTGTGAGTTAGTAGATAACTGAGTCAGTGTATGAGTACGTATAAAAGTGAAAAAAAATGACAAAACTGTAGCATTGTATCCCGACGTAATCCAAATTTTATGTGGTAATCGTAAAAATAACATACACTTCTGTACCTTTTCGCACACTTTTATACATTTATAAACATTTATGTACAGTTTTTTATTTCGATAGGGGCAATTCGTACTCTGTAAAATTATCCGTTACCTCAAGCAATATAACCATACTTTATGCTATGTTACTTTCGTGAAAGATTTATGAATTTCAAAAATATTACTTATATTATAGTACAGATGAAAATTTGAACAAAAACTACTAAGAATAAATGCTAGCAAAAATTTAGTTGCAAATCTTTGCAATTCTAATGTGATATTTAAAAAAACTGCATTTCTTAGGGTTACTTTATATTCGAATCGAATTTCTTTTTTACAGCATACCAGAAATACAAAATATTGAAGGATATTTTATGACTGACTTAGCATTGTTATTGCTGTATATTTTATTATTTTAAGAAACAAAATCCGTTAATGCTGTTTTCTGTTATCTTCGATTAACAAAAAATATCGGCCATAAACTTTGGTTTATTATAAAAGAGGACTCCATTAACATGAAATTATTTAAAGCTGAAATATTAATGAAGCTCGGGCTCCAGAAGCATGGAAGTTAACATTATTAAAGAAGCTCGGGCTCCATAAACATATATTTAACTTAAAAAGGCTTCATGACCCTGTATTTATTAATAGTACATTATGCAACAAGGGAATAAAATGGATGATTATTCTCGCGGGTGGTAATTGCCCAAAGGAATAGTTGGCTTTAATCCTAAGTTGTACATAGAACTTTATTTCCGACTTCAGGGTGCAGGCCTGGGTTAAACCACAAAAAATAATTTTCTTTTACTAGTCCAGGAAACTTTTTATGTTTAAAAGCAATCATTATAAAAAATGTATGCTATAAATTCTTAGTGTATCGTAAATTTTACCATTGTAAAACCTCAAAATCTTGATCTTACACGTCACAAAAAATCACTATTTTGAATACAATATTTATTTATTAAAGTTTCTGTGTTCCTCGCATGATTGCAGGTGACATGATGAACGAAAATATTTTTTTCGACTCCTCTTGACATATATTAAAAAAAAATACAACGAAAAAGTGCTTCGCTTTGAATTTCTTTTTTATACAATATATAAAAAGCAGTAATCGTGTGAGGAACACAGTAACTTTAATATATATGGTATTGAAAATAGTGATTATTGTGACGTGTAGGATCAAGATTTTGAGGCTTTTTTTTTTTTTTTTTTAAATGGCATTTTGAATTCGAAAGTTCATCGCCTCATCTACGCAAGCCTTCCACGTTTCCCTATTTTGTGCCAACCCCATCCATTTCGCGCCTTCCCGCCCAATTTCAGTTACGTCTGATTTTACGTTATCCTCCCATCTGCGTCTAGGTCTACCAAGAGGTCGCGTTGCTTTCGGTTTTCCTTTCATTATGCGCGCTGCTGTACGATCATCGCCCATTCTTGCCACGTGCCATGCCCACCTTAGTCTCCGTGATTTTATTATTCTGTTAATATTTGGTGACGCGTACAAATTATGTAGCTCGTCATTGTGCCGTTTACTCCACTCCCCAGTTTCCTCATCTTTCTTTGACCCGTATATTTTCTTTCATTGTGTATACTATCTAATTTAGCCTTATTGCGCCTTTCAAACCAGAGTTCGCACTCTTCGTCAAACCATGGTTTGCTCTTCGGCCTTTTTTTCTTACCCAGTACTTTGTTCGCGGCCCCTTTTATAGTTTTTTCGATAGCCCCCCACAACCTGTTCGGATTGTCATCTACTCCCGTCTGTTCATCCGTTTCCTCGAGCGCCTGAAATCGGTTGCTAACTTCTACTTGGTACTTGATTCTCTCTATCCCGCTTCGTAGTTTTCCAATATCAAAGGTTTCTACTTTGTTCGCTCGCTTACTATTTTGACCGGCTACTAATCTGGCTCTTAATTTGGCCACTACTAGATAATGATCTGAGTCGCAATCCGCCCCCCTATAGGTCCTTACGTCGAGTACATTCGTGTGGCGCCTCTTATCAATAAGAAAATGATCGATTTGATTGTGCGTGGCCCCATCCGGCGATGTCCACGTTGCCTTGTGTATATCCTTGTGCTTGAAGCACGTGGTCTTGACTATAAGATCTTTTGCGGCTGCGAAATTTATGACCATAATACCGTTATCATTGCTGGTTTCGTGCAGACTTTCTTTACCTATGGTGGGCCTAAACATTTCCTCTCTCCCTATTTTAGCATTGAAATCCCCCACTACTATTTTGGTGTCGTAAGACGCGAATTGGTCGATTAATTGCTCTAAAGTTTCATAATAAAGGTTTTTGACTTCTTCCTCTTTGTCCTCCGTGGGACAGTGGACGTTAATAACCACGTAATTATACCACGCTCCTTCGATGATGATATACGAGAGTCGGTCATTCACGAAATTGCAACTTTTAACGGAATGTATGATGCTTTTGTTAACAAGAAATCTGGTGCCTAGAGAATGCCCGCTCGCGCCCCCATATAAAAAGGTGAAGTTACCGGATCCTAGCATCGCGTTATCTTTCCATCGGGTTTCTTGTATTGTTACCAAATCTAAATTGTACCTCTCAGTTTCATTTATGATTTCCCGGAACGCGCCTGCTCTGTGTAGACTGCGTACATTTCAGGTTCCCACCCTTAAGTTTCTTTTCGTTTTGGTTTGGTTTTGTTTTCTTTGAGCCATGATAGTAAGTTAAACCCGCGTGTTTTGGATCTTGTTCCGATCGCAGGTGAGTCCATCCGTCTAGGGGTGATAACCCTCATACCTCCCTAGAACTAAGTATGAGAGCTTTCTGACTTTGGCGAGGACATAGTCAACTCGTCGTCAGACACACTCGGTTTCATTCTCATATCCTAACGCCCCCTGCAAGGCAGCGCGCCTTCGCTGGCTTCGTTGTCATGTAAGACCAGGTGGCGAATCATTCTACACATCCCCTCTCAGGGCAGTTGTCATCGCTCCCGCATCCTCCACGACAGCAGGATTTTTGGCCCATTTTTTGTTTGAAATGTGTGGTAAAAGAGATAGATTACAGAGTAAGGTAGAAGAAGAAAGTAAGATAGGAGATTTTGTATAGTGTTTGTAGTTGTTGCGGTGCTTGCGTAGTGTTTCTAGATGAATGCGTTCGCCAGTGCGGGCTCATCACACCCACGCCTGGGCCTATCGGCTGCCCGCGACTGCTTATTCGCTTTATTCGCAGCTAACCTCTTTCTCAGGGGTCGTTCCTCTATCCGCAACCTGAGGACGCGCTGTGTAGTGGCGATAGGCACCCACCCGTCCGCTCTGGACGACTACGCCCAGGACCCGCTTAGGGTAACGGCGTTGCAACAGAGATTTTGAGGCTTTACAATGGTAAAATGTAAAATATTACTAAACACATATAGCACAAATAAAAAGTTTCCTGGACTAGTAAAAAAAGATTCTATTTTTTGTATTTAACCCAGGACTGCCCCCTCAAGGTGGTTCGCACACGACTC
The DNA here is from genome assembly GCA_949152435.1 of Gastracanthus pulcherrimus. Classification (NCBI taxonomy): domain Eukaryota; kingdom Metazoa; phylum Arthropoda; class Insecta; order Hymenoptera; family Pteromalidae; genus Gastracanthus; species Gastracanthus pulcherrimus. Next base: position 108,861,618 of record OX424573.1, on the reverse strand, counting down.
CCGAGTCAATTGAGTGAGTACAAAAATGTTACAACAAATACAATTCTTAGAGTTACTTTAAACTTATATCGAATTTCTTTTTTACAGCATCTCTAATTCATGCGCACCCAGAAATACAAAATATTCTAGGGTATATTATGCCTGATTTAGCATTATAAGGGTAGGGTCCAATTAGTAGACAGTTTGTTATAACTTTGCTAAAACTTTAGAATATCAAAATTTAGAATATGCATGTTCAATTATTATATCCGTATATGTTAGGAGCGACATATATGTGAATACCGAAAGTAAAAATGTCGAACGAGTAACGTACTTAGTTTGGTTAATACATCGAATTTTAAATTTAGAATAATGATAAATAACATTACCTATTATTTGGAAAAGTAAGAAATACCAATTTTAAAGTTTAGAAAAAACAGTATTTTGAAGATCGTTAATTAGAAATTTCAAAATTGCATTGCTTAAATATAAGAATATTCTTTATCCAAAATCATTTATAGATAATAACAAAAAATATAGTCGGTAAAAACATTCGACATCTTTGATTTAAATACATATAAATTTTAATAAAAAAATTGAAATATTTAGGTTATTTCACGTATGTCATAGGGTAATAAAAAACAGCATTAGGGGTAAGAATTCAAATTACGCATTGGACCGTATACTCTAACTTTGTATTTTTTTCGAACATTAAATAATCAATAAAACTTTATCTTTAGGATTTTTTCATTGGCATTTGATAGCTTTTGAAGATTTTAGTTTCTATATCATGGACAGTATGGTTTTTAATAAATCGAAATAGTGTTTCTATGATCTTTAATATATATATATATATATATATATATATATATATATATATATATATATATATATATATATATATATATATATATATATATATATATATATATACACACACATATAAATAAATTACTTCTTTCTTATACTTGTAAATTTTTGTTAGAAAGCTGTCTACTTATACGAAAGAAAATAAAATTTGTTTATTTGATGTACTCATTTGATGTACTTATTATAGTTTATTTATTTGACATTAATTTCATTACCTGTTGAAATCATAACCATTCTATTTTTTTTAATTCTACCTAATATAATGCATATTCTTATTTTTAAAAGTCTAAACTCTTAGCAAAATTATCAAAAACTGTCTACTGATTGGTCCACCTACCACCTCCATTATTATTTATATATATTTTATAATTTTAAGTAACAGAATCCCTTAAATTTATTTTCTATTACCTTCGATTAACCAAACCGCTTCCAATTCATTGGCACTTAGCTTCCTCAAACTAAATTAATTTTTCCAATATGAATTTCTTTATTCTAATACATTATTTAAAATTACTATATATCTTTCTTAATAATATCTTAAAAACGTGGATTTTTTATCATCAATTGTTGTGAAAAGATAAATTACAAAGAATTATAATCTTGTACTTATAGATTGCATTATCGATTTCAAAATAGAAAAATAGAAAAATCATAATAAAACTTAATAAATCAAGTTTATGAAATTAAATAACTGTTAGATTTTTTTTTTTTTTAATTTTGTTATCTCTACTAGTATTAAATATATTAATACTCAAACTTGCTAATTGCATGGAAAAAGAGTGAGAGAAAAGAAAAATAAATATTGTAATGTATTGTTTGAACAAAGCTTGAAAGTGGAAGTACCTGAACCAGTGGTTTGAAAAAAGTTACTAGTATTCATGTCATCGTAGTATGCCTGGCATTGAAATTTTCCATGGGTATACACTAGTGTCCTTGATTTTTTAAACTGTAACATTTTTAACAGTAATTTGAAAAATAATATAACTGTTCCTAAATATAGCGATTATAGAACTTAGGGTTATAATTAAATATATATTTTTAGACAGAATATTTTAATTTGACTAACAACAATACATAAATAAATAAATTTCTTAGACGCTATAGCAAGCAGGTGATGGGTTTCGCTTGACCGACATCGCACAAGACAACAAACAAGTATATAAAATACAAATGTAAAATACAAAATTACGTATGCATTTCACATATACATTGCTACATATAGGACTCCAAAAAAATGAGACCCATTGCCATTAAATGCAAAGAAAGAAATAATTGAACAATCATATTATTTCTAAAATACAAAAAAATTTTACTTCAGAATATCGTAAAATATCGTAAAATATCGTAAAATAAAGAAATCATTGTAAAACAAAAACGGATCTATAAATCCCAAAATTGCATTCCAATTCAGAATCTTCATTAAAAAACGAAAAAAATTAGCCCTGGTTTACAAAAAATTACCGAGCCGTTCTCGAGATATAAATAATATATATAAAAAGAATTAAAAGAAAATATAACCTCAAATAACTCGCAATGTAAAGGTCATTATAATCTGGGCCGCTAACAGTCTCAAGAGATAGAAAAGAGCTACCATTCTGGAAATTTTCAGAAGGAATAAAGAAGTTTTACTTAAGTTATCGTTCGCCAAAAAATAAACGATTTCTTTTACAAAATGTTTTCAATAAACGATTTCTTTTACGATTTCTTTTACAAAAAAACCCGAAAAATTAAAACACAAAAATCGAAAAACCGATAAAAAACAAAATAACAAATAATTTGTATCAGCCCCTTCCTTAAAAAACACAAAATCATTGAGTCCTGAAACATTAATTTTGACCGTGAATATTCAGAGTAATCTTCGTATACACATATATATACACACACACGCACACACACATCCATACAGACTCTTTCTAAAAATTGTGTATTTTGATCCAACTGTCTCAAAACATATTTCTAACATATTTATAGCAATTTTTGTTAATCATCACAAAGCTTTCTCTATGAAGAAGCAAAAATAAGAGCTGCAGAAACCTTGGTTCATTACAAAAAAAGGTTTTCATTAGCAGGCAATTATTTAAAGCTGGCGTCCGTTAATGGAGCCCGGGCTCCACAAGCATAGAAGTTAACATTTTTAATGGAGTCCGGCTCCGTAAACATATATTTAACAAAAGAAGGCTCCATATATATATATATATATATATATATATATATATATATATATATATATATATATATATATATTCAGTAATATAGGGTTATGGAGCCTTCTTTTGTTAAATATATGTTTACGGAGTCGGACTCCATTAAAAAATGTTAACTTCTATATATATATATATAGAAGTTAACATTTTTAATGGAGTTCTATATGGGTCAAAAGATTAGAATGACCCATATATATATGGGTCATTCTAATACTTTTCGAACAAACCTTGCGCACTCACGTCAGGGATTTTGTAGACGGTATTTTATATGAAAGTACTCATCAAAAAATAAGCTCTCAAAAAAATTTGTAGCCCCGATAGTGGTAAACAAACGACTATTTTCAGAAAATTCGAGATATTGACCTCAATATAAAAACATTTCTTACTCCTAGAAAAAGGTTTTCACTATAAAAATAGGTGCCAGCAGCGTATTAATCGGTGAATGGCACTCAAATTTTAGACGCCTAAGTATAAACCATCTTTTTCGGTATCGCGCGTGCTGTTTCTTCCTACCTGGCACTGGTTTTTACCGTGCCACTCACTCTAAGCGACTGCGCCATACCGTTGCGATACAAGAAACGATCGAGGCGCCCGGGGTGACGAAAATTGACAATAATGTTGGAACGTGAAGTATATATATATATATATATATATATATATATATATATATATATATATATATATATATATATATATATATATATATATATATATATATATATATATATATATATATATATATATATATATATATATATATATATATATATATATATTAGACTGTCACTTCTTTCCCAAACTGATCGAACACCCGCTCCCGTCCCGGAAATCTATTGTTTAGATCCAAAAACTATGAAAGCAGCAAAAAGCCCGGTTCAGAAGGTGAAAAACCCGTTTCAATTATGAAAAACGCTTTTTCTGCATTTTTTTTACATTTTCTATATTCCTACGTGCTGATTTCTCTAAAAAATTTTTTTAGAAAGATAAAATACTCTATACATCTTTGTAAGTGAAAACAATGTCTCCTGGACTGATTTTGGAGCGGAAAAACCTTTTATAACAACGGTATAACTTTCAAATTTTCCAAAAATTTACAAAAACGTACTTCTATGCGGATTTTTGAGGTTATTGATGGGTTATCGTTCTTTAAAGTTTAAGTAACTAATACTGTAAAAAAGTAGAGTTCAAGATCTTTAATTTTAATTTTTACAAAAGTTTTTCGGTCATTTGATGTTTGTAAGAAAATCGGAAAATGAAATCTGTGAACAGTGTACCCGGATTTTTACGGTTTTTCTATTTTTAACTGTAGTTCAGGTTTTGCACGCATAGATTGCAGCACTCTGTGAGTAACAGCATATTTTGAAAACACAGCTGACTGCATTAAGAGCTGCGTCCGCATTCCAGGTGTTTTCAGACCTCTATATACGGCTGTGAGTAGATCTTACTGATAGAGAAGCGGAACGGATAGAGTCGGAAATTGCTCTTCAAATGTAAACGCTGAAGTCAGCTGCTTAGTCAAGATTGAATCATTTGTATTGGTACATAACCTGGTGCTGATAACCCTTAAGGATGAAAAAAAGAAAGTCAGCTGCTCATAGCAGTTTTTTCGGATTGATCATTTGAACCATCAACACCGAACGCACTGTCACCGAGCACAAATTTTTATTCTAAGCCGATTTCGAATTAATGTATTTATTAGGCAAATTCTCTTTTATGTTTCTTATGTTTAGGTAGAGAATGGCTTCTGATCAGCAGAATTTAGAACTGTCTGATATAACGAACAATTTAATATCAAAATTTGATGGAAATTATTTACTATCTAATCTAGATGTTCTTAAAAGACTACTGCACAAGACTCAAAATGAGAAATTCAAAGTAGTCGATGCTATTAAAGTTATAATAAAGGAAATGATAAATATGTGAGAAAAATCAACAATAACAGTCAAAAGATTAGATCTCTATCATGAAATATTACGGAAAGTGTACAATCTTTATGAAGAAGTAAGAAAATTTCAAAACAAACCGATTAAAAAAGTCAATGATTTTTTAAAAGAAATGTCTGATGTTTTTGACATTTCCCAAAATACTTCAATGAAAATACTTAGCTCATTGAGTGATAAAACGAAAAAAGAGTTTCTTGCTGAACCAGTTGATTATATAAAAAGTAGGATATCTTTGATAGAAAGTGGAAACATATGAGGTAAATGACGTACTTATAATTTGTCAAAATTTAATTATTATTCCATTTGTTTTTTTTTTGTTTTTTCATAATTACGTTTAATTATAGATGCAGATATTTTAAAATCTCCAACTCCATAACTAACTAAATCAGAAATAGAATTAAGTCAAATGTTTAGCCAAAAAACACCAATTAGTGAATCTGCTAATGTGACTTTACGACCTCAGTCATACGATGGTCCTGATTGTAGTAACAATGAAAATATTGGTTCAGAGACGAATTTAATGACAAGTAAGTATTTTCTTTACATTTATGCGACATCTTGACTAATGCGTCCAAAAACTATTTTTTGGTTTAAGTTTAGGCAAATCTAAAAATATTTGTATTTATTTTGGTTACGTTTATTGACTAGTATCTGCAAAGGATCTATTAGTATGTAAAAGATTAAACTTATTGAGAAAGTTATTAGCAGAGAAGCCATAAACCATAATTTTCAGAATTAAATCATTTTTTCATTATGCACACTTTTAAACTCATTCGTTAAATTATTATTGTATTGATATTAAGGTTGTAATTTTTTAAAAAAACTTTGAGTTGAAAAAGAAATACTAACTCTACTTGGATTATTTAAAGAATATAAAACTATTGGAACAATTCAAAAGAGAGTATTTAAAATTTTAGTAAGAAAAGTTTTGTCAAAGTTATGGCAAGTCATTATTCGCTCCGTGCAGGTTGTTGGGGAGAAAAGCAGAGAGCAATTGAACTTCTGCCTGTCGGGTTAGTAAAATAAACACTGGGAGCCGTTTTTTATTTCTTTACTACTGCTTAAAATAGTGTTTACAACTTTCTGTGTGTAAGTTTTACAGATTTCCTAGATAGCATTACAAAAGTTAGATTAAAAACAAAATTGAATTGAAATTGTAAGAGAATTTAAATAAGCGACATAACCTATTTATTTTGTATTGCTGGGTGGAATTGTACGAACTCTATGAGCATCAATTTCTTTCAAAAATTTATGTTACGCCAAGATGAAATTTTAAATTATCTGTCACATATATTATTCTATAATAAATAATGACACACAGTTAATGGTAAAAGATTTAGTTTATTTAGCATGTCGCCGACATATTCTTGAGATTATATTGAGAGCCTCATTTGAAAAGAAATTTCCTAGTACTAGTGGTCCGAATGTACCGATGTTTAAGAGGTTTCAATAGGAATGGCCTCATTTTGATCTCAACGCTTATGAAAATCGATTAGCTGAACTAGAGACGTCTTTGACAAATGCAATTCCTCATGTAGTTCAGTATATAAAAAGTTTTTTAAAAGAACAGCAGCCTAGAACTTAGTATAAAGAACTATTAGAGCTCTGTTTTTTTTCTTGGGTGTTGGAGAAGGAAGAAAATTTAAAACGGCAGGTGCGATTCACCATGCCCGCTGGATGGCTAAAGCTATCTAGTTGATAAAAATTCATTTATTCAGTAAATCATTCAAGATAAAGAAGGTAGATGCAGAAAAATTATTTACTATATGTCTATTTATTGTTTTTAAATATATCACTTCATGGTATACTGCTCCTTTAGCCATTTCTACTCCAAACAATGATTTGAGGTTAATAAAATCATTAATTGATTTTAAAGATATAGATAAAGACATATCAGATGCTACTTTACATAAATTCAGTATTCACTTGTGGTATTTGTTGCCAGAACTGAGTGTTCTTTCGCTTTGCGACACTGATGTTGAAATTACTGTAAAACCAAAGTAGTAGAATTACTAGAAATAAATTCGTCAGATGATCAAGGTGATAGTATAAAAAAACATGATCCTTCTTATGAGGACATCAGGGCACTGCATGATAAAACTCTTGATTATTTTACTAGGAGCCTAAGTTTAAATTTTTTTACAAAGTTCAATTTGAACAATGAGTTTCTGAAACATGATTGTAATTCATGGGAGAATGATCCTTCGTACGCAGAGTGTTGTGGAAAGTTAAAAAACCTTATTGTAGTAAATGATTGTGCCGAAAGGGCAGTTCATTTAGCTGAAGAGTGTGTAAATACCGGGCCTCAAGATGAGACCAGAAACAGTACTTACTTCAGTTGTTAATGAAAGCAGAAAAAAATTACTAACAAGTGCTGATAGAAAGAAGTGAATAAAAAAATTGAGAACTGAGTAATATATTGTTTGTAATTTTGTATGTAATAAAATGTATTGTATTTTTGTAAATATATTAATTGTTTTATTCGAGGATAACTAATAGTAATCTGAGTACTCATTCAGCTCTATTAATAAGTAATAAGCTTAAACAAATTTTAATAATAGTATTTTATACTACAAGGGTCAAAATTTAGTTTTGCGCATGGATACATTTTTTCGAGAACGAGTTTGCAGTGATTAAACAAAAGATTAAAACAAAGTACAAAACATTACCATTAATATTCATGTCAAGACAACCAATTGATTTATTTGAAAGAAGCTTTAGTGAGTTCGGAACCTTAACTGCAGTTAAAAATAGAGAAAACCGTAAAAATCCGGGTACCCTGTTCACAGATTTCATTTTCCGATTTTCTTACCGACTTCAAATGACCATATCTCGGTAACGGATGCACTTAAACACTTTTCAAAAAAATGAAATAATAGGTCTTGAACTCTACTTTTTCACAGTATTAATTACTTAGACTTTAAAGAAAGATAACCCATCGATAACTCCAAGAATCCGCAAAAAAGTACGTTTTTGTGAATTTTTGGAAAATTTAAGAGCTATACGTTGTTATAATTTTTTTTTCCGCTCCAAAGTCAGTACAGAAGACATTGTTTTCACCCACAAAGTTGATTTAAGAGTATTTTAACTTTCTAAAATTTTTTATTAGAGAAATCAGCACGTAGGAATATAAGAAATGTAAAAAAATGCGAAAAAAAGCGTTTTTTGATGATTGAAACGGGTTTTTCACCCTCTAAACCGGGCTTTTTGCTGCTTTCATAGTTTATGGGTATAACCAATCAATTTTCGGGACAGGAGCCGGTATTTGATCAGTTTGGAAAATATGTGCCAGTCTAATATATATGTGTGTGTGTGTGTGTGTGTGTGTGTGTGTGTGTGTGTGTGTGTGTGTGTGTGTGTGTGTGTGTGTGCGCGTGCGTGCGTGTTTGCGTGTGTGTGTGTGTGTGTGTGTGTGTGTGTGTGTGTGTGTGTGTGTGTGTGTGTGTGTGTGTGTGTGTATATATATATATATATATATATATATATATATATATATATATATATATATATGGGGCCTGCGGCGGCTCAGTCGGTAGAGTGTCGGATTCCCACGCCGGTGACCCGGGTTCGAATCCTAGTCTCTGCCGATTGATACAAGCACCTCTGTAAAAATTACATGTGCTTTGTTTACAAACACACCGCAGACCCCCGTCGTCGATTAGCACCACATGGAAGCACAAACATGGCGACGTTAAATAATAATAAAAAAAAAAAAAAAAAAAATAATTAAAAATATAATTAACTTTTAATTGTCCCTAGATGTTGAAAAATATTTTATTTGGTACAAGTTCCACACAGTTCTACTGTGAAAAGTATTTCACATAGAACAAGTTCCAAACTGTTCATCATTGGATACTTTCGAAACTATAATTTTGAGCAAAACTAGTTCTCCATATATAATATTGATGAAATTTATTATATTTAAATTCAAAGATTTATTTCTATTACAGAAAATAAATTTTGTTTTTTATTTTAAGATGTCCCTTTGAACCCCCTTCGAATAAGATTTATTAAGATTCTATACAAAGAACTACATTTACTAAATATCAAAGTTTTGATGTGATCCATCAATGAATACTTTGGGACTTGTACTATATTAAATACTTTTCAAGATTTGTAATTAATCAAAATTCATTAAATTTAATGCATTTCAAATTGAAACCCGAAAAATTTTTAATTATATTAGGATAAATCTTTAAACGTACTTCTAATAAGTTTCATCAATATTGTACATGGAGAACTAATTACTTTTACTAAAAATCAGGATTTCGAACCCATCCAACGATGAAAAGTTTGGAACTTGTTCTATGTAAACTACTTTTCACAGTAGAACTGTATGGAACTTGTACCAAGTAAAATATTTTTCAAAATCTATAAACAATAAAAAGCTAAGTAAATTTTTAATTATATTATGATTAATCTTTAAATTCACGTTTAACAAGTTTCATCAATATTGTATGCGGAGTACTATTTTTACTACAAATTAGGGTTTCGATTAAGTGAAATACCTACTTTTCATTGAAGAACTGTTTAAATTTTATATCAAGTGTATCATTTTATATAAAATTTTTATAAAATCTATCATTTTGAGACAGATTAATACTAATAGTTAAAAATGTGTGTTTCATAACAAGGAATATACAAATTTACACAAATGTACTCATTTTGGTATTGTGTCTTAATAAGTCCTCAAACAAAGTTTTAAATATGTAGATTAAATTCTCATATATAAGAAACATTTTGAAATTGGTCAGTTTTCATCTATTTTGATTGGAAAACTATTGATCAATAATTTTTTAATTACTTATTTCGTATTTTAGGCTATAAGGACCAGTCAAAGTGTCAAGAACACACGATTTCATTTAGTAATTTCACTTAATTACACTAATGTTGACAAAAACAGAAATATTAGGTTATGATGTAGCATGAGCACCTGATTGAATCACGCTGCAGACGGTTGTAGAGGAATGCACATCTTATAAATCAAGGTACACGTAAGTGTAGAATAAGATGCTACTAGGTACACTAAAAGTATCAGAGCCTGTCACCAATAAAGTAAAGCTATCATATTTATTTACAGTGATCAATCACTGTATTTAAATGTGCAATGCCTTGGCACCTTCTTTTATAGTGAAAACCTTTTTCCGTGACTTAATCACTCTTAATGATATTTTAGTCCATATATTATAAAACAAGGTATCCTCGTCTACCTACAAAATTTTTGTTTTCAAAATTTTGTTATTGCAAAAGTAGTTATTGGCAACTAAAGAAAGACTCGACAAAACAGTGGAGACTTTTTTGTTTATTATCTGATTTGAATTAAAACGTCTCATTTTGTTCTTTGAAAAATTTCAGAGGGACTTACTCATATAAAAATTGTATATCATCGGATAACCTGCAAAGTTACATCCAATTGTTTATAAGTTTGTACATGTGTTTTATAAATAATCGGACGTAACTTTATAAGTTATCCGATGATATACAATTTTGAAATGGGTAAGTCTCGCAGAATTTTTTCAAGGACCAAAATGAGAGTTCTAAAACACAAATCGGATAACAAACAAAAAAGTATCCACTGTTTTGTCAATTTTTTTTTCTAATTACCGATATCTAATTTTACAATAATGAAATTTCGATAAAAAAATTTTTTGCTCACATGCACGATTTTTGCGGTTTTTTGAATCTAAATAGCGAGCCTAAAGTGCTTGTTTTCTGACCAGCAGGCAAAAAAGTAGCTTTTTTTGCCCGCTGTTGATTTATTTACCTATTTATACTTTTCTAGAGATTTCCGCAAAAATATATACATGTGTCACAAGAAATATGCTGTGCATTAAGGGTGTGCTGAAGTTGACCCTACTACAATCTACTACAATAAACAAAATTTGATGAAAAATAACAAAATGGCGGACATTTGAAATTTTCGACCTTTATTGCAATTGCCATTTTGTTATTTTTCATCAAATTTTGTTTATTGAGCTACCGGCTATAGCGAAAAGCTTATTTTTTAATAACCAGTCCACTTTTTTGCTTTTAGGCTCTTCAAAGTGGAGATATCACGTCAACCAGATTGTAGGGTCAACTTCAGGCAGCCGGATCAGCCAGATTTTACGTACAAAACAAAAATAAAAAATATATTTTATAAGTGTGAAACCTCTTTATTTATGTGTAAAAAGTTTGAATATTTTAAATAAATGTTTCTATGAAAAAAAAATTATTGAAAATTATTGCTGAGATCGTAGAGTGACCCCTTAATTCAAAACGCTTTCTTATAGCTAAAGATACAGCCTCTAAAAAATAGGTACTTTTTTTGGAAATGTTTAAATTGGTACCCTTGTAACTTTCTTATCTCAGCCCCTTTTGAGCTCTAACTTTCAGGAAACATAGTTGAAACTTCCTAGAAAACAATGCTGTTGGTTTGGTGTTGTGTATTGAACATATAACATAACTGTGAATTTTCTTTCCAGCTTACTTTGTTCACCTAAAGTAGACGTCATACTATTGAAGTCTGACATAATTTACGTGACGTATTATACATTTGATTTCTAATGTTTCAAAACGTGTTTCTATAATAATTTTAGCATAACTTTTTTTTTATCTTGAAAAATAAATGACCTCATAATCTGAGGAAAAAGTTCAATCATTCAATTCATGCAGTTTTGTAAAATCGTGAATATTTTATTTAATATTGTTCTGGATGTAAGAAATTACTTAAATTTTGTCAATGGTCGAAGAGTGAGAGATACACACACATATACACATATGCATACACACAAACACATATTCACACACGCACGCACACATGCACGCACGCAAAGACATTTTCTAGAAATAGTGTATATTGATTATTCATGTCTCAAAACATGTTTCTATAATGATTTCAGCACAACTTGTTTTTTATCTTGAAAAATAATAGACCTCATAGTTCGAGGAAAAAATTTAAATATTCAATTGATGCTGTTTTGACAAATTACAAAAATTTTATTAAATATTGTTCTCGGTGAAGAAATTACTCAAATTTTTTCAATGGTCGATGAGTGACACACACACACACCCAACCTCTTACGCGCGCGTGCACATGCGCACCAAAACACGCAAACACACGCACACAAACACACACACATGCACCCACCCACACGTGCTCAGGCCCGCACACACACGCCATACAAAAACACACACAAACACACACGCACCATCACATACACACGCACACTTTTTCCGTGTATGAAATCTTACACAATTATATTTAATTGCATATAATTATATATACTTATATATGGTCATAGATAACTAACGTTGTAAAATCATATACAATTTTATATAACTATATATAATTCATTTTTTACACGGGAAGGTATATTATATATGATACAATATATCTCAAAGGGTAGATAGTCTTACATTAATATTAGTATGTGGTGCATTTAAAAAATATTTTATATTATATATTATAAGTAATATTTATTAATCATTGCTTTTGTTTTACTTTAGGTTTAAAACGGGAAATAAAGAAAGTTTGCGCTGAGGACTATTTAGTTTGTGGCGAAGGAGATGAACTGGGTGGAGCTTGGCAGGAAAAGGTAAATAAAGTAATATGCAGCTAATACTTTTTAGATCCGCACAAGTTATCGTAATCCCGTATTTTCATTTATTATTGGTTGATTAGTAATTCAGACCCATGAATGTTATTCTATAATCATTAAATATTTGTATAAGTAAAGCACTGTTGGCCAATTTAAAAAACACTTTTCGTATAGTGCTGTAATGTACTCTTTTTATACCAATTTTTTTTTGTAGCGGCTGATACTTACGTGTACCACTACCAGACTAAAAATTGTATACATGCAGTAACATGTAATTACATGTAAAATAATACGGATGTTTTACATGTTATTATATCTGATGATAATAATAATTAAATTAATACATTAATACTAATAACACTAAAATAATGATTTTTAATGAAAAAAGGGTTATTGTATATTCTATATTTTTATTCAATAGTGTAACTTTGTTTCCATATAATAGCATACGATTTTTTACAATCATATTATAACGGGGTTTTTGCACGAAGTTAACTCGCGATATAATAATTACTGTAGAGCATAAGTAACGTGGGGAACGTAAAGTCAAACAAGACTCAAGTGTTATAGCATAAGATATATATATATATATATATATATTCTCTCAACTAGAATGTATGTACATAGTCTCACGAGACGATGCACGTGCGCTCACACAGGCCTGTTGCTCGGGATACGAGTATATCGCGAGAGAGAGAAGAGCCAGAGAGAATTCAGACGCCGAAAGACACTCACAAATATTTCCTCAGCGTGGTGGCGGCCCGCTCACACTGCAACGGTTCCTGGTGATAGCGCTTCTTGACGACGTCGCCCGGATGCTTGTCGTCGAACTCGGCGATGGCCTGGGCCTAGACAGCGACGATGCGCAGAGGTCTCCTCGTTCCGTTGCTCCTCAATCTAGCATGGTCTTCTCGCGGTCCCTATAGTCCGGGAGCCAGAGACAGATTTCGGTCGGTCATTTCGGTTCGGTTGATGTTATGTAATAGTGCTTTATATGGTGTTGTAATGAAGCCTCGTGAACGTCAGCTGCGCCAGTAGCGGTGGGGTGAGCAACGGCAGCCTCCCACGCATAAAAAAAAAATAAACGAAACCGGCTCAGCTGAAAACTTATATACTGATAAAATATGTTGTATACAATAGAAAAAAAATAGTCAGCTGGGTGTATACCGGTGGAAAGACCGTCAGCTGACGTAGTGAAAGGTGTGGTGCGGAAACCAGGTGTGAGCGCCGCGCGTACTTTTCAATACATCAGCTGACGGCTTTTCCCCCACCATACACCCAGCTGACTATTTTTTTTTGTTTCGATTAGTATGCCAACTGTGAAATGACCAAATTTTAACCGGACCGAAATCACGTATCTAAAGTTATTCAGCGGTAGGCAAATTTTACGCGCGGCGGCGCAAGGCGTATTTTTTGCGTGAACATAACGCGATATATTTTTATGTACGTTTTTAATTTATACTGTATTGAAATATATAAATGTAATAAATAAATGAATAAATCAAGAATTACAAAAGTGAATAAATAGACAATTAATTATGTATATAATATATAAAATAATATATAATATATATATATAATTAATTGTCTATTTATTCACTTTTGTAATTCTTGATTTATTCATTTATTTATTACATTTATATATTTCAATACAGTCTGAATTAAAAACGTGCATAAAAATATATCACGTGATGGTTGCACGAAAAATATGCCTTGCGCCGCCGCGCGTAAAATTTGCCTACCGCTGAATAACTTTAGATACATGATTTCGTCCCGGCTAAAATTTGGTCATTCTACAGTTGGCATAGTACTCAGAACAAAAAAGATAGTCAGCTGGATGTATGATGGGGGAAAAGCCGCCAGCTGATGTATTAAAAAGTGCGCGCGGCGCTCACACCTGACTTCCGCGCCACAACTTTCACTACGTCAGCTGACGGTCTTTCCACCGGCATACAGCCAGCTGACTATTTTTTTTGTTTCAACTATCATGTCTACTATTATATAACCAATTTTCAACCGGACCGGTATCATTAAAATGAATTTTTTTTTCGACATTTTCGCATAAGCAGCTGACATATAATCCACCGTGTTAAACCCAGCTGACTATTTTTTTTCTATTGTATACAACATATCTTATTAGTATATAAGTTTTCAGCTGAGCCGGTTTCGATTATTTGTTTTTTTTTTATATGCGTGGGAGGCTACCGTAGCCCAACCCACCCATGGTGCGGCAGCTGACGTTCACGAAGCTTCATTACATCATCATATGAAGCATATAAATGAAAATTAGCCGAGCCGGTTTTGGTCTCACAAATCTGTCACTGGCTCCCGGACTACTATATACGCTCGCGACAATCGTGGTTTCGCTCACGGGAGCTCAAACGTCTCTGCCTAAATATTGCGGCTCCGCGCTGCGCGTCCCCTCCCTTCGCCCTACCTATACTCTCTCTCTCTCTCACCATTCCTCGACACCTTCGTTATCCCGTCGCCGCTGATGATGCCTGTAACAGCTGATCCTACAGTACATGTTATATTTGAGAGAGAGAGAGAGTATGTTACGAGGTGCCATTACCCGTCACAATATATACCTATTAAAATAGGATTACGTAGTATTATTATCGCAGTTAAATTTATGCAAGATTGGATTGGTGACGGGTTATTAACTAAGAATACAAGCAATAGCAGAGTGATAACTAAATATAGCATACTTATGACAAAGCGATAATTGCGGTGGTTGTAACGTCTCTGCCGATATATGTAGTGTAGGTATATGTAAGTATAAGTGCAAGTATGTGTATAATCGGTTTCAAGCACAAATCTATTTATACAATAGTCTTGCGGACAGGTTGTAAAATCTGGTGTAGAAGAGAGTGGTACATTATGGGTAGTGGTACAGAATAGGTAATATTCATTTATTATCGAACATAATAATTAAAGCAGTTAAATAATTTGTAGTTAAAAACTTCTGTATAAATAACGGAACATTGACAAATTTCAGACAGATGTAAACTAAATGTACGTAGTAAGGGAGACAAATAAGCTTCTTACATAGTTTGATAAAAGTTTCGTGTCTGAGCGCTTTCTTTTGACATAATAAAAAAAGTAAAAATGTTTTATGAGTGCATGACCGTTTTAAAATAATAGTTATACAAATCTTTATATGTTTATAATAAGAAAATACTCTAATGCTCGTTGATGCAATTATATTTTACTAAGAAACTATTGACCACAACGAGTTAATATGATTCTTTATTCACTCCCATATGCACACCCGACAACTTCCTGGATGAGCGAAAGATCACCCCAAAAGGCAATAAATAGGAGTGCAGTAAAAGTATATAACAGTATAAATTTCTAAAGATCACAAATTTATAAAAGTGCATTTCGGGCCGTCTCTTTCCAGTCAAGTCGTCAGAAGAGTAGATAAAGAAAGTCGGTTCTGGATCAGTTGACCCAGAATCAGCATGAGGTTTCTTGGTCACCTCCCCTCTAACCCGGCCACCTGCGCTGGAATCCGTATGAGGTTTTGGATCACCCCCCCCCCCTCCTCCATCAAATAGCCGCGGGAGCACCCACCGGCCGCGGGCCCGGATGCCACCCAAAAGGTGTTGTCTAAACATGCCAATGTTCCCCAGAAGAAAGGTAATATTGACAAACCCTGCTCTCAGTCCCCTACAGCGATCCCCCGTAGCAGTGCCTGTGGATAGTCAACCATTTGCGACAGTCTCTTTCTGCGTGTGCTTATTATTTCTGATTTCTGTGTAGATGGGAGGACACGGCACAGTATAGCGTGTGCCACGTCTACACGCTTAGTCACATTACCGTCAAATTTATTGGAAATTATTAATTCTTTATTAGCACTTTTATTGTTGTTACTGTGCATTGCCCTTCCACCGACTATTTTTACCCGCGTGCTTCGTACATATCTTGCTGCAGCACCGTCTTGCTGTATAGTATTGTAGTCATTACCAATATTATTAATATCAGTAACAGGATTTTTATTTCTATCATTACAATTATTAATACTGAGCAGTAAGAAAGTTGTGTTTTCCTTACTTGTGAGCACGCCAATTCGATAAATTTCAATTTTATTTAATATCTCTTGATGTTTTTGTTGAACATTTTCCATAGTATTCTCAATTTTATTTATGTCAGTTTCATACTTATTGTTTACAGTTTCATTTGCTAGTATTTTCCCTATATCCTATAGTATATAGAGTTATCACTTTCAATGTTATTAATTTTTGCGGTTATTATTTTAAAATCATTTTCATATTTATTGGTTGTATTATTTTCAATTATGTTTTGCGTCTCTAAATTAAAGAAGGTTGAAGACCCCGACCACCGCCTCATCTGTGAGGTTCTCCACTTAGCATAACCTCTCCATAGACTTCCTCTTTATGGTTTCTTTTAATCAAGACACAGTGAACGCACTTGACAAATTTTCTTACGAACAAAAGTCAGAGGTATTGACCGATATTTGAAGCCGGACCGCCATCGTGAAAGTCTCAACCCTAATCCACTGGGGCTCAGTCTTTCTCTATGCGTAAACGTGGCATAATGCGCACGTATTTGTATGTGTGAGGGTATGCGTTTACATAAGAGGAATCCTAACATTATAACTTTTTTCGATGGTCAAGAAATTCAGCGGTAACCAATCAATCTACTTTACCGACCTTTGGTATTATCAATGACCAATGAGCGGTAAAATAAAAAATTTTAAATTCCAACAACTTGTTAGTAGGGAATAAATTAAAATTATTGACACCTGCAGAGGGCACTGCAAAATGTTGGTAAATTCAAATTTGTTTTGACATTACCGACGCGTTCAGAGGGTGCAGCGAACTAGACAAGATGTATCACATCACTGCTACAGGAGTGTACTGAACAACGTGATCAGGCAAGATTAAGCAGTAAGCAGATTTAATCTCCAGTTGGACATCCACTGACGCGCTTTTTAAAGTCTGATTTTGCTTTGAACAATCGATCACGATCAAGGGTATACGGTTGATGAAATGTTGCTTTTTCAACATAGGCTCGACATCTTTCTTGTAATAACCGTTCTGAACGTTAGCACACATGTCGTACAATATAACATACTGATTCGATATCATTAGTCATCAGCGATTCCAGCGCAGGTGAGCGGTGTCTAAATTTAGATTTTCGTACGGGCAGTACTGAGAATTGAGAAAGAGTTTCACGTTGCTTACGTTGCAGTGATCGAAAAGACTAGCACTGGCAGCTCTCTGACTCTTTCAATTCGTTTGAAAGCCTAGAATGACGAAACGTAGCTTTTCTAATTGGCTAGACGTTTTGACTGTCCTAACGCGTCATGATGTAGCTGAAAGTAGTGGCTACTCATACAATTCCCAACTGCGGAAACTCATGTCAATAGGTTTATTCTGATGAATACAATTCAGCAGACTGATCTTGTTAGTATTAGATAGCACTACGTAGGGCATCACCCACTCGATTTTCATCAGCTCTATCTTACACTCTTCGTAAACATCTCGTCTAACTACTTAAGTTGCAGTCTGAATAATCGCATTTAGATCGTTTCTCAATCTAGTGAGTATGAGTTCGTACTTGACATTAACTACGATTTTTCGATAATCTTTGGCGAATCTGAGAATCATATTCAGTGGCATTGTTACGTCAAAGTAGCCGGCAGCATTTGGTAACTGTTGAGTCTCTTCAACGTCGAGCCAGCCAGAATGTTCAATAATCAAACTTTGACTAGGATTGTGTGCAACCCAACCTTTTATGAGACTCGTTAAACTGACATTTTTGCATTTATCGATCTCAATAGCATTAATCTCGTATCTGATTTGCTCAAACATATGACCGATGGCATTGTTGACTAAACTTGTATTCTGCACAACAGTACTATTGGTTTTGGTAAGTCTGATGTTGAATAGAGATGTGAATTTGATCGCTGTTATTGGAGGCCGAAACCGTGTAAGTCTAATGATCGTGTATCTTATAATGTTCTACAGACTCATCATATGTCATAGGCGACTCTATATTTAGAATCTCTTCCATTTTTCTGGAAACAACGGAAGAAAATGCACGTTATTTTCCACCAGGGACAACGACTTTTAAGCCTAGGCTTTTTAGAAACTGAATGTTTTGCTATGTTAGCGTTTTGGATGCTCAAAAAAGTAAAGCGTCACGGCCACTTACTTCTAGACAGTATATGAGCCGTATTTTGTAGAGCATCGAATTGTGGTAAAACCAACAGCCTATTGTCACTAATAACGCATCCTAACGGATTTAGATTTGAAAATGTCTACTTATACTGTAAGTCACTCAATCAGTCAAAGTACAAATTCCTCAAGGAACTCTTGGAACCCATGGATGGAATAAAGTACTTTCCCTTCAGAGAAAACGAAGAAGTCGTAACTCCCGGTAAGGTGCTTCCTAACTCCATAATGACATTCGACGATGTAGCTTGTGAATAACAAAACAATATCAGAGCATACTTTTTTATGGGAAGACACAAGAACGTTGACTGCTTCTATCTCTATCAGTCTTATTAACGCATTCCGAAACATATCGTAAGAGATAACGTCAATCTGTTAGTAATTTTCCGACAAGATGATATGACTCTGAAACACTTGTATGATGATCATGTCAATTCTGACAAACTGTCAAACTTGTCAAAGTACAAGATGCTTTTAAGAGCAAGTACAATTCAATAAAGCGTGATAAAGCTACTTTCGAGATGGTTATGGATTAAACTTTCAAACCAATTATCGATCCACTCGAAAAGCTTATAAGTTTATCTGAAAAACGTATAACTAGGAATAAACGTATATTGTCTGTAAAAGACTTTCAAAAATCAGATGATTCAGATAGATAGATCAAAATTTATTTTCGTTATAAAACAAAAAAATATACATTGTTGTTAAAAATCACATGACGGTCGACAGTTTTACAGTAAGAATTCACAGTAATTATCTATCACGTCATTATATAAAACACACTATTCACTGTACAATATAAAATGTATCTTCTCAATTACATAATAAAACACTCTCATACAGAGCAAGATACATCTACAATCACTCTCTCATTCATGTTAATAAATACACTTGCACCAGTACATAAAGAATGATAAATAAATAGCAGACAGCGCAAATCCTACTAGTACAATACATTTAATTGAATTCCATTTTGCGCACGCAAGTACTTGATCATCGCCGTCTTGAATTTCCAAAGCGATAGCAGGTACTTAATACTGCGGGTGATGGAATTACAGAGACGCGTACCGCGGGCCAAACACGAGTACAAGTCGACATCAGTGCGCGACCTTGGAACTGAGATATATTTTGCTTCCTCCTACTGGATGTTCTGACTTGATTTTTTTTTAAATTTATTTAGATAGGGATGCTGTCCTAGTTTTATAGCTCTGTAAAGAAGGAGTGCATTGAAGTATTGTTCTATGTCTAGCCAGCCCAGTTCCGCTCTGTAGGGGGTGATGTGCTCATACCTCCTAACGCCACAAATGTATCTCACACGTGAGTTCTGCAGTCGCCGTAGCTTCATTTGCAATTCTTGAGACACATCGAGATAAACGACCGAACATTAGTCTAAATACGGAACAATCAATACACCTGCGAGCTGTTTACGTAGAGCCTCGGTGGTGCAGGACCTAAATAATTATACACCATAAAGGGCTCGATTTACGCGTTTAGTTACGTACTCGACGTAAGGCTTCCATGTAAGTTTTGAGTTCATAACAATATCGATGTTCGTGAAAGTGTCGACATCGGGCACAAACATGCCGTTCTCCACCTAAATGCCTGGCAAATATAAGTCATCAATTAAGTTAATATCATATACCGAACCAAAAATTATTGCCTTTTGTTTTTTTGACATTGAGGTGTAGACCGGCAGATGTGGTCGATGCCGACGGTGCCCTTGCTGCAGCTGTTAGGCGCTCGATGCCTGTTTGTAAGTCAGTCATATCAACTTGGGTATAAATCTGTAAGTCGTCCGCATAAAGAATGTGTTTCATGTGTTCAGAGTCTAGGATATCCGCAATATCATTGATTTAAAGACAGAAAAGAGTATGATGCTATGAAGGTTTGCAGGTCAGATGCAGTAGAAAAGCCATGATATATATCACCATCCCGCCTCTTGGTAAGAAATTTACCTTATTTATGCCAAATATATTTAAATTTGAGCCCTTGAGCAATAGTCTTTAAACTACGGAATTTTAGGAAAGTATTCTTATCGAGGTGTTCATTTATGAATATTTCACTATTAATAAGATTTTTTACAGTGTTCTGATCAAGAAGCGTTGTGTTTACATCTTTTGTATGACAACCTGTAAAGTTCTTTTTTGCACGCATTATATCTTGAACTAATTCACCGCTGGAGAGGCTAATAATCCACGGTGATCGGCGATTTTTTGTACTAACTGCCGCTTCAGTCGCTTCGGAGTGTGCCGAGCGAAGTAGGAGAGTACAAACAATATCTTCATATATGAGCGATGGGAAAGTCGTGGCAAGAACAGCAAAATCAACATCATTGTATTTACTCCCATTGCCTTAAAAAATATTAGAAATAATAATATTACTGCGATCACCTCAATTCACCTCCAATGCAGAACAGCACGAACGCGTGCGTTAGATATATTTATTTTTTTCTTAGCTATTAAATTATTATCGTCTGAGTCGGTAATGACGTCATCTTGAATACTGACAGGGTCAGCATTAATAAAGTTGTTCAAGCCACTAATGTTACTATTATTTTTATTATTTATACACGATGCTTCAATATTGTTGTCGACCATGGTTGATACCTTGTTTAAGATGTTTGTCAGTTGCTCTTTTAAGATTTTATTTTCATGCAATAATAATACAATTCATTTAAATAGCAACTGATCATTATGCAACCCCTTCAGCTGGGTAGTTTACACAGTAATACGTTTCTCAAGAGAAGAAACTCAACTAGAGAGATCCTTAAGGGGGCAGGCCTGGGTTAAACCCAAAAAAAGATTTTTCTTTTACGAGTCCAAAAAACTTTTTATGTTTAAAACCAATCATTCTGAAAATTCGTATGCTATTAAAACACAATAATATCTTAAATTTTACCGTTGTAAAACCTCAAAATATTGATCCTTCACGTCACAATAAATCGCTATTTTCAATACCATATTTATTAAAGGAACATTGATCCTCACATGATTCGGTGAACAAAAATTTCTTTTTCGACGGATATTCGACTCCTTTTGACATGTATTACAAAAGGAGCACTTTAATGTTAAAATTTTTTTGAAAATCCAATAGATTCTTTGAAAAAAAAAAAATTATGCTGTGAAAAAAATAGATTAGATCTTCGAAAAAAAATAATAAAAAAAAAATTAAGAACTTATTGTGTTTTGATAGAATACAAATTTTCAGAATGATTGCTTTTAAACATAACAAGTTTTCTGGACACGTAAGAAAAGTCTTTTTTTGGGTTTAACCCAGGTCTGCCCCCTTAATCGACTGTTCCATTGCTGGTAGGGCAGCCGATGAGGACACAATAGTGCTACGTGTACTCTCTAAAAGAGACTGGACATCGGTCACTGTTTTGCGGATATATTGTGACTGATAATTTAGATAATCAACCATGGTCGATGACATAACATACCTCTGAGCCGTACTTGTATCCAGTAACGCAGATCCAGGTCGAGAAGAATGAAGATTGGCTTAAGCTTGCGTCGATGTGTGGGGAAATTCACTGTCTGTACCTGAAGAGTAGAGGTTTAGCGCCGGCGTACCTACAACCCACTGTATAGTAGACAGCGAGATGAAAGTGACGTATCAAATATAAATTATAAAGCAGATGATAGTTTCGATGAAACGTTAAAAACTGATATCTTACTAGCTAATGATGATGATTCATCGTCTGAAGCAGAAGAAGAAGAAAATTTATCTATCGACAAGTATATTCTCATGCTTGATCAAAAAGATAAGTTAGATAAAAGTTATTGAGTACGTAAAGATGATGATGATGGTTATACAATCGGTGACTCACCAATATACTTTGAAGGTAAGTGGGTTAAGGTAAATGATGTGGGATATCCATTAACATTAGTGGCTTGAACAACTTTATTAATGACTCCTGACTTGATGGAGGTACTCATCTCCAGACGTCCCAATAGAAAGTTTGTGAAGCGAAATGATTTGCAGAACTATCGCATTATTTTCGAATCAACTAACGCTCACAAGGAATGTTACAGAAGTGATGAGATTATACGTTCTCACAATAGCAGTAAATTGGATAATATTATCTCTGTTCTATTTTCTGAGTCCTCCAAGAAAGTAGGTTAAGTATTACCGCGATACAAAATTGCTAGAAGAGACACCAGAATAGATTACGTGTACTGGAACGATCCCAAGGAACTTGTCGATCGTCTTCGATTACTCATAGCTGAGTAATCAGTTGGTAATCCGATTCACGTGAATGAAATCCACTCAATCATAGAGGAGCTCCGATAAGCAGAGTATATATATTGAGCTGTTGCGTATACTTGACTCATTATCAAGATGAGCGTTGACGCATTCGGATGTAATCTTAAACAAAGTGAGGGGGGTCGAGACCCTCCTGGAATCTGATACAAAATCACAGCTGATGCTCACAAGGAGAGTTCACGACCTGCGGGAAGCGATTCTCGCTGAGGCTACAGGAAATGATTTCTGGTACCTAAAAATACAACAAAGATTAAAATAAAGCTCTTATAGTCAACTTTTTTATGTTATTGCATCATTTCCATAGCAAGAAAACTTGCAGTGTTATGATTCGAAGTATAGGTACCATTCTTTACTGAAATAACGCGTATTTTGAATACGACAGGTCATATCTTGACCCCAAGGGCCTATGAGATGAAACTACGGGTGCTAGGCATCATTTTTAGCTATCAGAAGCCACTTCCCAAAACCTTATCGAAAATCGTTTCCCGCAGGTCGTGGACTCTCCTTGTCAGTATAACTTGGAAAACCAGAGACTGTGCAACCTTGTACCAGCTGAATGAAGTAGTTGATCTAGGGAGCCTATATCGTATAGTTCAAGCATAAATTCAAAAAGTGATCGGTATTACACCTAGATTGTATATATTAGTTGTTAGATCTTGTTACGTGGGATTTTGTTACTCTGGTCTCTTTAGCTTTAATTAATTATTTCAATATTCACTCCAACGATTGCCTCTACACTTCACCGAATTTAGTTACAATAAAAGGGTGTCAGGTAAAGCACGGCTAGTCTAGCATGAACTCTATCCCCGAGGAGGTTCCGTAATATAAGAAATCAGGATGAATTATTTATTACTAAATAAGTATACTGTGATTTAATCAATTTAACTACCTATACTCTAAACCCTAAAGTATAAAAAGTGACGCTAAAATGTATAAATCGTACGATTTATACTTTTATAAAAGTATAAAGTAACAATTTTATACTTTGTAAAGTTTAAACCGTGCGATTTAGACTCTTTTCATAAAGTATAAGATTTAAAGACTTCAAATTTTGTATGTAAGTTAGTTTCACCTCAACATTCAATAAAAACAAAGTGAAAAATTAAATGTTTCAAATGATTAATCACTCCATTTTAAGTTTAGAGGTGATTGAACCATTTGACATATATATAGGTATACATATATGCTATTTTGTATATAAGCCTTATTTTGATAAAATTGAAATAAGATTATCTAAGGCCTTGGTAATATTTTTCTCCTTCTTCTCTGAGCCTAATAAACTATGACACAAAATTTGGACTGTCAAGGTCTTTTAGGTTTTCAGATATGATTTTATGATGGAATTACTGCGACTGAGGTGATCAACGACTGTCATCATTTTTTTTGGTTGAACAAGTTTCTACAGTTTTCATTAGAACTGTTAAGTAAATAAGGGATATTTTATATGTTTGAATTACAATATTACATGATTTAATCAAATAATCAGTTTTGTGAAAGTTTTACAACAGATTTAACACCTATGTGAGTTTAGATACCTATGTGTTATTTTGTGAATAAGATTTTTTTTGACAAAATGGAAAAAAGATTATCTAAGACTTTGGAAGTATTTTTTTTTCTTCTTCTTTAGGCCTGATAAACAATGAGACTGAATTTTAATTGTCAAGGTCTTTTAGTTTTTTTAGATACGACTTTTTATATGTTTGAAGTACAATATTACATGATTTAATCAAATAATCACTTTTGTGAAAGTTTAACAACAGATATAACACCTATGTGAGTTTAGATACCTATGTGTTATTTTGTGAATAAGATTTTTTTTGACAAAATGGAAAAAACATTATCTAAGACTTTGGAAGTATTTTTTTCTTCTTCTTTAGGCCTGATAAACTATGAGACTAAATTTTAAGTGTCAAGGTCTTTTAGTTTTTTAGATACGACTTTTTGGTGGAATTACTCCGACTGAGGTGATCAGCGAGTGTCATCATTTTTTTTTAAGTTAAAAGTATTCTCTCAGGATTTGATGGTTAGTAAGCAGTGAAACTACAAAATAGGTGTTCGTACATATATATTTATATATCTTAAAAAAATAATAATATCTTCTGTTTATTCTTTTCGTAAAGAATAAAATCCGTTATTTAATCTTTTATAAAGAATAATTTCTTGACTTTATTCTTTTGTAAAGAATAAAATTCATTATTTACTCTTTTAAAAGAATAAAAATTGAACATTACAAAAGAATAAACAAAACAATTTAATCTTTTAAAGTCATTGTCAAATTCTCTAAAGAATAAAGTACACTTTTATACTTTTCTAAAAGAATAAAATGCTCCTTTTATTCTTTCTTACGTCAAATTTTATTCTTTTAGGTTTAGAGTGCAAAATACGCAAATTATACTTTATAAATGTATAAAGTTTATTTTCGAAAATCGAAAAGTATAATATAATGAATCACGCGTTTTACACTTTATAAAGTTCAAAGCGTCATTTTGTAGTAGCACAATTTTCTAAAGTATGAATTGTGCGTTTTACACTTTTCATAACGTGTAAAACGCGTGATTTATACTTTTAGATTTAGAAGAAAAAATTTTATACTTTTCTAAAGTATAATTTGCGCATTTTATACTTTTGCAAAAGTGTAAAAAGCATCATTTATACTTCATAAAGTATAAAAGCCGAACTTTATACTTTTTAAAAGTATAAATCGCACGATTTATATTTTATAAAGTATAAAATCGTTCCTTTATACTTTTTATAAAAATATAAATCGTGCGATTTATACATTTTAACGTCGCTTTTTATACTTTGGGGTTTAGAGTGTAGGCTTTATTCATATATGTACTAAAAAAAGTCGCTAATTATTTTCAGATATACGTTACAAATGTAACGGTCGCTTTCCCAAAATGGCTACGTAAGCCCGCACATGCCGCTTATACGACTGAATCACTCCGTTCCCCTGAGCTAATAAATATTCATATAAAGCCCTTTAACCCGCTTTCGCATCTTTCTCCCCTTATCACTCAGTTATCCCATTTATTGACGTAATCAAATTATCGTGTCACACAATTTACGTATCAATTTTCGCGCCGCGCACTGATTTTATGGACTTGGTGCCACACCACCAACACAAATTCATGTATGATCCCATGAATTTTATAAATAATAAATAATAAGTAAATATTTTACCGACTCTGAGGAAATGTCGAGGGTCGCTCCACAATTAATCGTCCAACTCACTGCAGTTTCAAAATGTCCATACTGCGAGCGCTGAGTCGTACGGTCTCCTGCGTTTTCCCGGTCGCAAATCTTTAATAACTCTATTCTTCTAACTACCTAACACCCTTCCAAATAAACTCAATAAACGTAACAAATCTAACAACAATAACTTTAACTTTAACTCGACTCTATTACTCTCCCTGCGTACAGCGCGCGCGAAATATGAATTTGTAATTGCAAGTATGCTATAGCCCGGCGGATATATCTATAGCGACCGCTTGGCTTTGCGTCGCCGCTGAGCCCTCGTAATTGGCAGCGGCGGCATACGCGCGCTGGTCTACACTCTGGTAGACCGGCAGCTTCAGGCGGCTGCTAGCTCTTCCATAAGCTGTCGGCTCCCGCGTCTCTCTCTCTCTCTCTCTCTCTCTCTCTCTCTCCCTCTCTCTGATAGATTTGATGACTAAATTATGAATTATGTTTACATTTTTGATGACAGTGTGCAATATTTTATGTAGACCTGACTTCGAGTACGTGCAACCTGATTTGACGTTTGACTAATGATGTGATATTTTATGTCGACCTGACTTCGAGTACGTGCAACCTGATTTGACGTTGACTAATGATGTGATATTTCATGTAATTTAACGATGTGATATTCTCATGAAATTATATGTGATATTATTTTATACTAAGAATTAAATGTAAACAACATTTTGTAATAGTTACAAATAAACATTATATCTAGCTCTCTCTATCTCTGTCTCTGCCTCTCTCCCTCTCTCTCTCTCTCTCTCTCTCTCTCTCTCTCTATCTCTCTCTCTCTCTCTCTCTCTCTCTCTCTCTCTCTCTCTCTGTCTCTCTGTGTGTGTGGGGACTTGCTGCTCGACTTCTTGTGGCTTTGGCTCCTGCCTTTTTGACATCGCCCTGCCGTCTCCTGTGTCTGTGGGCCGGTTTGTTGTAGCACTTGCATACAGCTATATGCAAGTTACCGCTACAACAAATAATTACAGCTGTTACTGGCCAACCTGCACGGCTTTTTACCATCAAAGTGGCAACAACATCTGACCAGTTTTGAGGTTAGGTGTAATGAGAATGGCAGAGCGGCGTGAGCTGAGCATGGAGCAAAAGTAACATAGAAGTGGACACATATCAAGATACTTCGAAGTAGCGCTACCTACTACCTAGGCGCCACCTACCGACTTGAGCTGTAACAACGAGGCTACCGAGGTGACATCTACTGTAACCTGGTCCAAATAACAGCACTTTTCCCTCGCAGAACGAACATCTACGTCGCCACCACCATCATGGCCGACAGTTGCGCCATCTGCGGGGATGTCCCCAGGAGCAGCAACTCATTACGTAAGTACTGCATCTGCAATATCACATGTCATCCAGCGTGTAAGCCTCTTGCAGTACTTACACGCGCGCAACGAGGTGCGCTACGAACGTGTCAGAATATAACAAATAATGTGTTGAATAAGATTGAAGTCAATTATAATGCAATTATAGACAAAGTAGATAATATTGAGCAGTCTAATTTTGAAATGAATAATCTAGTCGAAAACAATTGTGAGACAAAGAAATACGATAATAACTTTAAAATAATAATTGAAAAAATTAATAAAATTGAAAGTGACAACTCCGACATATTAAAGGACATAGGAAAAGTTATTGCACACGAGACTACAAGCAACAATCATGAAACTGCAATAAATAAAATAGAGAAAACTTTGAAAATTATTCAACAAAAAAATCAAGAATTTATAAGTAAAATTGAAAATTACCGAATTGGCCTGCCTACCAGTAAGAAAAAAACAACTTTTTCACCGCACAGTATTAGAAATAGAAATAGTAATGATAAGCAAAATAGTGTAATTAGTAATAATGTAAATAATAACACTAATGTATATACTATTGATAATATTAATGACAAAAGCAACGATATACTGCAAGATACGGCGTCGACGTCATCTGCACGAAGCACGCGGGTTAAAATGGTAGTGGGAGGACAACACATACTAATAATACGAGGGTAGTTCAATAAGTCTTTAGAATAAAGTATAAAAACAACTTTTTTTGGGTAAATTTTTTTTTATTTTTCAACATAATCTCCTTGGAGCTCTATACACTTGGTCCATCGCTTTTTAAGTTTTTTTAATCCTTCAGAAAAGTGCGTTTTCGGAAGTTCCTCAAAATAAGCACTTACAGAGGCAATGACGTCTTCGTTGTCCGTAAATCTCTGTCCACCGAGCCATTTTTTCAAGTTTGGAAATAAGAAAAAGTCACTGGGGGCTAAATCTGGTGAATACGGTGGGTGTTCGACCAATTCGAATTTTAGTTCTTCAATTTTAGCCATTGAAACGAAGCATGTGTGAACTCGGGCGTTGTCGTGATGAAAGAGAATTTTTTTTCTCGCCAAATGTGGTCGTTTTTTTTTAATTTCTTCTTTCAGCTGCTCTAATAATGATGCATAATACTCACCAGTAATTGTTTTACCCTTTTCCAAGTAGTCAATAAGTATAATTCCACGTGCATCCCAAAAAACTGTAGCCATAACCTTACCAGCTGACTTTACGGTCTTTGCCTTCTTTGGAGCTGGTTCGCCTGTGGAAATCCACTGTTTGGATTGTTCCTTTGTCTCAGGAGTGTAGTGGTGTATCCATGTTTCATCCACAGTCACAAATCGACGAAAAAATTCCTCAGGATTCCGACTTATGCGCGCCAAAAGAGCCTCAGAGGCGACCACTCTATTGCGTTTATTCTCAGCTGAGAGCAAACGCGGCACCCATCTTGCCGATA
This sequence comes from Gastracanthus pulcherrimus, assembly GCA_949152435.1. Classification (NCBI taxonomy): domain Eukaryota; kingdom Metazoa; phylum Arthropoda; class Insecta; order Hymenoptera; family Pteromalidae; genus Gastracanthus; species Gastracanthus pulcherrimus. The sequence goes on along the minus strand of OX424573.1, from coordinate 108,832,564 downwards.
GCTTTTTCATGCCTAATTTTTCATGTAGAATTGAAACAACTGCACCTATAGATATTCTTGTGGCCTCAGCTAACTCACGCACTTTTAATCTTCTATCCTTCAACACCATATCGTGGATTTTATTGATGATTTCGGGAGTAGTTCCTTCTACGGGCCTTCCTGAACGTGGTTCGTCACTTATTGATGTACGACCACGCTTAAATTCATTTACCCAGTTATAAACCGTTGCTAAGGCAGGGGCAGATGTGCCATGAACTGAGTCCAATTCATTTTTTATCTCATATGGAGTTAAACCCTTTAAATGAAAATGTTTAATTACCGCTCTGAACTCGTTTTTTTCTATTTTTCTTAACAAGCAATTTTTTTTTAATTGGTTATAAAAACACGTAAACTCAGAAGATGTGGACTGTGACTGCACCATATATCTAGTCGGGAGTGGTGCTGACTGAAAACAGATGATTTGGAGCGATTCGCGCGCCATCTGTTGGTCATTCTAAAGACTTATTGAACTACCCTCGTAATACAAGTAACAATAATGTTTTAATAATTTCGAATATTTTTGAAGGTAATATTCTTATACTTATATACTGTTGACCTGTGAAAGTGATCAAAGATTTGAATGTAAAGACAAAATAAAAATGTATGTAATGTATTTTTGCCAAATGACAAAATAAATCGTATCTCTCTTTCTCTTTCTCTTTCTCTCTCTCTCTCTCTCTCTCTCTCTCTCTCTCTCTCATGGCTACAGTCCGTGTTGTTTGCCTGGAGGAAGCTGCATCCAATCCTCTGTCCTCCCGCATCTGCGTGCATCGGGAGAGAGGACGGGTCGCCCGTGTGTGCGTGCGTGTGCATCCGCTCATCATCCTTCAAATATGGGAGAGAGCAAGAGAAAGAAAGAGTCGTGCGTATAGCGATGGTGTAGGGGCCGTGTGTATGTGTGTGGGACTGCAAAATAATTTATACCTTACTGAATGGCTACCAGCGCGGGTGTACTAACTACTTAAGGAAGGGTGTGCTACAGCCGGTCAATTGGGATATGAGCGAGTTTGGGTATTTATGTGCGCAAAATGCCAATCGTATTACAATTTTCTCTGAAATTGATTTAGCTAAAATCATCTGACTACCCTCCCCCCAATCAGCAGTCGTATGAAGTCAGCGATTGCTTACTAATCTCTCATTGTAATTTAAATTCTATGCGGTGCAAATGAGATCTAATTTCTGAATTTATTTTTAATAATTTTCCATATCTTTACTGTTGCCGAAACGTGGCTAGATCTAAACTTTGACGCAAAGACTGTTGATATACAAGAATATTCATTAGTGAGAAATTATCACAATTTAGCGTCCTAAGGGATACGCGAATATGTACAAGGAGGAGTTGGTCATTGCAATATAAAGTATTAACTGCCTCCTGAATTTCTGATATCAATGAGACTGAATTTATTTTACTCGAAGTTACTATAGGACAGGCATCAAAGTCTACTCGGTTATTATTTGTAGTTATTTACAGAAGACCAGGGGGTTGAGTTTTGTTTTTAATACTGGGTGAATTAATGCAGTTTCATAAAAATATTGTTATTGTTGGCGATTTTAATGCAAATATGCTTGTATCTTATTTTCATTCCGATCACTTGGCTACGCTTATTAATGAGTACTCTTTGTACTTAGTACTCTTTGGTCCTACTCATTTTAGTGATGGTGACCCTACAGCTTTAGATTTGACATTCACCGATAACTCCTCGAAAGTAAAATCTATTACAACCTCGGCTGTTCCTATTCTGGCCGAACATCTCGCAATAAATTTAAAATACCGTATCACTACTAATCGTACAATGCCAAAGAAGATAGTTTTTAGAGACTTCAAAAATTGCGATATGAATTAGTCTGAATTAGTAGAAATATTCTATTCTATAGTTATAGGTCACATTGATCATCTTGCGCCTTATAAAACCAGCGTTATCTCTAGACCATTTCTATCTTGGATGACACAAGAACTAAAGCGTCTTTGTAAAGAGCGTGATTCAATGTAGAAACTAACGAGGCGCACGGATTCTCACAATCTTCTTGACATTTCACCGTGTTAAAAGTAGATCATTAAAATCTCGTCTCACCACTGCTCGTCAGATCTACTTACGTGATAAAATTACATCTCTTTCTAACTTTTCAATTATTTGGCGCCTTCTGCATAAAGAATTATTAACTGCCTACTCAATAATTTTCATTCTGACGCTGCATCCGCTCTCCCGTCTTGCACTACAGAGCGCCTCGAAAATATCATAAATTCCATTTCCGTTGAAGAAGAAACTCAGTTCAAATTCAAACCGATACAGAGTCATGGAGTATTGTTCACATCACATTATTTCCATAGCAAATCTCAAGGACGAAGCACGGATGTCTCCAAATAAGACATCTTGCAAAGATTATCTTAACTCGGCTTCCATGTCTAAGTTACATTTTCAATTACTCCCTATCCTTATGCTCGTACCCGTCGCCATGGAACCGTGTCTTCACCATTTCACTTAACAAATGCTTATCACCACTCTTTCCGTCCGACACTCATCCAATAGCTAATCTTTCTCATATAGCAAAGATATTTGATCAAAATATTCCATAGCAGATACGTGCTTTTATTTGACTGTAGCATATTTTAGCACATTTTAGCACCTTTTAGCACCTGCTAAAATGTGCTAAAATGTGCTAAAGTCAAATAATAGCACGTATTCCTTTACTTTTTCTTGAAGTAACCCACTGAAAGAGTAGAAAATAATAAAATAAATATATTTCGTTTCTGAAAAACGTTTTTAAGATTATTTAGAGGTGGCTACATCGATCTGAAAAAACAAGTTTAAGCGACTTTGGGTTTATATAAATAGCTGCTAAAATTTTATAATGAAAATACGACAATTGGAATATGATTTTTTCTATATGTCCTACTATTTTTAATATTTACACTTTGAAAATTTAAAAGTTTGACAATTTTGGACCACCCTAATGCTCATACATGGATTTATATATATATATATATATATATATATATATATATATATATATATATATATATATATATATATATATATATATATATTACATGTATATGATCTTACATTAAGTTATTTATACCCGGGTAGTTAGTTATAAGTACTTAAACAGTCTTTTCGTTTTTATATTCAAGAACAACATTATACATTCTCAATTTATAACTTAAACTTATCACAGTTAACGAGCTTAGAACTTTTAAGGTACTTTAATCACAAGAAAACAAATTTTTTTTATACACTGTGTTTCACCGTCTTCTTTTTCTCTTTTCCTTGCGTATGTTGCATTTTCGAAAAGTAAAAGGATATTTTAAGGTTATACGTACAACATATAGGAAAATACACAAAAAAGAATACAAAACTTAGAAAAATAATTTAATGCATTCATGTACCGATACATGGCCACGTAAATATTTATTTAAAAACTATGAAATACGTGCTACTTTGTTTTATGTATTTATAAAAAATATGATTAAGATCCTATAATCGGGGCCTGCGGCGGCTCAGTCGGTAGAGTGTCGGATTCCCACGCCGGTGACGCGGGTTCGAATCCTAGTCTCTGCCGATTGATACACACACCTCTATAAAAATTACATGTGCTTTGTTTACAAACACACCGCAGACCCCCGTCGTCGATTAGCACCACATGGGAGCACAAACATGGCGACGTTAAAAAAAAAAAAAAAAAAAAAAAGATCCTATAAGACCTTTGGTCAGTCGGGAAAACTTATTATTTTGATAATTATGAGCTTAACCAGTACCTCACTTTTCTTAGTTATTTCTTAAGAAATCTATCGAAACTCACAATGCATTTGAGTACAACTATTCAAACATTTTTTAAAATACCTTATTTAAAGTTTCATGTACCAAAATGATTATGAACCAGGTTATGAAAAAATAATTATTATTGTTTTACTTACGTTGATTTTGAAGAAATACAACCCCTGTGTTTTGGCGGCTCAGCTGAGAAGCATCTATAGCAAGTGCTGTGATACAACTGGAAATTATGTGGAAATTATGTGGCTGTGCTGTCAATACAGCTTCTATTCTAGTCAAATTATTATTTTTCCGAACCGTTAATATTTCACTGCACTTTCTTAAACTATTTTCCGTAAAAGAGAGTAGTGTGGGAGTATTCTTTCCGCAAAAAACACAAATAGGCTTCACGTTTGACATTATTAATGCAAAAACCGCCATATTGGCATCGCTCCACTTCACTTCACTTTCTATTTAAAATTTTTATTTTTATGTTCAATTTTGATTAATGTTACAATTATAAATTAACAATGTGTGCACACAAGAATATAACCGATCGCGTCGAGTCCTGACAATCAAGTGATTTTGTCCTCCGCTCCCCCAGCCCGGCTAAAGGTCTTCCCTATACGCGCATTGTGCAAAGGCTTAGTTTTCCGAATTCATACTTTTGGACTTTTGCAAATAAACCCTTGCACCTTTACACCTTTGCTCCTTTTCGAGTACTGGCCACTTTCAGCCTGCATTCATTTGCAACCGTGTACCGTTAGATTGTAAATGAATGCAGGCTGAAAGTGGCCAGTACTCGGAAAGGAGCAAAGGTGCAAAGATTCAAGGGTTCATTTGAAAAAGTCCAAAGGTACCGATTCAGAGAACCAGGCCTTTGCACATATGCGCGCGTATATATATATATATATATATATATATATATATATAGTAATATATAATTATATATAATTAATTGTCTATTTATTCACTTTTGTAATTCTTGATACATTCATTTATTTATTACATTTATATATTTCAATACAGTCTAAATTAAAAACGTGCATAAAAATATGTCACGTGGTGTTTGCACGAAAAATGCGCCTTGCGCCGACGCGCGTAAAATTCGCCTAGCGCCGAATAACTTTAGATACGTGATTCCGGCCCGGCTAAAATTTGGTCATTCTACAGTTGGCATAGTACTCAAAACAAAAAAGTAGTCAGCTGGATGTATGATGCGGGAAAAGCCGCCAGCTGATGTATTAAAAAGTGCGCGCGGCGCTCACACCTGACTTCCGCGCCACAACTTTCACTACGGCAGCTGACGGTCTTTCCACCGGCATATAGCCAGCTGACTATTTTTTTTGTTTCAACTATCATATCAACTATTATATAACCAATTTTCAATCGGGCTAGTATCACTAAATTTAATATTTTTTTCGACATGTTCGCAAAAGCAGCTGACATATAACCCACCGTGTTACGTCCAGCTGACAATTTTTTTTCTATTGTATACAACATATTTTATTAGAATATAAGTTTTAAGCTGAGCCGGTTTCGTTTATTATTTTTTTTATATGCGTGAGAGACTACCATAGCCCAACCCACCCATGGTGCGGCAGCTGACGTTCACGAAGTTTTATTACATCATCATATGAAGTATATAAATCAAAATTAGCCGAGCCGGTTTTGGTCTCACAAATCTAAATTAAATCAAGTAGATCCTGAAGCACGAAATTATTTATATTCTGATATTTTTTGAAGCTGCTGTAGCAAAACAACTTGTTACTGAAGATGAAGAATGGGACAAATGTTTAATAGAAGCAGTACAAATACAATTTTATATGGCATTGTGTGAATTATTTGCATTTATTTGTATTTTTCATAATCCTGTTAATTAATTTTTATAATCTGTAACTTTTATATTATTTTTTGAATCGTATTTCTTGGGATCAAGTGATTTCTTTTTTCACTTGTCTTCCATTGAAAAATTTGATGAATTTGAAATAGTTAATTCATTTTTTATAATTTGTAATATTTATATTATTTTTACACGAGTTTCTTGAGACCAAGCGAATTCATTTTTCACTTGTTTTTATTTTTAAACTTGAAGAATTTTAAACAATTAATTCATTTTTCATAACTTGAAACTTTTATATTACTTTATTTAAAACGATTTTATTGGGGCCAAGTAATTTCGTTCTTCACTTGGTCTTGTTTAAAAACAATGAATTTTAAATAATTAATTCATTTTTCATATCTTATAACATTTGTATTATTATTTCTGAATCAAGTTTTTTTGTACCAAGTAATATCGTTTTTGACTTGTTATCTTTTGATAAACTTGATGAATTTTAAATAGTTAATTAATTTTTCATAATCTATAGCTCTTATATTATTTTTTGAATCGTATTTCTTGGGATCAAGTGATTTCTCTCTTCACTTGTTTTCTTTTGAAAAATTTGATGAATTTGAAATAGTTATTTCAGTTTTCATAATTTGTAATATTTATATTATTTTTACACGAGTTTCTTGGGATCGAGCGAATTCATTATTTACTTGTTTTTATTTTTAAACTTGAAGACTTTTTAACAATTAATTGATTATACATAGTTTGTAACATTTATATTATTTTTTTACATGAGTTTCGTGGGACCAAGTGATTTCGTTCTTCACTTGTCTTTTTCTTTAAACCAGATCAATGTTAAACAATTAATACTGTTAAGAAACGTATTGTTTTTTAACAGAACTATTTTTTATTATTAATGCCGGTGGGGGAGATCTGACTCGGATATTTATTTGAAAGAAAAGGATTCAAAGTTTCATCTGAGTTAATCTACCCGGCGCCTCCACCAGTTTTTGTTAAGAAACGTATTTTCTCTTAACAGAACAATTTTTTATTATTAATGCGGGGGGGGGGGGAGATCTGACTCGGCCATCCTATACAGGAGTCTTGCTATGCTTGGGAGTCTTGTTTGAAAAATTGCGAGACTCGAACAACCCTCTGAATCCTTTGTATTTTTCTTTTATCTTGGTTTTAATATTATGATTTTCTTTTAATTAATCCAAAATCTTACCTTTATTTTTCTTAGATGACGCTGTAGATATTGGAGGTATAAAAATTAAACAGAGAAATTAACGTGGGAAAATAACGTGGATTTTTACTTTAATGATCGCTGGTGTTGAGTGAGGAGTGTGGCTACTCTGAATTGGTCTAAAGCACAACTGCTTGAAAACGTGGCGGAGCTGCAGCGTCCACCCCCGTTCAAGACCTCTTCTCTCCTTCCATGACGTCACGGTAATTGTCGCCTCGTGTTACATCTTGGCTTTCTATCAGCTTGGCGACAGCAAGACGGGCACGTTGCCGCGTGCATTCACCGATCGTACGCTAGGGGAGGAGAAGTCCTAAGTCAGCGATAGCGAGCAAGCTGAGCTTTTGGTGACCTCGACTAACACGCGGAGAAATTAAGTGTCGGAAGTTGCATATGTGTGAATGCTTTTGGTTAATTTAAATATCAATAATAAAAAGAAACAACTTCCGTCACTTAACAACCTCCCCTGCTTGAGAACGTTTGTCCTCTCGACAAACTTTATATACAGCTGGGAGATGATATATTAGCGGTTGCCAATGTGTGTGGGTTGGGTTAATGGTCCGGGATTTGGTTTTATTGTATCGTAGGTTTATGTCAGCAAGTTTTATGTCATTATATGTTTGATTTGATTTGACTTGGGATTTGGTTGGTGCGTTATTGGTATCGTTACTTGTTTTAGGTTCTATTATTATGACCCCGGGGTGTGTTTGAGGTTGTATGGTAGTGTGTAAGGGTAATGAGTAATTGTGCTGCCTCTTTTTGAAACATAAAATCCCCGTTTTATTTTTAATGCATATGATTATTGTTGTTATTGCGAGAATAAACGTAATTTGAAGTGTTAGTCCCACGTACATGAGGGTGTTAGTACGATGAGTCTCTTTTATGTTCTGCTATTTTGTCCATTTGATCCATTATTTGGTATAATGACTGTCCTTTGTCTTTCCGGAATGTTACTTCTATTGGTTTTGCGTTTATGGAGAAATTCAAAATTCCTTCTGTTCCTTTTAATTTTGGGTAGATTTGATTTATTTCGAAATTTATTTCAGGTTTGTAAATGTACTGCTGCTTCATCCTTTTGTTCTCTTCACTGACTAGTGCCACTTCTTTGGTTCTTTCTACACAACCTGTAGTGAGTCTTACAATCCCTACGCCGTTTATTTTTACTGTTTGGCCCGTTTCACCTGAACATGTTATTCTTGGAAGTTCTTGTATTACTGTTGAGTACAGTCATGATCCATCTACACTTAAGGGGTAACACCAGTCTAAAATTTTCAAAAAATCGATTTTTTTGGCTTAAACGATACTTTGGACCTTTAAAAATCATATCCAATTGGTTTTATACAGAAATAAAATTTGTAAGAGGTCCAATTCTCGATTTTGCCGCAGCGCCTCGGAGCGCACCGTGACGGCTGAATTAGCCACCACGGCGCGCTCTGATTTATCGACTATGTAGTGCTCCTACCTGTCCAAATTCTATTGCTTATGGTCATTGTGGTTCCTCAGAAGTCCACCAGGGTGTACTAACACTGAATAGAAGCGTGTGTGTGTGTGTGAACTAGTACAGCTGCCAAGCGACGCCGTGCAGACGCTTTATTTTCTTTCCGTACATTTTCGTTCAAATTAATAACGTGTTTTGTTATTGTAAAAGTTTTCAAATAAACAATATGATTTCGAGAAAAGTCGTGTATTATGACAAAAAAACCGGCCAAGGAGGAAGGAGTAGTGCAAAAAGACCGAGAATATCAAACCGACGGCCGCAAAACCGTTACGAGCTGAAGAAGCCAAGCCTGGAGAACGTTAGTACATCGGCTAAAAAATTATCAGATGTAATCTTAGATGATTTTGAAGTAAAAGAAGGTTTTGGTTACCGAATTCTGAATTTTGTAGCAGTGTTCTCCGCGATATCGCAAGCTCTTGTATGTAAAAAATACAATTCCGATGTAACGTTTACCAAAACTGGAAAGCGAGGCTTAAGTTTCAAAATTGTGATTTCGTGTAAAAACTGTGATCAGATTACTATTCCTAGTTGTCCATTTATTGAGAAAGGATATGATATTAATCGCAGAATTGTTCTTGCCATGCGATTACTAGGAATAGGATTGAATGGCATTATAAAGTTTTGCGCCTTCATGGATCTCCCGCGGCCAATTTTTCAATCGTTTTACGATACAGTTGTTAAGAAAATTGCCATTGAAGCAGGAGCTGTTTGTAAGCTCAGTATGAAAACTGCATCTAAAAAAGAACGAGAAAAAACTGACGATCCAAATGGCATTACTGTATCTGGTGATGGTTCGTGGAGGAAGCGTGGATTTTCATCTCTTTACGGGTTTGTTTAACTTATCGGCTGGTATACTGGCAAAATAGTCGATGTTTTGGTGAAATCTAAATATTGCAAAGCTTCCGAATTTTGGAAAACCAAACCTGACACCATCGAGTTCAAGGAGTGGAGCCAAACTTACAAAGATGAATGCCAAGCGAATCACGTCGGCTCCGCAGGAAAGATGGAAGTGGACGCCGTCATCGAAATGTTCCAGCACTCAGAATCTTTGCACAATTTGAAGTACGCTAATTACGTGGGCGACGGAGATTCAAAAACCTTCAAAGGAATCATAGATTCTGAGCCCTACGAAAAGTTCACCGTGAAAAATAAAGAATGTATCGATCATGTGCAGAAGCGGATGGGTTCTCGTCTCCGTAATTTGAAAAAACAAATAAAAGGACTTGGAGGAAAAGGCAAGCTTACTGCAAGCTCATAGACGAGTTGGCAATTTATTATGGTTTAGCAATTCGTAGGAATCATGATTCTGAGAAGAAAATATGCAATGAAATCTACGTAACGCTGGACCACAAATTGTCTACTGATGATCAACCGAGACACGAAAGATGCCTGCGCGGAGAAACTTCATGGTGCTCTTGGCAAAAGGCTCAAGCTACTGGAGAAGATTTTGTACATAAACCACCTCTTTCTGAAGAAGTTTATAAAGCGATTTCGCCAATTTATAAAGAGTTAAACAGTGACGATCTACTTACGCGTTGCTTAGGTGGCTTCACACAAAATAGCAACGAAAGTTTCAGTGCGACTATCTGGTCTATGGCTCCAAAATCTTTCTCTAGTGGCAAACACGTGCTCGATACCGCAGTATATATTGCCGCAGGTATCTACAATGATGGCCTTTCAAGTGTCATGAAGCTGATGCAACACTTGGGCTTGACAATCGGACCAAACTGCTATAGTTTCTCCGTGGAGGCGGACGCGCGTCGCATCAAGTTTTCCGAGAGATCCCTAACAGACGATGCCAGAGAGGCCCGGATGTCCTTTAAATCAGCCAGGAAGGAAGAGGAGGAGTCAGACATTAATAGAGATGGCCAAATACGGTACGGTGCAGGCATCGCAGATTAGAGGTATACAAAAATTTCAAGGATTTAAATGTTCCGAAAACTTTAAACGCGTTTTTCTCGAAACGGGTTTTTTTAAACTGGGCACACTCATAGCTTCAACACCATTGCATGAATCGACTTGCAATTTTTACAGTAGCTTCAAAAATATATTATCCATCGAAGTACGTAGCCGTTTTTTGATATTTTGAAAATTACTTGTTTTATTAACAATTTACTACTCTTTTTTTATTCGAAAATTCATACGTTTTGTTCAGAAGTGCACAGTTTCTACAAAAATTGGAATAAAAGAAAAATCCTACGAACTTCGATAGCTATTAGTATGTAGCTTCCAGCTCTCATGGTTTTCGAGGAATTGGTGCGCCCGCGGAGCACCTTCAAAAAAATCTTTTTCCGCAGATCTGCTGTAGCGCCGCCATTTTGTACAAATTCATAATAAAAATTTTTTTTTTCATACATCAATATGTTTTAAATGAACCATCTAAATATGAATACTATTCCTTTTTCCATAATCCCAAAATATATTGTCATAATTAGGCCTTTTTTTCGGCTTCTAGAGTAGTGTTATCCCTTAAATAGTTCTATTGGGCACCAGGGTCGTATTTATACCGTACATCACATGTTTTTAGGCCTTCAATGTTTGGGTTTAACAACATGTTGACTTCACAGTCTTCTGGCGTTAATACTTCTCTGAGAGGTCCTCCTGATGGGCATATATATGCGTAGTGGATTTTGATGCATGCATTCAGAGTATCATGGTCAAGTTTAAAAAATTTTCAGCAATTCTGGGTGTACCTTGCCCTCCTTCAACAATCATGGAATAGCCAAAAGCTTTTCGTTACTGCTTATCACATGGTTTAGTTTCGATTCTACGTTCCTAAGGTAGCTAGCTAGTTATAAAATATATTTTAATTCTTCACCTTCTTTTAGTAGAATGGTCATTTTCTCTGTAAATACTTTTTCTATGTTATCAATCACGCGTTGGTGCGCTCTAGTAATGTAGAGCTCTTCAAAACCGATTGATATGATGTGAGTTTTTTGGTCCATTAATTGATCATTTTGTTTTGGTCCTGGTAGAGTTTATCTATGTTATGATTGATGTTTTCTACGTCATCTTCTGTTACAAGTCCAAATAGACTTTTACTGATGCTGCCAATTGCTCCTAGAGGTGTCAATCTTTTGGTCCAGATGCTACGCGGAATTCTTATTCCTGCGTGTCATTTATTTGTATCTGTAAGTGGGTTAGTGTTTGGTGTTTCAATTCGATGAAATCTGTCCCCAATGCAAGCTTGCACTTGTGTTCGGGCAATTTTATAATGCATTTGGAGTACACTTGGTTGAATGATTCGAGAGGTCCATGGGTTTGTAAAAGTTCATTAACATTTATGTAAATGGCAATTTGCCAATCGGCCCTTTTTAGTCTAATTGTTTGCATTCACTCATAGTAGATGCCGGGTTTGACTCTACTTTCTCTAAATCATAGTTGCTGCAGCAAGATACTACAGTGACGAGAGTTAAAATTGTGAATATCAAGTCCATTTTGATACCTGTAATTTAAATAATGTTGTGAATTTGTAAAGTTAATTATTTTCGTCAGGAGGTACGGCTTCTTTTAGTTTGTTCATGTGTTCTCTTATTCGCTTGCCATTCGGCAATTCTAGAATTACGTTGTTCCCGCCTAGCATTTCGACTATTTTTAAAGGTTTATTGTAAAAGCTATCTCCCTGTGAGGTCCTGGTTTCTTTTATGATTCGCGCATAGCCTCCCATCCTTACTTTGAATCTCCTAATTTTTGTATCGTACTGCAGTTTAGATTTATGTTCGGTTTGTATCTGATTTTGACCGGCTATGATTATCATTTTGCTTTATCGTAGGATTATATCGCGTAAATAAATGTTGTAGGTTCCTAAACTTTCGTCGGACGGTATGTGTATTGGAAAACGGGCTATCTGGCCATACACTAATTCAAACGGAGTAAAATTGGTTGAGCTGTGTACACTTGTGTTGTATGAAAATGTGGCAAGAGGTGCCAAGTTATCCCAATCATCAAATTTTTCCGAGTAGGTTCTGATGAAATTTTTTAAGGGTGCATGACTCCTCTCAAGGGAGCCATTGGTTTGTGGTCTGTATCCTGAAGTTGTTAGATGAACAATTTTAAATAGCCTTATCATGGTTCCTACGATTCCTGACAAGAAACGAGTTCCTCAGTCTGAAAGTATTGCCCTCGGTGCACCAAATTTGCAAATTAGATGTTTCGCTATTGCATCTGCTATTGTGGTGACTTTGAGATTTTTAATTGGTATTCCGATTAGGTATTTGGTCAGGTTACTTGTTTTTCTGTGGTTGTTGACTGCACTTCCTGTTGATTCAAATTTTGGTCGTCTTTGCTGTTTTGTTTGTCTTTTCGCTAAGGTTTCCAGCATTTTTCATTGCCGTGAATTTGGGTATTGCTCCCTGCCTTATATAGTCAGCAATCGGACTGGATACTGCATTCTTGACTTGGGTTATTTGTGCTATCACACTGTGTTATAGAGGAGGGGCAGTTTTTTTTTTGTTTTTGACCCCTTTGGCCTCCCTAGTTTTTTATTTGTTCTCTCGTTGAGTGTACTCTTGGTCTAAAACTTATTGGTATTCTTCCTTTTGAGGTAGATGCTTCACTACTGGCTTTGTTTTGATTTTCTCTTTCATTCTTTTGTTTCTGCACCTTAACCCTTAATATCGGTATTTGTTTGTTTATTTCTTCCTCTGAGGATAGCTGTTCAGGTGGGTTTCTTCATAACGCGTCTGCATTTTTGTTGAGTTTGCCTGGTTTGTACTTGAATGTGTACTCGTATCCCGAAAATTTGAACATCCATCTCATTAGTCGTTGTCCTTGATCTTTCCTGTTGTGCATCCAGTTCAAACGCTCATGATCAGCTACCAGAATAAATTTTCGACACAATAGGTATGGTCTGAATTGGTGCAAGGCATATACTACTGCTAACCACTCTTTCTCCATGGTGCTGTAGTTTATCTTCGATTTGTTCTGTACTCTGGACAAATATTGAACTGGGTCGTCAAAATTGTCTATTTGTTGACTGAGTACCGCTCCAATCGCAAAATTTGAAGCATGATGGTTAAAGTGAATACTATTTCAAAATTGGGAAATTGTAGAATGGGTGCTTCAAATAGGGGCTTATTGAGTGCTTCGAAACTTGGTTCATTCGTCTTGCTATTCTAATTCTTTTTCTTTTTTTAGTAGTTCACTTATAGGTTTCGCTACATTTGCAAATTCTTTGATGAACTTGCGATAATAGTCTGCCAGACCTAGGAATTCTCTTATATTTTTAGCATTTTTGGGTCTTGGAAAGTTCCTTACTGCGGATACCTTTTGCGGATCTGGTTCTAAACCTTTTGCACTTATTATGTGTCCTAGGAATCCTACTTCCTTGCGAAAGAATTCTACCGTATCTGGTTGCAATACTAGGCTCGCCTCTCTGAGTTTTTCCATTAATCTTATTATTCGGTAACAGTGTTGTTTTAAATCTCGTGAATACACAATAATATCATCTAAATACACTATTATTTCTACATTTTGAAGTCCCCTGAGTATCTTGTCCATCAATCTCTGAAATGAGGCGGTTGCTCCTTTTAAACCTTCAGGCATTCTTGTGTATTCGAAATGCCCATTTCTCGTTGTGCAGGCTCTTTTGTAACAATCTTCAGGTTTCATACGAATTTGTTGGAAACTATATGCTAGATCAAAGACTGAGAAATACATTGCTCCGCCTAGTTGATCCATGATATCGGCTATGTTCGGTAATGGATAAGCATCTCCTATTGTTTTCTTGTTTAATTCCCTGAAATCTATCACCATGCGCCATCTTGGATTCCCTTTGCTATAGGGTTTCTTTGGGACTATCCATATTGGCGGATTGTACGATGAGTTCGATGTTCTGCATAATATACTCAACGCTCTCTTCCACTACTTCCACGTGTGCGGGTGGAATTCTGTATTGTTTCGCATTGATAGGTAAGTCATTCTCCATAGGTATTGAATGCTGTACTTCATCTGTGCAAGGTAGCTTGTCTCCTGGTAATAAAAATCGATCATAGTACTATTCAACTATCTTTTCTACTATATCCGATTCTTCTTGATTCATGTGTCCCCTTCTTATTAGGCTCTTCACTGTTTCTAGCCTTTTCATTTTATTGACAATAGTTTCACCATTAAATTCACTTTCCGTGTCCGTTAGAAATGCAGGATTGGCTTCAAATTCTAGTATTTGCTTTGGGTCCACTTCTATCGTCACATCTTGATAGCTGGTGTTTATGGCCATGACTTTGCATGCATTGTGTTCATTGATTACTACTCCTTCTCCTAAAAATACGTTCTTATTTCCAACGTCTATTCTTGGCAAATATCCTTTCTTCATGTTGGTACTTATCAGGTTGATTTTTATTAATTGTCTTGTCCTCTTTGGTATGGTGTATTTGACCCTTTGTGTTTTTCGTTGTTGATTCTCTTTGTTAACTTGTAGTATTCTGTCCTGCATTTCAGCAGTTGTGGGATCCTTTCGGAAATTATTTGCTTCTTCATGAACATGTCTTGGCACGTAACCTTCTTGTTTCAGTTCTTCTGAAGTCAGGAATGGTATGGAATTCATCACATCACCACTAATCATAAGTGCATTTCTATAATAGGAGATAGCGGCTTCTTCTTGCTTGAAAAAGTTCCTTCCTAGCATACCACTACATACTATCATCTGGCACTACTTGGAATCTGTATGGTTTTCCTCTTATGTTCATGTACACTAACCCTAAGGTTTCCATGGTATCTGGGCTAATTCCTCCTAACAGGCATGTTTGGCCACTATCTATCTGTGTATATGGGTCCAGGGCATCAATTTTTATTAGGTTCACTGTTGGTCCATTGTGCAGCATGAATGTTAGCCATGATTTTCTTCCTCCCGGTACTCTTAGTCTGATGGCTGTCGGTTCATCATTCTCTTCATCTTCATTTCCATCTCTATGTCTCATGCAAGGCGCAATCCTGTAGGCCTTTCCTGGTTCTTCGATATCGTCATCACCTTGTTCACTTGCTCCGTGTAGCGGTCTTGATACTGTGCCTTCTGATTGTGCCATACGGGTCGGTTGGTTCTGTTCGGTTCTTGATACTGATCCTGTCTGGGTTTCTGGATTTGATTTTCTCTTTGGTTGTACTGATTGATCTAATTGTAATTTTGGCCTTGTCCTTGATATTGTTGGGTCATTCTGGGCATGTCTTGATTTTGGTATAGATTCGTATTCTGGCCTGCCATTTTCTGTTCCTGGCGAGTCCCATTGGAGTTTAAATTTCCCTCATTATTTGGGGGGAAGTTGTAGCGCTGTTGGCTGCTGTAATTCTCGTTGCTCCCATAATAATTGTTTGTGAAATAACGTTTGTCCGGTTGCTTGGGCTGATGATTTTGATACTTTCCAGTATGGTGATTGAATAGCCTTGGTTGGTAGTCATTTCGAGGCCATTGATTGTTGAATCTAGGGTCATGATCATAATTTCTTTGAAAATGTCCTTGATCAAATCGTGCTCCGGGTCCATATTGTGATCGATGCTCGTATTGATCCCTGTTGTGTCCATAATAACCTCTATTCTCATCTTGATTTCGTGATTCATAGGTTTTCCTAGGTTCATAGTGAGTTCAATCTGGTCCCCTGTCCTTATATCCAACATAGAGTGGTTCTTGAGTGTCATTGTCTACATAATTGTCATAATGTGGTCCACATTGTTCATAAAGCTCCTCGTATCCAACATGCATTATCACCGTAAAGAGCAATTTCGAGTAGATTTTGAAAGTTTTCGTATCTCCATCGCCAATGTAATAGGCATATTTTACGTCGTGATTTTTTACCTATCGCTGAAACATTTCAATAATACCATCTACCTCCATCTTAGCAGCACTACCGTGGTGATTTGCTTGACATTCTGGCTCGTGAGTTTCATACCAAGCATCATATTCATCTCTAACTTCTTTGCCATTCCACGCATTGCATGCTTTACACAAACTCGATTTTACGATGGTAATCCGAATTTTATCTGAATATTTTCCAATCATTGATATAATGCCTAGAAGAGAAGAAAATCCTCTCTTGGACTACGAACCATCGCCAGAAACTGAGAGCTCGTTTTCTGGAAAAACAGCTTATACTCTTTTTCATCTCGAACAGCTTTACAAATCAAAATGTCGTACACAGCGTTTACGCTTTCAGAGATGGATTTTATGATATTATAATATAAGTTGATGTTGAAACTCTTGCCAATATCTATATATCCACAAAAATAGTTTATGCTTTGCAAACCAACGCCAATCAATCGCATAACATACGCGAGACGGCGGTTAACTTCGTAGGCATTACTTATCATATGGCACGAGTCTATGAATCTATCTCCACACTGACAGACTAATTTAATTTTGAATCCAAGTTCTCGTTGACCATATTTCGAAAAAGTAATATCTGAATTACGTTTTTGACATTTCACGATGGTTTGCAGTGATGAAAATACAAGTGCGAACTGGATAAAACAGTAGGTTGCAGAATCACTTTCACTCACAGAGAAACTGTCATCCTGACTCTCTCTCAATTTATTTGCTTATGTACTAGCAAAATTAGTACCAACTTCATCCGAATGTTCATTCCCTTGGTATTTCCTCTTTTCACCAGAATAACTTGGCCGTTTTGAAGAAGATTTGCTTTACTTTCTATCCATTTTCACTTATTAGAGTTCTGGAAACAACTCTCTTTCCTCGACGAAATCTCAAATAATACTGGTATAAACACGGAATAGCTGCTCGAATGCTTAATTCGTATACCTGCTCCGAAACCCGAGCGTACGCAGTTAGAGCCTCTCTTTTGGAGCATTATAACTGGTCAACAGGGTAGGAATCACCTAAACCGATTGTGGGATATTAATTCTATGGTTAAAAACTATCGAAATATGCAAAAAAAAATCGATTTTTCCAACCCGTCACATTGGAATGTCCCCTTAATCCTGTAAAAAATCATATATATATATATATATTTTCAAGAAAAACAGTTTGAATTTTAGATTAGTTGCGGAAAATATTAAACAAGTATTATTATCAATGTCAATGATTTTCTTATTCTAATAAAAAACCAATAAAAAAAATTTAAATGTTTATTATAGAAATGAAGAGGTATTATTTAGAAGATTTCGTAAAATCTGTTTTAAAAGAAAAAAATTCTACTGAAAATTGATTACAAAAATTGCTTATATAATAATTATTATTATTTGTGTTATTAATAAGATTTTATTATTAGCTTAAATCAACCTAATCCTTGAATTTATCGAAAACCCGTTTGAAATACGCGCTCCCTGAAAATGGCGCCCGCCCGAAAATGGCGCTGCCGCTGTACTCCTCGCGCTGTGAGTCTAGCTATACTCCGCGATAGAGTCAGTTACGCGCGCCTAGTCATGAGCGCGAGAAAGTCCCTAGGCGCTCGTCACTATAGCCATGTACTTTTGCAGCATGCAGTGTGCTGCAGTGTAATGAGTGCAAGTTAAGTCAAGTGTTGTTGTTGGTGATGTGAGTTGCTCCGGCTGTTTGATCAATCACTATTGTTGAAGTGATTGTGAATTGGAAAATAATATCAAGTACTGCTATTTTCCGAGCAAGAATACTCTCCTCAACCCACAGATTGCGGAAAAGGAGTGGTATAGGCTTGCTGTATCAACGTATGACCAGATAAGTTACTTTACATATTCTGCCAAAAGTTATTGCCTTTTTTCTCTAGAAGGACTATTCCTTTGTGTAGTCTCTCCTTGTTTTTTCTTTTAATTTGCAGAAACCTGCATAAGCTGGCTGTTTGTGACCGGAGCCTGAAATCGTCCAAGCTGTCCGTTCTGCACTACCTTGGCCGTTACTCTTGGTCCGAGTCGACTTAAACTTCTTTGCAGATAGGTGAGTGTTGTTATAAATCTTCTTATTATCAAGCTCCTATCACTTTCATCAATTACCTCTATAATTTCCTATATAATTCCATATAAATTCTATGCATTGCTTATTTTGGCGCAATACATATGTATGATTTTGCTGTATTGGCAGGCTAAATTATTTATGTAATATGAGTAATATGATTAAAATTAATTAAATGTATGTGTGTATATGTAAATATTTATAATAGTGTCTTTTTGCAGGTTGGAGTTAAAATTGGAGTAAAGGTTGAGGTGGTACGTGGCCGTTAACGCCTGGAAAACCAGTTTATGTCTGGGCGCCAACGCAAAAAAAAATAAGGTGAAAAGGGTATCCTTGCCAGTCAACTAGCCTGTACCTCTAGTGTACGGCTTCTGGGCTTTTCGTCGACCTGAGCCGAGGCTTCAGAACCAAAAGCTGGCCTTTGTGACACTTTTTTCAGAGTTACAAGTAAGTTTTTGCCCCTCGTCCTTGTTAATATTTAGTTGTAGAAGTTATTCTCAATGAGTGGCTTTAAATGCATGTTATTTAAATAATTATTTTGTTTTGAAATTATATTTAAGGAAAAAAATTAAGCGTTTACTATATAATATTGTATAATGAATATGTTGATATTGTTAAGCATACAATAAAACCATAGGAGATGCATGTGTATTCACTATTGCTAATGTATTTTTACAGCTTACCCCTGAATTATAGCTGTTGTCGCCTGGATGTGGCTAAACGCCAAGTTTAATATGTATCGTCAATGACTCAGAGCCTGGTGACTGGCTGACGTCAATCACCCATTGCGACTTCCAGCATATCCTTTCTCAACACTTGGGAAAAGAGGACCATCTACACCCTTTGTAGGTATAAACAAGAGTGTAATATAGCATGTGGGGTTTATTTACTCGCGTTAAGTAAAAAGAGAAAAAGAAAGTGTTTTCAAAGTGTAAGAAAAATATTAAATTTTGGTGTAGATTATGAGGTGATGTGTGTGTGTGCTTAGGGAAGTAAGTGTAAAGTGTACTCAAGTGTCTGTGTCCCTGTGAGTTTTGTCGCTGTAGCTCAGCATCAACAACGCACTTCTGCAACCTGGCTGGCTCGACCACGGGGCCTAAAGTTAGCAGAGCACAATATGCTCGTCGCTGGCAAGATTTGCGATGAAAGTGTGATGATGTGTTGTATATGTATATAAAAACTGTTGTGATTTTTATGTTAACTTGTACATGTGTTTAGATTTAGTGAATTGAAAGTGTCGTTAAGTGTAAGGTTTTTTAATTTTATAAAGATGTGAAACTTCAGTGTGATTTTATTGAAGTAATGCTGATAGTGGTGTGTGTGTATAGTGTTGATGTGTGTGTAGTTCTGCGAATGTCTGGACGTCCGCAGGACTTGTATCGCCAGAGGTTTATGCTTCTGCCGCTGTACCTCAGCGTCGACAACGCACTGCTGCACCATCTGTCGCTGGCAGTTCGTGAGGTTATTTCTTATGTGGTGTAATGATTTAAATATGTGTGTAAAAGTGGACCCTATATATATAATAATAATTGCTTTATTCAACCAATGGTTATATGTCCACTATACAATTGTGTATTTACAAGGTGTTGTGTATGTGTTTGTATGTATGTATATCACTCACGTTTGAGTTCCCCTCTCGCCTGTGTGTATGCGCCCTCTCTTCTCTCCACTCCTTCAGCCACCAGTCTTGGCTCGTCCCATTTTCTCCTTCATCCTCTTCCTTCCTATTTCCTTTCCCTTTACAAAAATCTATCCTGGCTCCCTCGAACCCAGCCTCCGCCGCTACCCTCCTCATCTCCATTATCGCTCTGTGTCTCGCTCTTCTTTCCATTATGGACAACCACTCTTCGATGTCCACTATCTCCATCCTTCTCATTTCTTTCCTTTCGTCCCACAGCCTTTCTCTCTTCTCTGCGTCTTCAAACCATATCTTGACTACGTTGCTGTCTCACCTATCCTTTACGTACTCTATCTTCCAGTCTCCTTCTCCCAGCTCCTCCGTCAGCCATTCCTCAAATTCCATCCATCGTCCTAGCGTCTCCAGTCCATGTCTTGACTTCTTAATTACCTCATTTCCGTATATATTCCTTCTATTGCCTAAGATTGCTTTAAATTCTGTTGCATACGTTGATTTTCCTAACTTTTCATTCATCTCTAACTCGTCCATTATGATCGCCTTCTCTATTAACTCCTCCACTTTCCCTTCTCCCTTTTTCACTGACCCGTTCCATTCCGTGACCGAGAGCCTTACTTTCTCCAGCCACTCTCTTTTCCCTTTTTTTGTCCTGCTTCTTATCCCTTTACGCCATTGCTCCTCCTGATCCTTGCTCGCCTGACTCCAGCAGATAAATTCCCAAGAATTATCCTTTGCTTTGTTTACCTTCTCCTCGAACTTTATCGCCCTTCTCGCCGCTTCTACCGCTATCTTCTTTAATCCCATCTCCTTCCTTATCACGCACGTTGGCGTGTTCCTGTTTAGTCTCAGTGTCCATTTAATGTATTTTTTCTGTATTTTTTCAATTTCTCTAAATTCTTTCCATCCCCATTGCTCTTCCCCGTACGTAATCACTCCCTTCATCATTACGTCAAAGATTCTTTTTCTCCAGTCCCATGCGTTTTTGAATTTGTGTTCCCCTATACTCCAAAGTCTTCCCAGGATTCCATTTGCTTTCCCTTTTAGCGACTTTATATGCTCTTCGTCCGTGTTGTTTCCTTTCAATGTGTATCCCAGGTAATCAAACTTCTTCACTATCTCCAGCGCCTCATTATTCCATTTGAACGTCATATCTTTTTTTCTTCCTCCCGCTTTCCTGAAAATCATTATCTTTGTTTTTTCCGTGTTCAGCTGTAGTCCTTTCCCCTCCATCCATCTTTTAAATCTCTTTAGCATTTCCTTCATTATTTCTTCGTCTTCCGCTATTAATGATACGTCGTCTGCGTACAAAAGAGTCCTTAATCTGTTTTTCCCTATTCTTATACCGCTTCCCTGAACTTTCTCCATTTCTTATTCTAAGTCTGCCGCCGCCACGTTGAACAAGGTCAAAGGACTTGGTCAAGGACAAGGACAAAGGTTGGGCTTAAAGGACATCCCTGTCGCACCCCCTCTAAAATCTCGAACTCGTCCACCGTTTCTCCGTTAACCACTATTTTCGCCCTCGCCCCTTCAAACAGATCCTTTATCTTTTTTATTAATGTCCTATTCACCTTCGTTCTTTCCAATCTCTCCTATATTTTTTCCTCCTAAGCTTGTCGAAGGCCGCTTTCATGTCTGCGAAACATGCAATTGCCTTCCCTCTTTGCTTCTCTATACCTTTCCTTATCGCTTCCTTCAGGATATAAATTGCCTCTGCTGTCCCTTTCCCTTCACGAAACCCCTTTTGCGCTCTCCCTAGTACCCCTTTGTTGCTCAATCCTTCCTTCAGCCTTTTCCTTATTATTTCCGCATATATCTTGTAGCCTGTGTCTATTAGAGTGATCCCTCTGTAGTTTCCCACTGTTTTGGTATCTCCCTTCTTATGAATTGATTTAATGATTCCCCTTTTCCAGTCCTCTGGCACTCTCTCCCCTTTCCAAATTCCGATTAAAGTCTCGTACAAGTCTTCTTCTGTTTCTGTCTTCCCTATGATCCACGCCTCGTTTGGTATTCCGTCCTGTCCTGCAGCCTTCTTTTTTCTAAATTTCTCTATCGTCTCCCTTATTTCTTCCCTCGATCTCTGGTAACTCCTCTTCCTCTCTGCTTGCCCGTGCTCCGTTCTCCCTTCCTGTTTCCTCGTGGTCTACTTCCCTTATCTCCCTTGTGATGTACTGGCTCCTGAAGTGGTCTTTCCATTGCTCCTTTGTGATCGACTCGTCGATTGCCTTCCTCTTTCTTTTTTTTTGATCCTACAGCCTCCCAAAATAATGTCAATTTCTTGTCCTTTTCTACCTCTTCCAGACATTTCTTCACTTTTTTCCTTTTTTTATTTTAATCGCATTTCTGTATTCTCTCCTTTTTCTTCTCCATTCCTCCCCATCTATCACCCCATTCCTTCTTTTCTTAAGTTCCACCCTCAAATCCATTTTCCATTTATGACATTCCGGGTCCTACCACTTATCCTCCTTTTTCTCTTCTCTTCTCTCTTTCCTTTTAACTTTTGGTAGTGCCTTTGTCACTTTTTCCTTTAGACTGCTCCAGGTCCTTTTCGTTCCTTGCCTTGTTAGGTTCTCCTTGTATTTCTCGATGCTGTCCTCATTCCACCTTATTATTGATGTCTCTCTTCCTCCTTTTGTCGGCTCCTTTAACTCGTCCTCTCCTCTTCCTTCCCATTTAATAGCCATTTCCAGCGGTAGGTGGTCTGATTTTATTTTGTTTCCTATTTTCATTTCCACTATATTTTCCTTTCCCCCTTCATTCCTAATAGTGTAATCAATTACTGAGCATCCTCTTGGCCCTATATACGTCCAGTCCCCTTGTTCCTCCCCAGACGTCCCATTTCCTATTCCCAGTCCTTGCTCCTCAAGCCAGTCTACCAATTCCTTCCCTTCGTGGTGGACCCTATATATATAAAATTAAAAAACAAATATATATATATAAAATTTTAGTAATAATGTCTTTAAAATAAAAAAAAAATATATGATTAAATTGGTGTGTGTAACTAGGGTTTCACTTTGAGAAGTTTTGTTATACGTGATTTACTATGCGGGTTTTTTTGTGACAATATTTGCTTTAAAACAGAGTACTAAGTTATGTTTAAAATTGACTGTCTGTGTTAAAGGATATTTAAAACAAAAGTGATTTTCAATTTATGTTCAAATTATTTAAATGATCGATTTTAAATAAAATAAAATATGATAAAGTATGATGAAGAATAAAATATTAAATGACCTTTGTCGTTTAAAAGAAAATGTAAGTAAAATGATTTATTTTGTTTAGGGCTTGAGAAATGCAGCCTCGTTACTGCATGCCAGACCACGCTGACTACGCGCACAACACCACCACTGTGCCCTCGTCTCTGATTTTTCCCACGAGATGGACGAGGGGGAAATTTTCTTTAACTTTTTTAACGTTTTTTTTTAACTTGATGAATTTTAACCAATTAATTCATTTTTCATAGTTTGTTACTTTGATATTATTTTTTAGACGTGTTTCTTGAGACCATGTAATTACTTTCTTCACTTGTTGTCTTTTGAAAAACTTGATATATATTTGAAATATTTAATTAATTTTTCATAATTCGTAACATTTATATTATTTTTTCAACGAGTTTCTTGGGACCTAGTGATTTCGTTCATCACAAGTTTCTTGTTTTGTTAAACTTTATGAATTTTAAACAATTAATTAATTTTTCATAGTTTGTAACTTTTATATTATAGTTTGAAACGAGTTTCTTGGGACCAAGTGATTTCGTTCTACGCTTATTTCTTTTTTTTTAATTTAATGCCCTTTAATCAATTAATTAATTATTCATAGCTTATAACTTTGTAACGAGTCGTGTAAAATTCGCGGACGGGAGACCGCGAAAGGGGCCTGAGACGCCATCTCATGTCCACGCGCGTCAACAGGTGGAAAGACGAGAGCGGAGAAGGAGCGGTGGACCGCGGTCGCAGAGAAGAAGAACCACTATTGCTTGACTCCTCACGCCGTGTACCTCGATAAAGACGCTCCATGGCCATCTTGGGGGACGTCACGGAGGACGCCAATTACCCGCCGTTTGTTGGCGGTATGAAGGAGACGGAGATAGAGAGTGCAGTTCGAAGCTGTGACAGCGGAGTGGTACAGAGACTTCACTATCCGGCGTGCAGAGCAGCTGTACCAGGACTGCAAAGAGGAAGAGACGAAAGCATCGTCAGCAGCAGAGCGTCGCCTCCTCCTACAGTCACTCTAATATAATAGAGGTAAGGGCGAGCCCGCAGCAACCACGGACGTATATCAGGGCCACACTACGAATAGTGTGCCGTGCCCTGAAGATATAAGGGCTCCGAATAGTCCATGGTAAAAGGGGACCGCGTGCGATCGCAACCCTCTCCGACTCCGGCGGCGTGTTCAGCGACGGTCGTGCTGAACACGCAAACGAAGCTCGAGCTACGCGAATTTATACTTTTATTGTCCATCTGATTTATATCTTAACGTAGTTGTATGATATTTATTTAATCGTTTTTTAGAATATAGCTTTTTGTTGTTTCTGTTAAATCGTTGTGCCATTAATTAGCCCGGATCCGCCTACTCCTCGCATCGAATCAGGCCGTAGCAAGGCTACATTGCTGTTCGCGTTGCGAAAGGATTAGTTTTCGCGTTTTTGCGCTCCTCTCCGGTCGCGAAAACCAGTGCGTCGAGGAAACTCTGCACGAAGCCGAATCCTCGTGGATTAGGCGTATACGTGAAAAAAGCCTGCACAGCCACATCGGGGTAAGACTACAGCGGCGAATCGCTGCTGGCCGCTTCAAAGGTATGAGGTGCGATAAGCCGCGAACACGCGTTGCGTATGGCGCACTCCTGCAGGATATTATCTCGGTTAATAATTACATTGTTATTAACAATTGAGCGCCTCGTTATAACTTTCATATTATTTTTTTAAATGAGTATCTTGGGACCAAGTTATTTCGTTCTGCACTGGTTGTTTTTTAACTTGATGAATTTTAACCAATTAATTCATTTTTCATAGTTTGTTACTCTTATATTATTTTTTTAAACGAGTTTGTTAGGTTTAAGTGATTTTGTTCTTTACTTGTTTTTTTTCTAAGAGTCAATTAATTATAACCAATTGGATCATTTTCCATAGTTTGTAACTTTTATATTACTTCTTGAAACGAATTTCGTGGTGCCAAGTTAATTCGTTCTTCACTTGAATTTTTTTTAATCTTGATGAGTTTTAAACAGTTAATTCATTTTTCATAATATGTAACTTTTATATTAATGTTTAAAACGGGTTTCTTGGGACCACTGCGATTTCGGTTTTCACTTATTTTTTTTAAACTTAATGGGTAACACCACTGTAGAAATTAAAAAAAATATGTCCGATATCGCGAAAGAGGCCAGCCGCGGCATTACATCAGGCAAAAGAAAGAAGAAAAGGAAATGAAGGCCCTGGAAGGACAATTATATGGTGCAGGGATAGCAGACTGAAAGTAAAAAAATTATTATGGACTATATTTTTGCGATTCAAAAAGTTTACATCCGAATGACTTAAAATTTTAACAGTAGCTTCATTGTTTGATTATCTAGTGAAGTACACACGATTTTAGCGATTAATTAACAAGAAAAAAAGTTATAAACAATTTAAGTCGATTTTTTTCGTCGAAAACACGTTTTTTTTTTGTTAAAACAATCGCCTTTTTGCGAAAAAATATTCTAAAAATATAATCATGTGTACTTCACTAGCAAAACTCATGTAGATGATAGAAAAAAATTTTTTGTTATAGGTGGAGTTGGACGAGACTTGTACTGCACGCCGCGGAAGACCTTTTTGAAAAAGCGGTTCACTGTAATCACTGCACAACCGCCATTTTGTAAAAAAAATATCAATAAAATTTTTTTTTTCTTCTTCAAGAGTTGCTTAATCCAATGTTATATTATTTGTATACCTTTAATCTCAAATATCCTTTAAAAAAAATAATTAACAAAGCCTTGTTTTTTAGAGCATAAGATGGATATAACCCCTTAAGGACTACCGCTGAAGGCGGGGGCATATCAATTTGCAAAGGACAAGAGACAGAAAAATTCGTTCACCATGTCACCTCGAATCGTGTGAGGATTACGTTCCTTTAATAAATACGGTATTGAAAATAGTGATTTATTGTGACGTGAGGATCAAGATTTTGAGTTTTTACAACGGTGAAATTTAAGATATTGTGTTTTGATATCATACAAATTTTCAAAATGATTGCATTTAAAGATAAAAAGTTCTCTGGACTCGTAAGAAAAAGTTTTTTTTTGGTTTAACCAAGGCCTGCCCCCTTCAGGGGGCTATACAAATCCATGCTCCACTTTTGAAAGGGCATAGAGAGTGTGTCTGTGATAACAAGCTCGTACGTGTCTTTATGCATACCAGCTTGTTTGTCTGGAATGCAACACAATCTAAAACAAATTGCAGCACATCAGAACGCATGTTTCCCCAGTAATAATCTACTGCAATTTTGCAGTGGGTTTTGTTTATTCCTCTGTGTGATCCCATAGCTGCCTCATGATATTATTTGCGTAGTTTGTAGCGATCTTTCACATGAGAAATCGGCAAATTATTTAAATATACAACTGCTACAGTAGGTGATCCTTTGAATATTGTGTTAAAAAGATCGACAAAAGTCGATTATTCTGGCAAAGTAAGAATGGCCAGATATCTTGTTACACCAAATATGGCAATATTATTGGTGTGCGTGTATTCTCCTTAATTTGTTTATGGAGTTCCATAGAACTGATATTATTGGTCTTTCATGTATGCAATTTTTTACGGACAGACCGAATATATTAATGCCTTTGCAAGCCATGCTGACGTCAAACGCAGATAAGCTGCCTGCGCTCTTGTTCCTCTGTCAGCTGCCGCTGGCTTCATCATGCGAAGTCGCGCTACCGTTCGACTTTTCGTCCAAGGGCGGCTCCTCGCTCTTTTTCTTGCTTAGTGGTGGATTCGAGTTTCCATCCGATTTTTCATCTGCATAACTTCCTTTGTCGCTTGCATCATCATCTCCTATTTAGGGTGTATAATGCCGACTGACTAGGTGCATATATATGTAATTTCCGTTGTGTTTTTGATTATGTGACAGAAGTCCACTCCTCCTGTTTCAAGTGGTAGTGTATACATATGTTCTATTAAAACTTCTGTGCTAATACATATGCACACTTTACGTTTCCATATTTTGTTGTTGAGGACATTATGTCTCTTACATCTTCCATATCTCCACATGTCGTAAAAGCCGGTGATTGAAGTAATCGCTTACGCAGCTCCATAACTGACAATTTCAGCTTTAGCAGCTTAATAAGCGAGAAAAATAGGTAGTTTCTTGGCGGGTCTATGGAGATGTTGATATCATGGGCTAAGATTCCGTGTGGATTTGTGCACCATTCTCTTCATTCGTAAACCAAGAGGTCCCTTTTGTAAGAGGACACGGAGGATACTAGATCCTTCGTTTTGATCTCAACCCAGTCGACATTGCAAGAAACATACTCGAAATGATTAGTCATAACTTGATCGTAGGGGTCGATAACGGAAAAATCATAATTATCCTGGGCGTCCGTCCCTGCTGGGTCAGCCGCAGGTGCTATGACTTTCTTATTATCTCCCGTTAAATCAATTAACGGAACTTTGATTTGTGAATTATGTTTTATTAAATCTAATGCAGATGTGTTTCTTGTCTCCTCCTATTTTTTTAAAAAGCCACTAACTATATATAACTCTCGCTCGACCACGGCCTTTTCTGCCTCTCGCACAGGTGATGTGTGTTGCGCTTACTGCGCCTCGGGTTTTCTACCGCCGAAGTCCTTGCGGAATATGTGATTAAAATCTGGGGCAGTGCCTTGCTCGGTTTCCCATAGATTAATCTACATTGCGTTTCTGCCCAATACTTCGCGAGCGACAATATCCACAATCAATCGTGTGCGTAATTTGGCTGCTAAGTCGGGTAAGACTGATATCGGCGATAACTGCTGCTCATTACAGTTTCTCTGCGCCTGCGAAAATGGCGAAGTATTATCTGCCGGTTCGGGTGTCGTTATGCTTGCTGGTGGCTGAACTGGCGGTGGAGCCTCGAATGTCTGGGGTTGCTGCAGTATTCCGGACTGCATTATGATTACTTCCCGCGTTGGGTGCGCTGGTGGCTACCACAGGTTTGCTGGCCATTTTTACGCCTTTTTGCAGCCCTTTTTCTTGGCGCAAGTCGGCCAATCTTTCGTATATTTTTGCTTTGGTGACGATCGGATTGTCACGATCCGCAATAGAGTCTAGCTTGTAGGGTTGACGTCCCATTTTTATCTCTGCCTCTAGTTTGAAACAGTCTTTATGCACGTACCTTGGCTTTTCGCAGTAATTGCATTTTAAAGTTTGAAAACGCATTTTCTTGCATTTTTCCTGAGAGGTGAGAGCTGCGGGGCCTGCTGAATAAGTGCAGGCTGCAATGCCGCATACTTTATATGCGCATTCACCATGGGGACTATGCTGCTAAGTCGATGCAAGATAGGCGAGCGCTCTGCTTACATTCACAATTGACCGCGATCTTTTCCGCTTCATTAAGACTGCTTGGGTACTCGCTATGCACCTGATTATCTAACGGGTGTGTCAATCAAAACATGAAATTCTACGGTGCATCCGTATTTGCCCCACGCTATCGCGACTCCCTATCACTGTCGCCTAGATCCAACGCAGAGTCGAATATTGTGAGCATTTGATTTAAGAGTTTCTTCGCCCGTAAGTCGTAGTCGCCCGCTCTCTCTCTCTCCCGGCCGTTGATTAATAACTTTGATCTGCATTAAAATATCGCCCGCCAAGCCCATATTGCTGTATTGTTAAATTAAATCTGCTAGCAGTTTGTCTACCGAATCGTTAATGCTGTATCAACGTGCATTTGGCACCTTATTATCCAAAATATTCAGGTCCTGAATTTTGCTTGATGTGGATGATTCTGCGTGTGAAAAATTTAGGAAATTTACTGAGTGCGTATATGGTTTTTGTGTTTCGTTGTTTAACGTGGGAGAGTAATGGCGGATTATGTTTGTTGTGTAACGTGATTATCCCAAGTGACGTACAGTGCATTGTGTCGAGTATCGACTGATGTAGCTGTGTAAGGTGTTGTAGGTGTGTTTTGTGGTGTGAGGGCTGGTGGTGATAGAGCGTGGTTTGTTTGTTTGTGCAGCTTTCGTTTTGCTTACGAGCCTGGTCTGTGCGAAATCTGATGCATTAACGTTCCGTTCATTTTCCGATTTTAAGGCCTGTTTGTATTTTAGTAACTAATCTGCTTCCAAAAAATCGAGAAATGGTGTAGGTGTGACTTGGGTTGCTTGTGAGGACATCACGAGCTGTGGTTGTGCAAAGCTATTCGAAGCATGTGTGGCGAAATTGCCAAATACGCTGTTTGCGCTATGTGCGAGAGTACGTAAGTGAAAAGTTCTGTGCTTTTGCCGCAGGGAATTTCTGAGCAAACGTGTCAACGAGTGCTTGGGTTGAAGTGTGCACCAGACATGCTGGAGGTACTGAGGCCCCTGACACTGTTGAAAGTGCTATCTACATTTAGCATGTGCGGGCTGGTGTGCGTGGCTACCGCATCCGACCCTCAAGCGCTGTACCGTTGCCGCAATACATTCTTCACTACCTGTGCGCGTTTTGCCGGGATTAAATTTTCCTTACAATCCGGATCTACGACATCTAAGAATTTCGTTCGCTGTGTAAGCTCGATACACTCGCATACTTGCATCTAGTAGATGATTGCTTATTTTCCTTGCTCTTGGAGCCAAATAAATTTGCTAGTGACGTTTTATATTTTACCCAATTTTCTACCATATAACAGAGCGATCAAAGGCGGTTCAATTAATTAAAATGTATTGTAGGTATAATCGTTTCGTTGGCAATATAATAACGTATATGTAAATTTCCGGGCGCGAAGAACCCCACGAAGGACAATGAGTTTTTTAAGTGCACAAGTACTTACAGGAGCGTGATTTGCACGGGAGCAACTAAGCTTCGTGATTCTTCGGCGGTTTGAGTGTATTAGGAATATGAAAACATTGAGTTCGGCTAGTAATATATTTATTTATCTAATGAGAGAAAGGTGTGTAGTGTTCCTGCTTGTGCCGAATTGCTGTGAGATGTATTCATTGTGCATCGCGGCGCAAGCGTGCAAGCCCAGCGTGTGTAGCGTCAGCATAGCCGCGCGACTTCTTACTGCCACAGGACACCTGTGCGCAGTGAGTACGTACGCTAAGTCGCGAAATTTTGAAATTTTGTGTAATTTATGAAAACATATATTTTCAACATATTTAACGTAAAAATAAAATATATTTTCGATTTTTGAATTTTTGTTGTTACTATTTTTTATAAAAAATGTAGTTTTATTATCGATTCAGTGTTTGACTGTGTGTGTGCGCGTTGCTCATCTGCGTTCGAATATTCCGCGGTAAAATCTGACCAAACTTTGCATGCATGTATGTTGTCTAAAAATTTAGGGTTTTAGTAGTCTGCTTATTTTGTAGCTACAGATGGCGTCAAAATATACGATATTATTCAGTAAACAAATTATTCAAGACACTTAAGCACATAATGAGTCTTTGTACTTTATGTACTATAATGCATATGTTTAATCGCTGCATCTTCGAAAATGAGAGAGAAATTATACGCTTTATTGGTGAGCGTATTAAAAGAAGAGATATGCAAAATGCCTGGCAAGTTCACTGTATTATGTTACAGTATCTGTCCATTATTGGTAAGGTTTAAATTAATAGTAGTTTAATGATATTTAAATAAAGTTTCTTTAATTCTATACCATCTGTATATTTTAGATTTGGAACAAATGATGGATCATAATGAGGGAGATACACTTCTTGAAGGCATGCAATGGAAAGCGTCAGTAGGTGTTTCACAGTAAACCAGGCGGTTGGCATGGAGGTCAATGCCCTTGCTGCAGGGTCATTACAGACCGTCAACTCAACCTACAATTTGTACCCGTGCTGTTGCTGCATTAAAAATTGGTGGTGGGTGATTATCGACAGAAGTCATGCAACCTATGATCGGTACCCTTGCTACTGTTACTGTTGGATCATTACCGACAGAGTCAATGCAATCTACTATCAATATGCAGACGAGCTATAGTATCGATGAAATAGATGACGGTATCGATGAACCTGTTGGTGAGATGGACAGACCGATGTTGGATACTTTGGAAAGACCGCCTGACTACTCTACCGCAGACTCTTCTACATACACAGCTGACTAAAGTGGCGAATCATCGGATGATAGTGGCAGTGGGGACAATTGAAAGTACATAATAATTGGTGTTTTATAAAGAATCCTAAATTGAATAGTAAAAATGAATATAATTTTAGCTAAAAGGTTGCAGGAGGGTGGTGAAACAAACAGAAATGAAAACCGGTATATCATAATATACCAAAAATCGTCACGATTATATCGTCGTTTCCAGCTGAGAGGACAAGAATCGCTGATTTCCATAGCACAACCACCACCCAATACAATCATGTACTAATGGTTAGAGGGCGCTATGCAATAATTTTGTAATCATGTGTGTGAAAATGTGAACCGTACCGATTATATAGGTTTATCAATACATTCAGAACGATTTCGTCAAGGGCCCTTGTGGATCTCATTTAGGTTGGTGCGCGCTTTACGACCATCTGACTTGGTCGATTTACTAGCTAGTGTTGCACAAAGTAACGATAGTATTGAAACAGACGATACTTTCAAAATAAATGTCAATGTCGTTTTAGTGTCTGAATGACGTGGGCGGGTAAACCTTACATCAGAGACGGCCTTTAAAAGATCAATTTTAAACATTAGAAATTCTGATAATCTTTCTCTCCCACGTTCTTTAGTTTCTATACACGTACATGCTATTCGAGATCAGATTCGTATCGATTTTTTGCAGATAATATGGGATAAAATCAGACACTGTGCAGGTGCATCAAAATGTGCAGGCTGAAAACCGCGTTAAAGATGTTAATGTTGTCATACCTGCGACAGGTTGAGGAGTTAAAGAAATTAAAAAATTTCAAAAATATTATGCATTGCTCGATGTTGCGATAGTTGTTTATTAATTTCAAGGTTTTGCTCGTCGAGATAAGCCGTCATATGATGGTACACAATATGTTTATAATGTTGGTAATATTGTTAGATATACTCTTCGGATAATGTATTATAAAAGTACAAAACATTATCAACCAATTTTAAATTTAGTCGGGGCAGCTGGTATTAGAGGATACTGCATAACGTGTAATCAGATGATTTTTAATGAAGAAAATCATAGGTTTCCACAGGAATGTCAAAGATGTCTGCAAATAACCCAAGTTCTTTTGATAAGAACCACACGGTCTGTGAAAGTATTAAAATTTGTAAAAGGTGTTGTAAAACCGTTCGAGATAGTGATAAAGAACCGCATGTATGTAATATAATAGTTTGAAAAATTAGCAAAAATTAGCATTCAAAGAATCCAATCGACCATACTTGTGATAATCAACCTGTGTGACGTGTATTTCACGTCCCAATAATATTAAATACGGGCAGTCAATCGCGACCCAGTCACCCGTCACCAGAGCCGAGCATTCTCACATTTAATTAGTATTGTTATTAATGGGGGGATTGTTATTTATTTGTTGAGGGAATGAGGATAAGGAGTCGCGACCGAGGATGGCCGTAGACCGGCACACACACGCACACACCCATACCAGCGGCACCAGCTGATCGCCGCAGCGACGACTGCTCGGAGCGAGCAACGGCGACGAGTCTACACACACATGCACAGCACCAACATCACGGCACACTGTACGCGCGACCCTCTCTCTCTCTCTCGCTTGCTCTTTCTTCCTCGCCTCTCGAGGGTGATGAGCCGCTGCCCGCGCACACACATACACACACGCGCGCGCGGCCGCCCTCTCTCCCGATGCACGCAGACGCGGGAGGAGAGAGGATTCACAGCGGCAGCGGCGGCTTCCTCGAGGCACACTATCTCGGCTGTAGCCACGAGAGAGAGAGAGAGAGAGAGAGAGAGAGAGAGAGAGAGAGATACCGACACGGCTGTCGGTAGAGGGGAGAGCTAGCAGCCGCCGCGCCGCGAGCCGCATGAAGCTGCCGGCCTCTCCTAGCGTAGGCCGGCGCGCGCACGTCGCCGCTGCCAACTGTGTTGGTCCGGCAGCGACAAAACCGAAAGCGCCCGATATAGATATACACGCCGGGTTGCCCGCGCGTGTATATCTAGCAATTCATAATTGCCCGCGCTGCGTGGACAGGGCGGCATTCGCGGAGCGAGCCAATGAGAAGTAGCGACTCAAATCACCGCTGACTTGGCCTTGATTTTTGCATCTAGGGAAAATCAAGGCCAATCACCGTAAAGAAAAGGGCGGAAGCAACAAGTGTTTGAGCTGAAGTTGTGCGAGAAGAAAAGCCAAAATTTTAGAAGAGATTTCCGCCCTCTCCGATTTTGAGCACTAACTGCCCGGCCTTCAGCGACGATAGACGTAGCGAGAGTTTGCCTGCCGTTCGAGCGTAGTAGACCGCGTGGAGAGACATCGACCGTCCGCCCGTCGGCGACGTAGACGTACTCACTGAGAGCTAGATATTGGGTGAACATTAACCGGCGACCTTGTGACCTACGAGGAAGGACATCGCGAGACGCGCCCGATTAGCGACGGTGAGTGGACTGTAATTGTCGAGCTTCCCTCGGCACTTGCAAGTAAATTATATTAAACAATTGTCGTACATTGCCGCCATGTGCTCGGGGTTTTTAGGAGAATAAATCCGTGGTGGTGTGACACCGTTATGTAAGATCAGTGCGTGTCGGACCGGGATTAAATTCAAGTATTAGTGTGGGGAAATTTACGCGACTCGGAAAACTCGGGAGACGTGGTGAGTTTGGTCGTCGCGAGGGACGCGTGAGAAGGCTAGCGTAGCCATATTTGTATAGCGACAAATTCATTGAGTGAAATTGTAAATTGTGGCGACCGTGCGTATTTATATTAGAAATAAAGCTTAAGTATAATTAAAGAGAAATTGGTGAGTGTTCGGTATAAATTTATTAATTCCTGATTTTTCCTCTTCACGGAACTTCCTCTGGGAAAGGGCTCGTGCCGAGTTAGCCGCGCTTTACCTGGCGCCCATTAATTTAGAAAATTTGGTAAAGTGTCGAGATAATAAGCCATAGTAACCACCACGTTACACCTGATAATGATAAAATAAGTAAAACAAAAATTCTGGCGCTTTATATGTTTTATGATTTTGTAACACAACAATAGGAGACTACGTTAGGAAATTATAAAATAAGAATACATGTGGTGAATTTGTGTGTAGTACAGCAAGTCTATAGCGACTGTTTGGATAATGAAAATATTTCAGAATCTCGTAGTTTTTGCGGACCCCGTGAATTCGTGTTTAAGCTAGACCTGGAAAAAAATATCGATCCGGCAAAACAGCTTGTTGACCTAGTCTTCTAATGCTCAAGGTTTCGATGCACAATTCATTTTAAAACATCTGACGGGGAGAAAAGAGATTCGGAATAAACCTTCAATGATTTTCAAAGTGTCAGAAATAGTTTTAATGCCAATTTTACACGTTAAATTCCTTGAAAGTTTAAATTATTTACACATGTGATTGAGTACTTTGCCCAC
Source organism: Gastracanthus pulcherrimus (assembly GCA_949152435.1). Taxonomy (NCBI): domain Eukaryota; kingdom Metazoa; phylum Arthropoda; class Insecta; order Hymenoptera; family Pteromalidae; genus Gastracanthus; species Gastracanthus pulcherrimus. The sequence continues at coordinate 108,798,042 of OX424573.1, read as the reverse complement.
GGCCTACGCCCTCGGTAATATAGAAAAGGGAACATTTTCCCACATATTTAAAACACCAGACAAACAGAATTATGAGGGAGAAATGCCACAGGTTGCGACATACTCACCAGAATCAATAGGGGTTAAATAGCGCGAAGAATTTTTAGAGTGGTATATCGAAAAGAAACAACAAAATTATTTATTCAGGTTTCAAGAAGAGATAGTACGCAATTGTATACAAGATACAAAGATGTTAAGATTAGCATGCCTTGCCTTCTGGAAAACCTTCATTGTGTGTGGTTCCACGGATCCATTCGTAGAGTGTACCACTATCGCATCGTCATGCATGCGTGTATACCGAAATTTTTTTTTTAAATTTACATAATAGGTATTATTCCACAAGGCGGTTGCAGACAAGTGAATAACCAGTCTTTAAAAGCTATGAAGTGGCTCTGTTGGATGGAGAAAGTGATGAACCATCGAAATCAGTATGCTCTGAGATCAAAAGACAAGAGACTACCCGAAGAATCTCTGGTAGATGGATATTGTGAATTGAGCGATGGTGATAAAGTGCTTTTACAGTTTCATGATTGTTACTGGCCCGGCTGCATCCACGGTCATACAATTAATAGAGACTTGCGTCTTATGAAATAATGAGACGTTGTAAGGGATGGTGGGGTTCTACGGGCACCAATGAAATACGTGTAGAATATTTATGGTTAGAATGAACAAAAGACATACTGACGTACTCCTGTTTTGATGGAAAATAAAGTCTACTCTATAATAAAACATTTAATTGAGTATATCCTGCATAAAAAATAAGTTACGTATGTTGCTTAAACTACCCGTTTCGCTACACTAGGGAGGTAAAATGGGCACAAGACGGGGCACAATTGGCATGGACATGCCAATCTATTTTATTATTAACTATGAGTCAAAGAAAGCACATAAAATGAATAACTTTTTGTATATGCTTTGACACGCTCGTGAAGCGATGAGAAAATCAGAGAGAGCTTATCGGTTCGACCTGGCTATGCAAAGCTAGCACTCACATGTACAGATAAACGCGTGTTCCCCTGGCCGGGTCGCTCGCCGCAGTTTCCCCTTAGTACGTTCCTTCTGCGCACGGAAGGGACGGCTTGCACCTTGTCTTCGCTCCAAGTCGTGGATGTCGATGGCACCTCGGGTTGGCATACGGGGAGAGCGCAAGTAAGCTCAGTGAATGCGCGAGATCGCCGTTAAGCGTGTCGACACTGAAAACGAGACCTATTGTGCTTTGTCGACGGCCCGAGCGAGACTAGCGCGAGGGTGGGAGGTCTGTTACGCGCGCGCAACCGACCTACCTCAACGTTGCTAGATTTTTGGGTGATACGTTGACTACGTCTTGTGCAACTCTCTTTCTCTCTATTCAGAGACGACTGTAACGCTTACAAAATTTATGTGTGAGGTATGTATGTGGTGTTAGGCGAGACGAGCATCGAGGAGCGAGTATTTTATGTGGCTACTGCTTTGTAAAGTGGTTGTTATGCGGTAGTCAGCGTATCTTACAGCTCTTTTCGAAAAAAAAATTAGGCCAGGACTTTGGGTAAGGGAGATATGAAAGAACTCTCAGTTCCGGGGTCGCACACTGATAAGGGCCTATATTCTTTTAGGGCCCAGAAGTAAGTAGTCAGAAGCCGGCGACTTACGTCAAACTGCTTGGGATTGTATTTCGTTCTTTTTTGTGTAGTCCTAATTTATTTTAAGTGTTAAGTGTGAAGTGTGAGTGTAATTATTAGCGTGAATGATTGTAAGAATGAAGCAAAAATGAAAGAGAGTTTTATACTTGACGTGATAGATGTACGTGCAATATAAATGTGTGTGTGTATATATATTACTCGTTATCTACTTATGTTTATATTATTAAGTTGACAAAGCGATATGTGATAGAACTGACCACATCATGTTATGTTAGATTATAAATTGACGACCTGTGATAGCGATCCAAAACTTTTAAAAATGCAGTGGCTGATAATGTGATAACTAATTTTAACTAAATGTACATACAGTTGTAAATTTTTGTCATAGTGACAAATAAAAAGTATATCTATCTATTTATCTCTCACTCTCTTACTTCTTACGGGTATCGCCCTGTAGGGAAACGCTGCACTCTCTTCCTTCTGCTGCGCTGAAACAGTAGGAACTATACATACTTAATAGGTACATATACAGATGCAGGGTAGAGGCCTATAACGTATTATATTATTTCTAATGAAAATCGCAAGAATATAGTTTTTACCAATTTTGAAGATGACCAACATTCGATAAAATCTGAAGAAAAAAAATTTAATTATAGAATATTAAAAAACAGAATTTCCAGTAAAAATTAGCTCTGCAGGTCTAGATGGTTCAAATTTATAAAGATTTTAAATATCAAACGATTTTTTTATGTTAGAATTCGGACTTACAGATTACTCAAAAAACTTGTGTAGTTGTACAACTGCATAAGGTATCTGTCTAATTGTTTGTAAAAATGTTCACCGTGAAGGTCTGGAAAAAAGAAATAATAATCTGATAGTACTGGTTTTTCACGATTTGAGGGGGTGGGGGATGAGGCTTGGAAAAATCACCAAAAATTATTTTTTTCTTATATAAACATGTGTGCATAGCTAGCTTTCCGATTGCTATTTTGACTGTCTTAAGAAGGGGAATAATGACCCTTTTTAATAATTTCAAAATTTATGAAAAATTGTAGAACTTTATAAGCTTTCAAAATTTTGGAAAATTACAAAATATTTTAAAAAATTTTTTAAAATTTGGAAAATTACAAAATGTTTTTAAATTTTGAAAATTTTTTTTGAATATTTGAATATATATAGTAGGAAGGCTTTGTCCCTACTTGCTCCGCTCGCCAACCCCAATATATAAGGTAATACATCAAATATTATCCTTTTAAAATAATGACATAATCAAATTTTTTAATTGAATAATAAAATTACTTCTCTTACTTTTCTTTTGTCAGACTCTAATTTTTAATCTTATTGTATAAGTTTACGTATGATACATGTTTAAGTGAAGTGCTGTGAAACTGTGACCATTTTAGTGTAATTAGTGTAACCCTTCATTTCTATATGTGGTAGATGTTTAAAGAAAGGTCTAGAAATATTATTAAATTAAAAAAATAGTTTATTGTAAATCCCCGGTAGTGAATTTTTGTTATATCATCATAATGCATTATTATGATTATTTTAGTTATTTTATCTTTTTGGAAGTAGCATAACTTTTCATAGTAATTTGGATCATTATTCAAACAGGGCTCATTTTATAAGTATTGGCTCAAGGAACAAATGGAAACCTGATTTGTCCAATTTAGTTAATACGCAATCGCACTACAGAGTTAATATAGATGTACACTTTCCTAGCCAATCCTAAATATTATAATTGGGCAAAAAAGAAATTTTTACTAGCATTAGATAAATAGGTATAGAACCTAAGCTGATTCATAGATAAATTCGAACTTCTGAAACTAATTAAGATGTACGCAAGTTACAGTCTTTCAAAGTTCCTTTATATGACGACGTAATAAAAGATCAAAGGGTACCGGCGTTAATATCGTTACGTCACAACAACTTCAAATCGTTGTGTATTTTTTAATTTTCGATAAATCTGAAAAATTTTACCAGTTCACAAAGAAAGTTACACGTGATCTACCAAAATTCGGTTTTAGATAAAATACGTTTTTTATACAATTAGGTTTTTAAAAAAATACTAGCATATTCTCGAAATTTGCAAAAAAAAACATTATTACATTTTTTCAAAGTAATAGTAATTTCAAAAGTTACAGTAATTTCAAATAAAATTTAAGGTCTAAAAATTCTTTTTGAATGTTTTGATAATCATTTGTGACAATTTTGCCGTTTGTTTCGAGATTAAAAAAGTTTGGTCTGCTGACTTGACTTGAATTATCCCATATATATATATGGGTGGTTCCATGTCAAGTGAGCATTTCCAAAAATAAAAATGTTTAAAACTCTGAAAATATGTTGGTATGTGTACCCAGAATATATAAACAAAATTTTAGACCGTTAGGTGTTATATGTCAAAGGCAATTGAAGGTTGAAAAATGCGGATTATTTAATATTTTGAGATTTTCCCAAAATTGCTTGATTTTTAAATCAAAAACTATGGACTTTTGAGAAAAAAGTGTAGCAACAGTTCTTGTTCAAAATGAGGTAAGGAGTCTAAAAAAATTTTTATTAGAGCCTGATATATTGTGATCTTATGGTTCTAGAAAATCGCCACAAATTTTTTCAAAATAAAAAATCTTAGAGTCGGCATAAGACAGGGCTTCATGGCTATCTTGGGTAGATGAGACGAGTTCCAAATGGTACTTGAATATATATAAATATAAAGAAGATTATCATAAATAATGCATGAACATAAAAAATCGACAATTTGGCTTGTTGAATCGGAGATAGACAAATTACGGACAGATGCCATGTAATCGAAATATTTCATCGATATTCTTAATTTCCTTCATTTGTACAATTAATGATAAGTTAAATAGAAATTGACGTTATTTTGTCACAAAGTACGTTCTTCGTGAGGATAAAATGAAGCTATATTTATTCTTAAAAATATGGTGATCATTAGGGAATCGAGTCGCAAGTAAGATGAAAAGATAGAAGTTTTTCAAGCGTTTATAACGCGTTCAATCGCGCACTGCCGTTTCGCGCATAAAGTGCCTTATGATTTCTTAATTTTTTTCGAATACTACTCTCAAAGATGAAAAAATGACGCCCCAGAGAGGACGAGAAACTTTAAATTAGAGTTTCTAGAATTATTTGAAAATATTCTAGAAAATAGAAAAAAAGCCGTTAAAAATCGACTATAGAAAAGGAAAAAAATATTGTTTTGCTTTTCGATCTGCTTTGAGCCTATATTTTCAAATATATACTATGCCTATAATCTCGCAGAATTGTTTATATATCAATTATATTTTATTCGAGTCATCAAAATTGAAAAGAACGTCAAAAATTAAAGAATTGTTTCTAATTTAAAGTAAATTGGCTTGAACGACCTCTTAATCTTTACCTTAAGCGGAATTCAGAAAGGATTCCTATTTTTTCTTAATTTGGAAGCTTGCTAAAGGGTTACACATACGTAAATCGAAAATTGTGTTTTTTTTGGGACACCCTAATGTGTAAGTACGTGAGAGAATTAGTGAGTGATTGTATACGAAAGTAAGTGAGTCAGCACATTGATCAATGAGTTGAGAAGGTAAGTACGAGAGTGGCTAAGTAGGAGCGTATTATAATATGTGAGAATGTAAAAGAGTGAATGAAAAAGTGCGTCTGAGTAAGTAAGTGAATACGTCTTAGTGAGTAGGTGAATGAAAGAAAAAGAGTAAAAGATAAATTGAGAGAGATATAGCGATATTGCTTTTACTTATATATATATATATATATATATATATATATATATATATATATATATATATATATATATATATATATATATATAAAATAGTGTGCCATAATACAATAATAAAATTGAGTATTGCAACATGTCGCAGTTGTCTAATCTTAATAGTAAAACAACATTCCTTGATTTTTAACATATATCACTGATTTTCCTTGATTTTTAACAGATACTGAGTGGTATACTTTCTAAAAAATCTTAAGTTATACAATACTCTATTAACCTTCTTTGTAACCATCGAAAGCAATAGGTTTAATCTTAGTCTTATTCAGTCAGCAACTGCTTGGGCAGTGCGGTCCATGATCTCCGCACCCTCGTCGATGTTATCTAGGTTTATTTGTAGATAAATCTGTAGGTCATCCTTCCTTTTTGAGCTATTTGTTTAGCTCCACGAATAGCTCTTTAATGTCATTAATATAGAGACAAAACAGAAAGGATCCCAACACAGACCGCAGGGTAGCAAATAATTAATTTAATGTTGAATTTAATTCGCAAATAATTCACAATCCTAAAATGAATTATTAATTAAAAGTAGATCTAATTAATAATTCCAAAATGAATTATTAATTAAAAGTGGATTTAATTAATAATTCCAAACTGAATTATTAATTAAAAGTGGATCTAATTAATAATTCAAAAAAGAATTATTAATAATTTAATTACGAATTAATTATTCAAGGAGAAAACGCCTTTTTCCAAGATGGGAGAAGGGAGGTTATTTATGTTACGTTTCCCGATTTTAAGATTTTAAATCATACGTTATAACTTAAGGAGATGTGGAAGTGAAATAAAAATGCCTACCTTACCGGCATCACATTTATATATTCTTTGTCAGCAATAAATAAATATTTCTAAAAAAATGAATATTCAGTTAAATTTTTGAACGCATTTTTCTCCGAGAGTTAATAATGAAAATTTTAAATTTCATTTTCAAAATGTGACTACAGGTTTCTGATAAGAATACGGTGGTCAAAGTATAGCTTTTTTAGAAATATTTATTTATTGTAGAGAAAAAAATATAAATATGATGTCTTTATTAAATATAACACTCTATTACCGTATTCTGCGCCAGTAGAAAGACTATTTTCGTATGAAATATTCATGAATCTGCCGAAATTTAATAGAATCGATGATATTAATTTTGAGAAATGAGTGTTATACAAAGTGAACTGTTCAAAAAGCCGCTGCCAATGCATTGGCACTTAGCTTCCTGAAACTAAATTAATTGTTCCAATATGAAATTCTTTGTTCTAATCAATTAATTTTAAATTTCAGTATCTCTTCCTAAATAATAGCTCAAAAGGGTGTGCTTTTTATCATAGATGGTTTGATAAAAGATAATTTATTACTAAAATTACGGAGCGATAGGTAATAATCCTTATCACAGCAATTTCTTCTCTGTACATAATGTATTAAAATCATTTAAATATTTGATTGAAATGCAATCAGATGTTAGTACGTAGATTCATTAAATTCCTAATCATCTAAAATTTTGTGAACGATTTGCCATAATAGATTTCCGAGATATAACCGTTTAAACTAAATATAATTTTTTTCGTGTATCACGAAAGAATGAAAAGAGCCTATCCAGAATTTGCGATTGTAAAAAAAATGTAATATTATGCTCATTCAAATGTATTATCACTCAGTTGATGATATTATTTCTGAGGATAAAAAACCCGAATAACTAAAACTTACAAAACGAGAAATTTCTAAAAAACAAAAATGAATCGAAAAACAAAAATAATAACTTGAGTCGTCTTCCTTAAAAAACAAAAAAAAAGAGTTCCGAAATATTAATTTTCACCATGTATAATCAGACTAATGTTGATCCACAGCCATACATACACACACACTCGCACACGCGCTCACACACACATACACACGCACACACACACACACACACATTCACGCACGCACGTACACACACACACACGCGCGCGCACGCACGCACGCACAGTCACACACACATACACCACACACACACACACACACACACACACACACACACACACATTCTCTAAAAATAGTGTATTTTGATTCCCAGTATCAAAAATATGAGAAAGCAAAAATATTCGTAAGTTTATGTATGTATGTATGTATGTATGTATGTATGTATGTATGTATGTATGTATGTATGTATATATGTACATTTGTATATTTTTGATTTTTTATAAGTACATTCATTACTTTGAATTTACATAAAAATATTGAATATGTAATCAATTAGTTACTTATTAAATAAATCCTATTCTATCTAAATGTATTAACTTTAAATCCTTTTTAATTTTTCATTCACTTTGAATTATTAAATAAAAATATTGTTAGATATTAATTCATTTTGGAATTATGAATAGCATCCTTTTTTATTCATAATTCCAAAATGAATTAATAACTAAAGATAGATTTAATTAATAATTCATTTTGGAATTATGAATAAAGGGAAGAAAATATTTTTTCTTTAAAGCATGTTATAATATAGAAAAAGATGACAGCTTAGATTGGTGTTGTTAATATTCACCACCCTTTGAAGTAGCCGTTTTGAAAAAACCTGTAAAAAAGACATATGTTTGATTATCACTGTGCGCAAGGGGTTACAATTAATTGGTATACATTTTTTTATGAACATTTCATGCTAAAATTAAGTCATTTAAAGAGCAATATTTTCAAATAATATTTTTGAAATATTTTGAGGTTCTGTTCTATATGAACAATTTATTGTTTGCAATATAAGCAGTATTTTAATAATAACTTATATTTTTAAAAATGATATTTTAGGTAATAATAAAAAAAAACTCTTTAAATTGGTTCAAAATATGTTAAAAAGAAAGTACAATAATTTTCGACTTGATTAACGAAGAACTGTTGCGCAGGCTTACAAAGTAAGTTATGAAAATTAAGTTTTAAGAAAAATTAGTTTAAACATAAATATCAATAAAAATAGCATGATCAATCATTTATCTATTTACCTGCAACTTATGGATGTTAATGTTCACCGCTGTCATATTGGCATACATAAAAAGAGTATTTATTTACCCTGTAAAATCTTATTTCATTGATTTGGGTACCCAGTAGGCTACGCGCAGTTGCTGAAGATTCAAAATTGAGTAACAGCGTGCTGCGCTTATATTCGTTAAAAGAGTCAAGTCGTTTACTAATACATTTGAATCGCTTACCTGCGTCTAATCTATGGCTTCTTTTATTTATTGAAGTAACTATTTTGACATTAAGTATGTCATTCTACACTCATATAACCTGAAAAGATTCATGACACTAAAGTAAATTTTATAAAAAAATGTACTTGCAAAGTGTAAACAATTTAAACATGTACAACAATTAAAGGCATACCTTTCAGAATTGTGTAATTAACCAGACAATTTATAACCTGCCTTCACATTCAACATTTCTCAAAAAAAAGGTATTGTTTACTCTTAGTCCGTTGATTGCATATGCTGGTTTTGCTAAAAACGAAATGAAGACACAAAGAAATCAACTCTTTCTAACAGTCAAATTACTTATAAAACTATAATACTTCCCTTTGTCGAACTTTTCGACTCCTGGAAGGACCGTCTGCTTCTCAACATCGAAGAGTACAGCCCAACAGACACTCTGGGAGCCACGGCTACCTAAAGCCAACGGCTACCTAAAGCCAACGGCCTCAAAATAAGAGAGGGCGACCGCGAGACGTGGACTCCGATAGTGCCGAGTCAGTTGTCACTGATAAGATGGCCAGGGTCAATGGGCTCTAGGAGACCGACGGGTTTGCCGCACGCCGGGCTCAGGGCAGTGTAGAGCGTTTCGCGAAATGCTTAGGTATACCAAAGCCAAGCGTTAATGATGAACCGTATAACGGTTCTTCAAGCGAACCTCCATAGAGCCGAATTAGCAAACAGCCTTCTGACTCAGAGTATATCTGAGACGAAAGCTGATGTGCTGCTAATCAGCGAGCAGTACTGTGACTGGAACATGCCCACGTGGTGCAAAGACACACGCCAGATAGACGACGAGATCGTAGTCGCCGGCGATTTCAATGCGCGAGCATTAGAATGGGGCATGCCAGTGCCCGGCAGCAGAGGAAAGTCCATCATGGAGATGGTATCTAGACTCTGCCTGACAGTTCTCAACGTTGGGAACACGTCAACATTTGGAGGATAATGGAGGATTACAACGGAAGCGATCACCAATACATCACCTTTTAGCTGCGCGATAAATCCCAATCACAAAGAGTCGCGGCAAAGACACCCAGATAGAATGTGGCCAGGCTGAACGCCGAAAAACTAGTCGAGATACTACTCTAAGAACAGGGAAATTTGCCGACGACGAACGCCACCGAAGACAGGGACAGAGCGAAGGCCCTCGTGAGGGAGACTATGGGTCTCATTCACCGAGCCTATAACGCATCCATGCCGCGCTAGGGATCGCGACATGGGAAAAGCCCTGCTTACTGGTGGTTGGACGAAATAGTGCAACTGAGAGCTGAAGCGAAACGCCTCAGAAAAAGAACGCAAAGAATGAGAGACGAAACGAAGACAGCACAGTTGTTGTCCGCGCAGCATAAAGTAGCGCGCAAGCGGCTCCGACACGAGATTAACCGGAGGAAGGCACAGTGCTGGAAGAACCTGACGAAGGAAGTCAATCGCGACGTGTAGGACTTGGGCTACAACATCGTGACCAAGAAACCCTGCTCGCTCCCAAATCACCCTTTCGACGAGAACACCATGGCTCGAATCGTGGATACTCTGTTCCCAACACATCTGCCAAGGCAAGACCAAGAGGAAGCCGCTGAAGTAGGTGAGATTCCCCTATTCTCCACCTAGGAGTTGCGGATCGCCGCCAAAATTATGCGGAGCGGAAAGGCGCCTGGGCCCGACGAGATACCAGCTGAGATATTGAAGATCATCGCGGTGCCTGTAGGCGGGTGTCTTTGACACTCCCTGGAAGGTTGCGCGTCTCGTGTTAATCAGAAATGGTAAGGAGGTGATCCCCGGCTTCCGTCGTCCAGCATGCCACTGTGCATGTTGGACCACGCAGGGAAGCTCTATGAGAGGTTGCTCAAACCACGGCTACAGGGAGCTGTGCAGGTTGCCAGCGATTTAGTCGACAACGAGTACGGCTTCAGGAACCTGCGATCCACGGTGGACGCCATACGAGAGGTAGTTCGGCTGGGATAGATAGATAGATAGATAGATATACTGTTTATTCATCAAAAGACGAAATTCTTACAATTGCATGTACATGTAGTTATAATAATTAAAATATCAGTCAAAATTATGTATTTGTTATCTTACATTAACGTTCACTTATTGCATTTCTTATTAAATAATATTATTCGCTGTATCAGTTCGTCAGTTTATAAAATTTAAATATAATGAACTAGTCAAAGTCAGATATCACAGAAACACGCTTCGTCAAAATATAATACATAGAATAAAATAAATACAATAGAGATAGCATATTAAAAATAAAAAGAATACATACACATACTTTACTAAATTTTTACATATAACTATCACGTCAAAATTTAAAACACAGTCATTCATATGACACTTTTACAATCACGCTAATAAATACATTCACACCTAACACTAAACATATTTAATAAATAAATAAATTAATAAATAACCAAGTCGAATAAATAAATAAGTTAGATAAATAATTAAATTAAATAAATAAATAAATTAATAAATAACTAAGTCGAATAAATAAATAAGTTAGATAAATAATTAAATTAAATAAATAAATAAATTAATAAATAACTAAGTCGAATAAATAAATAAGTTAGATAAATAATTAAATTAAATAAGTAAATAAATAAATTTAAATAAATAAATAAATAAATAAATAAATAAATAAATAAATAAATAAATAAATAAATAAATAAATAAATAAATAAATTTAAATAAATAAATAAATTAAATAAATAAACAATTCAAATAAATAAATAACCTAAATAAATATCCGAGTCAGATTTGGAATACACAGAGATGAACAAAATAATGTATAAACCGATTCTCGAAAAGTTCACCTCTTTGTATTCCCGTCACCATGTAATTGTTTAAGGGGGCACACCACCTTTAAAATCTGAAACAAAAAAATTAATTAAGAATTTTTATTTTGATATTTATTTTAATAAGGGTTTTTTTTCCTGAAAGTATACATAAAAACCTACCAATTTGTATATTTTTTACCTTCGTTGGACCTTCTATGCCTCCATGGCAAACCAGACTGCTTTCGAAGGCTTTAAGCACTGTCCGTAAGATTCCAAGTCTACGCATGGATGGATTGGGCTAAAAATGTATGGAGATACTCATTATAGTAGTACTTTTAATATGAGCGTAGGGATTTTGATTTGAATGAGTAGAAGTATTTTTTTATATGAACATTGTCAATATAACACTTATTTTTTAATAATGTTATCACTTTTATAGATGTAAAAAATTTTCTACTCGTTCAAATCAAAATCCCTACGCTCATATGAAAAGTACTACTATAATGAGTATCTCCATAAATTTTGAGCCCAATCTGTCCAGGCGTTCACTTGGAATCTTACGGACAGTAAGCTGAAATTGATAAAAACAACATTTAGAGTTATTTAACAATTAAGTTCTAATAGATATAATTTATACTCATCTTATCAATTGCAACTACTTTTTTCTTCTTTTCAACGTAGCAGACAAACATCTGCAGCAGTGTACATCAATATTTTCTGGTGCGTGGAGTCCCATGAGTCTTCCTCCTCCTTGAATAACCTGAAATGAAAAAAAAACACAAAAATGAATAAATTGAGTAAACTGTACTTATCATACTAAACTCTTGAGCGACACTTTCACACACTTCACTCAACTGCTTATTTATTTCATCAAAAGCCAATTGGGCAACTGGCTTGCATAGGTTCATAATCCCACAAAAAGTTGAAAGACCAGCGTGTCCATGTCCAAGTGCACTAGCAGACAGCACAGATCTTCTGTTCACTTCATATGTATTTCCTTTGGCTCCTACTTTGTTGCTGGAGTTGATCGCTGCTATTTCACCACACTTTGAGCACACAATATCTATTTTGAAACCAAGACCCTGCACACCAGATTCACTTAATTGAACACTGCCATGGCACCGATTACAACACAGAACACTTCTAAGTTTAGAAAATAAAATTGAAGTGTCAATGATTCTGTTTGTTGTATCACTAGTGTCTCTAGCACTAGCTGTGTTTTGGAGATTCCTCGCTGAGCTGGTGGATAGTCTTGGCTTTTTTTGTGAATCTTCCTTTTTTATTTCTTTTAGAAGACATTTTCATTACACTGATTTACAAACATTCACAAATTATCAAATGCAATTAAAACACTGTATAAGTTCAGTACAATAAAAATATTAGCTGTGTTTACTAACAGGTGGTTTGTAAACATAAAAGCCAACTGTCAAAAGTAGCAAAAATGTACGGGTAAGGTTAGTCAAAAATTCGATCTGATTTATCGACCTTTATCTTGTGACGTAATGACATGTCACGTTACTCGTAATTCGCACATGCGCCAATATTACATATAACAACGCGCAAATATTTGAATATACAAGCATGGATCTTATTATATTATATTTTATTGCTTTATAACTAAATAAAATAATCAATCAAACATTTAGTTATAAATAATAATAAAATAAATAATAATTGATAAAATACCGAATTTACGCAAAATCGGCAAAAAAGCTGTCTTAGTATTTATATTGTAACTTTAAAAGGAATTATGATATCTTAAAGCGGTTTTCGGGAGCTTATTCTACGGGAAATTTCCTATAAATAAGGTAAATAAAAAAAAACGATTTTTTGACAATTTAAAGGTGGTTTGCCCCCTTAAGGTGCCTGCTAAACGCCGTTTTAAATTTACAAAAAGATGGCAGGCACCTCACACTGCTCGGGAGCGAATTCCAGACGTGCGCACCTTGAACTCTGAATGAGAAAAGGCCCTTATCGGTGCGCGACCCCGGAACCGAGAGCTCTTTCATACCACCCCTACTTGAAATCCTGGCCTGGTTTTTTTCAAAGAGGGCAGTAAGATACGGTGGCTGCCGCATGACAACCGCTTTGTAAAGCAGCAGCCCCATAAAATACTCCCTCCTCACCTTTAAATCTAACCAGTCCAGTTTTTTCCTGTAGGCGGTGATATGCTCATCCCGCCTAACACCACATATGTATCTCACACATGCATTCTGTAGACGTTGTAGTCGTGTCTGGAGCTCCCCTGACACGTCAAGAAGAACCACTGAGCAATAATCTAAGTGAGGTAGTACCAGTGCATATGCCAGCTGCTTCCTCAGTATCTCTGTGGTGCTTGAACGGAATAATTTTAAGTTATACAGAGGTCTATTTACTTTCCTACTGACCGCATTCAGTTGCGGCTTCCATGTTAACCTTCCGTCCATCACCACGCCGAGGTTGGTGACTGTATCGACAAAGGAAACGTGTACGCCGGTCTGTATCTCAATGCCTTGCAAGTCAAGGTTCTGAACCTGTTTGATGTTATGATCAGATCCAAAAATGATCGACTTTGTCTTCCCGACATTGAGGAGCAGGCCAGCTGACGTTGCCCAGTTCGACACTGCTCGTGCCTGGGAAGGAGAACATGGACAGGAAATCGTTTTTCCAGGAACATCGCGCTTCTCGTTACGCTGGACGTTACGAACGCTTTCAACTCGGTCAGGTGGCCAAACATCTTGGACGCGTTGAACGAGTTCAGAGTCCCGGAGTACCTGATACGGGACTACCTAAAGGACCGTATCCTCCGCAACGAAACAGAAGAAGGCCAACGCAAGAAATATCTCAGCGCCGGCGTGGCACAGGGGTCGATCTTTGGTCCTGATTTTTGGAACATCCTGTACGATTCCTTGTTACAACTCGGGCTACCTGAAGAGGTGTACATGATAGCTTACGCTGATGATGTCGCTTGAGTCATCGTCGCTTGGGACTTTGAAAAAGCACAATATCTGATTAACCAGGCGATGCGCAGGATCTCGCACTGGATGGGGGAATACGGTCTCGACTTGGCAACCGCTAAGACTGAGATCGTGCCCTTCACTGGCAAACGGATTGAGACCATCTTCTCCATCTATGTGAAAGACGCGGAGGTTTCGACAATGATGGAGGCAATGTATCTGGGACTCAAACCAGATACGAAGCTTACTTTCTTTCGTCGCCAAGCGTATGCAGCGGATGAAGCGGCGAAAAAGACGGCACAGTTGTGCCGTCTCATGGCGAATACGAGCGAACCGAAAGCGAGCAAGCATCGACTCCTCATGTAAGTCATTACATCCATCTTATGGTACGGTTCTGAAATATGGACCAATGCAATGGAAAAGGATTCATACCGGATTCGACTCACTTCCGTTCAGCGTAGAGGAACTCTCAGAGTAACCAGCGCCTATCGCACGGTCTCGGGACCCGCAGTGATCTTTATTGCGGGAATTATCCCAATCGACCAACACGCGACGGATCGCAAGCAAATCTACGATCGGAAGAAAACAGGAGAGGTCAGAATAACAGTCCATAGAGAGGAACAGGAACGCACCATGGAAACGTGGCAACGATCCTGCACAACCACAACCAAGGGCAAATAGACAGCAAAGCTGATAGACCAACTGGCCCCTTGGATTATCAGAGACCATGGGGAGGTAAATTACTACCTAACCCAATTCCTGAGTGACCATGGATACTTCTACACATATCTCAACCGTATAGAGAAGACTCAGAGTCCGAGTTGCATCTTCTGTTCCGCTGATTGCAACGATGTATTTCACACGTTTTTTGTCTGCGCAAAGTGGAACGAGGAAAAAATAGCGCTTTTCGGCTGGATCGGACAATTCACGCCTGAGAACATCGCGGGCGAAATGCTGTCCACCGAGAATAAGTGGGCCGCCGCGGCAAAATTCGCCGAGACGGTCCTACTACAAAACAAAGGGTACCTAAACAGGGCAACCGATGAAGGTATGAATGAAGCGCTGGGAGACGCCCCGACACGCCAACATGACCTAGAAACGTCGGACAACTTCATGGAAATGGACGTGGAGGGAGAAGATGTTAAATTTAAGATATTTAACGGTTTTATTTTTGTTTATATAATTTTATTTTTAAGTACAAGACTCCCTACAAATAAATATTATATCACAACATTTATTTATAATTTATAGGTATAATATACAAAAATAAACATTAAAACAATGACAAACATTTTGGAATTTTGATAAGTGTAAAAAAACTCTACAGCTTCAAATAAGTCGAAAAAGAAATTAGTTTTTGCGTAATTCATAATTACAAAATTAATTAATAATTAAAAATAAATTGAATTCATAATTAAAACTAAATTGAATTCATAATTAAAATAAATTGAATTCATAATTAAAAATAAATTGAATTCATAATTAAAAATAAATTTAATTCATAATTAAAAATAAATTTAATTCATAATTAAAAATAAATTTAATTAACAATTCATTTTGGAATTATGAATTGAATACTTTTCAATTCAAAATTTCAAAATGAATAACTAATTAAAGGTGGGGGTGTCTAAGGCCGGTTTTTGACCCAAATTTGATTTGAGCCAAAAAATTCCTACAGTGTCTACTAAAAGTAAGAAGTCAATTCCACTGTAAACGGACCCCCCCCCCCCCCCTATTCACCCCCGCCCCCTTTAAAACATGAAAACTTCACCATTGTATACAGGGTTTTTGGAAAAATTCGACACTGTCAAACTTATATTTGTTTAATAAAGTAAACTATGAACTCTCTATGAACTACCTGTTAAATAAACCCCAAATTCGGATTCAGCGTTCCCAAAAACTTATATATGTATTTTTCAGGATTTTTTTATCGGCTATTTTACGGGTTGACCTGCAAATAACCTTGACTCTGATGTGATAGGAGTCAACGGAAATCGGATTCGGATTCAGTGACCCTAAAAACCTATGGATGTATTTTTATGGATTTTTCATCGGCTTTTTTACAGTTTGACCTTCAAATGACCTTGAACCTGATGTGACGGAGGTCAATGGACCTCGGATTCGGAATCAGCGATCCCAAAAACCCCAGGATACCCTAGGCAAGTCCGTTATTCCGCTTGTAGCCAGACTGCATGAGGTCAAGTTGTTTAGTTTTGGTCATGTACTCCATTATCTGATCATAAGCAATATTTTCCATAACTTTAGAAAGAAAGCACATCAGTGGAATCGGATGAAAGTCCGACGCTGACGATGGTATTGCACACTTGCGAATAAGATTTCCAGGTGTTTCCGATAAGCGACAACGCCTTTGCCACCACACTCTACGGGATATCATTCTCGCCCCTCGCTTGCGAGAAGGAGTGTGCCACCGCAAGTACGACGTCTGTAATACCGATGGATTTAAATGTAAAGTCTTCATCATAGACGGATGCAACTAAATTTTCTATCGCATCAAGATTTTCATCTGCCGATATAGAAACTCCCACAAAATGTGTGTTTAGTTGCTCCGCTGTAAACCCATGAAGCCCTCCCCTGGTTTTAGGAAGATGTCCCAAATTGCGCAACTTTTTCCACATGTCACATTGCTGCTTACCTAGCAGTGTTCCTTGATAATAAGCTATACGAGCCTGCTCTGTTTTAAGTAAAGATTCGTTGCGCAATTGTAACAACTCGGTGTGAACTCGCTCATTGCCAGTTCCTTTGTACCGTCTGTAAGTCGCATCTCGTTTTTTATTCAGCTGTTCTATTTCTTCATCAATCCAGACTGGACTGTCCTTGCGAGGGTTAAACCGCTTTAATGACGCTAAGCTGCTGATAGCACTCAATAAGTTGGACTTATAGCAGTCCAAAGCTATATCTAAATTGACGTTACGCCTGTTAATAACTAACCAATCCGAACCCGATAAAAGGAACTGCAGTTCTTGTGGATCTAAATTTTTATAGTCCCTATATGAAAAGAATCATCACACAAAGAAGGAGCACAAACATTTATAACTACGTCAATAATATTATATTAAGATGGAGTGTATCCATGTGTGCGAGGTATCAGTATGGTGAGTCGCTCCGTGCGTGTCGATTTGAAGTGACAGTTCAGCCTCAACTTTGTGTACAAATTTTGCATTATCACTGTCTGTCAATAGGTCCGCATTCAAATCACCCACTATTATTTTCTGTCTGTACGTACCACAGTATTCTCTCAACTTGTTAATAAGATTCGTGTACTTAAAAAAGGCAATGGCAGGAGCTCTGTACACGATTGCGACAAAAACATGCTCATGTTTGCAATACTTTATCTCACACATAATGTACTCAGATTTTTTTGGTTTGTCTGACCCATCGGTGCTCGAAGTAGACAACACTCTGACCCTGTATTGGTCGCGAACTTATAGTGCTACACCCCCTCCATTGACATTTCTATCTATTCTCCATTGTTATTACTATGCTTAGTTTCAGATACTCCCTGATTACTATTTTTATTGTATAATAATAATTTTAATATTATTTCTAAGTCTGATGCCATAGTGCAAGTTTGTGCGCGCAGTCCCTCCCGCATTCGTGCGAGGAACTTGCCATATCTGTAAAATACGAATTTAAAACCAAGATCCTTTGCAACTACCTTAAGACTTTTAAATTCAGAGAACACTGGGGAACTTCATTAATGAAAAGCTTCATTAATTAAAATATTCGTATGAAACCGGCTTTTTGCTGTTTCCTCGCGACCGGAGAATGTCAGAGGTGTTAAAGTAGGTATAATCAATCTTCGCACGCATGTTTTCTATAACATTTTCGGTGGTTGCGAGACGGACGAGTAATAGTGGCGGTTTATTGGATACTTTTTGCATTCATACTTGCCTTTACAAAAAATATAAAAAAATAATTTACATATCACATAAGATTCGTCATTGTACAAAATATCATTTCGACTTTGTCAGGTACAGGAAATAAAAATTGCACATAATAATGCTAGGAATTTTCATGGCTTTCTATTTTAGGGGTACCCGTTACCCGTATATACGGGTTTTAATACGGGTCTAATCCGTATCAATGATATGGGCACCCGTATCCCCGTATAATACGGGTACCCGTATAAGACAAGTATATCCGTATTATACGGGTATACGGGTACCCGTACTGTACGGGTTGACGGGTACCCGTACTGTACGGGTTTACGGGTACCCGTGCAATATGAATTTAGAAACATATATTATATAGGTATCAATGGCAGGGCTTATCGAGCCCGAGCCGAGACACAAGCCCGAGCGAACTCAGAAGTATTCTTTTGAATTACTCTAGTATTTTTTCAAGTACTTAAATATTCTTTATTAAGTACTTACATCTTTTTTTCTAAGTACTAGAGTTTTCTTTTCAAGCTCTTATGTACTTGTTTCAAGTTTCGATGTAAGTGAAACACAGTACTGAAGTACTTTTGTCAAATTCCGAAGTAATTTAAACATACTTAATGAGCACTTGAAGAAAAATTCTTGAGTACTTGAAAAAATAGTACTACTTAAGTATATTTTTACTTTACTTAAGTATATTCTTCACTTTTCGTAAAATTACTTTTTCTTACGTAGTCCTGGCCATCGCTCACTTCTCATCGCAGGTAAAGGAGGAGGACGAAATACCGCAAAATGTAATAGCAAAGTCTTTACCGGTGATTGACCATTACTTAGTTAACATCTATAATTCTTCACTAGCTAGTGAGGTCTTTCCTGATTCTTGGAGGAGAGCGCAATTGATGCCTCTTCATATATAGGCGATTCCATCTGCCGTATCGGACTTCCGTCCAATCGTACTCTTGAGCTTTCTCTCCAAGGTCTTGGAGAAGATAGTATACGAGCAGCTTTCTGAGTTTATAACTTTCAAGAAAATTCTCGATCCACGTCAAACCGGTTTTAGGCAATATCATAGCACGCAAACAGCACTGCTGAGAATTGTGATAATTACCTAAGATAATGATGTGTAATTTATGACTCTGTACATAATTTTTTGACTAGTGCAAAAATAAATCTTAATATATCTATCTATTTTTTTCCAGTTCCGAAGTAATTAAAACGAAATACTCAAGTCCCGAAAAACTTGAACAAAAATATTAAAATACTTAATGTAAATTACTTGAGAAAAATTACTTGTGAATTTAGATTTGATTTCAGACAATAAACGACATTTTATTTTTTATTTATATTATATTCTAATTTTATGTTAAGTAAAGCAAAATTTACAAACTTTTTTTTATTCTGGTAAAATAGAATTACCAAAATTTTTAGACGAGATATATCATCACTCTAAGATGGAAAAAGGGTGATCATCTAAAAATACTGTTATATATAAGTGTATATGCTTATGAATAGTTGTAAATAATATTCATAGTTATAAATGAATTCAATCATACGTAAGAGCTTGAAAAGAACACTTTAGTAAAATTCTAAGTATTTCTACTGCAAGTAACAGCTTTTAATGTGAGTACCCGATTGATACGGGTACCGATAGATACGTGTTTTGATAAGGGTTGGACCTGCTGGTCTGTGATAAGAGCGGGCGGACGGGTATGCGGGTATTGCGAGCACTAGCACATAAGACATAAATATTAAAATTGACACATCAGTCATCGTATAAATCTATCATGTCAAGATATAACAATATTTACAATATTTACACATTCACACAAGTCGAATCATTCATCGATGCATACATTATAAATACATTCGTTCTGATAACATTTAAAACCTAACTACAAAATAATTTAGGACGCTACACAAGATAATAAATAATATAAATCCGTCAAGAATTAGTCAAATCAGCGAAATGCTTCTTAACTGCCACCTTAAACGCTTATAAGGATGGTAGTATGCGTATCTCAAAAGGGAGTGAATTTCACAGATGCGCACCTCGTACTTGGAAAGATCTTCATTCTCTCTCAGTGCGTGTGTATGTAATTCAGAGTTCCTTTGATGCACCTCTTACAGGACGCTTAAATTCATTATTTTTTAATAGAGATCTCAGGTAAACAGGTTCTTTAATGTTAATTATTGTGTAGGCGATGATCGCCATGAAAACCGTGTTTCTACAATCTATCCGTGTCCACCCTAATTTTTCCCTGTAAGGGGTATTGTGCTCATCCTTCCTAGCACCTAGAACGTATCGATCACATGAATTTTCTGAGATAGATAGATTTATTTATTTATTTCATTTATATTTATTTATTTATTTAAACCAGAAAGAATTACAAAGTATTGTCTACCCCGTAATTCCCTGTAGAGGTAAACAAAGTTACCTATGCACAGGTCCGGTATAAGTACATCTAACTTAAGTACTACTTAAAACTATAATTCTAAACTTAAAACTACAATTCTAATTCTAAACTTAAAACTAAATATTACAACTATGACTTTGTACATTTGTTTTAACTTAAATACTATTTCAACAGTGCTGTAAAATTTGTTATATAAAATTGAACATTAATTTAGGCGATTATTGTATCTTTAACATATCATCAGTTCCTATAGTACTCTCCTTGAGTACGTTTCAATAATATAATTTCTATCGGATTTAATCCATTTCTTTAGTTTGTTTTTTTGGTATAAATTACTAATTTCTAGTTCTTTTAAATCATTTGGTAAACTATTGTAACTTACTATTGCCTTTGTATAACTGTTTTTGTTACTGACTTTTTTTTGACTTTTTGGTATGGCTAAACTTTTATTTCTTGTTATACTGTTAGAATGTATGTACTTATCTTTAAGAGTGTTGTAATGAAATTTTAGAGATTCAAATGTAAATATTTGTTCTATATTCATTGGGTAATCTAAAGTTATAGGATAATTTTTATTCACAATTTTTAGAATTTTATTTTGTAACCTTTGTAGACAGGTTATATGGGATTTGTAAGCTCCGCCCCAAGCTATTACACCATAGCTAATTATACTATGAAAAAATGCAAAGTATATCATTTTTAAAACTTCTTTAGGCATTGATTTGGAGATTTTATAAAATATATAAACTAGGTATTTCGTATTTTTAATAATGTATTGTATGTGTTTATTCCACTTTAGATTATAATCAAAAATAATGCCCAGATATTTACATTCTTCAACTCTACAAAGGTTTTTATTTTTTATCTTAATATTTATATATTCAGGAACACTATCCTTGTAGATACCGAAAGTCATGTATACTGTCTTTTCAATATTTAAGAACAATTTATTTAATGCTAGCCACTTTTCAATTTTATTCAAATAACTATTCATACTTTCTTGAGCCTCGCTCCAGGTATTTCCAGTTGCTATAATTGTCGTGTCATTAGCATATGACGATATTGCTTCAGGCGGGATTTCTTTCAAGATATCATTGATATAGAGTATGAAAAGCAATGGGCCCAATATTGTACCTTGGGGAACTCCCGTTATTATTACCCTGTAATTACTTAGATTATCATCTATTTTCACTGCTTGGTACCTATTATTTAGATAACTTGTAAGCAAATCCAACGCCTGTCCCCTAATTCCATAACAATATAATTTTGCTAATAGTATTTCATGATCGACAGTATCAAACGCTTTTGCTAAATCCAGGAATGTTATAATTGTGGGTTTGCTATGATCCAAGTTATTGTAAAGTATATTTGTCACATAATTCAAGGAATCTTTTGTACCAATTTTTTTCATAAATCCAAATTGATGTTCGGATATTATATTGCTTTTATTAATGAAGTCAAAAATTCTGTTATATAAAATTCTCTCAAAAATTTTAGCTACGTTAGAAATTAAAGAAATTGGTCTGAAGTTAGAAATACTATGTTTAACACCAGATTTGTATATCGGTATTACTTCAGCATTTTTTAATGCATCAGGCCAGGTTGCTTTTACGATGCATAAATTAAATAAATATGTTAGAGGTATAGCTATATGATTACATAATACTTTTAATGTTTTGGCATGAATTTTGTCTACACCACCTTTCTTTAATTTTAAAGAATTAATTATGCTTGCAATTTCATATTCACTTGTTGGTTTGATAAAAATAGAATTATTATTCATATTCGGCATTTTTAAGGTAGTATCAGATGGTTTATCAATTTTTTCACTTAGTTTCAGTCCTATCTCGCAGAAGTACTTATTCATTTCATTGGCTATTTCTTTTTCATCAGTTATTTTGTTATCATCTATTTTAATATGATTAATAGTATCATTCGATTTTTGTTTTTTTCCAATTTTTGAATTAATAATCTCCCATAATTTTCTGGGATTATTTGCGTTATTCTCTATTAGACTCTTATCATATTTAACTTTAGCATCTATTATTACTTTGTCTAGTATTTTAGCATAACTTTTGTACCGTGACTCAAGTTGTTTATTGCCTGGATTTAATTTCCATAAATCGTATAGCAATTGTTTTGTTTCACATGACTTAATAATAGCTTCAGTTATCCAATTTTTCCTGTACCTTTGTTCGTTACTTTTCTTTTTTATTTTTGACAGTTCTGCACATGTTTTAATTTCATTAATTAATAGATCAGTAGCTAAATTAGGATCTTGTATTGACAAAATTTCATACCAGTTCCTATTATTAGCAATATTTATTAGTTTTTTATAATTTATTATTGTTATAGACTCTTTATTTACTTTTTTAACCTTGTTTATGGCAATAAATAGAGGGTAATGGTCTGTTATGGAGCTTTTAAGTTTATATGTTGTTGCATTTAAACATGTTGATTTAATAAAAATATTGTCAATACATGACCCTTTACTATTTCCAATAGGTGGTCTTGTGATTCCTACATAACCAGGAATATAGCCTTTTTCTAAAAAGTTACAAATAAAATCTTGATTCAAAGTGTCTTGCTCTAGTAGATCTATATTAAAGTCACCTATAACCAGATGATTTTTAATATTCTTCTTTTTAATTAAGTATTTGTTTATTTCTAGTATAAATTCAGTCTTGTTTATATCATGAGATCTATAAACAGCTGAGATTTCCATGATACTGTCAGAATCGTTTTTGTTGTTTAAAGAAACACGTGTGTTAATAATTTTGATCCTACCAACTTCTATAACATTTGTTTTTTGAGCTACGCTTGTATGTACAAAGATCATTACACCATCATTTTGGTTAATTTTGCTTTCATTGTAGTAACTCATATATCCATCAAGTTCATATAATTTGTAATTGATTTGTGTGAAAGTTTCTGTGGTAATGACAATACATGGTTTATTGATTAAACTTTCTAACAATACTTTTAATTTATCAAAATTAGCATTCATGCTTCTTATATTCATATGCATTATTAAATCTTTTTTATTGCTTATTGCTTTATTAAGTATATCAATATTTCCGCACAACTTTTCCTTTTTGACAGTATCTTTTTTAATAGTCTGTAATAATTCGAAATAATCCATATTATTCTATTATATATGACAAGTATTATGTAGTATTAGTAGTATTTGTTGTATTTATTGTCGTCCGCTCTTTACTATGTACTACTATCCGTTGTCTATGTTGGTAGAAATCTCTTGATGGTAAAACAGGTGCAATTGGATAATCCGTCGAGTCGATATACTTTTTTATTTTGTGCCTAAGGATCTCACAAGATGTCGCGTCAGATGCCATATGTTCAACATTATATTTTGTTTCATATTTGCTGTTGCTATATACACAATTTACACATTTTCTTATTTCACTTGTGCACTCACTGGCTTTATGCTTACCCGAGCACTTTATGCATGCAGGACCATTCCTGCATTCTTCGTTATGTCCTAATCTACCACATGCATCACAAGGTCTAATGTTTATATGGTCATACACTCTACAGTTTTGATAACTAATAAAAAGCCTATTTTTCCTCTCTCTTATTACTTTATACATTTCAGCTGGTACTTCCATCAATATTGTGCTTAAGTTGTTCCTGTTATTTTTATACATATGTAGGACTGTACCTTTCTCTGTGAAATTGTTGAAATTTCTTGCATTTATATCCTCTTCTATATCTGTAATATCCATCTCGGTATCATTGTCAAAACCTACTATTTTTATTCTTGGATTAAACAATTCTTCTTTTTTCACTTCACAAATAGATTGTAGCTTGTTCTTGATTATTTCTTCAGTTATTTGAACACTATCATTATCAACGCAGTTAATAGTCACTTCATTTTTCTTATTTATGTGTATACTCTTTGCCTGTATTCTTGTTTCATTTGATATCTGTTTTTTTATACATTCATTCAGATTAATGTGTTCGTTTTCAGCTTTGTCTATTTTTTTAACAACGATTTTTGGAACCCGTTTTAGCTGTGGTTTGAAATTGGTTACCGTTTCAGCATAAGTCTTTTTTATTGAGGTTAGATTATGTTTATCTAACTGCTTTTGTTTATCTAGCAGTTCTCTTAACAGGTCAGCTTTTTCTTGCAGTTCTTTGATCAGTACTTCTTGCAGAGAGACTTTTGTTTGCATCAACTCAAAATCTCCTTCATTCTCAAAATTAGAAGAATTTAGTATGTCTTGAGTTTTGTTCGTAACTTCTTCAAGCAGTTCTTTCCTAATTTCCTCTGAGTTTTTCATTTTAATCTGCGCAATGAGGAGCTTGGCAGATTCACTCAACGTATTTTCGGCATTTTTTGAGGTTATGTCGAGCTGCTTATGTTCTGGACATATTATAAGAAATTCACTTATACATTTACTTCCTTTTAATCTTTTATATATTTATATATTACTATAAATATAATTTTTATATTATATATATTATATATTACTATAAATATAATTTTTATATTATATATATTATATTTATATATTTATTATTTTATTTATATATTTATTTATTTTATTTATATATTTATTTATTTTATTTATATATTTATTTATTTTATTTATATATTTATTTATTTTATTTATATATTTATTAATTTTATTTATATATTTATTTATTTTATTTATATATTTATTTATTTTATTTATATATTTATTTATTTTATTTATATATTTATTTATTTTATTTATATATTTATTTATTTTATTTATATATTTATTTATTTTATTTATATATTTATTTATTTTATTTATATATTTATTTATTTTATTTATATATTTATTTATTTTATTTATATATTTATTTATTTTATTTATATATTTATTTATTTTATTTATATATTTATTTATTTTATTTATATATTTATTTATTTTATTTATATATTTATTTATTTTATTTATATATTTATTTATTTTATTTATATATTTATTTATTTTATTTATATATTTATTTATTTTATTTATATATTTATTTATTTTATTTATATATTTATTTATTTTATTTATATATTTATTTATTTTATTTATATATTTATTTATTTTATTTATATATTTATTTATTTTATTTATATATTTATTTATTTTATTTATATATTTATTTATTTTATTTATATATTTATTTATTTTATTTATATATTTATTTATTTTATTTATATATTTATTTATTTTATTTATATATTTATTTATTTTATTTATATATTTATTTATTTTATTTATATATTTATTTATTTTATTTATATATTTATTTATTTTATTTATATATTTATTTATTTTATTTATATATTTATTTATTTTATTTATATATTTATTTATTTTATTTATATATTTATTTATTTTATTTATATATTTATTTATTTTATTTATATATTTATTTATTTTATTTATATATTTATTTATTTTATTTATATATTTATTTATTTTATTTATATATTTATTTATTTTATTTATATATTTATTTATTTTATTTATATATTTATTTATTTTATTTATATATTTATTTATTTTATTTATATATTTATTTATTTTATTTATATATTTATTTATTTTATTTATATATTTATTTATTTTATTTATATATTTATTTATTTTATTTATATATTTATTTATTTTATTTATATATTTATTTATTTTATTTATATATTTATTTATTTTATTTATATATTTATTTATTTTATTTATATATTTATTTATTTTATTTATATATTTATTTATTTTATTTATATATTTATTTATTTTATTTATATATTTATTTATTTTATTTATATATTTATTTATTTTATTTATATATTTATTTATTTTATTTGTATATTTATTTATTTTATTTATATATTTATTTATTTTATTTATATATTTATTTATTTTATTTGTATATTTATTTATTTTATTTGTATATTTATTTATTTTATTTGTATATTTATTTATTTTATTTATATATTTATTTATTTTATTTATATATTTATTTATTTTATTTGTATATTTATTTATTTTATTTGTATATTTATTTATTTTATTTGTATATTTATTTATTTTATTTGTATATTTATTTATTTTATTTGTATATTTATTTATTTTATTTGTATATTTATTTATTTTATTTGTATATTTATTTATTTTATTTGTATATTTATTTATTTTATTTGTATATTTATTTATTTTATTTGTATATTTATTTATTTTATTTGTATATTTATTTATTTTATTTGTATATTTATTTATTTTATTTGTATATTTATTTATTTTATTTGTATATTTATTTATTTTATTTGTATATTTATTTATTTTATTTGTATATTTATTTATTTTATTTGTATATTTATTTATTTTATTTGTATATGTATTTATTTTATTTGTATATTTATTTATTTTATTTGTATATTTATTTATTTTATTTGTATATGTATTTATTTTATTTGTATATTTATTTATTTTATTTGTATATTTATTTATTTTATTTGTATATTTATTTATTTTATTTGTATATTTATTTATTTTATTTGTATATTTATTTATTTTATTTGTATATTTATTTATTTTATTTGTATATTTATTTATTTTATTTGTATATTTATTTATTTTATTTGTATATTTATTTATTTTATTTGTATATTTATTTATTTTATTTGTATATTTATTTATTTTATTTGTATATTTATTTATTTTATTTGTATATTTATTTATTTTATTTGTATATTTATTTATTTTATTTGTATATTTATTTATTTTATTTATATATTTATTTATTTTATTTATATATTTATTTATTTTATTTATATATTTATTTATTTTATTTATATATTTATTTATTTTATTTATATATTTATTTATTTTATTTATATATTTATTTATTTTATTTATATATTTATTTATTTTATTTATATATTTATTTATTTTATTTATATATTTATTTATTTTATTTATATATTTATTTATTTTATTTATATATTTATTTATTTTATTTATATATTTATTTATTTTATTTATATATTTATTTATTTTATTTATATATTTATTTATTTTATTTATATATTTATTTATTTTATTTATATATTTATTTATTTTATTTATATATTTATTTATTTTATTTATATATTTATTTATTTTATTTATATATTTATTTATTTTATTTATATATTTATTTATTTTATTTATATATTTATTTATTTTATTTATATATTTATTTATTTTATTTATATATTTATTTATTTTATTTATATATTTATTTATTTTATTTATATATTTATTTATTTTATTTATATATTTATTTATTTTATTTATATATTTATTTATTTTATTTATATATTTATTTATTTTATTTATATATTTATTTATTTTATTTATATATTTATTTATTTTATTTATATATTTATTTATTTTATTTATATATTTATTTATTTTATTTATATATTTATTTATTTTATTTATATATTTATTTATTTTATTTATATATTTATTTATTTTATTTATATATTTATTTATTTTATTTATATATTTATTTATTTTATTTATATATTTATTTATTTTATTTATATATTTATTTATTTTATTTATATATTTATTTATTTTATTTATATATTTATTTATTTTATTTATATATTTATTTATTTTATTTATATATTTATTTATTTTATTTATATATTTATTTATTTTATTTATATATTTATTTATTTTATTTATATATTTATTTATTTTATTTATATATTTATTTATTTTATTTATATATTTATTTATTTTATTTATATATTTATTTATTTTATTTATATATTTATTTATTTTATTTATATATTTATTTATTTTATTTATATATTTATTTATTTTATTTATATATTTATTTATTTTATTTATATATTTATTTATTTTATTTATATATTTATTTATTTTATTTATATATTTATTTATTTTATTTATATATTTATTTATTTTATTTATATATTTATTTATTTTATTTATATATTTATTTATTCCAGAGTTACATATAACATTTGCTAAATTCGATACAGAGTACAAATTATTTACACAATAACACACTATAACGCCGCAAATCCTGCAGAGGGAATTGGTATTCCCTATTCGCAGGTCCGGATTAACAACAAAAATAAAAATAAAGTTCTGGTTAATTTTACTTTATTTATTACAGTAAAAACCTCCAGCCAGACTAAACCGTACAATGCAAGTACCATTCATTCCTAAGGATAGAATGTATCCACGTCGGACTTCCAGACATGGATCATTCCATCCTTCACCATTCATTCATGCATACTTTGGTTGGGTTATGAAGGTCTTCTGACTCTTCATCCCAACTCTATATAACATTATTAATAATTTATTAAAAATTTAACAGTGATATATAATCTCTCTTTAACATTTCCATATAAATCCTTATTAATTAATATAATCATTATAAATTGTGTTAAAGATTCTATATTTTTATATAGTTAGTAATAATGTGACGACTACATTATATTAATTCGCGTTAATTAAGATTACATTGCACATGCTTAAGATTCTATATTTTTGTACATTTTTCTTCGATATTATAAATATTTTTATTCTTATAATTTAATCATTGTGACCTGGCACTATAATATTACCAATACCTCACTAACATGGATCTTGCCGTCGTAAATTTTTCTGTTGTCGCGTGTTTATCTCTTGCATATAATATTCTTTCTATGGTGTTGAGCCTAGCCGGGCAAGTAAGTCCAACAGCACAGGTAACTCTGTAATGTGGTAACATCTCTTTGTATTGGTTAGCTGAATTACATTTGCTGTTTGATGTAAAGACTATATCGTCAATAACTACAATATCATTATAAGATGATTGTTGTTTAAGTGGATACATTGAGTTTTTATACATGCATACTTTTTAAAATTGTTTTTGTCACTTAATAAGTAAAAAAATAAAAAAATAAAAAATAAGTAAAAAATAAGCAAATATACCAATAAATTAAATAAATTAGAATTTTACAATACAAAAAGAATTAAAACAAAAAAAGACTTAAACAGACATAATCAATCGACGATAACAATTAATCAAAGCATGCAAAGCATTTCTTGACCGTCACCTTGAAGGCTATTAATGATGGTAAAGTGCGTATTTGAAAAGGGAGTGAGTTCCACAAATGCGCACCTTGTACTTGAATAGATCTTAGCCCTGTTTCAGTACGCATCTGCGGAATAGAGAGTTCTTTAAGGGGTAACACCACTCTAGATACACCTATTTTTGACGATTACTTGTGGTTAAATAATAAGCGAAATGAAAAGTTCGTTTCAAGAACTTTATTGTACAATTAATGAAATGTAAAAAAATTTGTTTGTTTTCAAAATGGCCGCCACGGAAGTCAGTAGTAGGCCGTTACTTTTCTTTTGACGCTCAAACTGAGGACAGTTTTCTCGTACATGATGAACCCTAGAACAGAAAAAAAGAGTTTTTCTTAAAGTACATATTAGTAGGCGTGGTAGTGCGTAGGGATTCTTTTTAAATCAAATTTTAAAAAACGGTGCACGATTAAAAAAAATTTTTTTTTGTCAAAATCGAAACTTTTTTCAAACAAACAAACAAACAAACAAACAAACAAACAAACAAACAAACAAACAAAGAACTAAATAAATGAACTCGAGACAGTATACAATTAACCTAAATATAGAACGCCAGTAGATTGTGTGTGCAAGTACCTGCCCATGACTGTCTTAAATTTGCAC
Source organism: Gastracanthus pulcherrimus (assembly GCA_949152435.1). NCBI lineage: Eukaryota > Metazoa > Arthropoda > Insecta > Hymenoptera > Pteromalidae > Gastracanthus > Gastracanthus pulcherrimus. The sequence continues at coordinate 108,767,619 of OX424573.1, read as the reverse complement.
AGCTATGGCAGGTACTTAATACTGCGGGGGATAGAGTTCCAAAGGCGCGTACCCCGAGCTCCGAAAGAGTACAGGCCTACGTCGGTGCGCGACTTTGGAACCGAGATATCTCTAATTGTTTCGCCCCTAGAGGAGGTCCTGGCCTGGCATGGCTTAAAAAGCTCAGTTAGGTAGGATGGTTGACCGATCCTAATTATTTTATATAGTAGCAAGGAAGTAAAATAAGTTCTACGTTGTTCAATAATTAGCCATTTCAGTTTCATCCTTTAAGGGGTGATGTGTTCATCCCTCTTGACGCCACAAATGTATCTGACACAGGAGTTCTGTAGTCTCTGTAATTTAGTTTGCAGTTCGTTAGATACGTCAAGGTAGATAACCGTGCAGTAGTCAAGGTGCGGGATAATCAGAGCGCTTGCGAGCTGCTTGCGTAGGGACTCAGTCGTACAAGATCTAAAAAAATTTAGCCCATAGAGTGCACAATTTACGCGCTTGGTGACATGATCTATGTGCGGCTTCCAATTGAGTTTTGAGTTCATGAACACACCGAGGTTCTTAACCGTGTCGACAAAAGGTACGAATGCACTACCTTCCACCTCAATGCCAGGCAACTGCAAGACCTTGAGGGCGTGTATATTAAATACTGAACCGAAAATTATAGCCTTAGTTTTGCTGACATTGAGGCACAAGCCCGCAGACGTTGCCCTTGCCGACACGGCTCGCGCCGCAACTGTTAAGCGCTCGATGCCCGTTTGTAAGTCCGACAGTTCAATTTGCGTGTAAATTTGTAGATTGTCTGCGTAAAGTAGGTGCTTGATGTGTTTTGGGTCCAGAACGTCCGCAAGATCGTTAATATAAAGGCTGAAGAGAAGAGGTCCCAGGACCGAGCCCTGTGGAACTCCAAAATTGGTTGTGAGCCAATCAAACTGACCATGAGATCTGGTGACAACTTTTTGTTGCCGCCCCGTGATGTAGGATTTGATCCACGGAAGCGCGTCCCTGGAGAAGCCCATTTTAATCAGTTTGCGAAGCAGTTTCGTCGGTGAAATGGTATCGAAGGATTTATACTAAAGTCAAATAAAAGGAGAATAGTTACCAATTTTTTTATTTATTTTTTTTTATTATTATCATCCTCAATACCATCGATACCACCTCTTATGTCCTCTGTTAACTTCAGTAAGGCGGTGTGAGTGCTATTGTACTGTCTAAATCCAGTCTGTAGAGGATCGAGGATATTTTTAGATGTAATGTACGAGGGTAGTTAAATAAGTCTTTAGAATAAAGTATAAAAACAATTTTTTTTGGGTAAATTTTTTTTTATTTTTCAACATAATCTCCTTGGAGCTCTATACACTTGGTCAATCGCTTTTTAAGTTTTTTTAATCCTTCAGAAAAGTGCGTTTTCGGAAGTTCCTCAAAATAAGCACTTACAGAGGCAATGACGTCTTCGTTGTCCGTAAATCTCTGTCCACCGAGCCATTTTTTCAAGTTTGGAAATAAGAAAAAGTCACTGGGGACTTAATCTGGTGAATACGGTGGGTGTTCGACCAATTCGAATTTTAGTTCTTCAATTTTAGCCATTGAAACGAAGCATGTGTGAACTCGGGCGTTGTCGTGATGAAAGAGAATTTTTTTTTCTCGCCAAATGTGGTCGTTTTTTTTTAATTTCTTCTTTCAGCTGCTCTAATAATGATGCATAATACTCACCAGTAATTGTTTTACCCTTTTCCAAGTAGTCAATAAGTATAATTCCACGTGCATCCCAAAAAACTGTAGCCATAACCTTACCAGCTGACTTTACGGTCTTTGCCTTCTTTGGAGCTGGTTCGCCTGTGGAAATCCACTGTTTGGATTGTTCCTTTGTCTCAGGAGTGTAGTGGTGTATCCATGTTTCATCCACAGTCACAAATCGACGAAAAAATTCCTCAGGATTCCGACTTATGCGCGCCAAAAAAGCCTCAGAGGCGACCACTCTATTGCGTTTATTCTCAGCTGAGAGCAAACGCGGCACTCATCTTGCCGATAGCTTTTTCATGCCTAATTTTTCATGTAGAATTGAAACAACTGCACCTATAGATATCCTTGTGGCCTCAGCTAACTCACGCACTTTTAATCTTCTATCCTTCAACACCATATCGTGGATTTTATTGATGATTTCGGGAGTAGTTGTTTCTACGGGCCTTCCTGAACGTGGTTCGTCACTTATTGATGTACGACCACGCTTAAATTCATTTACCCAGTTATAAACCGTTGCTAAGGCAGGGGCAGATGTGCCATGAACTGAGTCCAATTCATTTTTTATCTCATATGGAGTTAAACCCTTTAAATGAAAATGTTTAATTACCGCTCTGAACTCGTTTTTTTCCATTTTTCTTAACAAGCAATTTTTTTTTTTCAATTGGTTATAAAAACACGTAAACTCAGAAGATGTGGACTGTGACTGCACCATATATCTAGTCGGGAGTGGTGCTGACGGAAAACACATGATTTGGAGCGATTCGCGCGCCATCTGTTGGTCATTCTAAAGACTTATTGAACTACCCTCGTACTCTGTAATCTGGGTATGCACGATCTTCTCAAGGATCTTGCAGAGAAAGCTTAAGAGGGCTATAGGACGGAAGTCCGTGACTGAAGATGGTATAGAAGTCTTTTTTAGAGGCACTAAATGTGCCTTCTTCCAATCCCCCGGGAAGATACTATGTGATAGTGATGAATTGAATATTTTGGCAAGATGAGAGCTAATAGCCGGAAGAGCTTTAGCTACTACTATTTGCGGGATGCCGTCTTCCTTGACAGCCTGCGAGGAGAAATGTGAGACAGCTAGAACAACGTCCTCAGGATTGATTTTCTTAAAAACGAAACCCTCCTCCGAGGCCGAAGCTACGATGTCATCCATCTCATCATCGCATTCGCCCTGAGAGACTGACACCCCAGCAAATTGAGCATTAAGCTCCTCCGGTGTAAAACCGTGCAAACCATCCTTAGCAGCGGGCAGTAGTCCAAGATCACGCAGCTCCTTCCAAATATCTCTATTGTCATTTAACGCTTCGAAAATTCTATTTTGAATGTAGGAGCTGCGTGCCTGCTCCGCTCTATCCTCCGCTTCTTTAGCAAGTTGTAAATATTCTTGCCAGAGTTCATTATCTCTCGTTCTTTTACACCGTCGACGTACAGCGTCACGTTTGTTATAAAGGTGCATAAGATCGATGTCCACCCATGGAGATTTAACATTATTCTTAGGTGTGAAAGTTTTTAAAGGAGCTAGTTTATCTATTGCCTCCATGAGATGGGAGCCGACACACGCTAGTCCACTGTCTACGTCACTGTCTAGGCAATCGAGTGGTGACCAATCACAGTTTTGAATATGAGTGGTTCTCTGACAAATCGTGTGCGAAAAAAAATGGATTTTCCAAAAAGTTTTAACTATGATTTTAATCATTTTTAGCATGAATTGATGATTATCTTAATTTTTAGACTAAGATACAGGCTCCCCTCCATTCTGGGACCTATACTGGAACTTTTGCACTATAAAAAGGTATCTCCATGAATTTTTTGGTGGTCGAGGCTTTGATCGAACTCTCAGAATCAGCATTTTAAGGTTTAATTGGCATATAAGATAGTTATAACATATATATATGACTTTGCAAGTATTTTTAATGCAAACTACAGAAAATTTACAAAAAAAAGTATGTATACGTTTTTTGTGAAAAATGCTTCCCTGAGGAGTTATAAATTAATTTGTATGGCCAAACAATGCAAAAAATGCTTAGATGGCCAAGTTTGACCCTCTATAACTCGGAAAATAATGATGGAAAAAATCTGAAAAAATTCAGGGATACTCATACATAATATAGGAACATAAAAAAAAAATTTTTGGAAAATCCTTTTTTTTTCGCGCACGATTTGTCACAGAACCACCCATATATATATATATATATATATATATATATATATATATATATATATATATATATATATATATATATATATATTATATATATATATATATATATATATATATATATATATATATATATATATATATATATATATATATATACATATATATATACATATATATATATACATATATATATATATATATATATATATATATATATATATATATATATATATATATATATATATATATATATATATATATATATATATATATATATATATATATATATATATATATATATATATAAATATATATATATATATATATATATATATATATATATATATATATATATATATATATATATATATATATATATATATATATATATGAAAATCTAAATAAATATTATATCTCTCTCTCTGTCTTTCTCTCTCTCTCCCTCTATATATATATATATATATATATATATATATATATAGAGAGAGAGAGAGAGAGAGAGAGAGAGAGAGAGAGAGAGATAATATTTATTTAGATTTTCATACAATATTTACAGCATTATGTACATATATTTTCCTACAGCAGTTCATATTCGTTGTGCTATTACGTATAATAAAATTGTATTTGTAATCACAGTTCGTCAAATTGCATAGAAGTATATGTTTATCACATATCGTCAAATATATTAAAGAATATAAGAGACATACGATTTTAAATTAGCGCACATGCGATCATTCTCATCACTCTGACAATATATCTATCGCATAAAAGGAAATATAAAATCAAAACTTCAATTAATTGGCGCCCGTTCTGTTGCCTGAGATATCTATTTAGAACTGTGTTGAATTTACATAACGACGGCAGATATCTCACACCGCAGGGGAGAGACTTCCAGAAACGCGCACCTTGCGCTCTAAATAAATAGATCCCGGAACTCAGAGCTCTTTCACACCATTCCTACTGGAAAACCTCAATTTGTTTTTCTTGAAAAGAGCCGCAAAATACGGGAGTTGCTCCATATTTATTGCTTTATACAATATCGACCCCGCAAGTTACGCTCTACTCTCCTTAACATCTAACCAATCGAGGTAATTCCTGAACGGAGTGATGTGCTCATCCCTCCTAACACCGCATATATCTTTTACACACGAATTTTAAAGCCTCTGTAATTTAGTTTCAAGCTCTTCCAACATGTCAAGGTAGACCTCAGAACAGTAATCTAAATGAGGCACTACCATTGCACATGCAAATTGCTTACGCAGCGCCTCAGTGATGCATGAACGAAATCATCGTAAATTGTAGAGAGCTCTGTTTACCTTTTTATTTACCGCATCAATTTGCTGTTTCCATGATAGCTTTGAGTCCATGACAACACCGAGGTTTGTGACAGTGTTTGTATCTGCATTGGGTCTAGGAGTCTTTTTGTTTGCATAAACTCCGTAATCTGATCGTGGACTATCTTCTCCAATACCTTGTAGAGTAGTTGAAAATTCTCATGATGTAATTGCTAATAGGTGGAAGAGCCTTAACTATCACACTTTTGGAGAATGCCGTCCACACCTCTCGCTTGTGATGTGAAATGAGCAACAGCCAGAAGTACATCTGGAAGTATCACCTCTTTAAATACGAAGCCGTCATCACTGGCTGAGTCCAGAATGCTGCCCAAATCTACATCACCCTCGCTCTGGAAGACCGATACTCCCGCAAAGTGGCATTTAAGCTCCTCCCGTGTAAAACCGTGAAGTTTCTCTCGTGCCCATGGCAGGAGCTCCAGACCCTTTAGTTCCTTTCAAATGTCTTTTTTGTTATCAAGAGCATCGAAAATCCTAATTTCTATGTAAGCTTCCCATTCACTTTTGAAGCGTTGTTCTACTTTGTCCGCGAGAGCCCGGTATTCCTGCTGGAAATTATCGTCCTTGGTGCATGCATAATGTCTCCGTACAGCTATACGATTTTTGAAGAGGTGTGCTAGCTCAGCATTAATCCATAGAGGATTTGCCTTGATTTTTGGTTTAAATTGTTTTTCTGAAGCTAATGTATCTATATCCCCCAATAATTTGATACTGAGACATTCGAACAGACCGTCCACGTAATTATTGCCAGTGCAATCAAACGGTGACCAGTCACAGCTTGACAGGTGAGACAGAAGGTCCTCCTGAGTAATTGATTTAAAGTCTCTGTACTTAAACACTCCAGTTTTAGAGACTGCGCTGGCTCCAAAAGCAATTTCAACACTGATGATGTTGTGGTTACTGCAAACGGGCGCCATCTGATTACGACATCTATCAACGTCTGAGAGTTTTCAAGGTGATAAGTCGCACCGTGTTCAATTATTCCTAGATTAAGGTAATCCCAGTCGCCTTACAAATTTAGCATCTTCTGATGTCTTAAGGAGATTCGCATTCAGATATCCCATTATGATCTTGTGATTAAAATCCTGAGTGTGTAGCGCTGATTTGTCTATTGAATCTGAATTCTGTAAAAAAGGTACATGCAGTGATCTGTGAATTAGAGCAACGAAGAATAGGAGACGGGTTCCAGATTGCACACTGCACATTATGTATTCCGAAATACCCGACTTTTCTTCCTGCGTAGTCTTCGAGACACACAAAATGTAAGCTTTAAGAGAGTTATGCACAGGATTAGCCCACCCCCAAAATTGTTTCTGTCTAATCTTTCTATTGAGTAACCTTCAATCTGAATGCGAATGTCCTCAACCTCAGGTGAAAGATGCGTCTCAGTTACCCCAATGAGGTGGTAGGAGGGACCAATCGAATGGTGTTGGCGAAGTGTCTCAATGTGACCTTGGAGAGAGGTCACGTTGATAAAACCTGCTCTCAGTCCCCTATGGCGACCTTCTCTCTCCTCGCATTAACCTTGTCATATTGCATCTGCATCAACATTGCATGTCTGTATTTCCGGTGTAGGTGGAGTGTTGTATTTTTCTGACAAGGTATTAACACAAACTTGATGTACGGTTGGGAGCGCAGGTCTCGTATCGTACAGTGAAAAATCTGCTTGCAGATCAGCTGCTGTTGTAAAAACATGAGAGATGCCGCCGTCTCGCAGAGAAAGAGAGAGAGAGAGAGAGAGAGAGAGAGAGAGAGCGATTGATTGATTTGTTTTATTGACAAACGACTCAGGGTCCGAATTGCCACAGCAATGTACAAGCGAGTTACATGGTGAAGAGTGTAGCGAGACAATACTCTTACTCGCACGAGGCCAAAGACCTTAATAACATATGAAAATGCACGCAGTTAATAACTAAGACGCCAAAAAAAAACTTAAGATCTATATATACAAATATGAGATAGTAATAAAAATATAATAAACAAAAAAATAAGTAAATAACGTAAACAATAAAGTTTAGGGATATACGAGGGTAGTTCAATAAGTCTTTAGAATAAAGTATAAAAACAATTTTTTTTGGGTAAATTTTTTTTTATTTTTCAACATAATCTCCTTGGAGCTCTATACACTTGGTCAATCGCTTTTTAAGTTTTTTTAATCCTTCAGAAAAGTGCGTTTTCGGAAGTTCCTCAAAATAAGCACTTACAGAGGCAATGACGTCTTCGTTGTCCGTAAATCTCTGTCCACCGAGCCATTTTTTCAAGTTTGGAAATAAGAAAAAGTCACTGGGGGCTAAATCTGGTGAATACGGTGGGTGTTCGACCAATTCGAATTTTAGTTCTTCAATTTTAGCCATTGAAACGAAGCATGTGTGAACTCGGGCGTTGTCGTGATGAAAGAGAATTTTTTTCTCGCCAAATGTGGTCGTTTTTTTTTAATTTCTTCTTTCAGCTGCTCTAATAATGATGCATAATACTCACCAGTAATTGTTTTACCCTTTTCCAAGTAGTCAATAAGTATAATTCCACGTGCATCCCAAAAAACTGTAGCCATAACCTTACCAGCTGACTTTACGGTCTTTGCCTTCTTTGGAGCTGGTTCGCCTGTGGAAATCCACTGTTTGGATTGTTCCTTTGTCTCAGGAGTGTAGTGGTGTATACATGTTTCATCCACAGTCACAAATCGACGAAAAAATTCCTCAGGATTCCGACTTATGCGCGCCAAAAGAGCCTCAGAGGCGACCACTCTATTGCGTTTATTCTCAGCTGAGAGCAAACGCGGCACCCATCTTGCCGATAGCTTTTTCATGCCTAATTTTTCATGTAGAATTGAAACAACTGCACCTATAGATATCCTTGTGGCCTCAGCTAACTCACGCACTTTTAATCTTCTATCCTTCAACACCATATCGTGCATTTTATTGATGATTTCGGGAGTAGTTGCTTCTACGGGCCTTCCTGAACGTGGTTCGTCACTTATTGATGTACGACCACGCTTAAATTCATTTACCCAGTTATAAACCGTTGCTAAGGCAGGGGCAGATGTGCCATGAACTGAGTCCAATTCATTTTTTATCTCATATGGAGTTAAACCCTTTAAATGAAAATGTTTAATTACCGCTCTGAACTCGTTTTTTTCCATTTTTCTTAACAAGCAATTTTTTTTTTCAATTGGTTATAAAAACACGTAAACTCAGAAGATGTGGACTGTGACTGCACCATATATCTAGTCGGGAGTGGTGCTGACTGAAAACAGATGATTTGGAGCGATTCGCGCGCCATCTGTTGGTCATTCTAAAGACTTATTGAACTACCCTCGTAATAAAATGAGAATTAAATATAAAATAAAAACTAATAGAAAAAACAAATGGTACATGACTAGATAACTAAGCTTAAACTTAAAGTAAGGTGAAACGTACCCTGATTGCAGATCGTTTGGAAGCTTATTCCAAAAAGTGGCCGCTGCGATACGGAAAGAGTTTTCGTAGCAACACGTCGTGAAGGATTTAATTCTTAAATCGTATTCCGAAATTTTTTTTGACCCGGGCCATCGAGTGATCAAAATTTAAAATTATTAAAAAGGTATTCTGGTTGTTTGGTCCTTAAGACATTTGCGAGCAACAACAGTAGAATGAATATTTTTCTATCTGAATAAGGAAGGATATCCTACTCCGTATCCACAGGAGTTATGTGTGAAAAGTTGTCGGTGCTAGTCGCATATCGAACAGCATTTTTACGCCGGCTCAATTTACGAGTCAGTTCTGCGGATAAGTCCGTGAATAAACTTGCACAGTAATCAAAGTATGAGAAGACAAGCGATTTAATCAAAGTCATCTTGGTACAGTTTGGTAGAAATCCATGACATCTCTTAATTTTCGATAATGCTGCAAAACATTTCCACGTTACAGTTGTCTGCGATCTCCACGAAAGAGTGCTGTCGAATGTAATGCCGAGAATTTTGATTTCATCGCTTGTCTGTACAACAGTACCTTCGAGAACAATGTCGGGTAGATCCTGTGCCGGAACTTTACTCATAAACCCTCTAGACCCGAACCATGTAGCTTTAGTTTTATTGGGATGGATTGTGAGACCGTTATCCAGAGCCCATCTCGAAATCCTACGCAGATTAGAGTTGACGTATTGAATAATTTTCGTTGCATCCTTAAAAGAACCGCTTACATAGAATTCGAAATCGTCAGCATATAAAAGGTATTTACATCTGCGGAGAACGTCAGGAAGATCGTTAATGAATAGCGAAAAAAATGGCGTACCCAGGTGACTGCCATGCGGTACTCCGGCAGTACGAGCGAGAGGGTCCGACACTTCGCCAGAGTGTGCTGCGACTATTTGAGTACGCTCCGGAAGATAGGACTTGACCCAGCGACATGCGCTTTCTGAGAAACCGAGCTGATGTAAGAGAGAAAGAGAGAGAGAGAGAGAGATAGATAGATAGATAGATATACTTTTTATTTTGATAACAATCAAAAATATGGTACAGAATATATGTACATGTAGTTTCATTTCTTATGATTAAATTAAATTTTCGTATTTGTCACAGTATTGTTTTTTTTTTAAATCACATATAGTCATGTTATCACATTTCGTCACATTTCGAGCAGGTACAGTCAGTATAAAGTTTTGGTAATAGCATACGTACAATTTGTTGCTAAAATTTTATTCTGTATGTAATACCTGATAAATATAAATAAAATAAATAAAAATAAATAGTTGAAAATAAATAAATAAATAAGAAAGTTACACAATAAATAAAAAATAAATAAACAAACAAACAAACAAACAAACAAACAAATAAACAAACAAACTGTGACAGAGCATAAACACTCTGCACATACACATGCACAAGCCACGCATGTGCATAAACAAATGTAGGTGAAGAAGCATTAAATAAAAGCGCACGAATATATCGAGCGGGATCGCAGGAGCAATCGCGAGGTAGAGCCACGCATAAGGGAGAGTTAGACGGGAACGGTAGAGTAGGGAGAGGGGAGAGTGTCAAGGCGAGAGAAGTAGCAAGGTAAGAGAGGCCAGCTGAGCAACAGAGAGAAAAAGGAGGAAAGGAGAGGGGTGAAGAAGAGCCCCGCGGCACGGAGATGTCGAGAGACGCGACGCCAGCTCTCTCTCTCTCTCTCTCTCTCTCTCACGAGTAATCAACGAGGCAGCCACGCATCCCGACGCGACGAGGCTTCGACACGAGCCAGCTTAGACACGAGCCAGCGCCGAATCAAAGCTTAATAAGAATGGCCCAGGGTAGAGCGGCCGAGGAGAGTTAAGAGGCGAGAGGCGCAGCAGCGGACGACGAGCCCGCGGTAGCAGCGTATGGGAGAGCCAGCTAGACCTTCAGCTGCAGAGAAGAGCCACCGAGGATGCTTGCACAACGATGCACGAGGAGCTTCACGTCGTACCAGTGAGTTCGTTACGCATTGTATATGCTGGCAGAGTGCGCCGTGCTGTTCGTCCTTATGGAGCGGCACGACGATTGTCTCTTGCTCTCTCTCACTCTCTCTCTCTCTCTCTCTTGCTCTCTCTCTCTCTCTCTCTCTCTCTCTCTTTGAGACTCTAAGACTATCGCATATAGTTTTGAAAGGGGTTTACGTAGAAAGGAACGCGCAAAATTAGAAAGAAAGTAAGATGTTCGAAATATAGTGTTTAACAGAATTGTTCAAAGCTGCGCTCAGCCATCTCGCTCCATATAGAATGTGCGCGGAGATAAGCGTTGTAAAATACGCGAACATTATTTAGGGAAAGAGTAGGAGCGCGAAGAATCGCGCTAGGCGGACGGATATGAAACGCCGAAATCCATGTAAATAACCTTGTAAATAGTTAGATGATAATAAATGCGAAGACGGGCGAAACTAGCCCGCATGTTGCATTTTATAAAAATAGATACACTCTTATTATTATGGCTCGAGAAAAACCTTATCCTTGCATGTTAATAAATTATTTATGATTTAATAGAAATGGTGAAAAATTACTTTTATTATTTGAAAAGGAAGAGAAGGTAAGACGTGGTAAAAACATAAATATTATCCAAGCAAATAAGGCAGAGTTTGCCAGAGGGATCACGACCACTCTCCGCGGTAAAACCATTCATTAGATAAAGGCACACAGCAGCCGCATGGTTTTAGATAATTGAGTAAGCCAGGGAGAAAAAAAAACAGAATATTAGAGAGGTCGCTTTCCTACTGGGAAAGTTTGGTTTTTCAAATACTCTTTTGCGACCTTGCTTTTTGCAGACAGGGCTCCGAGCTGGGAGGGAGCATAAAGTAAAATAAAATAGATTAATTGATGGACTAAAGGTCGATTTTGAGGTTAAATTGACATTAATTTACCTGTAGCAAAAACGCAACGTCACAAAACAAACAAACAAACAAACAAACAAAAAAAAAAATAATAAAGTTACACAATAAATAAAAAATAAATAAATAAATAAAAATAAATAAAAATAAATAAATGAATAAAGCAACACATACATTCAACACTTAATTTTAATTCTGTTGGTCACCGTTCTGCTGTCTGAGATATTTCATCAGCGCTGTTTTGAACTTACATAGGGACGGAAGATATCTCACATCGCAGGGGAGGTTGTTCCAGAAACGCGAACCCTGAGCTCTAAATGAGTATAGGCCAGTGTCAGTGCGCGATCCCGGAATCGAGAGCTCTGAGAGAGAGAGAGAGAGAGAGGGAGAGAGAGAGAGAGAGAGAGAGAGAGAGAGAGAGAGAGAGAGAGAGAGAAAGAGAGATTATCACCGAGGAGTCTAATGATAGCTTTTAACTTGTAGAATGTAATTTAGGCCTTTTTTCGTGGCTCTAGGGTTAGTAAACACCACTCTAGAGCCTCGAAAAAAGGCCTAAATTTTATAATTTTTTTTAGAGGATATGAGTAAAGGGATCGGGTTCCTTTTTTCAGGGTTTAATTAAACACATATTGAAGCATAACAAAAATTTTTTTATTGAATTTTCAAAACAAAATGGCGGCATCAGTCATTTTCCAAAATCGTCTTTTCTTTATACCTTCACAGGCGAACTCGTAACTCCGAAAGTATGAGAGCTAGGACAAAATAATCATTTTTATCTCAAAGTATATTTTATTGGCTATAGAAGTATATAGGGTTTTTTTAAATCGTATTTTAAAAAAGGCATAAATTTGAAAAAATTCTCATTTTTTGGACGTAAAAAATCACAATAAATTGTTTATACATAAAAAAATGTAGTTTAATCAAAAATCGGCAATGTACTTCTTTAGATAATGCGATTATGAAGCTGCAGTACAAATTTGAATGATCCATCGAACGGTTTTCGTGCGACGTTTTCGCTCAGTTTGAAGAAAGTAATTTTGAGAAAAACGCTTTTAAAGTTTTACAAGTACTTAACTCTTAAAAAATTTCGTTTTTCCTTTAATCTGCGATGCCTGCACCGTACATTTGGCCATCTAAATTCATATTCTCTTCTTCTTTGTCCGTCCTGACTGATTTTAAGTCCAACCGAGCCTTTTTTGCAGCATCGGTGAGCGATTGCTCGGAAAATTTGATGCGACGCTCATCAGCTTCCACACAGAAGTTGTAGCAGTTGGGCCCTATTTTCATCCTCAAACTTTGCATCAGATGCATGATACTTGACAGATCATCATTGTAGATACGTACTGCAATGTATACTGCTATATCAAGTAAAATGGTTGCCACTAGAGGAAGATTTAGGTGCCATAGACCACACGGTTGCGTTAAAGCTTTCATTCGTATTTTGAGTGAATCCACCAATGCAACGTGTAAGAAGATCGTTGTGTACGGATTCTAAAAGTTGAAATATTTCGATGACTGTATCCACTTCCATATTCCCCGCTGAGCCCTCGTGATTAGCTTAACATTCACTTTCATGACTTTCAGCCCATTCTTTATATTCTTCTGTGTCAGTTTTCTTCTTCCAGAATTCACAAGCTTTGCAGTATTTAGACTTGACCAAAACATCGACCACCTTTCCAGTAAACCATCCGATCAGTGAAACAAAACCAAAGAGCGATGAAAAACCTCATATACGCCAAGAACCATCACCAGTCACTGTTATATCTTATTTCTGTCATTCTTTTTTACTTATTACTTTTTCTTCTTCAGCTGCCGTCTTCATACTTATTTGGCAAAATTCTTCTGCTCAAATACCTATTCTTCTTACGACTCTATCGTAAAACGATTGAAAAATGGGACGAGGCAAGTTCATGAACGCACAATACTTTATTATACCATTCAAGCCTACACCTAAGAGTCGCATAACAAGAACTATTTTACGACTAATATCATACCCTTTTTCAATAAAAGGAGAGCTAGGAATATGAACACTTTCACAATTTTCACATGAAACCATTATTTTGAGTCCCAAACCTCTCATTCCTGATTCTGTATATAAAAAATTATTTATATAAAAAATAAAAATGTCAACGGCAAAAATAAATCGTAGCATCTGACTCGGCGTCACTTCGCAGCTGTACTGACTCACACATATACGTATATTATAGTGTACATATAATATATGTATATTATGTATATTATAGTATCAGCGCACCCTGGTGACCACGAAAGGTAACCTAATGACCTTTTTCCTTGTAAGTAAGGCAGGTATTTAATATTTCAACCGGTAAAAGCAAAAAATCGGTACGGTACCACATATACTCTAAACGCACACTCTGAGACGCGGCGACAAAATTGAAAATTGAAGCTGCTACAATTTTTTTTTACCATAGGACCAATTGGATATTGTTTTTATGACCCTAAAGTATTGTTTAAGGAGTAACACGACTGTAGAAATTTCAAAAAATCGATTTTTTTTATTTGCTTAAAACATGCTTTGAACCTTCTAGAATATGGTACAAAAGCTCCCATCCCGAAAAAAATATTTTTATTTGAAATTTCGGGACATATACTGACTATCTTCGGCCACTCCGAAATGGCCGATCGCTTACCTGCGAGAGGTATGTACTTGATGAGAAGGACTGCATTATGGCTTGCCTATTGTTCGCAAACTTCTCTGATGCTCCTATAGATGTCGATCTTAAGCTATTATGAGTCAGTTAGGCTAGTTTAAAAACAAAGTACGTTAGTGTAGCATCTGTATATCGTAAGAAAACGACGCTCTCATTTTTGCTTTCGAAACTATATTTTTGTGAAAGTTTTAATTATTTATTATTACGTTAAGCAAAGTGGAAAAAGAAAAAGTGTACGCAGGAAGCAAAGGCACGATAAAAAACTATCCAATACGGCATCGGAGCCGTAAATCAGCGAATCGTCCGATGAATCGATACGAAGCTGAAGGTGATTCCAGTGGCGTGAGTGCATCGACAAAAAAGCTGAAGACATCCGAGTGCGGTTCTAATATAACTTTTCATGAAAGAAGTTCTCGGGGCTTGGGATTCAAAATTGTGATTGTTTGCCCAAAGTGTCCAGAAATTGTTATACCTATTAGTAAATTTATAAAAAATGCATCTGAAATTAATCGTCGGATGGTGTTAGGAATGCGACTGATAGGAGTAGGACTGAATGGAATGATGAAATTTTGTGCGTTTATAGAATTACCATGTCCTGTTTTCGAATCTTTCTACGATAAAATAGTGAATCTCATTTCAATAGCACCATCAACCGTTCGTAATAACAGTATGAAGCAAGCTGGACAAGAGGAGAGACGAAAGAGCGAAGAAAATGGTCAATCTCAAGGGTTTACCGTTTCAGGAGATGGTTCTTGGAGGAAACGAGGATATTTGTCGCGTTTTGGAGTTGTATCTTTGATTGGAGAAAAATAAAACAGAAACATCTGAATACGAAAAATGGTATGCATCACACGCCGATTTATGTCAAGCAAATCATGAAGATTCATCTGGTAAAATGGAGGTAGATGTTGTTTTGAAATGTTTTCTCGTTCCGACAGTTTCCACGGTCTAAAGGATGTGAATTATATTGGTGATGGTTACAGCAAGACTTTCAAAGGTATACTGGATTCTAAACCGTACACTAATTTTGAAAGAGTGCATCGATCATGTACAGAGAAGAATGAGAACGCGTCATCGAAATCTAAAAAAAGACGAAAGGCCTTGGAGAAAAAAGAAAAATTAACAAATAAGTTGATTGATAAATTAACAATTTATTATGGTTTGGCAATACGGAAGAATCCAAATTGCATAGAGAAAATGAGGAATGAAATCTGAGCAACTCTGTATCATAAAATATCGACCGACGACAATCCTCAGCACGATAATTGTTCAGATTCCTGGTGCGCTTGGAAAATTGCACAAGCTGAAGGTTCGTTGGACACGTTTCATCATGAACCGCCACTTCCTGAATAAGTTTGCGAAGCCATTGAGCCGGTTATACAGAGTTGAGTCAAGATGAGTTGCTGCACCGTTGCTTAGTAGGTTATACTCAGAACAGCAACGAAAGTTTCAATGCCACCGTTTGGAACTTGGTTCCGAAATCGTACTCGAGTGGCAAGAAAGTTCTGGATATTGCCACTGATATTGCAGAGTGCAATTTTAATGATGGCCTGAAATGTATCCTTCGAATTATGAAAGCTCTGGAGATGAATATAGGTCTGCAGGCTTACAATTTTTGTTGTGATGCCGACGATATGCGAATCAGACACGCTGAGCGCTCTCTGTCCGACGCAGCGAAAGAGGCACGATCCAACATAAAAGCGATAAGAAAAAAAGACGAGGATGAGAATTTGCATTTGGAAGGGCAGCTTTATGGTCCTGGTATTGCAGACTAACGATAAAAAATTTTCTTTAAATAATTTTCTCATTTTTTTACCTCCGAAACTGATTTTGAAACTTTAAGTTGATTTTTCTCGGAACGAATTCTTCTCACGGGCACGCAACATAACTTGAACAGTTTTCATCCGATCCATTTGAAATTTTAACCATATCTTAATTATTATATTTCGAAGTGAATCACGTAGGGGATTTTTAATATATTGATTTAAATAATTTTTATAAACAAAAACGTGCCTTTTTTCATGAAAATTTTTAATTTATTTTAATTCACTGCCAAATTTGCAAAAATCAATATTTTCAAAATCCCCTACGTTATTCACTAGCTATTAACATCAAGAATAAGTGGATTTTTTTTTGTTCTAGGTTGAAATGTGCGATTGGTACACTGCGTGCCGCAGGGCGCTTCCGATGCAAGATGCCTCAAGCAACCGGCTATAAACCAGCCATTTTGTATTTTTTTTAGTGAATTTTTTTTTAAATATACTATAATATTAGACATTTCTTTATAACCTTTCCTTCCATTAAAAAAATACCCATACATATGCTTTTTTCAGTATTACAGTGGTGTTACCCCTTAAAAAAAAAACGATTTTTTTGAAATCCTAGAGTGATGTTACCCCTTAAAAAAGTTACTCTAATAAAGTTGATTAGAAGTAAATTTTGCAAGGGATTAGTAGGTTTCGAAAGTCAAAAAGACAATTTATTTTCATAATGGACATTTAAGGTATAAAATTGAAAAAGAAAGTTCTTTGTATGCTCTGAAAGTTTTTGAATGTAACTAATGGCAAATTAAGAGGAGACCGTATCTACTGTCCTTGTCTAATCACGTTTTTGCTATTTATTCAAATTGTAGTTTGTTAATTGAAAAACTAAAAGTTGGCCACAATTGGTATTAAAATAAGGAATATTTTGAGATCTTAAAAAGTATCTAACATTATTTCCTTTTCGAGAAAACTTCAGAACGCTAAAATTGAGGTTAGCTTTTCCGTTCCAAAGTTTTCTCAAAAAGGAAATAATGTTAGATACTTTTTAAGGTCTCAAAATATTCCTTACTTTAATACTAATTTTTAGTTTTCCAATTAACAAACTACAATTTGAATAAATAGCAAAAACGTGATTAGACAAGGACAGAAGATACGGACTTCTCTTAAAGGTAGTAACATGTACTTTATACATGGAAGAGTAAAAAAAATTTGTTTTAAAATCACCTATTCATTAAACAAAACGCGAAAATGGCCTTGCTAAGTAGCGTTATCTTCTAAGACTGTACTCGTAGTATTTAAGTGTCGCAACTAAGAGCATTGAAATGTGCTTAAAAAACATGAATTTAAAATAAAATCGTTAGGATCTGACCAATAGAAGTCGGGATATTGACATTGTATCTTATAAGTGACTACAGATAAACTAATTAATATTTTTACTTGAAACTTAATGTGGTAGTAGTAGACTATATACTCTAGTACATGCTTTTTCCGACCATTTTGGCCAACCGGTTCGGTAGAAATGACCGTGGAGCAGAACGATGTTGTGCGAAGTAGCCAAATAAGTACCCAGCGGAGCATTCAGCGCGCCCCCGATATCCTCCCCTCACGCGGCGACGCGGCGCCTTTTGCAAGTTTGCGCGTCGCAATTGCTGTATGTTGCCAAGCGACGATTTCTGCATGAAGTGAACGTATATAACTTTTGTCTCTATATAACTGTACATAAGAAGATATTGCTATATTTAATTGCGTATCATTGTACATTATTATACATAAGTACCTATTTAATAAATATAAAAAAGGTTTTATTATTAATATACAGTGATATGTATTATCTGATTTAATTATATATCATCGTGTGGTGATATATTATCGTATATAATTATATATTGCCATATATAATTATACACTGGCCAGAACAATCATAAATATTTAGATATAGTTACGTTTTAATTGAACAATCGACAAATTATATATAGTTATACATAAATATATACGTTTGTATGAATCATTTAGTATGATCATATATCATAAACTATATATCACAGGAATGTCCATAGTGACTGGGGCCAGTTGAAGATGAATGGAGAGGTAGATAAAATACAGCTCGACGGACCATTGCAGACCAATGGTGATCGGGTCACATGAGAATGGAAAAGGAGGGAAGTGAGCGGAACCAAATGAGTAAACTAGGAATATAGTCAAAGCCCGATGAACCATTAAGAAGTAATGGCGACCAAGGCCAACTGACGATACAAGAAGAGAATCTAGCAAGAACATTTGTTTCTCGTTGCGTAAGAACATTTGTTTCCCCTTACGCAGGAACGTAAGTTTCTCCTCCTGCTTGTAAGTATTAGAATTATATATTGATGAACTTGCCAACCACACCAGAGGAAACTGAAATAACGAAAGATAACTTCGAAATAATAGGAGGAATACCAAATGCGATAGAGCCGGAAGATGAGCCAGTTACTGAAACAACGTTTGCCAATAGAGATTACATGAGTGGTACTAGGGGACTAAACCTACACCGCACTGTGCGATCCAGTATCAGTGGTGATATTAGTAGGTCTTAAATTGCTGATCAATTCAAAAACAGACCCACCACCCGGACCAGGTACTCTATCGCCGGTATTGGGTATGTTAAAGGTACATTTTGAAATAACTTAAATTTCGAAAATGGCTCTAGTAGTTAGTATGCATGGCTATTTATCGAAAGAAAGTCAAGCAAGAAGTCTGGAGATTGATCGACATTTTCCATGTTACTCTAACTTCTGACCAAACTAATCGCACCTCAAATAATTGCACGGTGCATAAGGAGCTCCACGGCGAGCTCCCACGGTCAAAGCGCAAAAATGGATTTACGGCCAGTCAACCTAGCTCAAGGATGCGTGAGCAGGGCATAAGTGCAGAAAGTACAAAGCGTTGCGTCTCCAAAAGTACTGTTATTTGTTCTGTCAGTTGTTGGAACTGTGACGTCACTGGACATCATGCTAGCGTTTGTCTGAAGACGCATGCTCTTAAACGCTATACATGTAAACTTGAGGGTTATAAGCGGATGAGTTGTCTCAAATGTTTGCAGCATTATAGAGCGTTAGAGATGTTCACATCTGACTGTGAGACCTTAAGTCCCGATTTTAGGAACAAAGAGTTTGAAAAGCTCAGAAACCCACATTCACCAAAGGACTATTGTCCGTATGTACACCCAACCGTGCAGCAAAATCACATTCGTGGATGGTTGAAGAGTGTGGAGGTTCAAAATCAAATAAAAACCTCGATCTATGATAATCATTTGCCTCAAGACACAACAACCCGAAATAAAGATAAAGTGCATTCGTCAGCATTAGAGGGTATAACTACAAAATTAGCACCAAGATACGCAAGCCCCTGCTATATTTTAGAAAACGTGAACAAGATAGTTACGATTTAGTTGACGAAAACGGTGAGAGCGACGGACCTTCGCACACCAAGCACTCGAAAAAATGTTGACTGGGAAAACGATCTATAGGTTGAAAAGGAGGAAGAAAAACAGCTACCAGAAGCCCAGGAGTCACCTCTGACAGCGAAGCACACGACTGAAAAGCACGAGCGCCAGAGAAAAGTGCATGTATAATTGTATGCCGAAGGGCGGAAACTATTCGTCAATGTATGAGCAAACCAGTGGGTGATATAGCAAAAATAACGAGCGAGGCGACCGAGAGCTCAGGACTGAGTAAAAGCACTACCGAAAAACGTATGCTTGGCCGTCCAAATTGTTCGAAAAATTACGAAATTACAGAACTTGTTAGCTTTTAACCGTGCAGAAAACGCGCCCAGCATCGGCGTAGCGAATGACTATCACTTGAATTATTATCACCTCCCATCCATGTTTCAACCCTTACATAAAATCCGATCACATACTTACATCGTCCTTCATCTCCTCACATATTACCATCTAAATCATCATCAGCGATACTGGACCGACTGTGAGACTACACTGTTGACGAGACTTTCGTCAACGATTTATGATTCGCCGAGGCAAAACAAGCTAAGCTGACAACGCCAGATACAGCAGCAGAGGGTGTTCTTGAAACAGAGAACACTCCTGATCCACATACAAAAACTATATGCTCAACTACGGGCATCCCAGACGAGTTTGTAGACTGTCACTGGTGGATGCAGGTTGGGATCGGAGAATTCAGAGTTAAAGCCCTCTATGACCTCGGGGCTGCAAGAATCTTTATTTGTCCGGTTTGTGTGCAAATCGCCACTGACCTTATAATGCTGAGTCTCGACGGTGGCGGCAACGTGGGAGCGGACTTCGTTCGAGCATTTGACGCACAACCCAATCCACGTATCGTCGCACGCTTCAAGAGTGAACGGGCCATATCATCGACCGAGGAGATTGACGAACAGCTCGCAGCTCTCGCCCGCCAACGAGTGCTCCTGAACGCGCGCGAGGAAGCGGCGCAACAGAGGGAGAAAGAAGAAAAAAGAGACCATACGGGATTATTCCCTTTTCAAAGATGTCCCTTTAAAGGGACGAGAAGGGCATAAACGGGTAGTTCTGACAGTGAGCCTTTTTACTAAACTAAAGAAAATAGCAGCTAGAATTTTACGTTCTTGCGATTCATGTCGAAGGAATAAAACTTACATCCAATCAACAGCTGCTTTAACCTCCCCCATCATTCGAATAAGGGTAGGAGAGTTAGTTTCAATAGACTTTTATGGACCTCTTCCGGTCAGTGTGACCGGCACTGAGTATGTTCTAGCGGCACTCGACGTGTTTTAAAAGTTTGTAGTGTTATATCCCATTAGGAAAGCAGTCACACGAACTACTCTGAGTAAAATATTTAACGATTATATACCCAAATACGAGAAACCGTCGCGAATCTAGTCAGACCATGGGACCCAATTCACAGCAAAATCCTGGGCATCAAGGTTAAAACAGAATTATATTAAACCTATTTTCTCGTCTATTAGGCATCCCCAAAGCAACGTTGTTGAACGAGTAAACAAGGAGCTAAGTAGGTTTTTCAGAACCCTAATTTCTACGAAACACACTACATGGATAATATGGCTTCCATTTATTCAAGGTTGCATAAACGAGTCCTATCACAAGAGCACCGAGTTCACACCCATGGAAATCTAATTGACTAAGAAACTTACTCGCTTCTGGGAAAAATGTCTTAATCTACCACCTCGGATGGATATACCATATACAGAAAAGATTAGTCCGGTCTTTCGACACATAAAATCGAAGGGGGAGAAACGAGCAGAGAGAATAAACGGCTCGCGGATCCTTGTTGCATATCAAACCGACGATAGGGTCTTAGTGCATGCGTGTAACGTATCTGATATGTTAAAAAAGGTGGTGGCAAAGTTCTTCGCAATCTATGAGGGTCCATATATCGTCTATAATGTCTACAGTGACTGTACCTATAAGCTACCATATGAACACTCGGGTAAATTACGCGGTACGTTTCATCCCTCAGCTCTACGACCATATTACGATGGCACCAAAACATCAGAGGAGGAAAGCACGCCGGCGCCTCCAGAGACAGATAACATGGTTTGAGATACGTGTCAACTACCTGAAGTGGGAACTGGCCAGGTTGGACCAGGAAAAGGACCAGGAGCTCTTCATCTTATACCATCTTGAACACCGAGTACCAGGCAGCCCTCAGTCCCCCCGTTTCCAAAGGCCACACCAAGATGAGATAGGAGCACAGGAATACCCTAATGACCTAATCATAGAAGTGAAAAATATGCCTAGACAGGACTTGTTGGATGGACCTACACCCCCTACGAACCCCAGAGTCGAGATGGATAAGGAGAAGCTCGAACTAACTCGGCAACGCTTCTTAGAGAAGTATCGAGCCAGGAGACATAAGGTCAATGAAGACGTACTGCAAATTGACACCCCAATGGAATGGGCAATACTTTAACTTTAAATCTCATTCAGAGGAAAAGGGGGCAATGCAACGGTTCATTACTGCACTCTACAGGTATTGCAGTAATGAGGGCCTACTACAAGTATTTCAATCAGCAAGGTATTAGGTAACCCCGCGCGCGCTCGCCGAGCAAGCCGTGCTGAGTTCCGATCGCGCGAGGTCACGTGATATTAGGCTGAAAAGCTAAAGCCGGTTACACATTAGATTAGAACAAGCCTAATTATAGAAAACCGTTTAATATTGCTATATGAGAATGAGTGAATCTAGTATTGAATTTAATATAATTATGTAAATAATGTTTAAAGCGTGTACAAATTAATATTTTACCCAATAATGAGATAATATGCCATGTATCGCAGACCAAACCGTCGATTGTCGAAGTCTACGTGGAAAAAATTTACCCAGTAAAAATCAGAGTGAAAAAATTTGGAGACCGTCTTCGTATTTTATAACCCATAATGGGGGGAGGATAATCTGTGGAGGAACGGTCGGGGCTTAGGCTACCGATCAACAGAAACAATCTTTAAAAATGAACAATTTACATCGATGAAAAAAAAACTTTACTAAAATGTCGTATAAACAATTAAATACAAAAATGGTAGAACCATTTTAATGTACAAAAAACGCCGATTAAAATCAAAATTGAATGACGAAAATCGGATAAAATTTACTCCATGCTTTTACAATACTAAAATAGTCAGATATTACGTGGATCACTTTTTTGATAAGGCAAATGTTATCCGATTTTTATCATTCAAAATTCGTTGGCATCGGACATTTTTGCGTAAACAGATTTATTTATGTATTTAGTCACTGTCAGAACTACCCGTTTATGCCCTTCTCGTCCCTCTAAAAGGACATCTTTTAAAAGGGAATAATCCCGTATGACCCTTTTCTCAATAGGTTCCGCCTAATTTCGTCCAATTTTTTATCAGCTCTCTGAGTATATTCCATGTGTTTTATATTGGGAGCTAATAACTTTAAATGGTTACATGTAAGTATCAAACCTATTACGGCGTCTATATCACGTTTATCCCTTTTGCTAGAGGAGATACGGCTTAAAGCATCTGCGGTGACGTTCTTGGTGCCCGGCACGTACATGATTGTTTGATGATAATCTTGTATAGCTAACAACCAAAGAATTGGAGATAAATTTAAATTGTTGTTTGAAGTTGGAGAAGGGAATTGAAATACTTTTACAACAAGCCTCTTTTGTGGCTGATTTGTCCAGTCTGTCTGCGTTCTCATTTTTAGTAATTCCGGTGTGAGCTGGAATCCAATATAATTCGATTTTGCTGTAGTTTGTACTAATTTTTTCTAAATCTATAATTTTTCTTTTTTTTTTAAATATACGCTTTCTGCGATGAAGGTGAAGGCAGAATTTGCGATACTTTTCTTAACTTTTCTACTTGGGTTGTTGCAGTTGCATGCTGCACCAACTGACTGCGCATTTTCAATTCAGCTCCCATCCGTAAAGATGGCTATAGCTTTTTTTGCACACAAGTTCTGAGAGTAATTTGTTTGTATTTTTAGCGGTTTTCAAGCGATTGCCTATGATGGTGTTAACGTTGATGCTTGTATTAAGAATATATTATCGAGACAGATACATGATATAATCTTGTTGCGATTACAATGTACTTGTTATCGATATAATTCCTTCTATACATTTTAGTAAAAACCTTTTTCTTTTTTTTTTTCATTTTTTCTTTCTTGTAGAATTTATCACATATGATTGTATAGCTTTATTTACATTTAGGCTTGTGTCTGATAATATTTTTGTTACATAGTTGTAACTTAAGTATATCGCTCTTTCTTGGATATATGTAAACTTTGATTCGGCTGTGAGAATGTTTGTAGGTGTGCAAATTTTGTATCCCATTGAATATCTTATAACTACAATAATCTATTAAAGATCGAATGTAAGTTTTGTAAATGAATAAGAGAGTTTTAGGATCACCACTCCATCAAGTTTCTCTTAGAAATTTTAATAGATTTAAGGTTCTTAAACATTTATTTCTAACCTATTCTTCGTGCCATATAAACAGTAACTGATAATCAATTGCAAAACCAAGATATCTAACATTTTCATTTAACTTTATTTTTATATCTCCTATGTTTATTTTTGTTTGTTTTGGTTTGATACCTTGATTGTTAAAATGATTCTGTACTGTCTTGTGTGGAGCAAGTTTTAAGACTTTCTTTTTATAAGAATAACAATGTCGTCCGCGAATTTTGATATTATAGCGCTTTTCGGTAGATTTTTTGTCACGTTTGCAATGTATAATATAAATAATAAAGGGCTGAGTGCACCTCCTTGCGGGACGCCCTTGTATACTTTTCTTTGTGCTTTTTACGGTGTATATTAGTCTTTCGCAGCAAAGACATTTAACGAACAGGATCAGATTTAGTGGACAATTTAGTTTGTCTAAAATTTTTAGTATTATTTCCCAGTTTACATTATTGAATGCGCTTGTGATATCTAGGAAAGTTGCTAGAACGTATTGTTTTGCTCTGAAGCTCTCTTCTACTTTTTAAGTAAGGTAGGTAGAGTGGTCACCACAGGATTGTTCTTTACGGAAGCTGGATTGTGTTGGGGGAAGGAGAATGTTAGTTTCAGCCATTGCGTACGGTTTTTAATTAGTATTTCGAAAACTTTACAGACGCAGGATGAAAGACTAATTGTTCTAAAGTTTTTACCGTCGGATTTTTTTATGAAATGAGTGTATGAGTTTTTCTACTCTGTTTCATATGCGATTCCGTCTAAGCCGGGGGAAAACTTTATTTTTCTAGAGTCTAATGCAGCGTTAAATTCGGTGAATTGAAAAGGTGAGATGAGAAATTCGTTCTCGTTGCATTGTGGTATCCATTCTGGGTTTGTCGGGACCCACGGAGGACATATTTTATCGAGTGCTATGTTAAAAGCGGTTTCGTCGTCTGAGTTTGTACGCGGTGGGTTAACTATCACCCATTGATTTTTAAGAATCTTTAGCGTATTCCAGACGTGAGTACTATTTGTGTGAAAGGTTATATATTCGGAAAAAAATTTATAACATTCTTTTTTTTTTTAAGGTTCTTTTAGCTATCGAGGCCTCTTTTTTATAGTTTATAAAGTCTTCTAGTTTTTTTGAAAATTACCATTTTTTAATAGCAGCTTTCCTACGTCTTAGAACTTTATAACATTCGCTGTCCGACCATTTAACTGGATTTTTATATTGAAAGAAGAAAGGATAGGGAAGTGATCGGACCCGTGGGTATCTCCATATACGTTTGTATGTATCTTATCTATTAAATTTGTGTTTGGCAGTATTAGATCAATATTTGATCTGGTTCCACGATGATAATCAATTCTCGTTAAGGTTGTTGAGTTGTGTTTAAATAAATTTTGTTTTTTTTTCAATGAAATCTAAAAATCTTTCACCGATTAAGTCGTTGTAATTACAGTTTCAGGATTGATGATGTGCGTTGAAATCACCTAGTAATATGGAGTACTTATCGTTGTATAAGGTGCCGACAATGTCGTCCCATTCTTTTTCTGTGTGAGTGTTTCCAGGAGGCCTGTAACAGGCCTCGATGTCTAACGGAGGTGTAACATTTTTAACACAGATCCCGGCGATTTTCACTTTGTCATTGTTTATATTTATATTGTTTAACTCAGATATACTGAGTTTATATTTTTATTAAAAATAGGATTCCTCATCCATTTGTTTGCACACGGTATTTCGCAGGGTCCTGAACCCGGGCACTTTAAATTCTTCATCGTTGATTATGTTCTTGCGTAGCCAGCTTTCTACACAGATAAATATGTCAATTATTGATAGTAATAAAGGTAGTTCGTCTTTTCGCTTGGTAATACTGCGTGAGTTCCAAAAAAGTATTTTAAGATCTTTATGATGCATATTTAGTTTCTTGTTTTAGTGAATATGTTATATTAATTTCAGAATCCGTGTCGGTGTACGGAAGGTCCGTTTCGTCGTCTGTACTTTCTATTTGTGAAGAACCTAATTGTTGCGAATTGAGTTTGTTTTTAAGTCTAGTTAGCCTTGATTTTATGGTACGTTGTTCAATGTGTGGATATACTTTCTCTATAACGGCGGTTATATCGTACGTTTTCTGAGATTTTTAGTGCATTGTGTTATAATTTGGGATTAATATAGCTTTTTGTGAAAAAGTCTAAAAACTGTGAAAAGCTAGCGTTAAGTTATTTAACGGATCTTGAAATACACTAGAGGGTGGTAGAAGTGACTTTCCGATTTCCAAAATTTGGGCTCACAGTTAAAATGAGTTTAAGTAAACTATTTTGAATAATTAACTCGAATAATTACACTCAATGAACATTTTTAAGATTTTCTTAGTTACATATTATCATCTTATCTTAAGTTTATTTGAGAAGAGGTATGCACTATATATACTGCATAAGTTTAAATTTCTACATTTAAATATATATATCTCGAGATATTAAAAGCAATAGACTTGTCATTTTTATTTTCACTCCAGTATTAAATAGAATAAATAATTTCATATTGGAACAATTTATAAAGTTTGAGGAAGCTAAATGCTAATGAATCGGCAACGGTTTTTTTCTTTTAAAAACCATTCGTAAACTCCTTTTGTATCATGTTTGAGCTAATAAACCGATTTCCATATATGTTTTCAAACGAAACTAGACCTTGGGACTTGAAAAATTAATTTAGGATCTCTCTTTACAAGTAGTATCTGGTTATTTTCATAATGAAAAGCATGTTTGTGCACGTTTTCTTACTTCTACCAGAAAATTTGTTTAAATGCTTATTTTGCAAATTAACAAGGGGTACCCGTTTAATTAGCTGTATCCATTGTATCCCACACTTCCCTCATTTATTGAAAAATGTTACAGTAAATATTTGGTTGTTAAAAATTAAAGGTGGTTCAGTGCCATTAAGCAATACAGTATAATGTTCAATAAAAATATTTCAAATAGATTACTTAAATGTTGATAGAATATAATATTTATTACAGGTTCTTCAACTTTATCAAATTTGCAGTTTGAATCATGGTTTAATGATGGTTGGACCAAGTGGATCTGGTAAAACAAGTGCTTGGAAAGTTTTATTAAAAGCATTAGAGAAATTTGAGGGCATCGAGGGAGTAGCACACGTTATTGACCCAAAAGCTATCAGTAAAGAAAGTTTGTACGGGGTTTTGGACCCAAACACCCGAGAATGGACAGATGGACTTTTTACACACATATTACGTAAAATTATTGACAATGTTCGAGGAGAGATAAATAAAAGGCAATGGATTATTTTTGATGGAGATGTTGACCCTGAATGGGTGGAGAACCTGAACTCAGTCCTAGATGATAATAAATTGCTTACTTTACCTAACGGTGAACGCTTAAGCCTTCCTCCAAATGTAAGAATTATGTTCGAAGTTCAAGATCTGAAATATGCAACATTAGCAACAGTTTCACGTTGTGGTATGGTCTGGTTTTCAGAAGACGTATTATCGACTGAAATGATTTTTGATAATTATATGCTTCGCCTGAAAAATATTGCTTTAGATGATGGTGAAGAGGACAGTATTGTAAAAAAATCGATCGAAAAGGATGATGCTATTTCGCCGACCTTATCAGTGCAAAGTGATGCAGCAAATGTGTTGCATAGCTTTTTCTCTCCTGATGGTTTAGTTGTCAGGTGTTTAGAATATGCTTCAAAGCAAGAACATATTATGGACTTTACAAGATTAAGAGCTTTAAATTCCCTTTTTTGTATGTTAAATCAATCACTTCGAAATATTTTGCAGTATAATCATTCTCACTCTGACTTTCCTTTACCAAGCGATCAATTAGAACGTTACGTTACAAAATCTCTTATTTATGCAGTATTATGGAGTTTCACAGGTGATGCTAAATTAAAAGTACGCTCAGATTTTGGGGATTTTATTAGATCTATTACAACTATACCCTTACCATCACAAACAAATATCCGAATAATTGATTTCAAAGTTGATATTCAAGGTGAATGGCAACCTTGGAGTAATAAAGTACCACAGATCGAAGTTGAAACTCACAAAGTAGCATGCCCTGATGTTGTTGTACCTACTTTAGATACTGTAAGACATGAAAGTCTTCTGTATACATGGTTAGCTGAGCACAAGCCATTAGGTAAGTCAACATTATATTATACTTTATAGACCTAATTATATAAATAAAAGCTGAATATTTGTAGACATTAATGAAGTAACATTATTACTACATTTTTAGATTAGATGTATTAATAACACAGCCCCACAAAAAAAAAATTGTAAGTCCTAAAAACTTGACCACGGTACTTACATGTTTTTGGGATCGCTGAATCCGAATCCAGGGTTAGTTTAACCCCATCAGATCTTTCTCAAGGTCAGTTGAAGGTCAAATTATCGAAATACATGAAAAATACACTAAAACCATGGTATCTTGGGGTTTTTGGGGTCGCTGAATCCGAATCCGGGGTCAGATTAAACAATCAGATCTTTCTCAAGGTCAGTTGAAGGTCAAATTATCGAAATACATGAAAAATACACTAAAACCATGGTATCTTGGGTTTTTTTGGGGCGCTGTATCTGAATCCGGGCTTATTACAACCCTATCAGGTCATGGTCAAGGTCAGTTGAAGGTCAAATCATAAAGATTCATAAAAAGTAGAGTCAAACCATGACATTTAGGGGTTTTTGGGGTCGCTGAATCCGAATCCAGGGTCAGTATAGTCCCATAAGGTTATATTTATGGTCAGTTCAAGGTTAGTTCAAGGTCATGGACGTAAAGAGAGTGAAAAAATTAGTTATAAACTGAAACAATGCAAAAGGTAATGTAAACCATAAAGCAAAGAACAATGTATATGCAAGTACAATCGTATCCTTTAAAACTATATCATAGTTTGCTGCTCCTTCATTTACTTTAAATTTGTTAGAAGTATATGCAATTCAATAAAATACCCGTAAAAATATTAAGCCCATTACTCTTTTTTATGGTAACGAACAATTTTATTGTCAAATGATCTACGAAGTGGATTACGCTTCCGCTTCTCCGATGTTGATGGTAGATCTCTTTTTAACGACCAACAGTAATCTGCTAACATATTTACGTCCCATCTTCCTTGGTACCTGCGCTCCATTTCCTTGATATCTTGGTGAAATCTCTCTCCCTGCTCTTCGCTGTAATCACCTAGGTTTTCTGGAAATTCATCAACATGCGAATATAAAAAGTGTAATTTTAGATTCATTAGGCAGCCTTGATTTTTGTAACTATTTACTAAATTTAAAACTATTTGTTGGTAATTTGGGCTCTTATGATTTCCAAGAAAGATTTTAATTACGTCCTTGAAACATAACCATGCTTCCCTCTCTGTATGATTCATTTTCGTAACAAAAATTTCATCATTTATCATCTTACGAATCTGAGGGCCATCGAAAATTCCTTCATTTACTTTAGCATCACTTAATTTGGGAAACTGATTTCGCAGATACTTAAAGCAGCTACCATCTTTGTCTAAAGATTTTACCCATTGTTTCATAAGTCCCAATTTAATGTGCAGAGGTGGTATAAGAATTTTTGATGGATCAACAAGTGGCTTATCTTTTATATTCTTAGAGCCCGGTTCGAACCTTTGTCTAAGGGGCCAGACACTCTTTATGTAATGATTCTTTCTATCCCTACTATCCCATTCACATAAATAGCAAGGATATTTTGTGAATCCCGATTGTTGCCCCAGAAGTATTGTTATGATTTTAAGATCCCCACATATTTGCCATTTATGATCATTGTATTTTATTCGGTCTAATATTACTTTCATGTTACAGTACTCTTCATTCAGTATTACCGAATATCCTATGGGAATGGCTGCATAAACATTTGTATTGTGTAACAGAACGGCTTTTAAACTTCTCGTTGACGAATCGATGAACAATCTCCACTCGTTAGGGTTGTAACATCCATGTTTAAAGCAATTCATCAACCCAACTATATCTTTGCAGTAAACTAAGGAAAATTCTTCATCTTTAGCGAAATAATCACGATATTTCTTATCTCTGTCTCGGTAGTAAGAAACTTTAATTTTTCCAGCTTCATTAGTATTTTCTTTTAGCTATGAAGCCAAGTACTCCGCCCCATCCTTTGGTAGGCCCAAATCGCGTATGAGATCATTCACTTTTTCCTGTGTAAGTGGACCTTTCTCCTTCTTAGTATTGTAGGGGATGTATTCTTCGTCACTTGTATCACTTGTACTAGCAACGTCATTGCCTTCATCAGGCGCTATTTCTTCTTCCGCAATAATATCTCCTTCCTCCATTTCTTCTTCTAAGATTTCATCTTCATCATGTCTTTCTAAATTTTCCTCAAGATCCATACTTCCACTTGCGTACATACCCAGTGGGTCTTATGTTTTATCAATTGACGATTCATATATAGGTTTCGTGACACTTTCAACGTTAGCGTAATTAATTTGCGACTTGTTTTTACTATTAACTCCATGCAAATTCGTATTACAAAAATAACAGTCTTCTTTTCTTAAAGGTTCCTTCCATATCGTAGGCACTTTCATTTTTACTTCAGTTTTACCATTTTTGTCTTTCTGTAGCATTTTCCTACATATTGCGCATATGATATTAGGAACTCAATCAAATTCATCAATTTTCATGTCTAAATCAAACATGTTCTTGTACTAATTTAGAACATGTTTGATTTAGACATGAAAATTGATGAATTTGATTGAGTTCCTAATATCATATGCGCAATATGTAGGAAAATGCTACAGAAAGACAAAAATGGTAAAACTGAAGTAAAAATGAAAGTGCCTACGATATGGAAGGAACCTTTAAGAAAAGAAGACTGTTATTTTTGTAATACGAATTTGCATGGAGTTAATAGTAAAAACAAGTCGCAAATTAATTACGCTAACGTTGAAAGTGTCACGAAACCTATATATGAATCGTCAATTGATAAAACATAAGACCCACTGGGTATGTACGCAAGTGGAAGTATGGATCTTGAGGAAAATTTAGAAAGACATGATGAAGATGAAATCTTAGAAGAAGAAATGGAGGAAGGAGATATTATTGCGGAAGAAGAAATAGCGCCTGATGAAGGCAATGACGTTGCTAGTACAAGTGATACAAGTGACGAAGAATACATCCCCTACAATACTAAGAAGGAGAAAGGTCCACTTACACAGGAAAAAGTGAATGATCTCATACGCGATTTGGGCCTACCAAAGGATGGGGCGGAGTACTTGGCTTCATAGCTAAAAGAAAATACTAATGAAGCTGGAAAAATTAAAGTTTCTTACTACCGAGACAGAGATAAGAAATATCGTGATTATTTCGCTAAAGATGAAGAATTTTCCTTAGTTTACTGCAAAGATATAGTTGGGTTGATGAATTGCTTTAAACATGGATGTTACAACCCTAACGAGTGGAGATTGTTCATCGATTCGTCAACGAGAAGTTTAAAAGCCGTTCTGTTACACAATACAAATGTTTATGCAGCCATTCCCATAGGATATTCGGTAATACTGAATGAAGAGTACTGTAACATGAAAGTAATATTAGACCGAATAAAATACAATGATCATAAATGGCAAATATGTGGGGATCTTAAAATCATAACAATACTTCTGGGGCAACAATCGGGATTCACAAAATATCCTTGCTATTTATGTGAATGGGATAGTAGGGATAGAAAGAATCATTACATAAAGAGTGTCTGGCCCCTTAGACAAAGGTTCGAACCGGGCTCTAAGAATATAAAAGATAAGCCACTTGTTGATCCATCAAAAATTCTTATACCACCTCTGCACATTAAATTGGGACTTATGAAACAATGGGTAAAATCTTTAGACAAAGATGGTAGCTGCTTTAAGTATCTGCGAAATCAGTTTCCCAAATTAAGTGATGCTAAAGTAAATGAAGGAATTTTCGATGGCCCTCAGATTCGTAAGATGATAAATGATGAAATTTTTGTTACGAAAATGAATCATACAGAGAGGGAAGCATGGTTATGTTTCAAGGACGTAATTAAAATCTTTCTTGGAAATCATAAGAGCCCAAATTACCAACAAATAGTTTTAAATTTAGTAAATAGTTACAAAAATCAAGGCTGCCTAATGAATCTAAAATTACACTTTTTATATTCGCATGTTGATGAATTTCCAGAAAACCTAGGTGATTACAGCGAAGAGCAGGGAGAGAGATTTCACCAAGATATCAAGGAAATGGAGCGCAGGTACCAAGGAAGATGGGACGTAAATATGTTAGCAGATTACTGTTGGTCGTTAAAAAGAGATCTACCATCAACATCGGAGAAGCGGAAGCGTAATCCACTTCGTAGATCATTTGACAATAAAATTGTTCGTTACCATAAAAAAGAGTAATGGGCTTAATATTTTTACGGGTATTTTATTGAATTGCATATACTTCTAACAAATTTAAAGTAAATGAAGGAGCAGCAAACTATGATATAGTTTTAAAGGATACGATTGTACTTGCATATACATTGTTCTTTGCTTTATGGTTTACATTACCTTTTGCATTGTTTCAGTTTATAACTAATTTTTTCACTCTCTTTACGTCCATGACCTTGAACTAACCTTGAACTGACCATAAATATAACCTTATGGGACTATACTGACCCTGGATTCGGATTCAGCGACCCCAAAAACCCCTAAATGTCATGGTTTGACTCTACTTTTTATGAATCTTTATGATTTGACCTTCAACTGACCTTGACCATAACCTGATAGGGTTGTAATAAGCCCGGATTCAGATACAGCGCCCCAAAAAAACCCAAGATACCATGGTTTTAGTGTATTTTTCATGTATTTCGATAATTTGACCTTCAACTGACCTTGAGAAAGATCTGATTGTTTAATCTGACCCCGGATTCGGATTCAGCGACCCCAAAAACCCCAAGATACCATGGTTTTAGTGTATTTTTCATGTATTTCGATAATTTGACCTTCAACTGACCTTGAGAAAGATCTGATGGGGTTAAACTAACCCTGGATTCGGATTCAGCGATCCCAAAAACATGTAAGTACCGTGGTCAAGTTTTTGGGACTTACAATTTTTTTTTTGTGGGGCTGTGATTATTTACATTTTAATTTAACCCTTTAAGTCGCAGTGTGACTTTGAATCACACATAACTCAAACCAGCGGTCTTTCCGCCAGTGTAATTAATTCAATTGGATCTAGAAGAAGTTGTTGGCACCCTTAAATACACAAAAAATGTATGAACCTGTTTTCAGGCCGTTCACCGGCTAACAGTAAGGTTAAAAAGTTAATTTTGGAAAAAATCATCAATAAATGGAAATATTTATGATGAAAACCCTTCAGTTTACAATATAAAATATTAAAATATTAGTAAAGAATATACATGTTATGAAAAAGCATGAAAAACCAAAGTACGGCATTAACTTTTGCATATACTGTACTACAATACAGATATACTGATAACATAGGAGAATAACATCAGATAGCTATATCTTTAAAAATAGTACCGTTTGCTATGTCCAGCTTTTTATACATTACTTCTGTGCTTATTTTACATTACATACCAGTTTTTCAGCACGATATAAAGAAAAGTTGGCTTGCAATAAATAAAAATGTCCGTTTTGCGAGAGCTCAAGATAGCGCCCATCATGTCTCCCATGTCTCCCATGTTAAAAATTGAAACTTTGAAGTTAAATTTCTCGATTTTTTATACCGCAAGGGGGGTCCAAATTTTAACCACGTATAAAATACACCCAAATTAACATATAATAAAAGTTTTCAGAAATTTTCATTCAAGAAATTCAATTATCCTGTGAACGTCCTAAGTATCAGAATAAAGTCTTTGAAAGAAAACGACTACAGTCACCAAAGCAATGCATATAGAGCTACAGGTTTGACTTTAAAAATAGAACGAATAATGATTTGTTTATCTAATAACCAACGGGAACATGAAAATTAGTTTCTGAGCTATGATGTTGCTGCATTGCATTGAAGGCGATATTACCAATTAGGATTTTTAGCTTCAACCTCTAATATTCGTACTAGCTAGAATCGCTCGCGTATTTCATATTTATTTGTCATAATATATTTTTATATTAAAGTAATAAAATGATATAAATCCTTAAAAGACATATTGTTGTAATTAAATCCGTAAGTAATTAAATAAGTATTATCAGTTTTATTGTAATTTATAAAATAAAATCATTTTAGTAAATATGATCAAGATTTTATATTTTTTGGTTTAAAAATGTAATTAATATTATAACCATATTGTTTAATATATTTTATTGCACTCTATCAACAAAATATTGTTTAAAAATATTTTAAATAATAAACAACATCTTAAAAATAAAATACATATAAATATTTGTAAGATGTCACAACCAAATAATGTAGTATACAACAATGTCCTAACACATAATAACATTATGGTAAATGATGACTTTAGAATTCAATTAATAACAAGACTTAATTAATGTAAAATTATTTTTAATATTTTTAATTTAAAATGTAGAATAGTGATTATAAATGATAAACTTAAATGGGGACGTAATTTTTAAATCCAATATTATTTATTCATTTTGTTATTGCTCGCATATTATATATTTGGTTGTAATATTATTTTATTATTAAACGATATTAAAAATGTTAAAACACTGAGAGAAGTGTTTAATTGTATTTACCAAACATATAATTGATTGAAAAAATATTTGGTAACGGTTACCAAATTTCTTAAATAAAATTGAACATTTCTCTCAGTGAATATACAAAAGAAATATATCGTACTAAAAAGTAATACAGTAGATATTCAAACAATCTCATTCAGTTTAGTATAATAATTGAAATAAAATAAATTTTTACATTAATATAAAATAACTGAAAATGACATTTTAAAATAATCAAAAATTGAATTTTTTTAGATTTTAAAATACGATATGATGGCAATAATTTACTTATTTTTGGGATGTGGTAGGATGGGTTGTGAGGTTATATATAATATAAAAATATATATATATAATATTCTTAATAAACAATGACGTTTATGTAATTATCTAATATTTATATTTAAATTGACATATACATCTCGCTAATGCTCCCTCGCGTTTTATTTATATGGTTTATAATTTGTCTATTCAATTATTAAAATTTTTATAAATATACATACAGTATATTGCAATGCATCACACACACACACACACACATATATATATATATATATATATATATATATATTTGATAAGTAGGTAATATTCTTTATATAAGTATATTCTGGCAGGAATTTAAAAAAAAACGAGAATTTTTATTGTGATTTATTCTCAGGATTTGGAAATATTTTACACTATTTTCCTCGAAAAATCACGAAAAATCACATTTTGTCGCAAGAACTTACAAATAGTCAATTACTGTTCAAACTTTTTGTACTTTTTGTGATTTTTTGTGACTATTTGGGATTTTTTGGGATTTATTGTGAAAATAGTGAAAAAAATGTCTAAATTCTGATAATAAATCACAATTGATCGCAATAAATTACAATATATCACAATTTTTCACGAAAGAATACAAAATCACAACATTTTACAAATATTCGCAAAAGTTCTCGTTTTCTCACAATTAATTTTCCCCAGGGTATCAAAATTAATTCACTAGGTAATGAATCATAGTCGGGCGGGTGCGTTGTTTCAGGGGTCGCGGGATTATTATTACTATGAGTATATCTATTCATATATAAGAAATATTAATTTATACTTATATGAAATGTAATATTATAATTCATAAAAACAAATACAATATCTAATGTCTTTACAAACGTATATAAAGATTTCTTAATGCATTCCTTCATTTTATTTATGTGACCTATAATTTGGCTATATTTAAATGATTTATAATTTTTTGAGAGAGAGAGAGAGAGAGAGAGAGAGAGAGAGAGAGAGAGAGAGAGAGAGAGAGAGAGAGAGAGAGAGAGAGAGAGAGATAGATAGATAGATATACTTTTTATTCATCAAAAGACAAAATCTTACAATTTCATGTACATGTAGTTGTAATTAAAATATCAGTCGATTTAATGTATTTGTTATCATAACGTTCACTTATTGCATTTCTTATTAAAATAATATATTCGCTTTATCAGTTCGTCAGTTTATAAAATTTAAATGTAATGAACTAGTCACAGTCAGATATCACAGAAACACGCTTCGTCAAAAAATAATACATAGAATAAAAAAATAAATAAATACAATAGAGATAACATAAAAATAAAAGAATACATACACATACTTTGCTAAATTTGTACGTATACTATCACGTCAAAATTTAAAACACACTCATTCATGACACTTTAACAATCACGCTAATAAATACATTCACACCTAACACTAAACATATTTAATAAATAAATAAATTAATAAATAAATAAGTCGAATAAATAAATAAATTAATAAATAAATAAGTCGATTAAATAAATAAACCAGATAAATAATTAAATTAAATAAATAAATAAATAAATTTAAATAAATAAATAAATTAAATAAATAAATAATTCAAATAAATAAATAGCTTAAATAAATATTCGAGTCACCTCTATACATTCTCTTCACCATGTAATTGCTTAAGGTGCCTTCTAAACGCCGTTTTAAATTTACAAAAAGATGGCAGGCACCTCACACTGCTCGGGAGCGAATTCCAGAGGTGCGCACCTTGAACTCTAAATGAGAAAAGGCCCTTATCGGTGCACGACCCCGGAACCGAGAGCTCTTTCATACCACCCCTACTTGAAGTCCTCGCCTGGTTTTTTTCAAAGAGGGCAGTAAGATATGGTGGCTGCCGCATGACAACCGCTTTGTAAAGCAGCAGCCCCATAAAATACTCAAGAGAGAGAGAGAGAGAGAGAGAGAGAGAGAGAGAGAGAGAGAGAGAGAGATACAGACGTGGCAGTCGACAGTTCATGGTAGGCGTCCGATATAGATATACAGGCAGGGCGGCAATGGCGAAGCGAACCGATCAACAATAGCGACTCAAATTGCCGCAGATTTAGCCTTGATTTTCGCATTTAGGGAAAATCAAGGCCAATGAAAAAGAAGATAAGGGCGGAAGCAACAAGTGTGTGTGGGCTGAGGATAGGTAAGAAGAAAAGCCGAATTTTGGAAGAGATTTTCGGTCTCTCCGATCTGTGACATTGACTGCCCGCCCGTCGTAGCCTCCAGACGTAGAATTGCGACCGTGAAAAGTAAAATTTGTAAAAACCGTTAGAATTGTTAGCAGAATAGTAGATGAAATTTTGTAGTGGATCGGAGTGTTAGAGTTAGGAAAAAGGGGCGCGCTGAGGAAAATCGAAGGGGCTTCCTAAACCACGCGGGAGATTCGCGATACAGTAGTGACCACGGGGCAGCGGTATAGAGATTCTCCTGTGAGACTACGACAGTTGGACGACGGTGAGTTGGACTGTAATTGTCGAGCATTCCTCGGCATTTGTCAGAGTCGGTAAACAATAAGTGGTGTGACACCAATCTGCAAATCAGTGTGCGACAGGGCATATTCGAAAATAATACAAGGAATATATCGGAGTAAAAGGGGGTAATTGACACGAAACTGGTTAAGGAAAGGGGTTACGTAATAGTAAGGAAAAGTTCGGGAATACGTGGTGATTTGGTCGTCGTGGTCGACGCGTACAAGGGCTATTGTAGCCATTTTTAATAGCGTCCGGGATATTGTAAGCGATACTTGTAAATTGGCGACCGTTGATTAATATAGCAATTAAATAAAGCCGAAGTACTTAAATTACGAAACTTGTGTCATTATTTTAGTAGAAGTAATTATCCTGATTTTTACGCTTCACGGAACTTCCTCTGGGGTAAGGCTCATGCAGGGTGTAACGTGGCATTTTGTTACTCTTGTTATTTATAAATTTTGCTCAGCACTTTACCGAATTTTCTATATAATATGGGCGCCAGGTAAAGCGCGGCTAGCTCTGCACGAGCCCTCTCCCAGAGGAAGTTCCGTGAAGCGGAAAATCAGGATAATTAATTCTACAAATAATCACACAAATTTCACACTTTAAGTACCTAAGCTTTATTCTTAATGGTCAAATAATAATGACGTTCGCCAATTTATAATTTCTCGTACAACTACCGGTCGCTATTCAAGATGGCTACACTAGCCCTCGTGTGCGTCTCCCGCGACGACCGAATCACCACGTTTTCCCGAGCTTACTAATAAATAACAACCCCTTGAATTTTCTCTACGAATTTCCCAATTTTCCTCTTTATCGATATCTTACATTCTTCCCACGGGTAAGGCCCACAATTTAGTGTACCTCTCGCGCCGCGCACTGATTCCTCGTTGGTGTCACACCACCAATTCGCGTAAATGCCGGAAAGCGATTTACTGTAATTATATATATTTAATATAAAATAATATAAATTACCGACTCCGAGAAGTGCCGAGGGTCGCTCGACAATTATCAGTCCAACTCACCGCAGCTAAGTATCCAGAGAGTCTATCAGTAGTCCAGCCGTTGCCTCGTAGTCGCAATGCAGTCGCTAAATTTTCCCCGCGTCGCGAAAGAGCCCTATTAAACTTTAACACGCCCCTTTCCTAACTTTAACACTCCCTTTCCTAACTTTAACACTCCGATCCACTAACAATTCAACAACGACTAACTCGAACGATTAATACGGTTCTCGATTTTGTTAAAGTGCAATGTTGCTACTATTTCGTCCGGATGCTATGACGGGCGGGCAGTCAATACTCAAAATCGGAGAGGGCGGAAATCTCTTCCAAACTCGGCTCTTCTTTTTGACTATCTTCAGCCCACACACTTGTTGCTTCCGCCCTTATCTTGTCGGTGATTGGCCTTGATTTTCCTTAAATGCGAAAATCAAGGCCAAGTCGGCGGCAATTTGAGTCGCTATCTGTCATTGGTCCGCTCCGCGATTACCGCCCTGCCCGCGAAGCGCGGGCAATATGAATTGCTAAATATACACGCGCGGCAACCCGGCGTGTATATCTATATCGGGCGCTTTCAGTTTTGTCTACGCTATGGTAGACCGGCAGCTTCAGGCGGCTCGCGATGCGGTGGCTGCTAGCTCTCCCCATGCTGTCGAAAACCGCGTCGGTATCTCTTTCTCTTTCTCTCTCTCTCTCGTGGCTACAGCTGAGATGGTGTGCATCGAGGAATCCACTGGAATGCACTGGGAGAGAGGGCGGTCGCGCGCGTGTGGGTGTGTGCGGGCAGTAGTTCATCATCCTCGAGAGGCGAGGGAGAAAGAGCAAGCGGGAGAGAGAAAGAGAGAGAGAGAGAGGTTCGCGCGTACAGGTTCGACGTCGGTGCTCGCTCCGACCAGTCTTCTCTGTGGCGCGATCAGCTGGTGCCGTTGTGTGGATGTGTTCGTGTGTGTCGATCTGTAGCTTCTCCTGGTCGCGACTCTCCTTATTCTCATTCCCTCGACAATTGAAAATAACAATTTCCCCCCATTAATAACAATAATCATTTAATAGAAAATGCTCGGCTCTGGTGACGGGTGATTTGGTCGCGATTGACTGCCCGTGTTTTTAATAATATTGGGACGTGGAATACACGTCACAAGGGCCATCCGCGCTTTACCTGGCGCCCATTATTAATAGA
The DNA here is from genome assembly GCA_949152435.1 of Gastracanthus pulcherrimus. Classification (NCBI taxonomy): domain Eukaryota; kingdom Metazoa; phylum Arthropoda; class Insecta; order Hymenoptera; family Pteromalidae; genus Gastracanthus; species Gastracanthus pulcherrimus. The sequence continues at coordinate 108,728,067 of OX424573.1, read as the reverse complement.
AAATTCGGTAAAGTGCAGAGCAAGATTTATAAAAAGACAGGCGTAACAAAATGCCATGTTACACAGTGTCTTCACAAGCTTTGGCGTACCACATGGCGGCTCGGGAAATAGGATCCGAATGAGAGCCTCTTTAGACATCAAGTAAAGAGTTTACAAGAAAACGAAACAAGCGTTTGAATTTCGTCTCTGCAGTAGCTTTCCTTCGTTTAGATCTTCCGAGGCGGCCGCTGTACTTCATTGTGCACTGAGCACTCGGTCAGGTATCTGGACTCCGAGCTAATCCGTTTTATTACAGTTTTATTACGGTCAACTTTTACGGTATGACAAAACTAACTTCTTAAGAATAAATAATCATTGTATTTTTTAACCATGCAATAAAACGTCATTTATTAACAGTAAAAATGAAATTTGAATGGAAAAAGTCGGATAATTTTAAGTTACAATTTTAAATTCGTATTAATACTCAGAATATCCTTACCTTTGCGATTTATTTATAATGAAACATTTTTATTTTTATTTTCAAGAGAATATATTGAATAATTTACTAAAAAACCTAAAAAGGTTTGAAATAGGAAAGTATGGCTTCTTTTTTAATTAATTTATTTTTTCCGTAAAATTAACAATAAAGTTTCGTTTTATGCAATAGTAAAAATATAACAAAGATTGGAGCACTTAATTTTCTAACGAGAATAACAGAATAAATCTTCCAAAAAATACCTTTTAAAAAGGTCTAAGCTAAAAAATACACTTTAAATAGTATACAGTGCGTCTCATAACTATAGAAACACCACATTTTCACGTTTAAATGTGTATATTATACCTTTTTTTAAAGAACCTGTAACTTTGGAAGCAAAAATCCGAGGATAATTTTGCAAAAAGCCAATGAATCGAAAATATATTCTCTTTAAAACATTACTAAAATATTTCTTTCGCATCAACATTAAAGAAGTTATCGTTGTTTCATAACTATAGAAACACTTAAAATTTTTAGACCCATTAAATCAATGTAAATTTTTTATCTAGTATTCAAGTTTTGTTTAAACCGTCCGTGAATTTTTCATAAGTTAATGTAGACACAATATTTTGGTAACGTCTTAAAGAGAATAAAATTGCCTTTTATTTGCTATTTTTTAAATTATCCTTGGTTTTTTGCTTCGAAAGTTACAGGTTTTTTAAGAAAAGGTATAATACACAGATTTAAATGTAAAAATTTTTGGTGTTTCTATAGTTATGAGACGCACTGTATAACTGTAAATAAAAAATTTCGTGATATATAATAGTACAAATATAACATCAGAATTAAATTGCATTGTACGTACATACAAAAATGCTCATTAAATTCCGTTTTTTATATAAAGGTTAATAAAAAAATACACTTTAAGTAATATGTAAATCACTGTATAACAAAAATTTGATTTGGTAAATGGGAACTGCAAATAAAATATATTTTTTTAAATTCAACATAAATATAAATCTTCCAAAAAAAACTTTTAAAAAGGTCTAAGCTAGGGAGAATTGCTACCTTTTATTAATTTCGATTTTATGTAGTAAGGGATATTAAAAAGATACACTTTAAATAATATGTAAACCAAAAAATACCATTTAAAAAGGTCTAAGCTAGGAAAGTATTCGTAACTTTTATTGATTTCAATTTTAAAAAATACACTTTAAATAATATGTAAATAACTATATAACAAAAATTTGTTCTTATAAAAATGGTCTGCTAATAAAATATATTTTATTAAATTAATAAATTCAATATAATTATATATTTCATTTTAATTACCTATATACAATCAGTAATAAATATTAAACAAATTTTAATTTTGATAATTTTTTTTATAATTAAATTAATGAAAACACTGAAATCTAATGATAATAATTGTCAAGTATTTTTCAACCATTTTGACACATAAATATTTATTATTTATCTGCATATAGATAATTAAAATAAAACTAATTTTAATATACATGATAATTCTTTTTACAATTATATTAAGGAAAACACTGAAATCTAATGACGATCGTCAAGTATTTTTTTTTAATTATTTTAAATTGATATTCTTTTTATTCTTACAGTCAAAGCCCGCGCACTGCGAATTCGTGCACTATATAATTCAGCGCACTGTTAATGTCCAGCCTCCGCAAACTGTTAAGTTAGGGTCGTAGCGCTTCAATGCTATTGGCCGCCGTGGCAGAGATTTAATACAACTAAAAATTCAATCACTACCCTTTAAACATGACTGTTCAACGTACAACCTCCTTGAATGTTAATCTGGTATTTTGCTTTCATTGGTCTGAAATAACTCGCAATATTAACATATAAGATCTGTATCAATATCTGAAACTCGGTATTATTACTGAACAATGTCCAGTCTACGGCTGTAGATAAATATGTAGAAGCATGTTTATTACTGTTGTAAAACAAAAATTTTTATATTCACAAATTTATCTTATAATAACAATAATATTCTACATTTTTTATTAATGTTCTTTAACATGTGTTTGTACAAATAGCAACATGCTATTTTCATACTTGGAGGGCCCTGATGTTTCTATTTCAAGGTGGAGTTACCATTAAGTACTAGAGAATTCCTTATTTTGTTACGTACGTTAATCGTAAACATAAACTGTAATTCAAAAGATTTTTTGGGTATAAAAGCGTTTGCTTATGCGAATGTAAAACATTTTTTAATTAACGTTTAATAATTTGCAAAATATATAAATAAATTTTTTTTAAAAGGAATTAATATACGTTTTTTTTTTAATTTTGAAAGAAATTATCCTCGTATACGTTCTCAAATCATCTGCTTACCTCCTTTTCCTTTTTTTAGTTAATTATATCTCTGTAATTTCTCGTTTTATTGACACTTAGTCTTGTCTATCCGCAAATGTATTTACAAGAGTGAGTTAATCTAAATAAATAAATAAATAAATAAATAAATAAATAAATAAATAAATAAATAAATAAATAAATAAATAAATGAATGAATGAATGAATGAATGAATGAATGAATGAATGAATGAATGAATGAATGAATGAATGAATGAATGAATGAATGAATGAATGAATGAATGAATGAATGAATGAATGAATGAATGAATGAATGAATGAATGAATGAATGAATGAATGAATGAATGAATGAATGAATGAATGAATGAATGAATGAATGAATGAATGAATGAATGAATGAATGAATGAATGAATGAATGAATGAATGAATGAATGAATGAATGAATGAATGAATGAATGAATGAATGAATGAATGAATGAATGAATGAATGAATGAATGAATGAATGAATGAATGAATGAATGAATGAATGAATGAATGAATGAATGAATGAATGAATGAATGAATGAATGAATGAATGAATGAATGAATGAATGAATGAATGAATGAATGAATGAATGAATGAATGAATGAATGAATGAATGAATGAATGAATGAATGAATGAATGAATGAATGAATGAATGAATGAATGAATGAATGAATGAATGAATGAATGAATGAATGAATGAATGAATGAATGAATGAATGAATGAATGAATGAATGAATGAATGAATGAATGAATGAATGAATGAATGAATGAATGAATGAATGAATGAATGAATGAATGAATGAATGAATGAATGAATGAATGAATGAATGAATGAATGAATGAATGAATGAATGAATGAATGAATGAATGAATGAATGAATGAATGAATGAATGAATGAATGAATGAATGAATGAATGAATGAATGAATGAATGAATGAATGAATCAATGAATCAATGAATGAATGAATGAATGAATGAATGAATCAATGAATCAATGAATGAATGAATGAATGAATGAATGAATGAATGAATGAATGAATGAATGAATGAATGAATGAATGAATGAATGAATGAATGAATGAATGAATGAATGAATGAATGAATGAATGAATGAATGAATGAATGAATGAATGAATGAATGAATGAATGAATGAATGAATGAATGAATGAATGAATGAATGAATGAATGAATGAATGAATGAATGAATGAATGAATGAATGAATGAATGAATGAATGAATGAATGAATGAATGAATGAATGAATGAATGAATGAATGAATGAATGAATGAATGAATGAATGAATGAATGAATGAATGAATGAATGAATGAATGAATGAATGAATGAATCAATGAATCAATGAATGAATGAATGAATGAATGAATGAATGAATGAATGAATGAATGAATGAATGAATCAATGAATGAATGAATGAATGAATGAATGAATGAATGAATCAATGAATGAATGAATGAATGAATGAATGAATGAATGAATGAATGAATGAATGAATGAATGAATGAATCAATGAATGAATGAATCAATGAATCAATGAATCAATGAATCAATGAATCAATGAATCAATGAATCAATGAATCAATGAATCAATGAATCAATGAATGAATGAATCAATGAATCAATGAATCAATGAATCAATGAATCAATGAATGAATGAATGAATGAATGAATGAATCAATGAATCAATGAATCAATGAATCAATGAATCAATGAATCAATGAATCAATGAATCAATGAATGAATGAATGAATGAATCAATGAATCAATGAATCAATGAATCAATGAATCAATGAATCAATTAATCAATGAATCAATGAATCAATGAATCAATGAATCAATGAATCAATGAATCAATGAATCAATGAATCAATGAATCAATGAATCAATGAATCAATGAATCAATGAATCAATGAATCAATGAATCAATGAATCAATGAATCAATGAATCAATGAATCAATGAATCAATGAATCAATGAATCAATGAATCAATGAATCAATGAATCAATGAATCAATGAATCAATGAATCAATGAATCAATGAATCAATGAATCAATGAATCAATGAATCAATGAATCAATGAATCAATGAATCAATGAATCAATGAATCAATGAATCAATGAATCAATGAATCAATGAATCAATGAATCAATGAATCAATGAATCAATGAATCAATGAATCAATGAATCAATGAATCAATGAATCAATGAATCAATGAATCAATGAATCAATGAATCAATGAATCAATGAATCAATGAATCAATGAATCAATGAATCAATGAATCAATGAATCAATGAATGAATGAATGAATGAATGAATGAATGAATGAATGAATGAATGAATGAATGAATGAATGAATGAATGAATGAATGAATGAATGAATGAATAAATAAATAAATAAAATATATCAATAAATAAATAAATAAATAAATAAATAAATAATAACAATAACATACCTTTTTACTTTGTATTGTACACTTCTTCTAAGGAATGTAGACTTAAATTTAACACAGGCAGTTAATATTTATGTTAGGTATCAATATTTGGTTCATTCACCTAATAAACAGCAACATAAGGGCCCGCCAAGTATGAAAATAGCATGTTGCTATTTATACAAACACATGTTAAAGAACATTAATAAAAATGTAGAATATTATTCTTATTATAAGATAAATTTGTGAATATAAAAATAGTTGTTCTACAACAATAATAAACATGCTTCTACATATTTATCTACAGCCGTAGACTGGACATTGTTCAGTTATTTCAAACCAATGAACGCAAAATACCAGATTAATATTCAAAGAGCTTGTACGTCGAGCAGTCATGTTTAAAGGGTAGTAATTGAATTTTTAGTTATATTAATTGCATGGGGTTTAATATTATCTACATACAGTTAGACCCCGCGCACTATACAAAATATCTACCTCGGCGGCCCATATCATTGAAGTGCTACGACCCTAACTTAACAGTTTGCCGAGGCTGAACATTAACAGTGCGCTGAATTATACAGTGCACGAATTCGCAGTGCGCGGGCTTTGGCTGTAAGGATAAAACGAATATCAATTTAAAATAATTAAAAAAAATACTTGACAATCGTCATTAGATGTCAGTGTTTTCCTTAATATAATTGTAAAAAGAATTATCATGATTATTAAAATAAGTTTTATTTTAATTATCTATATACAGATAAATAATAAATATTTATGCATATAAATATGTTTTAAAATTTCTTGACAATTATCATTAGATTTCAGTGTTTTCATTAATTTAATTATAAAAAAAAGTTATCAAAATTAAAATTTGTTTAATATTTATTACTGATTATATATAGATAATTAAAATGAAATATATAATTATATTGAATTTATTAATTTAATAAAATATATTTTATTAGCAGACCATTTTTATAAGAACAAATTTTTGTTATATAGTTATTTACATATTATTTAAAGTGTATTTTTTAAAAATGAAATCAATAAAAGTTACGAATACTTTCCTAGCTTAGACCTTTTTAAATGGTATTTTTTGGTTTACATATTATTTAAAGTGTATCTTTTTAATATCCCTTACTACATAAAATCGAAATTAATAAAAGGTAGCAATTCTCCCTAGCTTAGACCTTTTTAAAAGTTTTTTTTGGAAGATTTATATTTATGTTGAATTTAAAAAAATATATTTTATTTGCAGTTCCCATTTACCAAATCAAATTTTTGTTATACAGTGATTTACATATTACTTAAAGTGTATTTTTTTATTAACCTTTATATAAAAAACGGAATTTAATGAGAATTTTTGTATGTACGTACAATGCAATTTAATTCTGATGTTATATTTGTACTATTATATATCACGAAATTTTTTATTTACAGTTATACAGTGCGTCTCATAACTATAGAAACACCAAAAATTTTTACATTTAAATCTGTGTATTATACCTTTTCTTAAAAAACCTGTAACTTTCGAAGCAAAAAACCAAGGATAATTTTAAAAATAGCAAATAAAAGGCAATTTTATTCTCTTTAAGACGTTACCAAAATATTGTGTCTACATTAACTTATGAAAAATTCACGGACGGTTTAAACAAAACTTGAATACTAGATAAAAAATTTACATTGATTTAATGGGTCTAAAAATTTTAAGTGTTTCTATAGTTATGAAACAACGATAACTTCTTTAATGTTGATGCGAAAGAAATATTCTAGTAATGTTTTAAAAAGAATATATTTTCGATTCATTGGCTTTTTGCAAAATTATCCTCGGATTTTTGCTTCCAAAGTTACAGGTTCTTTATAAAAAGGTATAATATACACATTTAAACGTGAAAATTTGTGGTGTTTCTATAGTTATGAGACGCACTGTATACTATTTAAAGTGTATTTTTTAGCTTAGACCTTTTTAAAAGGTATTTTTTGGAAGATTTATTCTGTTATTCTCGTTAGAAAATTAAGTGCTCCAATCTTTGTTATATTTTTACTATTACATAAAACGAAACTTTATTGTTAATTTTACGGAAAAAATAAATTAATTAAAAAAGAAGCCATACTTTCCTATTTCAAACCTTTTTAGGTTTTTTTAGTAAATTATTCAATATATTCTCTTGAAAATAAAAATAAAAATGTTTCATTATAAATAAATCGCAAAGGTAAGGATATTCTGAGTATTAATACGACCCTGGTAGAAAATTAATCTAGAACTATGTAGATCTATCTAGTTTGCCAAGGAAATAATCGAGGGCCTCGATAAAACTAGATAATTTTCTACCAGGGGAATTTAAAATTGTAACTTAAATTTATCCGACTTTTTCCATTCAAATTTCATTTTTACTGTTAATAAATGACGTTTTATTGCATGGTTAAGAAGTTAGTTTTGTCATACCGTAAAAGTTGACCGTAATAAAACTGTAATAAAACGGATTAGCTCGGAGTCCAGATACCTGACCGAGTGCTCAGTGCACAATGAAGTACAGCGGCCGCCTCGGAAGATCTAAACGAAGGAAGAATCTAACTTAAAATTTGCCGAGGCTGAACATTAACAGTGCTCTGAATTATACAGTGCACGAATTCGCAGTGCGCGGGCTTTGGCTGTAAGGATAAAACGAATATCAATTTAAAATAATTAAAAAAAAATACTTGACAATCGTCATTAGATGTCAGTGTTTTCCTTAATATAATTGTAAAAAGAATTATCATGATTATTAAAATAAGTTTTATTTTAATTATCTATATATAAATAAATAATAAATATTTATGCATATAAATATGTTTGAAAATTACTTGACAATTATCATTAGATTTCAGTGTTTTCATTAATTTAATTATAAAAAAAGTTATCAAAATTAAAATTTGTTTAATATTTATTACAGATTGTATATAGATAATTAAAATAAAATATATATTTATATTGAATTTAATAATTTAATAAAATATATTTTATTAGCAGACCATTTTTATAAAAACAATTTTTTGTTATATAGTTATTTACATATTATTTGAAGTGTATTTTTTAAAAATGAAATCAATAAAAGTTACGAATACTTTCCTATCTTAGGCCTTTTTAAAAGGTATTTTTTGGTTTACATATTATTTAAAGTGTATCTTTTTAATATCCCTTACTACATAAAATCGAAATTAATAAAAGGTAGCAATTCTCCCTAGCTTAGACCTTTTTAAAAGTTTTTTTTGGAAGATTTATATTTATGTTGAATTTAAAAAAATATATTTTATTTGCAGTTCACATTTACCAAATCAAATTTTTGTTATACAGTGATTTACATATTACTTAAAGTGTATTTTTTATTAACCTTTATATAAAAAAGCGGAATTTAATGAGAATTTTTGTATGTACGTACAATACAATTTCATTCTGTTATTCTCGTTATAAAATTGAGTGCTCCAATCTTTGTTATATTTGTACTATTACATATCACGAAATTTTTTATGTACAGTTATTTATATACTATTTAAAGTGTATTTTTTAGCTTAGACCTTTTTAAAAGTTATTTTTTGGAAGATTTATTCTGTTATTCTCGTTAGAAAATTAAGTACTCCAATCTTTGATATATTTTTACTATTACATAAAACGAAACTTTATTGCTAATTTTACGGAAAAAATAAATTAATTAAAAATGAAGCCATACTTTCCTAGTTCAAACCTTTTTAGGTTTTTTGGGAGATTTCACAAATTTTTGTAGACAACTCCAAATTTTCGTTACAGTTATTTACATATTATTTAAATAAATGTATGTTTTTATTATCCCTTTTTTTTCAAAGAAAAAAAGAGGAATTAAATAAATGGTAGCAATACTTCCTTAGTTTAGACCTCTTTAAAAGGTATTTTTTTTAAGAATTCACAAATTTTTGTATGTACGTACAATATAATTTTATTCTGTTGTTCTCGTTAGAAAATTAAGTGCCCCGATCTTTGTTATATTTTTACTACTACATAAAACCAAACTTCACTGTTAATTTTACAGCAAAAATAAATTAATTAAAAAAGGAGCCATACTTTCCTAGTTCAAACCTTTTTAAAATAAATATATTTACTAAAAAATAAGAAATATTGTACTTTATTACAAATGTATCAAGGTATGTATAACAACTGCTATTTCGCTTTGGGTCAATCATACCTTTATCCGTAATAGTTCATTTACTTATGGAATTTACTTACCGAATGAACTTATACAAATAAAGATGTGATAATTGAGCTTATCGAATGAACTATTACGGATACAGATATGATGATTGAGCTTATATTATACTGCGTATTATTTATGTAAATAAGTAAATATACTGTACATTACTTCTATGATCATTAGTATAATAACCTTCATTAAGGGGTCCGAAACCCATTCCTGAGATTTTACCGATCTAGCGTCGGCAATGCAGGTAATGGTGCATCTGGTGCCAATCACTATAACTAATACCGGAGATGCGCACGGTTTTTTAAATTACAAAAAAAATGTGTATCTCGCATAGAGTATACACATGCGTGTTTCGAATACACGCATTTTTTCTATAAACAATCATGTGTATTTCGTATATATACGCGTGTTTCGACTACACGCCATTTTATATAAATGATATGTTTGTGTATTTTGCGTATACACGCGTATTTTGAATACACGCCTTTTTTATATAAATAATAATTATGTGCATTTCGCATATACACACGTGTTTCGAATACACGCCTTTTTTATATAAATAATAATATGTGTATTTCGCATATACACGCGTGTTTCGACTACACGCCTTCTCTACATAAATAATAATAATATGTGTATTTCGCATATACACGCGTGTTTCGACTACACGCCTTCTTTACATAAATAATAAATAATCACAGTAATATAAATTAATAATTAAATAAATAATCCAATGGCCATCTTGAACTTAAACTTGATATGCAAGCCTTTATCATACATTTCAACATATTTGTGTAGTTTAGTGACTCAACTGGAACCACAAGATCTTGTCTGTTCTAAATATATGTTTTTGGCGGAAGTGTTTTGGAACAAAGTAGATCATCTGGTTGTAGTAAATTAATCAAACAATACAAATATGTTGAAATATGTGACAAGGGCTTGCATATTAAGTTTCAAGTGTACACGATGCACAAGGTTTGAGATCTACAATTTTTAATTATTAAAATCTTGAAAAACTGAATTTATATAAACGTGATATGTCCTACAGACTTGAAATATATATATATATATATATATACCGTGTTTTTATAAGGGTGCCATCAACTCGGAAAATTGTAAAATTTTTATATAAAAAAATGTTATATATATATATATATATGGGTCATTCCTATAAATTTCGTCAAATAGATGTCGGGGGGGGGGGGGGGGGGGTCGCCCAATCGGGCCGCCGATTTTTTGTGTAAAAGTACACTAGAAAACATGGCTCTTGGTAAATTTTCAGCCCCCTAGGTGCCCCCTAGCTCCCATAAAAAATTGAATTTTCAAAAATAGCGAAAAAATGTCTTTTTTCAAAAATTCGCACAGGGTTACCTAATCAATCTTTTTTAATTCCAAAAAAAGGGATTTTCTCGTCATAACGTCAGCTTATTTTTCAGGAAAAATAAGCCTGAACGGAAAAGGTTGAAGCAACATTTTCTATGAGGTCGAACGCGAAGCACACATTTTCACGTTTTTTAGGGAGTATAAATTCGTCTGCCATTCAGCTATTTTAAAACATTTTTTACCAAAAAAAATCTTAAAATTTTCTTTGTGAGAAGACCTTCATTTTCGTTTTTGAACGATCTAAAATGGTTGTTCCTAGCCAGAGTTACAGTCCTCGAAAGATAGTTTTTTATTTTTCTATTTTTCGAAAATCGCCATATTGGCACCCCTGTATCTCAGGTCTATCTGCCTCAATCTAGCTGAAATTTTCATGAAAAATAGTCAAAATATAGTAGAAAAAGATGTAATTATTTTGGTTTTGTTTATTTGGGATTTAGCATGTCTACGAAGTCCTCGAAGTTGGGGTTCAGGGCTTTTTTTACCATATTTCGCGTTATACGGCCGACTTAATACGCGTTCCGTTTATCTGAACGGTTCAGGGCGCTCGTCAAATTTCCAATCTTATATAATTTTTACTGTCTTCGATTCAGTGTCAAATGAAGTAATTTTTACATTAATAGTGGATTCATTTAATGGTATAAAGGCGTGATAGTTTCTCGTGTTTGGAATTGTTTTTGCAGCTGTAAATCTTGCCTTTAATTTGCTTGTTCGTGCTTCAACCTCTTTTTCAGAAATCCAAACGAACCTTGAATAAAGCGTAAACATTAATTAATGTCTATATTCTATAAAAATTGACAATTCGCAGTATATTTTTTTGTATAAATTATATAAAAAATTTGAAACAAACAATGACTTATAAAATAGTTTATAAATATGATTTTATAGTAGAATGATTCTAAATGAATTATTTAGTGTCTATGCGATAATTAGTTGCAAATTATTCTTTTTTTATATAGTAATTGAAAATATAGATATTTATAACCTAAAAATTTCTATATTTAAGCCTTGAATTATTAAAAAAAGCCTAAAATTATTAAGCTAAGTAATTAGTTTAATTATTAAACTAATAACTTTTCTGCCACGATACATTAATAATCTGCATTGCATACTTACTTTATTCCTTTCACATGTTCATCTAAGTAATCAAACATCTCTTTTGGACTTAAAATTTGTTGGCTTGCATCTCTTTGCAATGTTGCTTTTCTGACTGCCCGTTTTGCTAGTGCACCTATACCATCGCATCCATTTTTGCCATGACTTGTAGCAAAAAAGTTGTACGAAGTAATTTTCATGTTTAGTTCAGTTTCATGGTAGCATAAATTGATAAAATGATTTCTGTAAAAATAAGACATGCGTAATTTAGATTATATTAAAAAATAATTCGTACATTTATAATGATTGATAAATATACTAACTTATTTTTGTACTGAGTAGCTGCACCATCGGAAAAATATATCACGGTCGTTACCCATGGGCATTCCTCTTTAAATTTTTTAATTACTTTTTCTTGAAAAATGTTCACAGAATTAGCTGTGTGTTTCAAATTGTCACTTATTATACAGAAATTCATAATTTGCAATTCAGTTTTATTATTAGTTTTGTAATATATTACAATTGGATGTAACGTAGCTTGAGTAGAACTAAAGTAGAAGGCCTGAATAGAATCCTGACAAATGAAAGTATAATTTTCTGCAAAGTCCATAATAGCAATGCAAGTATTTAGTTGCAATGATTTTTTACAATGTGATAAATAATCTTTTTGAGCTTCGGCTACAAAATGATGCTCGGTTATGTTCCATAAATCATTGATTAACTGATCGACAAATTTGTCAATTGGTTCAGTAAAACTGCTTAAAACAGCCCTAGATACTGAAGAATTTGAGTCTTTTTTCGTGGTATTAATTGAAGTCCAATTACTGAAAGTTACATCAGCTATTTTTTCATTTATAACTTTATTATTTTTTAAATAATCAAGAACTGCCTTCTTTCCAGGACACGCATTGCATTCATGTAACATGCATTCTTTATTGTCCACAGAACAAACAGAAATGCTTAATAGGTCTCTATAAGATACGTTACCACACACAGCACTTAATTTTAGTTTAAGATTCTGATGTTCACTACAAACACATATTGAATGAGTCCCAGGTGCTCCGGCAAGTACGCACTCTTTTGGCCTTAAACTGGCGAATAATGAAAAACTTGGTATTTTAATATAATTACAGTCTTTAATAAAATTTCTATAAAGGTCACGAACATCATACAGTAGAAGTCTTTTCTGGAGCAAAATTGATTTTTCATCGTTAGGATTTTTTATGCTTAAGCACTCTTTCACACCACTACACATTCTACTATTTGCGTCATCTCTATAATTCTCTGTAATACATTTTTTTAGTTCAGGTGAATAATGAACATGCTCTTTTTCTGTGCTATCAGCTAAAACACCTAAAATTAAATATTATATCTACAATAAATTTATGAGTTTATTATAAAATATTTTGTTGTAAACCCTGGTGGAAGTGAAAAGAAATACTGACAAATAATTTAAAATAATGAAAAATAAAGTCAAATTTAATAAATAATAATTATCGATAATAACGGTTGGAATTGAGACTTTTTTATTTGTTACCATTTGTTATTATTTTTCAGTATTTACTGTTATTTTTCATTATTTTTCAATATTTATCATTATTTATTTGTATTCTTAAATATCAATTATTATCGATTATAATATTGTGGTGCAGCATGTTTAAGAGCTTAACAATGTTATATAAATTGCGCTAAAACATGCACTGAAAAAATTCTGGCACGACAGTTATCCTCGACCATGCATGATATCATATGTCAAAAGTTGAGTGTTCTCCCAGCATTCGGAACACACTCTGGAGACTCAGTTCAATTGCTGCAGTCTAATACATTGTGTAATACTATACATGTTTTTAGTGCAATTTAATGTAATACTTATTCCGCATATAAGTAGATGCTAAATCACTACATATGTTACATTATGAGATTTACGTGTATCAAGTCATATAATGGCTAAGTGGTCTCAGTATGTGAGATCTGATTATAAGTGGTCTTACAATGCATATATAAGAGTATGGTTTTACATATATGCATTGTATTGAATTTGTGTATAAAAACATATTTAATTGTTTGAAGTAGGCTACGATAAAAGTCTTCACTTCGGTTTCTTGGTTGGATCTTTCGCATCCATCCCTATGGCATAGTTGTTCATATTTTCATATACAAAAATAAAAATTACATCAGCTAGCATAAAAACAACTTGATTTATCGTTTTAACATGTTAAAACAAATTACCATGCAAAATTTCAGCCATCTAGGTATGATAGAATTCAAATAAGAGCCAAAATATAATATAAAACAAATACTCGTATCGAAGGCCAAACTTTCTTTTTGCTCTCCTTTGAATTCTATCATACCTAGATAGCTGAAATTTTGCATAATAATTTGTTTCAATCTTGTAAAACAATAAATCAAGTGGTTTTTATGCTAGCTGATATAATTTTTATTTTCATATGAATACCTATATGAAAATATGGACAGCTATGCAATAGGAATGGATGCGAAAGATCTAACCAAGAAACTGAAGTGAGAACTTTTATCGTAGCCTACTTCAACACAATTAAATATGTTCTTATACACAAATTTAAATATCCTACTTCAATACAATGCATATAATACCATAATCTTAGACACGCATGGTAAGAACACTTGTGATCAGATCTCACATAAAGAGATCACTCCCCGAGTTCATCGCTGGTTATTTTGGGCACATATATCTGTTTCTTTTTTGTAATATTTGACACAAAAAAAGGCATTTATCAGTAAGTCCTAAGTCCTGAATACAGAATATCTCATATATACATTTGTGTGTGTATCTATGAGAAAGGTTAGGTCGTCTTAGTGTGCACATTAATTAACTTATAATTAATTGTATAAGTAGTAAATGAAAATAGACTTTTGATTAAATATATCTTTTATAATTTAAGACACATAGATAAGTCTTATTATTTAAACTTTCAATTTTTATAATGTGCATGATAATTGAATCGTCAGGTATTCATTTTTATTTAATTTTGTTGTTCATTGTCGCTTAGTGTTCGTTAGTGTCTTTCATTATTTGTTGTTATTGTTTTTATTAATTTTTATTTCTTGCAATTTAAAAATACTTCCACCAGCGAATATGATTTTTTTTTATTCTTTAGAATAAATGTATATGCATTTACCTTTTTCGCTTCTTAATTTTTGTGATTTATTGAACATGTATCTTGTACAATGAAAATACTTAGAAGCTGTTTTAAAATTCCAATCATTCGGCAATAGAGTAAGTAAACTTATCTTTGTATTAATATGTTTTTCTTTGTTATATTTACTTAAAAGGTTATCTAAAAATCCTCTGAGTACAGCACTATCATTTTGCAACTGTTGAATATTTATCGGCTTAACTATATTATTTTCACATGTATTATTTATAGCATCAGAAACTTTTACAACAATTTCTTGTATAATGACATTTGATTTTATTTCGAGTCTGCTGCTACACAATTTTTGTTTCTTGAAAGGTTGTATATCAAATACATCCAATATTTCGTCAAGAGTTCTAACATTTTGACTATGAGATTTGAATTCTGTACTTGAAAATGTAGGAGTTGATTCACAGCTAGTGCTTGTTGAAATAGTATCAGCTGTCTCGGCAGGACCCAAAACTTCAGAACTTGCATTCCCAATCTCATCAGACTTATACGATAAAATGATGAATAAGCAATTAGCACAAACTTTTTCACCTGGCTTTAACCTTATACTGGATGCAGTATAAAAGTTGTCACTAATTTTTAAGGTTATTACTCTTAAACCACTATTTACATTTGCTTTATGTTTATGGATTGGATCGCAACATTTCTTGAATTTACTTTCATAATAGTGTAAATATTTATGGAGATGATGAGAACAAATCGTTCCACTTGTTATTGCTTCAAAACCTTCGATTCTGTACGACAGAATTCGCAAATCATCTTGACTAAACGATGACAACTGATTTAATTCTTTTTTTTTGTGTAAAAGGTTTCATCGCAATTTTCATTAAGTAAATCTCCAATCGAACAAGCATGTGAATCTAGTGCATTCATTTTTATACAAATTTAACTATTCCGCACATGAAAAATGTTGTAAATTTTCGCAAACAAGCATAAACACACGGTATAATATATATTATGAGCTGTAAGCGACTTGAATATAGCCACGTGAGTTCAGCAGCGTTAGGGTCGTTTCATAGTTCTGATTGTCAGCGGAACAAGCGGATTGAAGTCGTTCCGCAAAATAACTGAGGGCGCGGTCCCATGGACAGAATGAAACTCCGGAACGGATTATCCGGAATGGCGACAGCCAATCAGAGTCGTTCCGTTTGATCCGTTCCGATTTTCGAAATACCCCGTGTCCCATGGAGCATATTTTTCCAGAACACTCTGCTCTATGAAGTAAATTTTTAGAGTGTATGTACTTAAAACTAATTTTGTTTTCAAAAATGTATCATAAAATAAGAGTTAATGATGGTAACTACTAAAATTTATGCACAGTTCATAATATTTTAACATTTAATATTATGATTTGAGGTTAGAATGCAATGACCTCCTGTTCCGAAAAAATATGCTCCATGGGACTGATTGGCAGTCGCCATTCCGGATGATCCGTTCCGGAGTTTCTTTCTCTCCATGGGACCGCGCCCTGAACCGTTCAGATAAACGGAACGCGTATTAAGTCGGCCGTATAACGCGAAATATGGTAAAAAAAGCCCTGAACCCCAACTTCGAGGACTTCGTAGACATGCTAAATCCCAAATAAACAAAACCAAAATAATTACATCTTTTTCTACTATATTTTGACTATTTTTCATGAAAATTTCAGCTAGATTGAGGCAGATAGACCTGAGATACAGGGGTGCCAATATGGCGATTTTCGAAAAATAGGCTATCTTTCGAGGACTGTAACTCTGGCTAGGAACAACCATTTTAGATCGTTCAAAAACGAAAATGAAGGTCTTCTCACAAAGAAAATTTTAAGATTTTTTTTGGTAAAAAATGTTTTAAAATAGCTGAATGGCAGACGAATTTATACTCCCTAAAAAACGTGAAAATGTGTGCTTCGCGTTCGACCTCATAGAAAATGTTGCTTCAACCTTTTCCGTTCAGGCTTATTTTTCCTGAAAAATAAGCTGACGTTATGACGAGAAAATCCCTTTTTTTGGAATTAAAAAAGATTGATTAGGTAACCCTGTGCGAATTTTTGAAAAAAGACATTTTTTCGCTATTTTTGAAAATTCAATTTTTTATGGGAGCTAGGGGGCACCTAGGGGGCTGAAAATTTACCAAGAGCCATGTTTTCTAGTGTACTTTTACACAAAAAATCGGCGGCCCGATTGGGCGACCCCCCCCCCCCCCCCCCCGACATCTATTTGACGAAATTTATAGGAATGACCCATATATATATATATATATATATATATATATATATATATATATAAAATCTTTTTTACTCGAGTTTTTTAATAAAATGTAAAAAAAAATAAAGTACAAAGTTTTTAGTTTTCAAGTTAAGGAGAATGAAATCATAGAGACTCAGTAAGCCCAAAATTAAGCGCTTTTTCCGCTGACCTTTTCATAGAAAACAGACTCTCTTGTTTTGAATATCAGAATAAGTTATGATATGAGGATAAAATTCTACGTTAAAAAGTTCAGCTAGTTCCGGAAAGAAACGAACTTCGCCATTTGATAAATATTTTTAATGTTAGTTATTTATAATATTGGATAGCATCAGGATAGAATTTTATTTCAAAAAACAGCGAAGTATAAAAATGTAGCGACATTTTTTTAATATTTAGAACGTGCGATGAGATAATCATGTTTAGCTAATTTTATGTAGCCTGTATAATATTTGAAAGTCAAGATTTTAGTATTTCGTTGTGTGTGGTATCAAAATTATATTGTGAAGGGGATTTATTCTTAGACTAATAGATAAATAAATAAATGGTTTGGATAGAAGAGTAATAATTATCTTTATTTTTATAAGTGATCTAATAATATAGCTTCACATTTTCATTGACATAACGTTTTTTACTTACATACATTGTTTTTTATTGTTTATCTGTTCGTCATTTTTAAATTTTTAGTGTGATATGATATTTTCTAATTCCAGTCATAATTCATATATATGTATTTACATTTTTCGCAATAACTAAATACTAATGCTTACATACTATTTACTAATTTCCCTTATTTGTTTTATACATATACTTTTTATCATTAAAATAAGTAATTTCATTATTTCACTTATAACTAGAAAATATTATACATTCTGAATAGTTTTTAGCTTCTTATTATTAGACGAAATTTTTGTCATTACAGAAGCCTTAAATTTGTTATTATTTTATCTTGTTTTAGCATACAGTTTTACAAGGAACAAATATTTTAGAGCTTCTATTTTATGTTCACAATAGCCATCTTTGTATTTATCAAACCAATCAGAATAAACTGCTTTTGTATCTTTTTCTGCATAGTTTACTAATGTCTGCAGAAGCTTCTTTTCATGCCAAAGTGGTTCATGATTTTTTAAAAAGGAAGAAAGTTACAAAGAAATCACTTTTTTAAATTTTTCTGTAGGCCTGGTTAAATACGAAATCGTAGGTACATTTTGGTTTTTGTGTTCATACTGTCTTAATGTAATGTACATTTCATCATTATTTACCGCATTTGCAGTAGGTATTGTAAAAGTATCACGACATTTATCACATGGAATTTTTTGAAGACATCGTTGTGTTACATGGCCAACAAAATATGTTATTGCATTTTTTTCATAATGCCCTTGGCTCTCAAATATCGTTTTAAAAAACAGTTCCTCACTAATTTCATCTATTTCTTTCTCTACCACATCCAATGCAGCATTTCTTTCATCGCTGTTATTTTACCATTAAATACTACCTTTGTCTTCACTAACCTGTCAACTAAAAATTTATATGGAACTTTTTCACTATTTTCATTATCCACATTCTTATTCATTACAACTAATGACTGAGTTTCGTCACAGTTGGCATTTCCTCGATTGGAAGTCTGGAGAAAATCAGTTGAAATCATATGACGTATTGATAACCTATAACAAAGGCAATCCCCAAAGTGTGTAAAAGTGCCGTTTCATCGGTAAATGTGAATATTATAAATAAAATGATTGAAATAACTATACATTTTATAATTTGTTGCAATGTCTACACATACAAAATTTTACTTTTTATTCGGTAAGCGTAAAATGCAAAATTACGCATTTGGCGCATTTTCAAAGTTGATATTTTACGGTCTCTGAATGAAAATAGTAGATTGTGCAAGAAGTGCGGTAAGTTACCAATAGCGCACGCAGGCGGCTCTAAGTTAAATCTCATAACCCAATATCCTAATTTTATAAACAAACATTGATTATAATTAATACGAATTTTAGTATTGTAAATAAAAATTATCCGATTTTTTCAATTCAAATTTCTTTTTACTGTTAATAAATGACGTTTTATTGCATGGTTAAAAAATACAATGATTGTTTATTTTTAAGAATTTCCTTTTGTCATAGCGTAAAAGATGACCGTAATAAAACTGTAATAAAACGGATTAGCTCGGAGTCCAGATACCTGACCGAGTGCTCAGTGCACAATGAAGTACAGCGGTCGCCTCGGATGAGCTAAACGAAGGAAAGCTACTGCAGATACGAAATTCAAACGCTTGTTCCGTTTTCTTGAAAACTCTTTACTTGCTGTCTAAAGAGGCTCTCGTTCTGATCCCTTTTCCCGAGCCGCCATATGGTGCGCCAAAGTTTGTGAGGACACTGCGACTGCTTCAAAACGCGTCGTGCCAAAACCACCTACGTTGCCCATCTCTCTACTCATCTCTAATAATATATATCTTGTAACGAAATGAGCGCCAGGTACCAGCGTTCGCACTATAGGCAACGCGCGCGCGCCGAGGGTAGTTACCCAAAGAGAACGCGCCTGGGAGCGCAGCGCTGGCCGCGCCGACGCCTCGAGCGCGACACAATTGATCGAGTGTTCGACCCGCGCGCGTCAATCAGAAAAGCCTTCCGCCGACATTCTTCCCTCGCAGGACATTCAGCACGCGGAGCGACCTGTTGCCGCGAGGACATAACAAGAGGGTAGAGTGACAGCGGTATCTTCCCGTTGTGCCGACAGTGCGAAGGCGCGCCTGAGAAGAGAAAGAAACGAGGCGGAGAAGGAGACAGCGAGAGAGAGAGAGCGAAAGAGAGAGAGAGAGTGAGACAGGAGACGAACGTTCGTCACCACGGAACTCGAGGTAAAGGCTATCCCGCGCGGGTACATTTATATATATATATATATATATATATATATATATATATATATATATATATATATATATATATTATGATCCGCGAACGGCGTACAGGGCTGCCCATCGCGGACACCGCGCCCTAGAGTACGCCGAGGTGCCGAGACACCGGACGCGCGTACGACTCATCGCGAGGGCAACGCGTCCAGCAGCGAACGAGCTGGGCGTGCACCGTCGCTTGGCCTGCGCGACTTTCATATCCTAATTGATGTTTATCGTTAACTTCACCGTTGTTTATTCTATTGTATATATTCAGTGTTCTACTGTTGTTAATTTATTCATTGTTAAATATAGTCTATTCTGTTATTAAAAGATTGACCCGCGTAAATCAATTTTCCCCACGACCCGCCTGCTCTCCGACCGAGTTAGGCAAACGCGGAAAGTAAGTATATTGGCGCGTTGCGACAAGTAACTTCCCGCGCTTTCGCGCTCCTTATAGGTCGCGAAAATCCGTGCGTCGAGGTGACGCCGCACGGAGCTGAATCCACCGGGATTCAGCGAATTTTGCAGCAGGACAGCCAGAGCGGCGGCAGCCAGGCAGAAGCTCAGCGGCGTTGCGCCCCTGGCTTACTCCAGGTAGGGGCACAGGCGTACGCCAGCACTCGTTGCGTACTGTGCTAACTTTGCACGCTGGCAGATCGGCCGAAGGCTTATTAGCCAGGGGCAATTGTTATAAACAGATGGCGCTCTTCCGATATTATTCACGCAATTAATTAATAATTAACGGAAAATATTTAGACAATTTTAAGAAGTGTTAATTAAATAAAAAAAAAATAAATTTAAAACGAATCGTAAAATTTTAATTAAACGTGTAAGCAGGCCAAGCACGCGTACGCGAATCGAGCGAAAAACCGAAACACCGAATTGTACAAAAGTGTGTGCGAGGTAGGTGAGCAGAGAGTGCGAATGAATAATAAATCACATAAGATTATTTTTGCTCTGACTAAAATATCGGCAATATTTTATTAATAATTAATCAACAATTTTCGATTATAACTAAAGAACAGGCCAAGCAAAAGCGAAATAATTATTTAAGGCGAGTCAGAGCGAAAGTAGCTAATCACGGCAGAGAAGTGTGTGTGGAATATAGTAGAGTAGCGCGGCTGCGCAGTGGGCAGTACGATTAGCCGGCTCAACAGCAAGTGTACGAAAAAAAGGGCCCTACGTACGGGACACAGGGGCCCCGCTTCTACAATATTTTTTTTTTAATTACTTTTTCAGGTGCGACTCCAAAGAGAAATTATTGTTTATTAAATATTAATAAAGATAATTGCAAAAATCTTTTTTTAATTTGATTTTTTGATTTTTTTTTTAAATTTTCACATTTTCTAAATTTTTGAACTTTTAATAATTTTCTGGATTTTATTTCGAAAGGTAAATATTTTCTAAGCTTTTTTTTTGAAGCTTTAAATTTTCAGACTTTTTGATTTGTTTTGGATTGTGGAAATTTATGGACATTTGGATTTTTGAATTCTCGGAAAATTTTTTGGATTTACTTTCGAGCGATTCGGATCCTTTTGGGATTTTTTTTAGGCTTTAAATTTTCAGGTTTTCAAAATGTTTTGAATTTTTGATTTTTTAAGAATTTTCAAATTTTTGAATTTTTTGTATTTTCAAATTTTTGATTTATTTTTTTAAATTTTCGAATTATTAAATTTTTGAATTTTTGAGGACTTTTCGAGATTTTTGAAGTTTTGAAATCCTTTTAATTTTTTTTCTGAGATTTTCAAATTATCAGTGGTTTGAATTTTTGACGATTCGAATTTCTAAAGTCTTCGAAATAATTCGAATTGGCAGTTTTTTTTTAATTTTTTTTCTGAGTCAAAATTCTTTCTAAACGAAAGCTGAACTCATTTTTCGTTTCGAAAATCGTTGCGTCAAAACCCACACATTTCTAACTTGCAAACCGAGATTTGAATCCGGTTACTCGAGGTCATCGGGTCAAAACAAAATTGAAAAAAAATCGATTAAAATCACCGGTTTGAAGCGAGATTCGAATCAGAATACTTGGATAGAACGAAAGAGGAAACAGAAACCCGTGATTAGTTCAGAAAAGAGAATAAAGACGATCTTGCGAAACAGAACGCACCGAGAAAAGCGTAACAAAGATCAGTCTGATGATCTGCTCAACCGAGAAAGATCTAATTGCGAAATTTTTTCTCGGGCCTTAAGTGCTTAATACACTCGCACACACTTGCGAAGAAAAGCGAAATCGAAAATCTCGCGTGGCGAGAAACATATAGGAAATTGCGAGCGAAACCAGCAATCTCTTGAAGTTCAGTATGTCCAGCACAACGGAGATAGTTGTAGAGACGTGGCTGACGGAACTGAGTGGTCAGCAGCTACACGAGACGCTCTCTCAGTTGAAAATGTCCACAGAGGGCAGCTATTTCGCACAAGCATACCGCCTGCAGAAATGGTTGCTCGGTAACTACACAGCCAACGATTTTGTGGATGAAGACGATCAAGAGGGCAACACTATTAACGTCAGAGCGCGTCGCAGGCGACAGTTCATTGACGAAACAATAGCGGCCGACATTCAAGAGGGCACGCAGACAGGCCAGGCAAACACGCACAGCCTGACAAATCTGATCACGGACACGAACGTGCTCAGAAACCTGGAACTGCCGCTTCGGGGGCCTCCAGAGGTCAACGAAACGACACCGCCAACCAACGAGACAACAGCCGCTGAACAAACGGGGGAGTCGGCCACACAGCCCAACGAACAGATGATCACGCTAGTGTCAGCACAAGGAACTGAATTCCAAATACCGCAAGATATCTCGTTCGTATTGGCAGATCTGCTCACACAGGTCAAGTTGCTTCAACGACTAGTAGACACCCTGAAACGAGAGCAGATCCTGTCAAGTACAAGGAACGAAGAAATCAGACGCCCAGGACATGTGAATTTTCAAGACACATTCACAATACACGGTGATACGCATCTGGACGATTCTCGAGCTACAACGGCGCCACATACATCGGCACGTGGCGCCTGGGAGGGGGCAGATAGTCGACAAACGACTATAAATGACGACCATCAGCTGCCGAGAGATCGACCAGATGTGCGTAGGAGTGGCAATCCTGGTAACACATCAAGCCCAAGATTCACACCAGGAAGTTTGGACGGGACGTCTAGGTTCGGTTCGAATAAAGATGTAGGTCAAATAGTAAGGAAATGGAACGTCAGGTTCTCTGGCAACAAGAACCAGAGCATAGACGCATTCCTGGCACGAATCGAGGATTGCAACGTGTTGAGCAACCTGACGGGTGATGAGCTTCTGGCAGAGCTGTCTGAACTTTTCACGGACAACGCAGCGACCTGGTATAGGAATAACCGGACGAAGTGGCGGACTTGGAATGACTTCACCACCTCAGCCAGGAGATGGTATGGCACAAGTCGTCAATACCAACAGAGGCTATGGAACGAAGCCAACCTAAGGACACAAGGACCAGACGAACTGGTCCGAGACTACCTCACGTGCCTCATTGGCATAATGAACAAATTATCGCCGAGGCTGGAGTATAGTCAGGAATTGGACCTACTACACCGAAACATGCGGTCGAACCTACAGAAAATGGTCCGCAGGTGCGAGATCACTAGCATGGAAACACTGCTGGACGCCGCCTCAGAT
Organism: Gastracanthus pulcherrimus; assembly: GCA_949152435.1. Classification (NCBI taxonomy): domain Eukaryota; kingdom Metazoa; phylum Arthropoda; class Insecta; order Hymenoptera; family Pteromalidae; genus Gastracanthus; species Gastracanthus pulcherrimus. Next base: position 108,704,148 of record OX424573.1, on the reverse strand, counting down.
GCCGAGCAAACGTTGTAACGAGAGAAAAGCATACGTTTGCCTCCGCCTCCGGAAGCTTCTTTGTTACCCGAGATGGCGTATAAGCCCAATCAAGGGGTAAAGAAACAGAAAGCGGAAGTATCTGCCATTTCGAAGGAAGAACCACAACCTTCGACGTCTGACATCACGGCAATGTTTGTCAAGATGTTAGACGAGAAGCTGAGCCAGTTTCGGCTAATCATGTCGGACAAAGGCGGCGTCACCAGGAACGAAAAGGGCAGGGGGATCAGAACGGACCCCAAAGCGCCCGACAAAGGGGGAAAACCGATTGGGTCGTCAACTCGAACGGGATGGGGAGCCAAAAGGTCGCAACCTCCTGGCACCCCGCCAGGAGGGAGTAAACCAAGGTTTGACCCCACGCAGCCGATGAAATGCTATGGCTGCGGAGAGATAGGGTTCATGCGGAAGCATTGCCCTAAATGCTCAGGAAACGAGCAGGGGAGCAGCTAGAAAGGACCAAAGCCACTCCTAACGAGAAACCGGTCCCCGCAGAAACACTTCCCGTCGTAGCCGAGCCTGTGACGGAGGATGTGGACGTCCAAAAGAAGCCAGGCGATTCTCGTCCAGAAGGAGAGATGACACTGGAGGAGCCTCCGAAAGAGCCTACGGTGACCGTAGCTGCTCAGGAACTCGAAGCTATGGCGACGACAGAGGACCTGGATGCCCTACCACTGCCGAGTCAGCCGACTCCCGAAGGAGAGGCAGGAGCGAAGGCGTTCACCGGCTTCGATTCTTTAGTAGAAGAAGACGAGCTTGTGAGACCGTGGGGAATGAAGTATAACCCCGAAGACGAAACACGATGGTGGATGTCGATCGAAGTCACGGATTATAGGCTCCGAGCCCTGTGCGATCCTGGCGCATCCAGCACGGTCATGGGGGCGGTTGGACTGCAGATGGCCAGCGCACTAGGGCGAGAACTCTCCCTGAAGTGCACAGGACGGGTGAAGCTACCAGACGGTACTCGTCGCCCACTGGTTGTCCATGTTATGCTCCCCATTACGGTGGCGGGCATAACGAGAGAAATACGAGTAGGCATAGTACCTCACTTGGACGATGCGTGTTACGTCGGTGTCAATTTCATCAAGGAATTCAGGGCCATGCTCGACCCAGATACCGACACGATGTACTTCAAGGGTACGGAGGCTAAATTATTATGTGAAGTAGCCAGCTTAGAGGTGGGAGTAGCCGCACTCTCGTCCGTTGGTGTAGCTGATGCCACGGAGAATGAGCATAAAGAGCTGGAAGACCTTCTGGACGAGATGTTGGCAGGTCAAAGAGAGACGTGCGGATTGACGTGTGATATAGAGCACAATATCGACGTCGGTTTCACGAGACCGATCAAACAACGATACTACCCCGTCTCTGAGAAAATCGAGCAGGAGATGCACCAACAGGTAAAGTAAATGTTGGAACAGCGCATAATAGAACCATCTAACAGCGGATGGTCGAGCCCAGTGGTTATGGCGAAAAAGAAGAACGGGACGTATAGGTTCTGCGTCGACTATAGGAAAGTGAATGCCCATACGAAACCCGATGCGTACCCATTACCGTATATGCAAGACATACTGCGGAAATTACGCAGGGCCAGGTATATATCGACGATAAACCTTAGAAGTGCGTATCACCACATACCACTGGGCGAATCTTCCAAACCCATGACGGCCTTCACAGTGCCCAGAAAAGGGCTGTTTCAGTTTGTGAGGCTCCCGTATGGTTTATCCTACGCTGGAGCCACGTTCCAGAGATTGATCGATATGGTGATCGGCAACGAGCTCGAGCCATATGTGCTCGCTTACCTAGACGACATCATCATAATCTCGGAGACGTTTGAAGAGCACAAGCGCTTACTCAGGCTGGTATTAAAGAGGTTAAAGGCTGCAGGGTTAGTGATCAACGGGGAGAAATGCGTTTTTTGTAAGCAGGAGGTCAGATACTTGGGAGTTTTAGTGAACCGGGACGGGATCAGACCCGACCCAGAAAAAATTGAAGTAGTCCTGAACTACCCAGCTCCCAAGGATCTGAAGCAGCTGAGACGATTCTTGGGAATGTCATCCTGGTACAGGAGGTTCATGAGAGATTATGCCACCGTGGCCGAGTCTCTAACGAGGTTACTGAAGAAGAGCCAAAAATATCGATGGCTAGAAGATCAACAGTACGAATTTGAGAGATTGAAAGCGTTGATTGCCTCGGCACCAGTACTTCAGAGCCCTCTACCGGACGAGCAATTCGTTGTAAACACGGATGCAAGTGACACCGGGATCGGTGCGGTGCTCCTACAGGAAACGGAGGGGGGCGAGAGGGTACTGGAGTTCGCCAGCCGAACCTTGAATTCAGCTGAGCGGAATTACAGCGTCCCGGAACGAGAATGTCTAGCGGTAGTATGGGCCATAGACAAGTTCCGTCCGTACATTGAGGGCTACCATTTCAAGGTGGTCACCAGGAGGTTGAAATGGTTATGCGACATGAAAAACCCCACAGGCCGGTTGTGCAGGTGGGCGTTGCGGCTACAAGGGCAGAGTTTTGAGGTAGTCCATAAAGAAGGAAAACTCAATTATGTCCCCGATGCCCTGTCCCGAATGTACGAAGAAGAGGGGGTAACGCTGAGTTCACTCAGCTGGTCAGGAGGTACCAATGACCAATGGTACCTCAAAATGATAAAAGATACAGCTGAGAAAGCGTCGAGAGTGTCATAGGAGACGATGACGCGTGGAAAATGGCCGTGCCAGCCGAACACAGGCGGGCCATATTGAGAGAAAACCACGATGATCCCACTGCTGGCCACCTCGAGCGAGATAAGACATTCGCCCGGATAGGCCAATATTATTATTGGCCGAACATGCACGCTGACGTGCAGAAGTACGTCAAAGAATGCATGGTGTGCCAACAGTGCAAAGTGGTACAGAAGCCTCCCATAGGAATGATGGGTAGGAGGGTCGTGGAAAGACCATGGCAGATAGTGGCTGGAGACATTACTGGCCCACTACCACGTACGAAAGGCGGCTACGAATATATCTTGATATTTCAGGATTTGTTTACCCGCTGGGTAGAGTGCATACCCATTCGGAAGGCCAACGCTCGGACGGTAATTAAGGAATTACATGAGCGAGTCGTCATGAGATTTGGGACTCCCGAAACCTTCCATTCGGACAACGGCACCGAGTTTAAGAACAAAGCCGTTGATGAATACCTTTGGAAGCAGGGAGTGTACCACACCACGACTGCCCCAGAGCGAACATTTACCCGAGCTGGTTTTCGCAATGACCACGGCCAATCACAGTTCAACAGGTTATAGCCCGGCCATGCTGAATTATGGGAGGCAACCGACGCCACCGGGGACTGCAAAGCGTACGCGCGATGAGGAGGCCAAAAACTCTGTGCATGAAGAGCTGTTGCGAGCTTGGCACGTGAGAATGGAAAGGCTACACGAGTTTCATCAGCAGTCAGCGGTACGCTCAGAGACTGAGCGAGCCAGGCAGGCGAAGTACTATGGCGCTGGGCGCGGAGAAGAAACCTTTATGCTCGGCGACATCGTATGGAGAAAGAATAATAAAAGAATACTCTCGTCGGCGGCCCAGGGCATAACGGCGAAACTAGCGATGAAATATGCCGGTCCGTACATCGTGATCGGCGTCCTCGGCGCCAATTCATTTCGATTGTTCGGTCCGAGCGGGCAAGTCGAGGAACTGGTCCAAGCCGAGGATATGAAGCCTTTCGTCCCAGGGGAAGATCCAGCAGAACCTGGGCAGCAAGAAGAAAGAAGATCACGAGAAGAGAAGGATCCGACGGGGATAATGGGCGATGCGACCCCAGCGGGGGTAATCGGCGATGCGACGCCGACCGACGATAGCGTGCGAGATGCGACCCCAGCGGGGATAACCGGCGATGCGACGCCGACCGACGATAGCGTGCGAGATACGGCTCCAGCGAGGGTAACGCTGGCGGACGACGACGGCAACCAACGAGCGAAGCCAAAGCGCGGTCGTCCGCGTAAAGCAGTATACGTCGTCAAAACAGCGAAAGCCGCAACCAAACCGAAGAAGGCGCCGCGCGAAATCGAACCGACCAAGCGCCCGCGAGGTCGACCGAAGGGGTCTGGTAAGAATCGTAACCAGAACTTGCCGGCTCCCACCTCACCGCGTCGCACGAGGAGCAAACGCGACATGCCCTATCAGGGCTAACATCAGAATTGTTCCCTTCTTTCAGATGGAGGCTTCACAGGAGGTCGTTGAGAAGATCGCCGCCGTCTTAGTCAACTTGCAGCTTGGCGAGAAGGTCGAAGGAGTAGTGCAGGCCGCACTACACGTATTCGACCAGCGGTTGAGCGAGCTGTAGGGAGAACGGCGACGTCGGAGGAGACCAGAGCCTCCGTATGGATAGAAGAGCTGGAAGATGACGTAGATGAAGTGCGCTCCAGGTCACCTGGGGTGCCAACTTCCACCGGCTCGGGAGAACACCCGTCAACGCCGGACAGGTCTGCCATTCCATTGAGAATGCCGACCCGAGAGGTAGCCTCCCAGACCGAGCGAGAGGTTCAGCATGCCGCTGCGACCTCTGCTTCGCCAACGAGTGGTGATGGACACAACGGGGACGCAGGTGAGGCCCAACATGCCGCTGCGTCCCCACCGGCCGGTGATACCCCGGCACGACCATCGACCTACCGTGGGTCAGACCCAATCGAAGTGGCATGGCAGGCCACCGAGGCAGCCGTCGTTGAGGCGCGAGCGCTACTCCGCGCATACCGGGTAAAGGTGGTAGAGACGGTCGAACGGTGCGATGAGTTCCATCGCAGCTACGACCAGGCCCGGGAACATTCCGACAAGCTGGTCAAGGTGCATGACAGCCACCGGGAGTTGAAGGAGCACCTCGACCAGTGGCTCCATGACCGGTCAAAGCGCCTGCGAGAACGGAGGGAGGCAGCCGCAGCCAAGGCTGAGGAGGACGCGAGGCGCCTGTGAGAGATCCAGAGCGCGCTCGCAGCACGTGAGGCCGAGGCGTCCCTCGCGAATGCCGAGGAACGGGCCCTCAGGCGGGAAGCCGCAAGGCTGGCCGAGGAGGCAGGGCGAGATGCCGCTTTCTCGAGCTCATCAAGCACAACAAAACCGACCCGGGCGACCCCTCAGGCGCCAGCGGCGGGAGCCCCACGGCAACCACAGAACCCGCCCGGGACAGGCAGGGCGAGATACTGCGCAATATGTGGCCGGTTAGGGGTGCGCACACCGGGAAAATGTCCCGACAAGGATACCCGCCACGCCGACATTATTGCGGGATGGCGGAAGGAACCAAAAACAGAGAAGGCCAGGAGGCCGGAGTAATTCCGTGGAGCGAGTGACAGAAGGTCTTTCGCTCCCTTTGTATATATGTATTTTGTATTTTTTTTATTAAAAAGAAAAAGTGAAAGCTGATATGAGTGAGAAAGTTAGTTGGACCTAACCAGACCAATCCTATCCCCGATCGATCGAGCATTTCGTAGCTTAAGTGGCAGAAGTTGCTTGCGGGGACAAGCAACGTCTGGGACGGGGTTGTAACGAAATGAGCGCCAGGTACCAGCGTTCGCACTATAGGCAACGCGCGCGCGCCGAGGGTAGTTACCCAAATAGAACGCGCCTGGGGGCGCGGCGCTAGCCGCGCCGATTTCTAGAGCGCGACACAATTGATCGAGTATTCAACCCGCGAGCGTCAATCAGAAAAGCTTTCCGCCGACATTCATCCCTCGCAGGATATTCAGCACGCGGAGCGACCTGTTGCCGCGACGACATAACACGAGGGTAGAGTGACAGTGGTATCTTCCCGTTGTGCCGACAGTGCGAAGGCACGCCTGAGAAGAGAAAGAAAGGAGGCGGAGAAGGAGACAGCGAGAGAGAGAGAGAGAGAGAGAGAGCGAACGAGAGAGAGAGAGAGAGCGAACGAGAGAGAGCAAGTGAGACAGGAGACGAATGTTCGTCACCGCGGAACTCGAGGTAAAGGCTAGCCCGCGCGGGTACATTTATATATATGTATTACGAGCCGCGAACGGCGTACAGGGCTGCCCATCGCGGGCACCGCGCCCTAGAGTACGCCGAGGTGCCGAGACACCGGATGCGCGTACGGCCCATCGCGAGGGCAACGCGTCCAGCAGCGAACGAGCTGGGCGCGCACCGTCGCTTGGCATGCGCGACTTTCATATCCTAATTGATGTTTATCGTTAACTTCACCGTTGTTTATTCTATTGTATATATTCAGTGTTCTACTGTTGTTAATTTATTCATTGTTAAATATAGTCTATTCTGTTATTAAAAGATTGACCCGCGTAAATCAATTTTCCCCACGACCCGCCTGCTCTCCGGCCGAGTTAGGCAAACGCGGAAAGTATGTATATTGGCGCGTTGCGACAAGTAACTTCCCGCGCTTTCGCGCTCCTTATAGGTCGCGAAAATCGGTGCGTCGAGGTGACGCCGCACGGAGCTGAATCCACCGGGATTCAGTGAATTTTGCAGTAGGACAGCCAGAGCGGCGGCAGCCAGGCAGAAGCTCAGCGGCGTTGCGCCGCTGGCTTACTCCAGGTAGGGGCAGAGGCGTACGCCAGCACGCGTTGCGTACTGTACTCACTTTGCACGCTAGCAGCTCGGCCGAAGGCTTATTAGCCAGGGGCAATTGTTATAAACAATTGTCCCACCTGTTACAATCTATAATAAATATCTTACGTATATCCTAATACCTATTATAACACATATATCATATATATCCTATCCTAAATATATTAAAGAGAATGAGAGAGAAAGAGAGAGAGGGTGAAAGAGAGATAGATAGATAGATAGATAGATATTCTGTTTATTCATCAATGACGAAAATTCTAACAATTGCATGTACATATATAGTTATAATAATTAAAATATCAGTGAGTTTATACATTTGTTATCTCACATTTAACATTCAATTATTGCGTTTCTTACATAAAAAATAACATTATTCGCTGTAACAGTTCGTCAGTTTATAATATCTAAATATAATGAACTAGTTATAGTCAAATGGCACATCACAGAATACGCTTCGTCAATACATAAAATAAATATAATAAAGATAACAAAATACGATAAAAATAAAAGGAATACATACACACACTTTACGAAAAATTGTACGTAAATCTATCACGTCAAAAAAATAAAAACACACTCATTCATATTACACTCTTACAATTCACGCTAATAAATACATTCATACGTAACACTTAAAACGTAAAATAAATTCAATAAATAACTAAATCAAATAAATAAATAAGTTAGATAAATAAATAAATTAAATAAATACATAAATTTAAATAAATAAATAATTTAAATAAATAAATAATTTAGATAAATAAATAACCTGAATATCAGAGTTAGATTAGGACTACACAGAAATGAACAAAATAATGTATTAACCAATCTCCGACAAGTTCACTTCTGTGTATTCCCGTCACCATGTAATTGTTTAAGGTGCCTGCCTAACGCCGTTTTAAATTTACAAAAAGATGACAGGCACCTCACACTGCTTGGGAGCGAATTCCAGAGGTCCGCACCTTGAACTCTAAACGAGAATAGACCCTTATCGGTGTGCGACCCCGGAACCGAGAGCTCCTTCGTACCACCACTACTTGAAGTCCTGGCCTGCGTTTTATCAAAGAGGGCAGTAAGATATGGTGGCTGCCGCATGACAACCGCTTTGTAAAGCAAGAACCCCATAAAATACTCCCTCCTCACCTTCAGATCCAGCCAGTCCAGTCTTTCCTGTAGGAGGTGATATGCTCATCACGCCTAACACCACATATGTATCTCGCACATGAATTCTGTAAACGTTGTAGTCGTGTCTGAAGCTCTCCTGACACGTCAAGAAGAACCACTGAGTAATAGTCTAATTGAGGTAGTACCAGTGCACATACCAGTGCACTAATTTTAGACTATACAAAGCTCTATTAACTTTCTTACTGACCGCATTCAGTTGCGGCTTCCATGTTAACCTTCCGTCCATCACCACGTCGAGGTTGGTGACTGTATCGACTAAGGGAATGTGTACGCCGGTCTGTATCTCAATGCCTTGCAAGTCAAGGTTCTGAACCTGTTTGATGTTGTGATCAGTTCCAAAGATAATCGCCTTTGTCTTGCCTACATTGAGGCGCAGGCCAGCTGACGATGCCCAATTCGACACTGCTCGTGCTACAAGCGACATGCGACCGATACCATCACAAAGACCATCCAGGGTCACTTGAGTGTAGGTTTTCAGATAGTTAGCGTATAGTATGTGTTCTACACCATCTAAGTCTAGTGCGTCTGGTAAGTCGTTTATGTAAAGGCTGAAAAGCAAGGGTCCCAGGACTGAGCCCTGTGGAACTCCAAGATTGGTGGTTAGCCAACCTGAATCCCCTTTTGTATTAGTGACGACTTTCTGTCGTCTCCCTATTATATATGACTTAAGCCACAGGAGAACACTCCTGGAGAAACCCATGCGCTTCAGCTTACGCAGCAGCTTAGTGTGTGGGATTGTTGTCGAATGCTTTACTAAAATCAACCATCAACAAAATAGTCGATAGTTTTTTGTTGTTGTTAATGCCTGATCTTATGTCTTCCGTCAGTTTTAGTAGTGCTGTCTGTGTACTGTGATGCTGTCGAAAACCAGTCTGCATCGGGTCCAAAGTGTTGTTTTCCCGTAAAAAGTCAGTTTTTTGTTTGTGTACTATTTTTTTCAGGACCTTGGAAAGGAAACTCAGTAGAGCAATTGGTCTTAAATCTGACACCGTATATGGGACAGGCTTCTTCTTCAAAGGCACCAATTGAGCTCCCTTCCAAGTTCCCGGAAAAATGCCACTGGACAGAGAGGAGTTAAAGATTTTAACGATATGATTTCCCACAAACGGAAGAGCCTTAGCCAGTATACTTTGGAGGATGCCGTCTTCTCCTCTGGCCTGCGACGAGAAATAGGCAACAGCCGGGACCACGTCCGAGAAGCTGACTTCTCGGAAAACAAAGCCGTCATCACTGGCAGTGGTCAAGACGTTGTCAAGTTCTTCATCACTTTTACTTTGTGAGATGGACACCCCTACAAAGCGGGCATTGAGCTCTTCCGGCGAGAAACTAGGAAGTTCCTCTCTTGTCTTTGGCAGAAGGCCCAGAGCCTTGAGCTCTTTCCAGATGTCTTTCTTATTATCAATAGCTTCAAAAATTCTATTTTGCAAAAATCTTTCTCTTGTTTCCTTCGTTCGTAATTCAGCTTCTTCTGCAAGGCTCTGATACTCCCGCTACTGTCTGTCGTCTTGGGTCCGCGTATAGCGTCGTCGTACAGAGTCACGTTTTTTGTATAAATGTGTCAGTTCAGCATCAACCCATGGTGGATTCATTTTCTTTTTCGGTGTAAATTCTTTAACGGCGCAATTTTATCTATTACACGAGGGTGACACTGAGCCACTCTAATTCACTATCTACACCCGCCGCGGGACAATCAATCGGCGACCAATCACAGTCAGCTAGGTGAGACAGGAGGTCGTCTTGCTGGATCGATTTAAAATCCCTGTAGCTGAAAGATTCAGCCACAGGGGATGCAGCAGTTTCGACCCCAATCCCGACCTCTATGATGTTATGATGGGAAAAGGCGCCGGCCGATTGTCGCTGCTCAGTACAACGTCATTGTTATCTGTCAAGATCACATCAATCCATGTGTGAGAATCTGTGAGATGACGAGTCGCACCATGATCAACTATTTGAAGGTTGAGATCATCAGCCAACCGCCTGACGAATCTTGCATCGGCTGACGTTCTGAGTAGGTTCGCATTCAGATCTCCCATAATAATTTTATGACTAAAGTATTGCGTATGTGTTGTTAGTTTGTCTGTTAAGTCAGAGCCCTGTAAAGACGGTACGTGTGGTGGTTTGTATACCAAAGCAACAAAGAAGGGGGGGAAGGCTGCCTTGCTGAACACTGCACATTAAGTATTCAGGTATAAATGGCCTGCCCTCCCGTGTGGTTGGAGAGCTGCCTATTAAATTCGACTTGAAAGAGTTATGAATGTACAGGACCAGCCCGCCCCCTACTTTGTTGCGATATAGTCTAATTAATGAATAGTCGTCAATCTGAATGCGATCACTCATAAAAGCAGGGTCAAGGTGCGACTCAGCAACTCCAGAGAGATGGTAGGCAGGACCAGCTGAAAGATGTTGTTTAATCATGCCAATGTGCCCCATAAGAGAGGTAACATTGTCAAAACCTGCTCTCAGTCCCCAATAGCGAATCCCCCAGCAGTGTCTGCAGATATTTAATTTTTTGCGACAGTTTCTTTTTGACCTGTTGACGGAATAACAGTCTTGTCAATTGCACTGACATTTTCAACATTTTTTGTTGTCTTATCTATGGTTGGTGATGGTTGATCAGTAGCATATGATGCCACTATTGTTTGAAGATCTGCCGCAGAAGAAAATTCATGAGAGACGTCGCGATCACGCCTCTTCACTAGGAAACGGCCCCCTGTATGCCAAACGTATTTAAAATTGAGTCTCATCGCAAGGGCCTCGAGACTTCTATATTTAGTAAAAGAGTTCTATGTTAATAATTCATTTATAAAAATTTTCCCATTAATAATCCCATTCCTTGTGTCCTGGTCAAGAGCTGCAGTGTCGACGTCTCTAGCATGAAAGCCAGTGATTAGTTTTTTGGCTCGCATAATTTTTTCGCCTAACGCACTGCTGGACAGGGTAACAACCCATGGTGACCGTCTGCGTTCGCTATTTACATCTTCTGATGTCGCAGCTGTCGGTTCCTCTGACCGAAGCAGGCGTGTGCTTATTATTTCTGATTTCTGTGGTGATAGGAGGACACGGCACAGTATTGTGTGTGCAACGTTTACACGCTTGGAGACATCACCGTCAAATATGTTGGAAATTATTAACTCCGTGTTACCGTTCTTACTGTTTTTACTGTGCATTGTCCCTCCGTCAACTGTTTTCATCCGCGTGCTTCGTGCAGGTGATGCTGGAGCACCATCATTGTCAATATTATTATTATTTATTTGACTAGATAATTTTTTGTTATTTACAACTATGTTGAAGCCGTCATTATTGTTGTTGCAATTGTCATTTGTATCGCCTATATTGCTATAGTTGTCAATTAAATTACTATTGGTAATAAACGCATTATTATTTTTACATTTGTTTGTACTAGTCTGAGAAACGGTAGTATTTTGTATATTGGGGAGCACTGCAATTCGTTGGTTCAATTTTGTTTAGTATAAGTTGGTTATTTTTTTGGATATTTTCTACGTTACTCTCAATATTATTAATAGTAGTTGTATATGTGGTAAAGTTTTCCTTTGTTATTATTTTTTCTATATTCTTTATTATTTCTTTATTGTCACTTCAATTCTATTAATTTTCATAATTAAAATTTGGAAATCAGTTTAAAAAGTATTTATTATAAAATTATCAATTTTAGTTTGTGACTCAAGGTTAGTCTGCTCTAAATTATCTATTTTTTCTAGTAACGTATTGTAATTTACCTCAATTTTGTTTAACAAATTGTTTCTGTCGACGTTACTGTCATGTAATATTTTATTATTGATTTTTAAATTGTCTATTTCTTGGCAGAATAGTTGCTTTTCTTTTTTCATCTCATCCAGCTGGGAGTGTTGTTTCGACAGTTTTTTCTCAATTTTTTGCAGCTTGGATTCAATTGAGAGTGCTAAAGTATGTACTGCTGGTAACGCATTTAGCCTATTAACAATTGCTTCCAATCTGCCTTCAATAGAGGTGCAATGTCTAGCAAGTGCATTGTCAATGTTTTTTGAAGTTGAATTCGCGTACTCCACCAGGCAGGAGACCGTTGTTCCCTTTTTTAAAGCAGTGCTGTCTAACATTGGAATGACGGACGCATTCACGTCATTAACGCTGTTGTTGTTTCTAGAAGTGAAAGACTGCGATGTATGATTTGCAGGGTTTTATTCTGTACTCTTGGCCATGACGTCGCTCGGGGATTCCCCGCTGTGCTCAGCTCCCATGCTGGATGTAGGCGGGCTCAGTGACGTCACAGGAGACTGCGCGGCCAACTGGAGTTGGTGGGCGCGGCCTTGCTCGCCTGATTGGCATGCGCAGCTATTATAGGTTTTTTATTGACCGGAGTGGACGCGGATAGTTCTTTCTCTTTCCCACTCATGTTGTTAGCAGAGAGAGAGAGAGAAAAAGAGAGAGAGAGAGCGAGAGAGAAATTTTCAGAGGTTTGGATGCCGGACGGACAGACTATTTTTGCCTTTTTTCTCTAATATTCTTTAAAATAAGGAATGAAACATATTTTTATTGGTAATATGAAGCAATAGGATTTTTATCACATATATATCGTCAAATATATATTATGCTAAAATGATTTACCAGTTCCAGAGGCTTTTTACAAAATCGCTCCATATAAACTTTTAATATTATGTAGATATCCAAGTGTTTTTTTTTTAATTTTAAGAGACGATTTTACACTTGGAGATCAGTTTTAAGTTAACTAAATTGAAAAAAAGATATTTTGTTAACTTTGTAACCACCTGGGACTTAAAGAGTTAATGAGATATATTTAATAAATAATTAATAATTGAAAGGCATGCGTCCCATTAATTGTAGGACTTCGCCAGTGAATCAACATTTAATGAATTTCGTACCATTATAGCCTCGTTTCTGTGTAATGTAACCAATATTATTAAAACAAAAATATAATATTATTCTATTCTTAAAGTATGAAATAAAACTTTTTTTTAAAGAAAGAAACTACAACGTCTACATCTATATAATATTAAAATTCTACAATGAGTCATGTGTCATAGCTCTCACTTTCCTTTTTAAGAACCCAATTAATTTTGTAAAATTATTGCTTCGTCATAGAGGAAGCTTTGTGATGGAGAAAAAAGTTTTGCTAAAAACTTGTTATAAACATGCTTTGAGATACTGGGAAATAAAATACACTATTTTTAGAAAATGTCTGTATTGATGTATGTGTGTGTATGTGCGCGTCTGTGTGTGTGTGTTTGTGTGTGTGTCTGTGTGTGTGTGTCTGTGTGTGCATGTGGGTGTGTGCGTGTGGCTGTGGGTGAGGGTGTGTGTGCGTGTGTGTATGTGTATAAATCGTATTTAAAATATTATAGATACATTTATAACCTTCCGAACCCTCTCAAGAGAATGGCGGTACCAGGTAAGCGCACGCAGTGTACGAGTGTACGGGGTAGATGCATATATATATATATATATATATATATATATATATATATATATATATATATATATATATATATATGTACCTATAGCAGTTAATATATTCAGGGATGATGGTATTTTTATTGAAATTAAGAGAAGGGTGAAAGCTATTATATAAGCTTCTATACCGATTTTTTATGAAAAAATCGATATTTGTGGTATTGCATTAAAATAATATTTAAACAATGAAAAATCTTCTTTAAACGGTATTAAATAATCTTATGACTTAAAAAGAGTTTTTTATTAAAAAATAAATTATTTTTGACCATAAGATAAAAGTAAAATTCTGATTTTTATAATAAAAGTGTTGTAATCTTGTAATTCATATCTTTAATTTTCAAATTACTCCTTGCGTCTTGACTGAAACTTTACTGAAACTTAGAGGATACATTCTTAAGAGTTTCGATGAAAAGTTTGGAATGTTTTTTCCATTTTTATATAAATAGTATGATTTAAGATGGCTTATTAATTAAAAAACAGGGATTTTTTAACCATTTTTGAGCATTTCTTAAAAATATTTTTGATTTATGTTTGTAATATTAGAACAATTGCGTAAAAAGAATGTCGTTCGAAATTTATGTTTATTATAGGTTTATAAATACTTCAGAATTTTTTTTTAAATTTGTTCGTGAAAGTTATGGTCGGAAGGAGCATTTGTAAGAAGGCTTATTTTTACCAAATATTAACACATTATCCTGCATAACTTTAAATAAACTGGTTTAAAATTATTAAAACTTTCTGGAAAATATATGTATTTACTATGTATAGTTGTGAAAAAAAAATTGGGCAACCTAAAACAAAAGGGAGAAAAGTTAGAAAAATTGGTATAATGTTACATTAATACAATAGAAGATTACTTGATCGATTCTTGCAAAATTTAATCTGGGCACCCTTGAGGTGGAGTACATGTATGCAAAATTTCATGATGGTCGACTGAAAATTGTAGGAGGATTATTAGATATTAAATGTCTCAAAGTCATGAATAGAGTGGTTTCGCCCCAATTATATGTAACATGAATAGCCGCAATGTTGTTAAAATACAAATAACTAAGACAATGTTTCTTATGACCACTATTTATTAATATTCTGATAATAATTTAGGAATGAACAATAGAAGCCAAATATAAATAATCAAAGGTGTTAAAAAATTCATGAATAATAACGGAATTTTAAACTAGTAAAAATCATTAAATTTGCATTCATTTTTCATCACAGTTCTAGTTTATTTTTGGAATAAAAGCTTTCAGAGTTTTTATTAGAAGTATAGGTACTTTCTTTGTTAAAGTATCGCATATTCGAAGTAATATAGCTAATAAATTATGAACGAGAAGCCATTGGAACAAATTGTTTCTAACATCACAATTTTCTTACTAATATTTTATATTTTTTACAGTTCTTTGTGGACCACCTGGATCTGGAAAAACCATGACACTATTTTCTGCTTTAAGGGCTTTACCTGATATGGAAGTGGTTGGATTAAACTTTTCATCTGCAACTACACCGGAGCTTTTATTAAAAACGTTTGATCACTATTGTGAATATCGTAAAACTCCAAATGGAGTTGTGCTCTCACCTGTGCAACTTGGAAAATGGTTAGTCTTATTTTGCGATGAAATTAACTTGCCCGAAATGGATAATTATGGTACACAAAGAGTAATTTCGTTTTTGCGACAACTTGTAGAGCACAAGGGATTTTTTAGAACAAGTGATCAAGCATGGGTCTCCATCGAACGAATTCAATTTGTTGGTGCCTGTAATCCACCTACAGATCCTGGCAGGAAACCTTTAAGCTATAGATTTTTACGTCACGTTCCTGTAATTTACGTTGATTATCCGGGGGAAGTTTCATTAAAACAAATTTACGGCACTTTCACTCGCGCAATGCTTAGGTTGATTCCGTCTTTGAGAGGTTATGCAGAACCATTAACAAACGCAATGGTAGAATTTTATTTAACTTCTCAAGAAAGATTTACGCAAGACATGCAACCTCACTATGTCTATTCACCGAGAGAAATGACTCGATGGGTAAGAGGCATATGTGAAGCAATTAGACCTCTGGATAATCTGTCAATAGAAGGTTTAATACGTCTTTGGGCACACGAAGCTCTTCGGCTATTTCAAGATCGATTAGTAGAGGACACTGAACGGGGATGGACAAATAAAACTATTGACATTGTAGCTTTAAAACATTTTCCAAGCATCAATAAGGAAAATGCTCTAGATCGTCCAATTTTGTACAGTAATTGGCTGTCTAAAGATTATGTTCCTGTAAGCAGACAAGAATTACGAGATTATGTTAGAGCGAGACTTAAAGTCTTTTACGAAGAAGAATTAGATGTTCCATTAGTACTGTTCGACGAAGTACTTGAGCATGTTTTGCGAATCGATAGAATATTCCGACAGCCGCAAGGTCACCTTTTGTTAATAGGTGTTTCAGGTGCTGGGAAGACAACTTTATCACGTTTTGTTGCCTGGATGAATGGACTTTCAGTTTTCCAAATAAAAGTAAGTATATTTTACATACTATTATTATTATTATTATTATAATTCTAGTATTATATTATTATTAATGGTTTTTATATTATTCACTTATATAGGGACTGTCGATATATATTAATATTCTTGTAGATACTAAAGCATTTATACGAAAAAGCCTATCCCGATCCACACTGACAAGGAGAGTGCACACTCTCCTGGAAACGAATTTTGGTCAGACTTTGGGAGGTGGTATCTGGTACCCGAAAATGAAGCCTGGCACCCGTAATTCCTTCTAATGGATCTTTATTATTTTAATGACAAAAGATACCTCTTCTTCTGACCATAACTCTATATTCTTATTATGGATAAATGACCCAAAAGATGATAAAAAGTGGGCCGAAAAAGCTTGAATTTCAGCTCTATTGCGTATAAATATATTAATGTTCGGGCCGTTTGTACTTACAACGGCTCTAATATTTATATTTTCACGCACAGTGTGTTTATCTCTCTCTCTCTCTCTCTCTCTGTCTCTCTCTCTCTCTTTGCCAGATCTGAATCGCTCGCTAGCTGATTTCTTGCAACGAAGGACACATGAGCCCGCTTTCTCCCACTTCCTTGATTCCCGATTTCGGCGAAGCGAGAACAAAAGTAACTGAGCTCACTCTCTTCCGGATTTATCAGAACTATGACAAGTTCAGAACATGAACACACTTCGCGACGTCTGTTTTCGCAACCGCGTTGTAAAGTTTCTTTTCTCATTATACTAAACATTTAAACCTTAACGAACATGTAAATAATAATGATTTATAAAGTGATTTTTTACCATGAAAATCAGTATTACAACCGATTTCCTTTCCTTCAGACTCCATATCCTTTCACCAGCCCTGCATGTATCGGGATATCATTATATGCCTCGCTGCACTTTTGCACGCCGCTATAACCTAACCAATTTATCAATCAACAAATTTAAAGCTTAATTTAAATTCTGGTGTTTTGGCCGGCTAGCCCACGAATAATTAATCTTATCAAATGCTATTAATAATTGAAGATGGTGTCTGAAAATGCATGGAACATTAATTGATTTAAAAGAGTTAAATTTCTTCGAATGTTCATGCATTTTCGGTCACCATCTTCTATGGTAAATAACTTTTCATAAGATTAATATTTTTATATGTAATAGAGCTTAAATAAGAGCTCCATCCGCCTACTTTTTACCATCTTTTGGGTCCTTTATCCATAATAAAAACTATTTTTCAGCAAAATAACGCATATTTCAAGTAAATTACCTAATATCTCAACAATAAGGGCTTATTAGAATGAATTGCGGGTCCCATGCTCAATTTTTGGGTACCAGAAACCACTTTCCAAAGTCTAACTAAAATTCGTTTCCCGAAGGGTGTGTACTCTTCTAGTGAGTCTCAAGATCATCAATGATTAAAAAAATCACACAAAAATCGGCGTGCACCGTTTTGTTTGTAAGGGTAAAAGTAATCTATCTTGATAAGTCGGGCCTTAGGATCTGCTAGAATTCGCAATGTATAACGCAATTTGTATGAAAATTTATAGAAATCAAATTAATTTCTAAATTATGCTAATAAAATATTATTTAAAAACTAAGATAATAATAAAAATTTTCATATGCTATACACTTCGAGCATAGAATGTCGAATATATAAATATTTTATTATGTCACAACAGTCTCGAGCTTAATGTTAACTAATAGTATAGTACTCATACTCTGAATTAAGGATGTGGCCCACTCGAGAATTGTCAAAAATTACGAAAAAATCTATTTTCCAATTTTCCTGTATATTGATTCTATATGTATTTATAATATACATATTAATCATACATATTATTCTGCACACGTAACTATATATATATTGTAACGAGTCACGAATAACTCACATGTAATACAACGCCGAGAATGGGCCAAGTGTCGCCATCTGACAGCCGTGCGCTTCAACAGGTAAGCAAGAGAGAGCAGACGGCGAGATGCCGCCGAGGCCACGGAGAAAGGCCATTATCGCTAATGCTATCGTGCCGCGCACCACGCTTTGGAGCTGCTCGCTGGTATCTTGACGATTCTCCCGCTCCGCAATTGGACGTATACGCACTTGGGCTGTGCACGGTGATTCAGGCGTGCGTGGGTGCAAGAACGTCTGGTGGAGGCGAAGAGCGAGAAGCCTCCAGCAGCAATCGTCGAGGCGGCAACGGGAGGGAAAGCACCGGAGCTAGCGGCCAGTAAAGAGAAAGAGAGAGAGAGACAGAGAGAGAGAGAAAGAGAAGCAGAGAAGCTTCGACTGCGGCACGACTCCGATACTGCGCTCAGGCGAACAGAGGTAAAGGCTAGCCCGGGGGTAATCGCGGTCGTGCGTAAGGGCCACACGACGAACCCACGTGCCGTACCCTAAAAAGAAAAGGGCTCCGAATAGCCTGCGATAGTAGAGGTCCGCGCGTATTCGTAATCCTCTCAGACTCCGGCGGCGTGCTGAATACGCAAGCGACGCTCGACCTACGCCTTACTATTAAATTTATTGTTATTATGTTATTGTTGAGTTCGTCGTAAATTACCTAATTTATTTATTACAGAATATAGTAGTTTTGTTGTTCTTGTTAAATCATTGTGTCATTAATAAACCCGGACCCGCCTGCTCCTCGCATCGAGTTAGGCCGACAAGTAAGGCTAGATTGCTATTCGCGTTACGAAAGAATTAGCCTTCGCGTTTTCGCGCTCCTTCCAAGTCGTAAAAACTAGTGCGTCGAGGAAACTCCGCACGAAGCCGAATCCTCGTGGAAAACCCTGCACAGCTACACCGGAGTAAGGCTACAGCGGCGAGTCGCCGCGGGCTTCCTCAAAGATAAAGATAGCTCGGCTGATAATTACTTTATTATTGACAATTGAGCACCCCTTTATACATGGCGCTCAACGTGGAGCGCTATCTGTAACAGAGTGAGTAATTGTTTAATTAACAATCACTCTCGACCAGTAGAGACTGTAAGGGCATGTACCGTATGCAACGCGCGCGTGCATTTAGGCGCACCGCCGCTGAGCTTCTGTCTCGATGCCGCTGCTCTGGTCTCTCTGCTGCAAAGTTGCCGAATCCCGGCGGATTCGGCTTCGTGCAGAGTTACCTCGACGCACGGAATTCCGCGACCTGAAAGGTGCGCGAAATCGCGAAATGCTAAATACCGCAACGCGTGTAATTTACAGCTTTTCGCTGCCGGCCTAACTCGATCGTGTATCGGCGGGTCTGTGGAGTAAATAAGTTAACGCGACTTTTAACATTAACAAATTAAATAGACTATATTGAATAAACGATAATAATACAAATAGATAACAGTTAATAATATTAAATGATAACAATAATAAATAACGACAAGTAATAACGATGGTAACAATGATAAAACTAATCACGCGTATCGCGGGCGTCTGTTCCCGTCGTCGTTATTTACCGCTGCGAATACAGGGTACGGTACACTCGGAGTGCCACCCTAGACGCACGCGTATCTCCCACCCCGGGCTAGCCCTTTACCTCGTAGTCGACGCTTGAGCGTGACGGTTACTTGTACCGGCTCCTCGATGTCTCTATCTCACTTTCTCATTCTCTCTCTTCCGTCTCTTCAATCCCCCCGCTGCGCCTGATGCGTGTTACCGCGGTCTCCTTCGCTCCGTCTCGCTCGCTCCGCTGTTCTGCTGCTGAGACTCGCACACTTTCCACGAGTAGAAAGAGAGAGAGAGAGAGGAGAGATACGAAGCGAGTCTCAGCAGCAGAGAAGCGGAGTGCGCGAGATGGAGCGAAGGAGACCGCGGCAACACGCGTCAGGCGCAGCGAGGGGGATAGGAGAGCCGGCAGAGAGCGAAAGAGAGAGGGTGAGAGAGAGACATCGAGGAGCCGGTACGAGTCACCGTCACGCTCAAGGGTCGACTACGAGGTAAAGGGCTAGCCCGGGGTGTGAAATACGCGTGCGTCTAGGGTGGCACTCCGAGTGCACCTTTTAAAATCACAGGGGGGTTCACGAACATGGTTGCAAATTTTTTATATGAAAAAATATGTAAAAAAAAATGTTTCTCATATCGATCACTCCCTTCGGTGCCTCGTGTCTTCTGTTATAATTTATTAAGTTTTCTAAGGAGGTCATAAAACGGATATTTTCAAAAAAATTCTACAGAATCCCCTATTAACTATTTTGAACGTATCAAAAAAAGTTTCTACGTCTTTTTACAAACTTTATTAGCTCAATGGATCACCTCTACAGAGCTGAATGTATTGCGTGGTCGTAGCACTTCTAAGGGGGCTCTGGTCAAAAGTTATACACACTTGAAATTTATACAAAAAAATTAGGTAATAAATGGGAGTCTGCAAAATAACTACGGCTAAAATTTGTAATCTCCCACTTACCACTTAAATTTTTTTATAAATTTCAGTTGTGCATAACATTTGACCAGAACGCCCTTAGAAATGCTCCAACCACGCAAATTAAAGTTCTTGGTGTCAGCTTTTATGTAAAATTGCGTACAATTTCGTATAAAGTAAATGACATCAAACTGTAACCAAAATCATTAAAAATGTACGTATTTCAAACAATAAAATTAGGTTGAAAAAATATTATAGCGCCAAATAAATGAATTTTTTTTTATAAATTTCAATTGTGCATAACTTTTGATCAGAACCCACTTACAAGGGACCCCCCCCCCCCCCCCCCCCAACGCGACCTCACCGATTTTGATAATTTTTGGATATGTTGTAGTACATGACAAAATAAGGTACACGTGGTTTTTTATGCACCAACATCCACTTTTAAGGGGTGAAAACCACCCCTAAAGTTTACCCTAAAAAATCAGGTTTTTCTTATATCTCGGTAAGAAATGGACGTTTTTTTAATGAAACAAATTGGAAAATATTTCTCATAAGAAGGTCGGAATATTAGGTGTACTTATGACCCAAGGGGTTGCAACCCTTATTTTATATTTAAAAAAAACTACATTTCTTATCAATATTCTTATCATGAAAAAATTAAAACAATATCGAATATTTAAGTTTATGTGTTTCAGGATTTTTCAAATAACCACCCTCAAGTACCGTTAACTACCGCTTAAAGCGATGTACCACATGTAAATAGTGAAACATATATTATTTTCTTAAAAAATATTCCACGTGTAAACAGAATGGGATTTATCACAAATGCAAATATATTACAATTTCTTCCGCAATAGTAGTACAGTGCGTTTCATAACTTTAAGACCACCCACATTTTGGGCTAAATCAGTGTAGTTTAATATTGTATTGAAAAATCAACTTTATAATCTTGAAAATAATCAAATTTCTCAACATTTTACGCTATTTAGACAATTTAAAAATTTTTCGTAGTATTAAAATAACGAAATATCGTATTTTAGGCTGTTTCATAACAATAAGACCGCTATTAAGTTTTTTTAATTTATTGCTGTGCTCACAATATATATATATATATATATATCACTACTTGTAAGCGCTGATGTATTATTTTTATTTCAATTTAACAATTACCGACAGTACCACTCAGTAGGTAAATGCTTGGATGGTAACTATAGTCATAAATATAAACTGAAACCGTTGGGTAATGATAATTTAAATTTCCGTTAAACGCGTTGTCTATTTCATAACGCAGTAAGTGTAGTAAGTTCAAAAGTAGTCTTAAAGTTTTTAATTTGCAGTTATTAGTTAATGGGCCGAGGTACATGCTTAACCGAAGAAGAAAAAGGAAAGATTTTAGCATATCGCGACTGCGATACGAGCATAAGAGAAATCTCTCGAAAATTGAGGAGGTCAAATTGCGTAATCTTAAATTTTCTTAAAAATCCTGAAAACTATGGTAAAAATAAAAAGAGCGGACCCAAAAACAAAGTTTCTGCTCGTTTAAAGCGCAGAATTATTAATGCAGCAAGCAATTCGAAAAAAAGTTTGAATAAAATTAAAGAAGATTTAAATTTAAATATTTCACGCTCAACAATATATCGTACAATTAAAAGCGCTAATCACCTTGTAAGGCAATCATTACAAAGAGCTCCTCGATTACTAATTCGCCATAAAGATGCTAGATTAAATTTTGGGAAACTTAATATGAATACGGACTGGAATAAAGTAAATAGAACAATATTATTATATTGGTATGTAATATATTATGCATGGCTTATTTGTATGAATATTAAATTCACTGTTACTTTATTTTAAGATTATTTTTTCTGATGAAAAGAAATTTAATTTAGATGGCCCTGGTGGCCATCATTCGTATTGGCGAGACTTAAGAAAGGAGCCTGAATATTTTTCCCGTAGAAATTTTGGTGGTTTTAGCTTGATGGTTTGGGGAGGATTTTGTATCTCACATAAATTGCCTCTAGCTTTTCCTTCATGTAAAATGAATTCACAAGAGTACATTAATTACTGAAAGATCACCTTTTGCCATTTTTAGATAATAATGAAACAGAAGATTGGATATTTCAACAAGATAACGCATCAATTCACGCAAGTCGTGAAACGAAAGTGTGGTTTAACAATAACGATATTATTGTTCTAGCTTGGCCAGCGTGTTCTCCGGACGTTAATCCGATTGAAAATTTGTGGGCTATTCTTGTTTGTAAAGTTTATGCTGAAAATAAACAATATGGTAGTGTTAATCAATTAAAAGATGCTATTCTACAAGCTTAGCAAGAAATTGATGAAAGAATTTTACGAAATTTAGTTGAAAGTATGCGAAATCGCATTTTTGAATTAATAAAAAATAATGGAGGTACAATTAATTATTAAATTAAAAATTACAGTCTTTTGTTACTATTTACAAATAAAACATATTATAATTAAAATATTGTACATAACGAATTAAATTCTATAGTAATATATATATCAAATACACAATAAAAATATTGTACACATAATATTAAGCTCTAATAATAATTATAATGTTTTCATATGCAGCTTTAATTACAATAAATTACATTATTAATAAATCATATTTTTTTAATTCTTTTCCGCATATTATATTTTTTATTTTAGAGTTTAGAAATAGAAAATTTTCAGAATTTAAAAATATAATGACAAATCATAGTTTAAATTAATTTATTGTAATATACAGTAGGAATAGTAATAAAATAATATAACTTTACAGTGGTCTTATTGTTATGAAACAGCCTAAAATATGATATTTCGTTATTTTAATACTACGAAATATGTTTAAATTGTCTAAATAGCGTAAAATGTTGAGAAATTTGATTTTTTTTTTATTTAACGTCGCCATGTTTGTGCTCCCATGTGGTGCTAATCGACGACGGGGGTCTGCGGTATGTTTCTAAACAAAGCACATGTAATTTTTACAGAGGTGCTTGTATCAATCGGCAGAGACTAGGATTCGAACCCGGGTCACCGGCGTGGGAATCCGACACTCTACCAGCTGAGCCGCCGCAGGCCCCGAGAAATTTGATTATTTTTAAGATTATAAAATTTATGTATCAATACAATATTAAATTACAGTGATTTAGCGCAAAATGTGGGTGGTCTTAAAGTTATGAAACGCACTGTATTAAGGGGGGGGGGGTAAGGTATTTAAATTTTTTTTATTTTTGAAACCGAATGCGTTGTATCTCAGAATATTGTGTAAAAATTTCAAGTCGATCGGAGCAAAATTGCAGGTGTTATGAATATTTTCCTACCTGTTGGATTTTCATACCTGCTCGGTTCGAGCGCGCTATTGTTACCTGGCAGCTGCTACGCTCCCTATATTATACCGAACCGTTCCTCCTACTTTTTTTTTATAGAAATTTGAAGACAAGTATAAACATGCTCATACCTGTACCGTATATTTAGTCAGTGTAGAGAATATAATTTAGTTTAGCAGTAAACTTTCTATCAAACAGACGTACACGTGCGCTCCAATCTTTCGCATCATTTTCGTGAAGTTTTGTGGAAAATTATTGCTACAATACCAAAAAAAGTTGTTATCATGCAGCCTGTGTCTTCAAAGAAGGTTCTTTGGGAATCAGTAGTGGATCAAGCGCTCATGAATGGGCGCGATCAACTGATCACATTCGTATAAACCGAGCAGAGCAGGAAGCTGAAAATCAAACTAGAGATGGCAGGATTCGTCGTAGACAGGAGCAAAAAGATGCTTTAGACATCATAGATGACAGCAACATCCTCTATGGACCTGGCATCGATGATTCAGTGTGAGGTAAGCCGATAAATCTCGCTTAGGAACGTTTTATTCCGAATTATTTAGTGTTCAAAACTTTAAAGCGTTTTTCCCAAAACTCAAGTTTTCAAAGTCGGTGCCCATCATAACTTCAAAACTATTGCACCGATCCTTTCGAAATTTTAAACACTATTTCTTTACATAATTTATGAGGTAACGCTGGAGCTTTTTTTCCAAATTCGTTTATATTTTTTATTTTACAATAACAAATTAGCCGTTTTTTGGCAAAAATCGCATTTTTTCATGTAAAGTGTTCCCGCAAAGTGAAAAATAGGAATTTCGAAAATCCCTCCCAGCGTTACCTGGGAAAAGCAATTATCTGACGAACGAACTTTGGTTTTTTGATTTCAGATGATCCAGCACCGAGTTATGAGGGGCACCGCAATTCAACTTTTTTCTGAGACGCTTCCGAATAATTGATGCCATTGCCGTATTTTTCAATATTTTTTCATGAAAATATTTCACAATATTATTTAAATGGACTACAATAATGTAACATTGATTTATAAATAAATTTTAACTGAGTCGTGAAAAAAAATCACTAAAATTTGCCTTTTTTTACACAAATTAACCTTACCCTCACCCCCCCTTAAAGAGGTGAGAAATAGTGACCCCCAGAAATGGATTATCCGATTAAAAAATGGAAAATATTTATCATGAAAAGCAATAACAAAATTAAGTTGAAAAATACATAAATTATGTACTTTATTGTTTTCAAAAGTTATGCTACGTCAGCAATGAAATGTTTATTCTATACCTTTATTTGTATATTATTGATATTCTTATTTAAATTAATTTTCGTTTTCGAGTTAACAACATTTACTATACCTGCATAGGAATACATTTCAAAATTTTATGCAAATGTTGATACAAATAAATACAGTACAAATTTCGAATGAAAGAAAATATTACTCTTTTTATGTTTAACACATGACGATCTTCTAAAATTGTAAAAAAGAATTTTTCGATTGCAATTTGTCAATTATTTAATTACAAAATTTGTCTATACTTTCCATGGTTAAGTTACAGTATATTATTCTACAAAGTTTCGACAGTAATGATAATCTTCGTAAAAATATTTGAAACATAATGATTTTTTACACTAACCAGATCGTATAATAGCAGTATTTGTGTATCTTACTTCGCACCGTATATTGCAAGAATCTCCAAAACTAAAATGATTTTTCATCTATGTAACCACTCTTGTACCAGGAATATTTAAAAATATTTGTATATCTCTGCAGAAAAAGCTGATTGTGCACTAGAGATTAAATTTTTATGATGTTATTTCTTAAATGTAAATTTAAATCATAATCCATTAAAATCACTTGATCTGAAAATTGTCGAATGTAGTTATTCATTCCACACGCGGAACCCATATACATCAAGTAGTTGAAACTTTCCTGTTGTTCCTGTTGGTATTTTTTTAATGTTAACAATTTTATTTTCTGGCATTGATTCCTCTATAACTTTATCACAATGTCCACTCCAAGAATCGAGTAATAGTACAGACTATCGACCTACATTTGGATAAAATATTTTTTCTAATCAAACTTTAAAGAGATCTGTAATTAGAAAATTTATTCATCAACTCATTTTCTATATTATTGCATAAAAGTAATCAAAAATGTGCTCACTTATAGTTAGTTTTCCAGATTTGGATGCTAAAAGTGGTGACAGTAGTTGTCCCGTAGCTGATATAAGTGGTTGTATGGTGTAACTGTGCCTTGTCGATGAAACTGAGTGTACCAGGCATTGCATTTATTTTTATCCTTCAACTGCTAATGTTCTTCCAGAATGCATTTCTAATTGGAATCCACTCTGATCTGAATTGTACAAATTCTGCATTCCAATTGTTGGTATACACGACTTAACATCAACCACAAATGCATTTGCTTTAGTTTGAAGCTCTGAGCCACTTTCCAATGTTTTCCTAGTGATAAACTTATTTACTTTTTTAGATGCTATTCTATGAGCCTTTATAAACATTAATAACCAATTTTTAGATAAATTGAATCTTAAATCTTCAGAGCCAATTTCTTTTTCAGTTTGTAATGCCCATCTACGTATAGCGCGATCATGAATTATTGAACCACTTTCCACAGCAGCTTTAAAATTATATAGTGTATATTGACAAATTCGTGCGATTTTTTCTCTACATCTTCCACCTTTATTAATCGTATGAGTCCAACGTTTTAACTGACTGATAGATGAGACTTTTCTGAATCTTTTTTGTACACTTTCAATACTCAAGTTTTTCTTTTTGTCGCTTCTTCAAAATTCTACGGCTTTCTGTTCGTATTCGAAACTAATTTCTTCATTACCTTCTGTACACTAATTTGTCGGTGCTACGACAGGATCAGGGAAGTGATGTTGTATTTCATCTTCGACTATCTTAGCATCATACTCTTTATATTCTTCATGAAAATCCGACGAATCTTTAATAATGATGTCTACATCATTAAAGTCATTTGTTTGCATCTATTAATTAATATTTGTTTAAATTTTTCTAACAACTG
This sequence comes from Gastracanthus pulcherrimus, assembly GCA_949152435.1. NCBI lineage: Eukaryota > Metazoa > Arthropoda > Insecta > Hymenoptera > Pteromalidae > Gastracanthus > Gastracanthus pulcherrimus. Next base: position 108,677,663 of record OX424573.1, on the reverse strand, counting down.
AATTTCTTTATAATTCATTACGCTATCTGGTATTTGAAAGGTTTGAAAATACGCTAATAATAAATTCACTACGTTTAAAGATTTAATCCTCATCTTTGAATCTAAAATAAAAACATTGATATAATTCTTTATTGCGATTATTTAATAGAAATTTAATTGAAATGAGAAAAAATTGCCATGTACATACTAATACTACATAATATTCAAAAGAGAAAAAAATTAAAATGATTAGAATGAGAACGTTTGCTTGGATAAAGCTTAAAAACGTCAAACACACTATTTTAAAATTAGTGAAAGGAAACTAGTATTTAACATTTATATTTAATATCTTTTACTATTCTTAAAAAACTTTAGAATTAACGTAAATTAAATATTCAAATAAAATTATATATGATAAATGACAGTAAATAAAATACTCACGTGATTGATAAAAAAGATTAGCTGATTATTTGTAAGCGCATCTATACAACTTTTATTTATTATATTTATGTATTTAAGAAATATGTATACGTGTTCTAGGAAACTAAAAAATTAGATACTTTTAGTAGTCAGTGCTATAAGTGACTTTCTAAATGCTTGAATTCTCTGGAATTTTTTTCAATAATAACAAGTTGGGTGAAACTCTTTTCTGCGAGCCATGGATAAGATTAGTATATTTACGATTACATATATCTCTTCGGTGGGCTATAAATATTTATAATTTTGTCGAAATAACTGTAATAAGAATGATGATGAGAAATATAATAAAAAGAAATCAAAATAATAACGAAAAAAATAATAATATTAATAATAATAATAATATTAATAATAATAATAATAATAATAATAATAATAATATTAATAATAATAATAATAATAATAATAATAATAATAATAATAATAATAATACATATGATGACAGCAGTGATTGTAATTATAATAGTAATTCTAATATGCTATATTACAAATATACTCGTATTATATTTTATTAATTCATTATGTATCTCAAAGAAAAATATGCTTCATGTAGGGATGGTTTCAATACATCGATTAACAAATTTCAATACATATCAATAATATTTTGTATTTACATGCGCTTTATGTAAATGAATGTGGCTTGTTTTTTTTTTTTTTTTTTTTTCATTTTATTTCATTTCTGGGGGTAAATTTCCTCTCTCCCTTGACATTACTTTTGCGAAAAAATAGATTCATATTTTAAATTGTTATAAATAACTTTCTGCTTAAACGTAGAATATTTCTTAAGAAAGAAAGACATGTTCTACTTTTTACATGTAGCCCATTACTTCAAGGGATAATTAACAGTACTGGAGGATGGTTATTTGAAAAATCCTGAAACACGTAAACACTCAAATATTCGATATTGTTAAAACGAAAATACATTTCTTGATATTTCTGAATTCATACGCTGATTTTCATAATAAGAATATTGATAAGAAATGTAGTTTTTTTTAAATATAAAATAAGGGTTGCAACCCCTTGGGTCATACGTTCACCTAATATTTCGGTCTTCTTATGCGAAATATTTTTCAATTTGTTTCATTAAAAAACATCCATTATATGCTGAGATATAGGAAGAAAGAGATTTTTCAGGGTAAACTTTAGGGGTGGTTTTCATCCCTTAAAAGTGGATTTTGGCATGTAATAAAAAACACGTGTTATTTTGTCATGTACTTCAACATATCCCAAAATTATCAAAATCGGCGAGGTCGGGTTGGGGGGTTTCCTTGTTAGAAGTGCTCCAATCACGCAATACATTCAGCGCTGTAGAGGTGATCCATTGAACTGCCAAGGCGGTCTAATATTGTTTTTCATAAAGTTCGTAAAATTTCCAAGAAACCCTTTTTTGATACGTTCAAAATGGTTAAGAGGGGGGTTCTGTAGAATTTTTTGAAAATAGTTGTTTTTTGGCCTCTTTAGGAAATTTAATAAATTATAACAGGAGACACGATGCACATAAGGGGGTGATCGAAATGAGAAACATCTTTTTTTTACATATATTTTCATATAAAAAATTTGCAACCATTTTCGTGAACCACCCTGCGCAACGTTTTTTAAAAGTTAGCTGGAATTACGCATATATATGTATAATTTGCGAAAGGCTGATTATCTTCAAATTAATACTTTTATTACCGATCCAAGTTCTTTAGTACAATGCCAATAAATTTTTGGTGCATTTTAGAAATAAAAGTGTTTTAGAAATAATATGAACATTTGTAAAAATTGACTCAACAATTCGCTGCGAGTTAACCAAATTTGGTTAACTCGCAGCGAATTGTTGAGTCAATTTTTACAAATATATACTACAACGAGTATCAACATCCTATTGCAAATATGAACATTTATACATTAAAATTATTAAAAAACACTGAAAAATGGGCTTTTTAAAACGTATACGTTCTAATACGTTTAAGTTTTGTTATCATTATTCTAAAGCAATTCCACACCACGAATCTCTTTATTACGTATATTACAATTGAAATATTCAAGGGATATTGTCACCATCGAATCCTTCATCGCCTGGACTAGTTTGAAAATCTTCATTTTTGGACCATTTTTAACGAATTTGGAGGTATATCTCAGCTTTTAAGGGTACTTTTGATGTCATTCTGAGGTCTTTTTGTTAGTTCTTAGATATAATTTATACTTCTAGATTTCCAAAAGGTTTAGTTTTAATGAACCGAAAATAGATTCTCGACTGGGCTCCATCCTTAATAGCGAACATGACATTCATCATAGTAAACATTTAAGAGTGCGACAGTGCTAATATTATTAGTTCTCTGATATTTATCACTTTCCAGGTAATTAGTTGACAGTATCCGCTTACTAAGACGTTTTCTATATTTGTTAATCAAAGTATTTAAAAGACTTTATATTCGCATATAATGCCTTCGTTAGCAAGTTACGATGAAAACCGAAAGAAAGTGTGTGCACTAATGGTAGACAAATTTCGTTTGGTAATAGAGATGTAAAACGTTTTAAAATTGTAGAAAATCTATGTGCTCTTATAAAAAACATATTAACATTAATTTTTCCCTCTCAAATAATCTTTATCCTACGAGTATTTGTGTATACACAAATCTTTTCTACTACATAGTATACGCACTTTCTTTCGGTTTCCATCGTGACTTACTAAATAAGGCATTATTATATCCGAATATAATTTTTTTTAAATACTTTGATCGATACTATATGCTTCAAGTATATAGCATATGAAAATTATTAGTATCATAGTTTTGAAATAATATATTATTAAGGGGTCACTCTACGATCTCAGCAATAATTTTCAATAATTTTTTTTCATAGAAAAATTTACTTAAAATATACAAACTTTTTACACGTAAAAGAAGAGGTTTCACACTTATAAAATCTATTTTTTATTTTTGTTTTATATGTAAAATCTGGCTGGTCCGGCTGCCTGAAGTTGACCCTACTACAATCTGGTTGACGTGATATATCCATTTTGAAGAGCCTGAAAGCAAAAAAGTGGACGGGTTATTAAAAAATAAACTTTTCGATATAGCCGGGAGCTCAATAAACAAAATCACTTTGACAAAAATGTTATGTAAAAAGATTTACAGGGTAGTTGAATGCCCTGTAAAAGTCCTGTAGAGATAAACACGTTATCTGTACACAGGCCTGGCAATACAAAAAAAAAGAGATACTAAAGAAGAAAATATATTAAAAGTATATACTAAAACTTAGATCTAAACTTAAAACTACTTTAACTACAAACTACATAAAAAATTTTTGGTTTTACCATATAGTATGTATTATAACAAATAATTTTTTCTTCAATTCATAACAGTAAAATAAAAATGCGAAAGAAAACAGTAACCGTAACAATTTAATTTAATCCAATTTTTTATAATGTTCTTATGTGATACATTATCTATATTTAAAATTTTTAATTCATTGGGAAAACTGTTGAAAGTTACTATAGCCTTTTTATAACAATTTTTATCACCAACTTTCTTCTTATAATTCGGTAAAATTAAATTCTTTTTCCTTGTTACACTCGTAGATTTGGTATATTGCATTTTGAGATCTGCATAATGATATTTTATAGCTTCTAAAATATATATTTGTTCTATGCTTAAAGGATTATTTTGTACAATAAAGTTTCGTTTATTAATGATATTTAAATTTTTTTTGTAGATTTTGAACTAAAACTTGATTGTTTTTATAAACTCCACCCCAAGCTAGTATTCCATAGCTTATCAGACTATGGAAAAAAGCATAATAAATCATTCTTAATGTCTCTGTAGACATTATTTTCGCAATTTTGTAAAATATAAATACAAGATACTTTGTTTTATTTACAATGTACTGAATGTGTTTATCCCATCTTAAATTAAAATCTATAACTATACCCAAATATTTATAATATTCTACTCTTGTTATATTTTTATTATTAATTTTAACTTCTAATTTATTTGGGACACTGTCACTATAATTGCCAAAAGTAATAAAAACAGTCTTGTCTACATTTAGTGATAATTTATTTAAAGCTAACCAAAAATTAATTCTATTTAAATACTTGTTCATCTTGTCTTGTGCTTCTATCCAATTATTACCAGTAGCAATTATAGCAGTATCATCTGCGTATGACAAAATTTCTTCCAGTGGGATTTCCTTTAGGATATCATTTATATACAGAATAAAAAGCAGTGGACCTAGGATTGTACCTTGAGGTACACTCGTTTATTGTTTATTAACAATTTATCACTTTCAATATCATCCATAACCACTGCTTGGTATCTATCATTGAGATAACTTGAAAGCAAATACAGTGCCTGCCCTCTAATACCAATACAATAGAGTTTGTTTAGTAAAATTTCATGATCTACGGTGTCAAACGCCTTTGCCAAATCTAGGAATGTTACAATTATCGGTTTACATTTATCTAAATTAGTGTACAAGGTATTAGTTAAATAATTTAAAACATTTCTAGTACTATGTCAATATATTCATATATAAATACATGTTTTTGATTGAATTTGTACATAGGCTTTTTTTACATCTGTTTTAAAATAACATCTTTTGAAAAGAAAATCTGATACGATCAAATGATATTAATATATTTTTAGAAGTCTTTTTATATCGAGCTTAAAATTTAAGTATGATAAAATCATGCGATTAATTATAAATTTATAAATGTATGAAAAGTGTTTTAATTGAGGAGTGGTAGAACAAAACCGGATAATTCAAGTTTCGGTAATAATTGTATTTATCTATTATAATTTATTGTTGTCTTTATATATTTTACATTATTGGATACTTATACTTAATATTTTACCATAAAAACAACACTTTAAGATGCACTTACTCCATAATAAACAATATTAATTAGATTGACATTTAAAATTGCAATTATCCGATTTTATTCCGACACTCCACAATTATAAAATAATGAAATGTACTTATACGATTTTTACACTGATTTTCTTGTTTATTACAAGTTTTTTTTACTCCTAAATAAATAATGTATTCTGAATAGTATTAATAAAGTAGTCACAAATAAAATAAAAGTCATACAATTTAAAGTTTAGTCAGTTTAAATTTCCCGCCATTTCGTGTTCATTTTGAAATGCAATGTTGCCGCTTGTAATAGACATGCGCAGAAAGTATTACAGAGTGTAGTAAATCGTTAGTTTATACACTTTCATCATTATTATTTCTCTATTTTGATCTACTACTCACAATTATTTTTATGCCATTGTAATCCTCATAAACCAGTGTATAACCACCTGTTTTTTTGTTATGATTTAGTATTTTACAACATTACTACAGAATAATTACTCACAGATAATGACAGAAACGTCATAAGCTACGTGTTGTACAGACTCATTTTACAACTCTTTTTTCATTATAATTTAGTCGATGAGCTTATGATTTTTGGAAAGCAATAAAAAGTTTAACATTTAAAGTATATTTCCCGCATATTTTTAATGTGATTTAGTATTTTTGAAAAGCCGCTCGAGCCACCTTAAGTAATGCAACATCAACGATCGCATGGGATTCATTTATGCATAGATCCTTATTTTGTTACTCTGTGTTTAAAACTTCTACATCCTCGAATACTTTAATTAAAATACTTATAATAAAATAGAACTCAAAAGATAATAAACTCTGTAAAAAGCCTTGCGCCTTTGCTGAAGTGCTAGAATCAATTTGAGTGTCGTTGGCCTTATTTGCACAGAAAATAATACTGTTTTCATAATTTGATTTATGAAAAAGGGACTTTAGAGATTTTATTCGCACGGTCCATCTGAAAACATGATTTTATTTATGTTCAAGTTAATGTATACCAGGTAATATATGAGTACACAAAATAATTATACTATTTTCTAAACTGATTAAAAAAATTATTTTAGGAATAATAAAACGAATTGAAATAATAAAACTATTCAAATGTTGAATAATATTTTATGATTGCTAAAATGTATCATTAGTACAAGATTTATTTATGACGTTGAAGAATTAGAAAAAAAATGTTTTAGAAAGTTGGAAATTTAAATATCAATATAATTTATAAATTACCTTGTTGGACAAAATTGAGTTAAAAGTGGACTATCCTCTGATTTTAAATCTTTGAATTCTTGGAGCTGCTTCAGCGAATATCGTATAAGATTGATCAACTCTTTTATAGTTCCAATCACATTTTTCACGTATATTAAATTTTCTAACGAATCTTGAACGCTGAAATTCAACAAGTGAGCCGAACAATGAACGTATAACGCTGGAAGCTCGATTTCGCGAACACGCGTTTGTAGACCAGATATTCGCCCACTCACATTTTTGGCCCCGTCATATAAATATAAACATAGCATTGTCCTCTCAAATTATAAATATCTATATTTTCACTTGCAAAAAACTTTGTGATTAATTTGAACAAAGTTTCTGCTTTTGTATTTTCCAAAAATCCCATAAAATGCTCGCTCAATGATAATGCATCATCTACAAGACGTATACAAATCGAAACTTGTTCTATCTTTGAAATGTCCGACGTTTCATCCATCATTGCAGCAAACTTTTCTACGAGTCTTACTTCATTTGATATTATTTTTCTAATTCCATTGGCCATCAAATTCATTATATCATTCACAATGGTATTGTGAAGCCATTTGTAACTATCACGGGATAGCCAGGCGTTTAGTTCAGGAACGTCTTCGCAACGCAAGACTAGAAATTGGTATAAATTATATTGTCGATCTGCATGCCCTCTTAATGATAATCCTTGCGTTGCTAAATATTGAATGTTTCTAAATATTTTAAACAGAGCCATTCGGCTTTCAAACATCTCTTTCTTTTCAACTGAAGATATTTGTTTTAAGACAGTCGGTTTTGTACTATTTAAGAGCTGTATTACAACACTTTTATGTAGGTCACATTTTTCATGATTGTTGAAGGCAACAGTTGCATTCTTCCATGTATGAAACCCTGCCTGAACAAATGCCTTTTTAGAAGTAACGCAGTTATGTGTTTTTGAAAGAGGTAAACTTTTTGTTATTACTCGGTACAAATAGAACAAATCACACCATTTTTAGTGTTATGATATTCTATCCATTTGTAAAAACTCTTTATAAATTATTTTCAACTTAGAATTAAGAAATATGGAAAATATTTATATATTATTTTTTACACATGAAATTAAGATAAATAATACTGTAAGTTTTAATAACGTAATTTGTAAATTTAGACAAAATTATTAAGAATCGTAAAAATGTATGTAAGCTTAATTATAAAAAACAAGCGTTTAGTTTTTCTTATTTACAATTTGTTTTTCGCAAAAACTGACACATATTTAATATTTTATAAACTTACCAAATACATTTTTTGTCTGTGAATCCGTCTGTTGATGTTTTTCTTTTATTGTCGAATTTTGCAAGTTATCTGAAACATTTTCATTGTTCGTAGCCGATTCAGCTACTTGACTAGATGTAGTCGTCACATCAAGTTGCGATGGGTATTGTTTGACTTGTGATGAGTTTTCTTTAATTTTTGAAGCTTTAATTTTTATAAGGTATTTGTCCATTGCGACATTAATTCACAATTCACTTTGTTACATATACACTTATATTATATCTAAATTCGCGTGTAATTAGACTGAATTCAGTAAAAGAAACTAAAAGCTTAGCGGGCTTATAGGTATACATTAGACCGTATAAACCCATTATCTATACCATACCGCGAAATTCAAACTTATAATCATACAAATACTCTAAATCGTCTTTCTATTCTTTAAAAGTTTTTAAGTTAATTTATTAATATTTTTTTTTAGTTTTCTAGGTCTGGTTTTCCATACCCTTAGGCTAGCAAGGTCTGGTTTCACCAGAGCTACCATACCCAACTTGACGCTCCTGCTTTTTATAGTTCTAGAATTCGAAAATTATATGCTATAATTCAGTAAAATTTATACTAAATATTATTTACATATAGAACTGGATTGTTGTATATCTTAAAGTAATACAATTACCAGCTTCTTTAAAATCAAGAATAAAATGTCAAAAAGTAGAGATTTATTTGTACGACGATAACTTGAGTAATTCTATCTCTTATCACCCCTTTCTGAAGTTACTCGTATAACGTTACGTGTGTATTTTCACTGAAATTTTGTTATCAAATAACTTCTTCCCATTACGTTTTTTTTTGTTTTTCTTTTGGGAAAGTGGTCAATGTAGTTGGCTAGCAAGGGCTGCGTAGGTTGGGATTGGGCATAGAGGAGGTGATGTTACGAGCGCGCGTGTCGTTCTCATCGCTGTTCATTGTTTATTGCTGCTGTAAAAAATTCTGACAAAAGTCCTTACAATCCGGGAAAATAACATAGCCAAGAGATACTCAAAAGCTACCATTCTGAAAATTTTTAGCAAGATTCGTGGGGGTTTACTCCAGTTATCATGACCCATTGGGGAGAACGGCGTAATGCCGGTCACTCGCTAATTTCGGTCACTCTTATTTTCAATAATCTAAACATTTTTAGGTAATAATTCTAATAGGATATCAAACGCAACATAATATGCAATTAATTTAATGTCCAAGCAACCGTATATTCAGTTTTATTAAGGAATTATACACAATCAAAGCTTAGGCCTACATTTCTTATAAGAAATCTGGTCTATAAAATAAGCTTTTATGCATATTATTTGTTACTTTATGCAGTAGTTTTTTGCAACTTTATTAATTTGAACAATCTAACAATACGAAGTAGTGAAGAGAAAAGAGTATAAACTTATTGCTTTTTTGTTATTTCAATTTAAATTACTAAGCAGAATTGGGGTAATTCCGGTCACAATGTTATTTATATGATGCTCCCGAAAGTGAGGCTAAGAAAACGTTGCGTTGCGCTCTCAGGTAGGACAATTTTGCTTAAGTGTTTTTGATTGAACAATCGTTATGATATTACATATTTCACTGTGTAAGTGCGAATAATAATGCGACGGATCATATGAAGATTTATATAATTGATTTAAAGAAATTTTTCACCTATAAAAGTTACTTTTTAAGAGTGACCGAAATTGTACCAAGTCTGACCGGTATTACCCTTTGATATGGAGTAAATCCGGTCAAAATGCTCTTTTTTATTTCGACTTATAGCTTCGTTGTCGTAATTTATATATTAAACCAATAATAAATATTTAAAGTCAATGGTTTGAACTAACATAATAATTATTTGAAGTTAAAAAAAAACAAGTTGAACGTAGAAATAACAAGCACGTTTGCTTAGATGACCGGCAATACCCCGTTCTCCCCTACATAAAGGAATATTTTATATAAAATGATTTTTTTTCTCAAGAATAGAAAAATAAAATAACTCCAAATTTTTACTGAATATTCTACTTCGTATTAATAATTATCTCAACATTTTTCAGCGATTTTCCTTCATAGGTTTTTGATATATAACTGTTTGAGAAAAATAAATTTCGGGACGGAAAAGATAGATAATTTTATGCTTTTTTAAATGGCCTTACACTAAATCGATGACGATATTTCGAACGTATCAAAACACAAAACTAATATCCAAAAATCGAAAAATTGCTAAGAAAAACTAAAAACGACCCTCGAATAAAAGAAAATCTTTTTGTCCCCACATCATGCAAAAAAACAAAGAAATTAAATCAAGAAAAATTAATTTTTATCGTATATATCTTGAGAAACTGCCGTATATATACACACGTTCACACACACGCGTACACACACACACACACACACACACACACACACACACACACACACGCATATTCACACACACATACACACACACATACACACACACATACACACATACACACATATAAACACGCACACACACACAAACTTTTTTTACTATTACAAAGTTTTCTCTTGAAGAAAGCAAAATTAGCAGAGCATCATCACAGCACAGCGAACCCTTCTGATTTTGAGAAAGATAATGACATCGTTATTCAAAAGAGCGTGATTCCCGACTGAACTTCACATACTTATGTAAACTATTCGTTCATATTGTCAATATATATATATATATATATATATATATATATATATATATATATATATATATATATATATATATATATATATATATATATATATATATATATATATATATATATATATATATATATATATATATATATATATATATATATGGGTGGTTCTCTGACAAATCGTGCGCGAAAAAAAATGGATTTTCCAAAAATATTTTTTTTATGTTCCTATAGTATGTATGAGTATCCCTGAATTTTTTCAGATTTTTTCCATCATTATTTTCCGAGTTACAGAGGGTCAAACTTGGCCATCTAAGCATTTTTTGCATTTTTTGGCCATACAAATTAATTTATAACTCCTCAGGGAAGCATTTTTCACAAAAAACGTATACATACTTTTTTTTTGTAAAATTTTCTGTAGTTTGCATTAAAAATACTTGCAAAGTCATATATATATGTTATAACTATCTTATATGCCAATTAAACCTTAAAATGCTGATTCTGAGAGTTCGATCAAAGCCTCGACCACCAAAAAATTCATGGAGATACCTTTTTATAGTGCAAAAGTCCCAGTATAGGTCCCAGAATGGAGGGGAGCCTGTATCTTAGTCTAAAAATTAAGATAATCATCAATTCATGCTAAAAATGATTAAAATCATAGTTAAAACTTTTTGGAAAATCCATTTTTTATATATATATATATATATGGGTGGTTGTCTGACATCGTGCGCGATTTTATGTAGTAAGGGATATTAAAAAGATACACTTTAACTAATATGTAAACCAAAAAATACCTTTTAAAAAGGTTTAAGTTAGGAAAGTATTGCTAACTTTTATTGATTTCATTTTTAAAATATACACTTTAAATAATATGTAAATAACTATATAACAAAAAGTTGTTCTTATAAAAATGGTCTGCTAATAAAATATATTTTATTAAATTATTAAATTCAATATAAATATATATTTTATTTTAATTATCTATATACAAACTGTAATAAATATTAAACAAATTTTAATTTTGATAACTTTTTTTATAATTAAATTAATGAAAACACTGAAATATAATGATAATTGTCAAGTATTTTTCAACCATTTTTATACATAAATATTTATTATTTATCTGTATATAGATAATTAAAATAAAACTAATTTTAATAATCATGATAATTCTTTTTACAATTATATTAATGCGATGCTAAAGCCAATGTCACCGAAAAATACGAGGAACCCTTTTCTCATTTAATTTTCAATTTTCAGCAAATATCTTTATGAAACGTTATTCTCCTAATCAAAAACAACAACTTACCATAGAGATATTTTCTCAAAATTGAAAATTGAATGAAATAAGTGGTTCCCCGTATTTGACGGTGACAGGGGGTTTAGCATCACCTTAAAGAAAATACTGAAATCTAATGACGATCGTCAAGTATTTTTTTTAATTATTTTAAATTGATATTCTTTTTATCCTTACAGTCAAAGCTCGCGCACTACGAATTCGTGTACTATATAATTCAGCGCACTGTTAATGTTCAGCCTCCGCAAACTGTTAAGTTAGGGTCGTAGCGCTTCAATGCTATTGGCTGCCGTGGCAGAGATTTTGTATAGTGCGCCTGGTCTAACTGTATGTAGATAATATTAAACCCCATGCAATTAATACAACTAAAAATTCAATCACTACCCTTTAAACATGACTGCCCGACGTACAAGCTCCTTGAATATTAATCTGGTATTTTGCTTTCATTGGTCTGAAATAACTCGCAATATTAACATACAAGATCTGTATCAATATCTGAAACTCGGTATTATTACTGAACAATGTCCAGTCTACGGCTGTAGAAAAATTTGTAGAAGCATGTTTATTACTGTTGTACAACAAAAAATTTTATATTCACAAATTTATCTTATAATAACAATAATATTCTACATTTTTTATTAATGTTCTTTAACATGTGTTTGTACAAATAGCAACATGCTCTTTTCATACTTGGCGGGTCCTTACGTTTCTGTTTATTAGGTGAATAAACCATATATTGATACCTAACATAAATATTAACTGCCTGTGTTAAATTAAACATTAATTAAAAAATGTTTTACATTCTCATAAGCAAACGCTTTTATACCCAAAAAATCTTTTGACTTACAGTTTATGTTTACGATTAACGGACGTAGCAATATAAACAATTCTCTAGTACTTAAGGATAACTCCAATGCAATACTTTCCTAGCTTAGACCTTTTTAAAAGGTATTTTTTAGAAGATTTATATTTATGTTCAATTTAAAAAAATATATTTTATTTGCAGTTCACATTTACCAAATCAAATTTTTGTTATACAGTGATTTACATATTACTTAAAGTATATTTTTTTATTAACCTTTATATAAAAAAGCGGAATTTAATGAGAATTTTTGTATGTACGTACAATACAATTTCATTCTGTTATTCTCGTTATAAAATTGAGTGCTCCAATCTTTGTTATATTTGTACTATTACATATCACGAAATTTTTGATATACAGTTATTTATATACTATTTAAAGTGTATTTTTTAGCTTAGACCTATTTAAAAGGTATTTTTTGGAAGATTTATTCCGTTATTCTCGTTAGAAAATTAAGTGCTCCAATCTTTGTTATATTTTTACTATTACTTTATTGTTAATTTTACGGAAAAAATAAATTAATTAAAAAAGAAGCCATACTTTCCTAGTTCAAACCTTTTTAGGTTTTTTTTGGGAGATTTCACAAATTTTTGTAGACAACTCCAAATTTTTGTTACAGTTATTTACATATTATTTAAATAAATGTATGTTTTTATTATCCTTTTTTTTTAAGAAAAGAGGAATTAAATAAATGGTAGCAATACTTCCTTAGTTTAGACCTCTTTAAAAGGTATTTTTTTTAAGATTTCACAAATTTTTGTATGTACGTACAATATAATTTTATTGTTATTCTCGTTAGAAAATTAAGTGCTCCAATCTTTGTTATATTTTTACTACTACATAAAACGAAACTTCACTGTTAATTTTACAGCAAAAATAAATTAATTAAAATAGGAGCCATACTTTCCTAGTTCAAACCTTTTTAAAATAAATATACTTACTAAAAAATAAGAAATATTGTACTTTATTACAAATGTATCAAGGTATGTATAACAACTGCTATTTCGCTTTGGCTCAATCATACCTTTATCCGTAATAGTTCATTTACTTATGGAATTTACTTACGGAATGAACTTATACAAATAAAGATGTGATAATTGAGCTTATCGAATGAACTATTACGGATACAGATATGATGATTGAGCTTATATTATACTGCGTATTATTTATGTAAATAAGTAAATATACTGTACATTACTTCTATGATCATTAGTATAATAACCTTCATTAAGGGGTCCGAAACCCATTCCTGAGATTTTACCGATCTAGCGTCGGCAATGCAGGTAATGGTGCATCTGGCAATGCAGGTAATGGTGCATCATAACTAATACCGGAGATGCGCACGGTTTTTTAAATTACAAAAAATGTGTATCTCGCATAGAGTATACACATGCGTGTTTCGAATACACGCATTTTTTCTATAAACAATCATGTGTATTTCGTATATATACGCGTGTTTCGACTACACGCCATTTTATATAAATGATATGTTTGTGTATTTTGCGTATACACGCGTGTTTCGAATACACGCCTTTTTTATATAAATAATAATTATGTGCATTTCGCATATACACACGTGTTTTGAATACACGCCTTTTGTATATAAATAATAATATGTGTATTTCGCATATACACGCGTGTTTCGACTAACCGCCTTCTCTACATAAATAATAATAATATGTGTATTTCGCATATACACGCGTGCTTCGACTACACGCCTTCTTTACATAAATAATAAATAATCATAGTAATTTAAATTAATAATTAAATAAATAATCCAATGGCCATCTTGAACTTAAACTTGATATGCAAGCCTTTATCATACATTTCAACATATTTGTGTAGTTTAGTGACTCAACTGGAACCAGAAGATCTCGTTTGTTCTAAATATATGTTTTTGGCGCAAGTGTTTTGGAACAAAGTAGATCATCTGGTTGTAGTAAATTAATCAAACAATACAAATATGTTGGAATATGTGACAAGGGCTTGCATATTAAGTTTCAAGTGTACACAATGCACAAGGTTTGAGATCTACAATTTTTAATTACCAAAATCTTGAAAAACTGAATTTATATAAACGTGGTATGTCCTACAGACTTGAAATATATATATACCGTGCTTTTATAAGGGTGCCATCAATTCGAAAAATTGTCAAATTATATATTTTATTAATATATATACATAAAATCTTTTTTACTTGAGTTTTTTAATAAAATGTAAAAAAAAATAAAGTACAAAGTCTATATATATATATATATATAAAATCTTTTTTACTCGAGTTTTTTAATAAAATGTAAAAAAAAAAATAAAGTACAAAGTCTTTAGTTTTCAAGTTAAGGAGAATGAAATCATAGAGACTCAGTAAGCCCAAAATTAAGCGCTTTTTCCGCTTACCTTTTCATAGAAAACAGACTCTCTTGTTTTGAATATCAGATTAAGTTACGATATGAGGATAAAATTCTACGTTAAAAAGTTCAGCTAGTTCCAGAAAGAAACGAACTTTTGCGAAATTATCCAACTCCATAAGAGGGCAGGCCTGGGTTAAACCTAAAGTAATTTTTTTTATACGTGTCAAGAAAACTTTTTATGCTTAAAAGCAATCATAATGATAAATATTTTGCAATATAATACTTAATAATATCTTAAATTTTATCGTTGTAAAACCTCAAACTCTTGATCCTACACGTCATAATACATCACTATTTAGAATGCCATATTTATTCAAGGAATTTTGTTCCTCATACAATCCTACGTAACATAGTAAACGAAAAATTTTTTTCGACGGTTATTCGTCTCTTTTTGATATGTATTACAGAATGAGCGTATCAATTTTTCGTTAAAATGTTTTTATTATTGTTTTTTGTAGAACCAATCATTTTTTTAAAATATTAAAAAATTAACTTTCCGTATCTGTCCGACTTATTTCCGAAAATGTCTTGCGATTTACCGCTTTTAAATGCAGAATTCTTTTAATTAATATGTAACGTACAATATGCATTTAAGAGATTTACTTAATATTTGTGTTATGTGGAAATCGTGCGATTATTTACGTTCTTTTGCAAATTTTGAACAGCAACTCCGAGTGGCGTGCAAGAGTACACAGGGCATCAGCAGTATTTTTTTTATTCCTTTCTACCAACCCGTATAAGCATCTAGTGCCCTTTTACGGAACACTCTCACCGCCTATGTATGGGAGTGTTTGATCGTATTCCCAACCTTTTATACCCACTGAATTCTCGCATTCACCCAGGGACATAACCTGGGACGTGGAAAAAACTTGACAATTCAAGAAAACCCACGCCAGGAATCCGCCGATAGGAAACTAAAACTTAGGCACCGGACGAGTCGGTGTTCCCGAATGGTCATCCTAACACACATATTTTTACAATAATTTTGTAAGACGAAATCGCTATTTATAATACATTTTCCACACTGCATGCGCAAAGTGCGATTTTGCGCACGCTGTATGGAAAAATAGTGTACGCAACTAGTGTACGTAGGTGATCTCGCAGTCGTGCGAGATTACCTACGTCGCGCACGCGATGCGTGATGTACTATTTTAAATAAGTCTTATATATTATAACAATACAGTTATAAGGTAGACTGTGTGGATAAAATATGGAGACCGGAGAATTTGTTTAGAATCCTTTTGTTTAGAAGCGAAGAAGTACCACAGGATGCCGTAAGGAAATACATACACGGTTAGAAAAGCGCTGTATACGGGATGTGATTAGTCGCATGCTTTGCTTTGTCGCCTACAGCGTCGCACTACTGAAGTCCTACATAGTGTAGTACTCTACTATTCTGCAAGTCCTACTCAACGAGCTTAATATACACTGGACTTTCTGCTACATCTCTACCAAACTTTTAAGTACTTTACGGTGACCACATTTTTTCCATCATCCTATTTATGATAATATTATAGGGGTAAGTGTCTATACCTGCAAAAAAGAGAAAAATGATTACTGTTTATGTGTGATATAGACCAAAGTAATTAAAACAAAATTAGTTTAATATTTTAAAATATATTTTAAAAAAATGATTTTACTCCTGTTAGACCTCTACATCTTGCACATGACTTAAGTTAGCAGGGCTTAAGGGGAGGTCGCAGCTTATATACAGTAACGTAGTTACCGACAATTTCGTATTTTTCAATATTTTCATTCAATTTTATTTATTTTTTTTTTTTCAATTATCTCAGTTGTCCGGTGTTCCTTAGTAGATTGAGAACGCCGGATAACTAAAGTGTTTAACTTTTATGAACAATTAAATTAGAATAATGTAAAATTCAATGCAGAAACCTGTAATCGGCTCCAACCAAACGTAAACGTTTTCTCTGTAAGACGTAGTCCATATAAGTTTATCCATCAATAATATTGTTTCTATTAAGGGTCTTCTTGGTTGTGACCATTAACATGTAAAAACATTTAGGCAGAAAGCTAAAAATGTTATCTAACATAAAAAGAATTTAAGTAGTTGCTAACTTTGTATAAATTATACTGGTCATAACCATAAACATTATTATTTTAATCAATGATCCCCATAAATATACTTGTATGAACTATTGCTTACAGAGAATATCTACGGAAAACTCATGTAGGAGAGAAATTAAAATATCGAGGCTGAATTAGTGCTAATTTGAACTATGTACAAGATAAAGAGCTGTAAGAGGCAAAACAAAATTTAATAGAAGTGTATTTTCAAATAAAAAACTCATTTTTTAAAATTACCTTAATTCTTTACATATAAACACTACTAATTTATCCTTTTTGCAGTTATTTACATCCTTTTACCCTGTTAATGATATTACAAATAAAACGTATTATTGTCTCAAAATGTTTTAAATAAACTAAATTTATATAATTAAGATGATTGAACAATTTTAACCGAATAGAAACCGTACTAAATAAATTTAGTCCTGTACTGTAATTGGCTACCTCCCCCCTCTCCTTCTAACAAAATGAATTATTCTACCTTCCCATTAAACGGGGAAAAGCATATCTAAGCCTGCTAATAAGAGAAAAGTGATTTATTTTAATATGTGACAGAGTTAGGTTATTCAAAAAATGAGTTCTAGGTTTGAAAATATACTTCTAATAAAACATTACTCCTGTTAGAGCTCTACATCGTAGACATAACTCAAATAAGCAGTGCTGGAACCTAAGTGAATCACTTTCACTCTTACATGAGTATGCCGTACATTTTCTCTGTGTGGGATGGTCCAGACAAGATTATCCATCGATATTATTGTTTCAATTACGTGCCTACATGGCTGTGACGATTAACATGTAAAAAAATTTCAGCACAAAGCTAAAAAAGTTATAAGTTACTGATAAATCAAATGCTTTATAATAAATTTTAATACTATTTTTTAATATAGTGTAAAAAAATTAGATAGTCTCTTTCTTTTTATAAATTTTAGTGGGCATAGCCATAAAAACTATTATTTTTAATAATAAACACCATAAACATACTTGTATAGACCATTCCTTGGAGAGAAAATCGACGGAAATTACATACAGGAGTGAAAGTGATGTACCGAGGCAGAACTAGTGCTAATTTGAACTATATAAAGAGCTGGAAGAGGGGAAAAATGTTGTAGTAGAAGTATATTTTAAAATAAAAAACTCAACATATAATATAACTCAATAATATAACCTACATTCTGTTACATAGAAATAAACACTACTAATTTTTCCTTTTTGCAGGCATACACATCCTTTTACCCCTTAATAAATGACAAATAAAACATATCATTTCAAAATGTTTTATGTAAACTAAATTTAAAATTTTGATTCAGATGATTCAAGAATTTAAACCAAATAGAAACTGAACTAAATACATTTTTAGTTCCTTATGAGCTTAAAACAAACTCTAATTGGCTACCTCTCCCCTAAATGAATAACTTTCACTTTAACATGAGTTTGCCGTACGTCTTCGTTGTAAAATATGGTCTTTACAAGTTTATTCACCAATAATATTGTTTCAATGAAGAGTCTACATGGCTATGATGATAAGCATGTAAAAAAATTTCAGCACAGAGCTAAATAGGTTATAAATTACAGAAAAGATCAGATGATTTTGTTTAATTTTAATTCAATTTTTTAAATATAATGTAAAAAAAAGTAGGTAGTTGCTTGCGTTTTATACATTTTATTGGTCGTAGCCATAGAAACTATTATTTTAAACAATAATCACCCTAAATATATATTTGTATGGACCATGCCTTGTAGAGAAAACGCACAGAAAACACATGTAGGATAGAAAGTGATGTACCAGGGCTGAACTAGTGCTAATTTCAATAATATGTACAAGATAATGAGCTGTAAGAGGAAAACAATGTTGTAGTCGAAGTATATTTTCAAATAAAAAACTTCATATAATACTACCTTCATTCTGTTCAGGATGTCCACAAATCCTTAATTATGAAATTCCAGGATTTTTCCTGGTTTTCCAGGGGAAAAATGGTTAAATTTCCAAGATGAATTTAAAAAAATGGTGAACATAAATTGCATAAACTATAAATAAAAAATTGTACTTAAAATATAAAAAAAGCTTAAATAATAATCATATAATAAAATATATATCATAAACCCAACCCCAAACTAGGCATTTTCCAAAATAAAATTTCACACAATAAAACTGTAATCGGTAAGCCCTAAACCTAACTAGCCTAAGATAGGATATTTGCAATATTAAAAATGAAAAAAATAATACCGTAAAGTATAAACTTAAAAACCCCAAGCTGAATATTTTGCCATAATAAAGTTTTAAACGATAAAACCGCAAATTCTAAGTTATAAGCCCAATGAATCCATGCTGAGAATCAATGATAATAATAATTTAAACGACGAACCGTAATCTCTAAGGCCTGAACCCAACCCCAAATCCAACTAGCTCGAACTGAGCATTTTCTATAGTAAAAATTAAAATAATAAAATGACAAACCGAACAACCGAAATCCAACTACCCAATGTTGAGTATTTTATAAATATCAAGTTTTTAGCTAATTTGACAGGGATCCATTTCTCATTGATTTTGTGCAAGGACGTTTAAATGGTGACCATACACCCTTTATAAACCCTAAACGCAACTACCCCGTGCTGAGTATTTTGGATTAAACATTTCTTTTTAAATATAACCATTGTCAGTTGGATTTATGACATGGGATTTATGGTTTGAGCATTTAATGTTTTATTATGGCACAATGTTCAGCTTATAATAATTGAATTTAGGCTTTAGGACAACAATTATAATTACAACACTGATTATTTATTAAATAAAACAAATAAAATTTTATGACACATTTATAAGCTCTACATTTGTAAGAATATTTTGGGACCAGGTAGAAATCAACAAAGGTATAACCATTCAAAGAAAATAATTAGCATTGCTTCTAATGAAGAACTAAATATTCAAATGCGTTTTTCTCGCATTTTACGAGAACAAATGTATTTATGCACTGCTGCATAAATAAAGAGCCTAGAAATTTCCATGATCCGAGCAAAAATTCGAGGAGTTTTCCCTGATTTCCAAATATAAAATGGAATTCCAGGAGAATTCCCGGTTTTCCCGATTTTCGCGGACTGTAAAAACCCTTTATATGCTGCAAGTTTTACTGATTGCTCAGGTGTCCTGCCATTACACAGAATTTAACGAGACCCTGAACTGCAATCCAAAGGTACAAAACTCACGTTCGATATCCTCGGGTGCTTGTAATGCTCATACTAGCTGGATATCTGTAGCACTGATGTATCAACATCTCGAACAAATCAGTCAGCGTTACAGACCTTTTAGTGATTCCAATTGATAGTAATTCCAAGGTTCACAGCTACGACATCTATTTTGTGCAGTGGGAATGTCTTGCATTTCCATTCTAATGGACAAACCTGAAAATAATATTCAATAGAACATTAGTACCTTTCCATATATAAAAAACAGTTGGAGTTTTTCTTACCTAATTCAGAGAAATAAATTGGACATACAGGTCTGCTCAGGCTCAAATGTGTATATTCCTAGCGCTCATCAGTCCCACTGCATCTGCTCTAGGAAAAGTACATGTAAATTAGAAAAAAAGAAAAATAGAGTAGTTAATTATAACTCTCATACCGTGTTAAAACCTGCAGACTTGCTGTGGACACTTTGATGCAGTATTTCAGCATAGACTCTGTCTTACTTCCCAGTGGCAAAAATACATCTTTTATTGGGCATACCTAGAAAAACACTGGGATCACTCAATTAAATAATCAGCTTATGTACTAATTAACAGGTCCTACCTAGATATTAACAGTAGACTGTCGTTAAATCACAAAGATTCATAGCCAGCAGTACCAACACCACCGAGAGGCAAGCAAGGGCATGCCGGAAATCAGCAGGGTCTTGGAATGCTACGAGTATCTGCCACACAACAGGAGCTTCAATGAGAGCTAAATAGCCAAAGCCAGCTTCAACAGTAGAGTCATTGAGTGCTGGGCAAGCACAGTACTCTCAGTAGCTCCAAGAAGCATGCATATGTACGCAGGACTTCACTAGGGCCTCGGACACTACTCCTTACACACAATAGCAGCTTCAAGGATGCTTGAATAGTCAAAAGCCATCAGTAATAGTAGCGCCATCAAATGTTGGGCAGATACAGCCAGCCCGACCACCAGCTCCAAGTAGCGTGCAAAGGCACACAGGGTACCAGCAAGGTCTTCCAACGTTGGACGTGTACGTTACTCAGCAGGAGCAGCTCAAGAGGTCTAGACAGGTGCAGCCAGCATCCAAAGAAGCTGCAAGACGCATGCAGTGGCAAGCTGAATTCAAGCAGGACCTTAGAGGGCTGTGTATGTTTTACACATAACAATAGCAGCTTCGAGGATGCTTGGGTTGCCAAAGACACTAACAGCAGCGTCGTCGAGTGTTGGGCAGATACAACCAGCACCATCAGATGCTCCGAGAGGTGAAAGGGCAGACAGAATATTAGTGGAGCCTTAGAGGGCTGTGTGTATCTCACACAGGCAGCAGCAGCTTCATGAAAAGCTGTATGTATATCATTGTAAAGGCTCCAGCAGGCACAGTAAGCACTATTAACACTACCAGCAGGACACCAATAAAGCCTTAGAACACTGTGGGTGTCTCTCACGTTACACAGTAGTAGTGGTTTTAATAAAGGCTAGATAGGCGAAGCCAGCACTAATAATAGTGTCATCAAGACTTGGGTAGACACAGTTAGCACTGCAACACATCAGCAACTCCCAGAAGCTTATAAAGGCTCGCAAATCACTAGTGGGGCCTTGGAATGCTGTATGTATCTGTAAGAAAGCAGCAGCTGCATCATGAAAAGCAGTTGCGAGAGGCGTGTAATTGCATGCAGGACTCCAGCAGGGCCTTAGAGGGCTATGTGTGAATCATACAACAACAGCAGCTTTGACAAAGGCTATGGAGTGCTCTGCTTGGAATCCATCATGCAGTGGCAGCAGCTTTTACGAGGTCTTGGACAGATGCAGTTGACATCAAAAGCTGCTACAAAAGGCATGCAGTGGCACACAGGATTCTTTAACTTTAGCTTAAGCTTTAACAAGGGCTAGATAGCTGATTTCACGACAACTAACAGCAACATTGTCAAGGGTTGGGCAGGCACAATCAGCACTACCAGTGGACATCAGTGGAGCCTCAGATTGCTGTGTGTATCTCACATAACACAGCAGTAGTAGTTTCAACAAAGGCCCGATAGCCAAAGGCAGCACTAATAACAGTGTGATCAAGAGTTGGGCAGACACAGTTAGCATCGCCATTAGCTATTAGAAGCTTACAAGGGCAGGCATGATACCAGCGGAGCCTTAGAATGCGGTGCTCGGAATCCGTGATACAGCTGCTTCAATAAGGTCTGGTCAGATGCAGCCAGCACCAATAGCAACGTCGTCGAGTGATGGGCACGCACGGCCAGCACTACCACCAGCTACAAGCGGCGTGCAAGGAAACACAGGACACCAGCAGAATTTTCGAACCCTATAGGAGTGTTGTCTAGGATTGGCATTACCACCACCAGCTGTCCCAGATGCCCAGAAGGACACGCACGACACCACCTACACACACTGTTTTTGTTTACATGTCAATAGGATGCAAACCGCTGTAGCAGCAACAGGCCAACGAAGTCTCGCACTACTGTACAGAAAAAACATTTTCTTCTAGAAAGGAACAATCCTCCTCATCACCATACTCGAAGCGGATCTCCGTTACAATTACATCCGTACACTGCCTTACCGTGCCTTACGTACTTCGTTTACCTCTCTCTCCAAGACCTGAGCAGACGACCGGCCGGCCGAAAATTAGATTGCGCTGAGACCGTGATTTTACAGCAGAAAAAACATTTGTCGCCATCTACCGCTTTTCAGCGGAGCTAAACTCCAGTATCTTAATTTCCAAAATAGCGTCTATCCAGAGCTTGTATCACCTGAAAGTCCGTTGCACTTGTTCAACCGACTGTGTCGGTAAAAGTTGGGTTTGACACCCCCTTAACTGACGTAATGACGCAAAATTTCCACTTCCCATTATCAAGCAGACCTCTTTTTTTGTTATTAGTTTAGATTAGGTTAGATTTAAGTATATCTTTCTCTATCTATCTATATCTATCTATCTTCACAGGTCTTCACTCTATATATATAAAAACTTGAACTCAAATCCCGATCTCGAACGCCTACTTTCTCGAACGTAAACGGAAGACAGAACATCTCGAAAGCGAATCACGAATGAATCCGGAAGCTACGGGGGGAAAAACCGTCGCCGAAACTCAATGTATAAATGCTTGGGTGCTAGCCATGCGGAAACCATACTTTCCTCATGGCGCTCCCGCGCCATTTGATATTTGAAAATCGGCTGTGGTGTGACGGGTAGACTGTAGAATCAGTGCGCGGCAAGACGATATTGGTGGGATGTAGATAGTGATAGCGTAGTGTTAATGAGAAGTCCAACGGGGAAAACCAACCGACGTGCTCGAAGGCTTGCATAGCTATATTGAATTATAAGTTATATGCGATGTTATATATATATATATATATATATATATATATATATTTGCGACCAGATTATTATTATTATTGTTAGTTTGATATGTGTATTTATTTATTTATAAAATAACATTTACACATTCAGGGTGTGAGTAGCAACATTTCCTCAAAGTTCTGTACATTTTAATTTTTGAATATGCTCACTTGACATGGAACCACCCATTATATATACACTAAGGGGTTCCCCCTTGCTCGCTCTGCTTGCCGATCCCCATGGCAAAGTTTACGCCGTCATTAAAATAGATTTTATATAGTATTTATTTTAATATGTTCAAGTTAATAATATTAATTTTTTTTTAAATCTATAGTTTGAGAAGATTTTAATAATAGGTAATGTATTTTATTAATTATTAAGTCATTAAAATAGATTTTAGATAGTATTTATTTTAATATGTTCAAGTTAATAATATTAATTTTTTTAATAAAAAAAATGTATAGTTTTAGATGATTTTAATAATAGGTAATGTATTTTATATAGAATAACCTAATAGGCAAACGTTAAATTGTTGAAAAAAAAGCAAACTAAGATAGTTATTTTTTTAATATAATTAATACATTTAATTCAAGCAGAAATTTAAGCGTAAAAAAATTAAATCCAAAATATATAAATCACATTTTCTCACATCATTACGGCGGTACTGTTAGAAATACGTTCCTATTATTGACACTTATGAAATAAACTACTTTGCTATATTGTACATATATCAATATTTAATTGTCGAAGTTTTTTCTCTTTTTGGACTATTTAAATTCAGGAAAATTATCGATACTGTCACAGATGAAAAATTGCGAGACTCGGGCGCAAACTGTAAGCCTCTGGACCCGGAATCAGAAGCTCTCAACCGTCGCTGCCACCATGAATTCCGTCTCCTTATCGTCTTTATATGCGCTATCGCATCACTCTGTGATTGATAGCTGATTGTATTTAACGATACAAGATTCAGTTAAGATAAAATTTTTCAATTTTTACTTAAATCGCACTAGTTTCTATTTCACGTTCAATATTTTACGAATGATAGAATAAACATTATTTAATTGATTTAAAGGCCTTATTGTTATTTACATCATCTCGAATTTCGGTGTACAGTAACCGGCATAAACAAATTCTGTTTTAAAAATTATTAGTATAATTGTGCACTTACTGAAATCAATGTTATAGTTATTTAAAAATGTTTTTTTTTTAATTTGAGTTATCAACATTTTATGAGTATAACGTATCATTATCTAGAAGATCTGTAACATACATATTTTGTATGCAGTTACAAAAGTTATTATTATTTAAAATACCTATATTGAGAGTAGAACGGGATCGGCTAAAGGACGGAGACTCTCCGACATACTTAAGGGGACTTAAATTTGTATGCTATGGAAAGACAATAATATCTGAAATTTACCGTTGTAAAACCTCAAAATCTTGATCCTACACGTTACAATAAGTCAGTATTTTCAATACCATATTTATTAAAGAAACTTAGTTCCTCACACGATTGTAGGTAACATAATGAACGACAATTTTGTTTCGCCGGTTAATCTATTCCTTTTGACATATATTACAAAATGAGCAGAGCACTTTTTTGCTAAAATTTATTTTATTATTTTTTTGCGGAGTTCCAATCGATTTTTTGAAAAAAGTTTAAATATTTTTAAACAATTGATTGGATCTATGAAAAATGAAAAAAATATTTTAACGAAATAGTGCTCCACTCTTTCTGTAATACATGTCAAATAGAGTCGAATAACCGTCGAAAAAATTTTTTTTTTTGTAACACAAGCACGATTTTTGCGTTTTTCTGTACATATTAAGCGGACATAAAGGACAATTTTTTAGACCGACGGGCGCCAAAGTGACTTTTGCGTCCGCTAAAGTTTTTCGGAAAATTTCTATTATATATATGTGTATATATATATATATATATATATATATATATATATATATATATATATCTATATATATATATATATATATATATATATATATATATATATATATATATATATATATATTTAGCCCCGCTTCATATGCTAGAAAAACGCAAAAATCAATACATGCGTTACAAAAAAGATGGTGTGCACGGGCAACGTGGGCTTCTTTAGACCGAGTGTGGAGATTGCAGTACGAGTCGAAGGCGAGTGCGTTTGCGAGCCGAAAACGAGTCCTGCAACCAGACGAGGTCAAAAAGTACACAATATACTATTTAGTTAGTGATAGCTAAGAGCGGAATCTCGGCTACTGCTTGGCTGCGAGCGCAGCTCGACTGCTGTCGGCCGCTTTCGGCTGTGTTCGCCGCTCTGAGCTTGCGCGATTCGGCACGAGACTCGACTCGCCGTTGGGGCACGCTCGCTGTGTCTTCTTGGCTCGGCAAGCTTTACTCAGCCGCCGCTCTCGAGCGTTTTGATGCTGCTACGATGTTTTCTCCACTTTCGCGGTATTGGACAATTCTCCGCGCCTCAAGAGGTACTCGATCCCCCCTTGATTATGGAGCATGAATTGCATTCATCCCATTTGTTGCATTCTGCGTACGTGTCGCCTCGTACGGTATTTTATCCAGTTCCGTGCTATACTTCGATTTCGTAAAACTCTCCTGCCGCTCTCCGTACCTTCCGCCTTTAATGACTTTTCTCATTGTCTTTCATCTGCTCGACCTTTGGCTGTGTTTTGCTCACATTGATACGTAAAAATAAAATAAACGGAATCGTCTAAGTATTTCTGCTATTTAAGTGCGTAATAATTCCGCTCTACTCTTAAGGTGGCAGGCCTGGGTTAAATCCAAAAAAGGACTTTTTTTACGAGTCCAGAAAACTTTTTATATTTAAAATCAGTCATTCAGAAAAATGTTATGCTATCCATACACAATAATATCTTAAATTTACCGTTGTAATACCTCAAAATCTTGATCCTACACGTCACAATAAGTCAGTATTTTCAATATCATATTTCTTAAAGAAACTTTGTTCCTCACACGATTCTAGGTGATATAATGAACGACAGTTCTTTTTTCGACGGTTAATCCACTCCTTTTAACATATATTACAAAAAGAGCCGAGCACTTTTTTCCTAAAATTTATTTTATTATTTTATTTCGGAAATCCAATCGATTTTTTGAAAATATTAAAATTCTTTTTCAAAAAATCGATTGGATCTCCGAAAAAATATAAAAAAATAAACTGTAGCAAAAAAATGCTCCGTACGTCCATGCAGCAGCATCGCAGTGGTACGAGTCCTCGGATTTAGTCGAGATGCAATGCAAGAGAGAAGGATGCACGCGCACGTTCGTTAGGCAATACCCCCTGTTGCTAACTACCAACGGTCAACGATTACATGAGACGCAGCCATTAAGATGCAGACGAAGAGAAATCGACCAATCAGCTGATAGAATAGTATATGTGTCGAGAGCATATGTTAGGGTGACGTTGCCCATGAATAGGAGCTTATCCAACAGTCTTCTTCCGATCATCGATCGCAACAGGTTGTCTCGCGCCTTATACTAGGATTATCGCGACTTTGACTTTTATTTTTCTAATACAACGTAGAGTTACCGATTAATTTCCGCAGAATATCGAACGCGACGGGACGGGTCTATTGAAGTGCGTGCGGGAAAACGGGAAAATTTGTAGTTATTGAGCTCGCGGATTGCTAGACGCAGCAAACTGTGAGACACGCGGATTTACCGGCGAATTGGCATGCCGCCGTGATAGCATAATTCTCGTTACATTCAGTGCGTTTCGTTTTCCCGTGGTTTAGAATCCAGAGTTCGGCGATCAGAGTCCAGCGAACTTCGAGGAGGCAGCCGGCGAACTCAATCTCGGGTGATCAACATAAAGATCTGCTCCGTGTAAGAGTGTTTCTGCCATTACGGTGGATAGCCAAATCGCGGCGATTCGTGAAGTTCGAAGCACTCGAGCTTGCGTGAGGGATAGGAAGATTGCTCAGCTAGATTTAGATTCCGTTCCATTTGAATATCGATATAAATACATTTTTCCTATTACGACCTTCTATTTCTGTTTCATTATTTTAAATTGAGCTCAGCTCTCCGCTGTCTATCTTGTATGACTTCAGTCTAATAATCAATTTTAAATTGTATGCATTTTTAGTACAAATATTTAAACGATAAACCCTTAAATCTATAAACTTTAGAAAGGTACCATAAGAATAATTATCTTTTAATAACACTTAAAGATGTAATGATTACAGGTTTAGTGGTCGTAAAAAAAAACTTCTCTGAACTATTCAATTTGCACGTACGTGTATAAAACTATAATTTTCTTCAGTCTTGAATTATGAATAATTAAATTTTTCAGTTTAAATGATGCCTGTCTCGAAAATGGTGAACAGGAAACTAATTTAGTAAAGTTCTATAAGTATTATCACATCGACGGTTCCAATTGAAAAACCGCTGCTAACTGCCTTAGCTGAATGCTTTCTCAAAGAGAAGTCTTGATTAATTGACTAACTTATAGAATCTTATAATGGAAATTCGCATTAAATAAATTATTTCTAAAATTAATTTATGATTTCATGGTTCAGCATAGCCTTAAAGGAAATAGTTCGAATAAAATAAATAACGCTTTAGTTTTGGCAGCATAAATTGAAATACCTCCTAAAAACACCAAATTTTTTTCACTTTTTTTGATCATTTGTTCAACAATAGTGAGACCTTTAACAAAACTTGTTTGCGTCTACCGGACGAGGGGGAAAGGTAGTAGAGAAGCTGTAACTAGATATAGCAAAAATGTCAGGTAAAAGGCGCAAGGTAATTAAATAGAATATAAAATAAAAGAGTAACATCAGGGAATAGATACTAAGGTAAAAGGAGGGGAATAGCACAATGAACTTAAGCCTAAGTACTCTGGTTTAGCACGTCCTCATTAGAGGCCGCTTAACCCTCCTGCGCAGTCATTTGTTTTCTGATATCTGGATTTAATTGATTGCAAATCTGTATCCATATGCGCTGCAACCATCTGCAATCTCTTACATTTTTTTTAATTATTATTTAACGTCGCCATGTTTGTGCTTCCATGTGGTGCTAATCGACGACGGGGGTCTGCGGTGTGTTTGTAAACAAAGCACATGTAATTTTTACAGAGGTGCTTGTATCAATCGGCAGAGACTAGGATTCGAACCCGGGTCACCGGCGTGGGAATCCGACACTCTACCGACTGAGCCGCCGCAGGCCCCAATCTCTTACATTGAAGCTGTACTATTTTGCTTTTATTTGAGAAATTAAAAATGATAATCAATGAATGTTTTTATATTGGTGATATAAAATATATACAAAATTGATGTGTATTTTGGACGAATATACTCATTTCACTGCACAGGAGGTTGAAACTTCCCCATAAATATGACCACATCACGCAGAAACTAGTTCACCGATTTTAGTGCAGCTTGAACTATTATTTTCCTTTTGATCCTGGGAAACTTATAGGTAAGAGGCATTATAGATAAATTATAGATACTGCTTCATCGTTCCAGACAAAATTAAGCTAGGCATACATATGTACATATATAATATATAAATGTGAAAATTCATCTGTACTCGCGGATATATATTTCACTTTTATATATATATACATATACACATACATATCGTATATATATTCATATACAAGTACAAATACATGTGAATTATAGATAGTGTTTGTTTCTGTATTGCCAAATAATTGAAAATTTCTGAAATAAAAACCATTTTTATTACTTATTTGTCATTTGTTCCTGTAGAACTAGATCTTGTCTAACAAATCTTAAGGGGAACTCCACTAAGATAAGCATACCGTCGATATGAACATAAATTTAAAATTTAAAATTTTACTTTCATTCATTTAAAAGTTAGAATGTAAAGGTTTTTTAAATTTGTATGTACGTATAATTAAATTTAACATAAAAGAAATTATTCAAAATATTAGCATTAAATAAAAATGAAGAAGTTTTTTTTAAATACCAAGTATGAACGATGTTACATGAATTTTTATTTCAACAATTAAGCTTATTGATATGTGTTATCTATTATTAAGGTGGATTAATAGCAAAATTGAAAAGTTTTTTAATATTCCATATTGTTTTCTCAAACTTTATACACATGTTTCGCATAAAAATAAAACAAAATTTTGAATATTTTTTAGCTCTTTTTACTGAATATTTTAAGCGTTACTACAGATAATGCATTCATTTTTTATTAAATTGTGCAAATTTACTCAAGTCTTCTGCGCACTAGATTAGAAACATATTTTGAGATACCCGGAATCAAATACACTATTTTTAGAAAATGTCTGCACGGATGTGTGGGTGTGTATGTGTGTGTGTGTGTATTTATGGATGAGGATCAACTTTACTCTCAATATACACAGTGAAAATTAATCTTTCTCGACCAATTTTTTTTGTCTTTCTTTAAAGACGGCGGTAAAATAAAATAATTTTTTTTCGATGCGTTTTTGTTTTTTGGCGGTTTTTCGATTTTTGAGTTTTATTTTTTTTGTGTTTTTCGATATCGTAGAAAGAATATCGACTGAGTGATAATGCATTTGAAAGATCATAAAATTGCCTATTTTTCCCACCCGAAATTTTGAATAAGCTATTCCCTTATTTTGTTATTCACGAAATCGTTTTCTTTTTTCAAACGGTTATACCTGTGAAATATAACAATGAAAATTTTTCAAAAAAATTGAGATAATTAGAAATATGGAGAAGAATATTTTGTAAGATTTTTGATGCATTATCATTTTCTTTTGAAGAGAGATAAATCTTTTTGTCTGATGTCAGTAAGGTTATGGCGCAGCAAGATGGTGGCGGACCTATCGCCATAGTTCCCCCACACCTCAGCTGAGAGCAAGCGAGGCTCGTGAGAATCTAGTCTAGAGTACATGTATAGTCCTGAAAGAATAATGTGTAGATTATTTATGCTTACCTTTAAAAGGGAAGGGTGAAAGCCCCGACCGATGCCTCACCTGCGAGGTTCTCACATTACCGACCATTTATTACTAGAGGATAAATTGACACCTACAGAGAGTGCTACAAAATGGCGGTAAATTAAAAAATCTTTCATATTGAAAAAAAAAGTTCAAGTTTGGATTTATAGACCGATAACATCCGTTGTTCGATGAAAATATGAGAAGATGATGGAAAGTTTTTTAAATCAATGAATACATCAGTATATGTACCTTGCAGCACTTAATTCATTGATTATAAAGCTAATTTCATCAGTATGAATTCCATATGGCTTTTTAGTCACAATTACTCGGATATCATCGACTAACACATTCAGATCATCGCAATCAACAAATCCGTATTTTCGATCTCTCTGTTTTCTCCAATTCTCACATGAATCGTCAATATATGATTTTCCTTGGAATCTAGAACCAAAATTCGATTATAACGTTGGTGAACTAGTATCAATCATATGATTACTATTATAAGTGGATAGAATAGATTCATTTGCAGTGGCTCGTGGAGAAAAATATCACTCTATGACATAAATATGTCACTCTACGACATAAAAATGTCACTATGATATAAAAGTGTCACTATATGACATAAAAGTGACACTCTATGATATAAACTTGTGACTCTTTGACATTAAAATGTCACTCTATGATATAAATTGGTCACTCTATGACATAAAAGTGTCTTTCTATGACATAAATTTGTCACTCTATGACATAAATTTGTCACTCTATGACATAAATTAGTCTTTCTACGCCATACAAATGTCACGTCATGACATAAAAGTGTCACTCTATGGCATAAATGTGTCACTCTACGACATATAGTGACAAATTTATGTCATAGAGTGACACTTTTATGTCATAGAGTGACCAATTTATGTCATAGAGGGACAAATGAAAGGTAAGCATGAATAATCTACACATTATTCTTTCAGGGCTATACATGTACTCTAGGCGATCGAGTAGAATTTCCATTAACAAGATCTTCACAACAAAAACACTAGTCCTCGACTCTGCGTTCGACTGGATTCTTACGAGTCTCGATTGCTCTCAGTGGAGGTGTGGGGGAACTATGGCGATGCGCGGCAGCATGGTGGGCGTGGCCTAACGTTCGTGCGCGTGGCTCTCTCTCTCTAACGTACGCAACGTCGAACATATACTATACGCTGACGTCCTGCAAACCTACACGCAGGTAACCTTGCGGAATCTTCGTGAGGGTATCAAGCGCATGTCGACAGTAGCGCGGGCGGTGTCGAAATAGGCCTTGGCCTCTGATCTGCGACTCAATGTCAGTAAGACACAGGCGGTCATTTTTGGTTCTGATCACAACATCAAGCAGATCCAGAGCCTTGACTTGCAGGGCATTGAGGTGCAGGACGGCGTATTCGTACCTTTTGTTGACACAGTCACTAACCTTGGTGTGGTAATGGACGGAAGACTCACGTGGAAGCCGCAAATAGATGCGGTTAGCAAGAAGGTTAACAGGATTATTTATAGCCTGAAATTCTTTCGTTCATGCACTACTGAGGCACTTCGTAAGCAGTTGGCATGTGCATTTGTATTACCTCACCTAGATTACTGCTCAGTAGTTTATCTTAATGTGTTAGGCGAGCTTCAGACACGACTGCAACGTTTACAAAATTCATGTGTGAGATATATATGTGGTGTTAGGTGAGATGAGCATATCACTCCTTACAGGAAGGGTCTGGGCTGGTTAGATATCAAGGCGAGGATAGAGTATTTTATGGGGTTGCTGCTTTATAAAGCGGTTGTTATGCGGCAACCAATGTATCTTACTGCTCTCTTCGAAAAAAATCAGGCAAGGACTTTAAGTAATGGGGGGGGGGGGGGGGGGGTATGAAAATCTCAGTTCCGGGGTCGCGCACGGATAAGGGCCTATATTCCTTTAGGGCCCAAGGTGCACGCCTCTGGAACTTGTTCCCCTGCAGTGTAAGGTGTCTGCCATCACTATGTAAGTTTAAAACGGCGTTAGGTAGGCACCTTAAAGAAATACACGACGACAAGACTCCATAAGTCCAGAATTAAAATCTTGTCAGTGTTTTTCGTTAAATTTTTGTGTAGTCTTAATTTATTCTAATGCGTATTATTTATTCTTGAGTAGTCTTTAATTTATTTTAAGTGTTAAGTGTGAAGTGTGAATGTAATTATTAGCGTGAATGAGTGGATGAACGAAAGAAGAATGTAAGGCGTTTTATTTTCCGACGCGATAGATATATGTGCAATATAAATGTGTATGTGTATATATTTCTCTATTTATTTGTATATTATCTATTTATTTGTATATTATCTATTTATTTGTATATTATCTATTTATTTGTATATTATCTATTTATTTGTATATTATCTATTTATTTGTATATTATCTATTTATTTGTATATTATCTATTTATTTGTATATTATCTATTTATTTGTATATTATCTATTTATTTGTATATTATCTATTTATTTGTATATTATCTATTTATTTGTATATTATTAAGTTGACGAAACAATATTTGATAGTACTGACTACATTATGATATGTTAGACAATAAATTGACGACCTGTGATAGCGATCCAAACTTTTTAACTGCAATGACTGAGAATGTGATAACAAATTTTAACCAAATGTACATACAGCTGTAAATTTTTGTCATAAGTGATAAATAAAAAGAATATCTATTTATCTATCTATCTCTCCCTCTCTCAGATGTGTAAGTCTAGTCGGGTCCGACGCCATCTTGCAGCTCCATAACCTTAACGGCGGCAGATAAATGCGGTTGTTGGTCGGTGAGGTGGATTCTCGCACACTTACATACATACACGTTCTCTCTTTCTCTCCATCTCTCTCTCTCTCTCTCTCTCTTTACCTGCACGCCATCTGCCGACTCGACGAACAATCAGTATCGCACCGAGGTGACATCTGCTGTCTCCGCGTAACAACATCGCCAATTTCATCTGCAGAGCGACTCTACCCTGTCACTACTACGATCTTGGTGACGAGTGCGCCATCTATGGTGAGATTCCCAGGAGCAGCAACATACTACGTAAGTGTTGCTTCTGTAACATTCGTTGTCACCCGGAATGCAAACTCCTCGTTGCACTCACCCGCGCACAGCGCATCGCGCTTCAGCTCCAACTTCAAGCTGTACCGTGCCAGGAGTGCATAGAGTTGAGGAAGTGTTCGCTCGAGTCGGCAGACCCATGCACGAAGAGCAACACCGCTGTGAGTGGGAGAGAGAAGAAGCTAGTCCCGTCCACTCCAGCCAATAAGAGGGCGACGGCTGCACAGCGGGCCAATCCGATACACAGGGCCGCGCTCACCAACTCCCCGCTTCCTGCCTTGCCATGGCTACGCCCCGCCCCCGTCAATAGTAAGCTCCGATTGCCGTCGTCGTCTCCGGTGACGTCACACGGCCCACCCATTTCCAGCATGGTAACCGGGCATAGTAGGGAATCCCCGATAGAAGCTATGGCCATGGGGCGGAGACTTCAACGCGAGGACAGGACACATAGCAGTTCTTCGGGACGCTGAACAGCAGCGTGAACGCAGTAAACGCATCGGCATTGCGAATGTTGGATGCAACCTCGATTAAAACGGGAACAACGGTCTCGTTTCTACTGGAGTATGCCAAGTGGACCTCTAAAAATATTGACAGTGCGCTTGCTAGGCACAATGCTTCTCTTGAAAACAAATTGGATGCAATTATTAATGCGTTATATTAAACAGATCTAAAAGTCTAGACAAAAAAATAAATATAATACAATACAATACATTCATTCATAATTTTAAATTAAAAAAAATTCAATTTTGGAAAAAGATGGTTTTGACAGCGAGAATCTTTTCTTCAAATCTTTTGTAGCTTTTGTGAAAGATATAATAGTGGGATACGCTCTTTACTTTTACATTTACTCTACTTTGGAGCAGAAAGCCATTCACATGTAAGATTTATATGTTACTCCAGACTTTCGTAAAAAGAAAGTTGGAAGTCGATTATTTGATAGTGTTGCCAAGGTTGCATAATTTTATCATTTAAATTAAAATGTAAAAACGTTGTAAAAATATTAAGCTCATTATCAGCAATACACAACTTAACGCTTTCAATTGAATCCAAGTTGTAGAAAATAGAAGAAATGCTGTCTCATCAACACTCGCAGCTGGAGGAGTTGAAGAGCGAAAAGCAAGCACTCTGTCAAGAAGTATGCAACCTAAAAAATCATAACCACACCCTTCAAGCCACTCTGACACAAATTTTATAAATAAAAGTAATAATGATCATGACATAATATTAATAAAAATAGAGAACATTGAACACAAAAATACAGAAATATCAAATCTGTTAGAAAACTGTAGATTTGGCATACTCCCTAGAAATGAAGCAAATACTTTCTCGTCGACCACTATTAATAATAACACTAATAATGATAATAATAATAATAATTTTAACTCGAATAGTAATAATAATGACAATGTTAATAGTACTGGCAATATCTACGACGGAAGTAGTTTACTTGCTCCGAATGATAAATGCGTTACCTACAATAAAAATAGTAATAAAAATAGTAATAGAAATAGTGAAAACATCGATGAATTAAGTACAGCTGCATCGCTCCTACGTAGTACGCGAGTGAAATCGGTCGAGGGGGGGGGGGGGCATGCGCGGCAACAGCATCAATGCAAGTAAATACTTAATTATTTCGCGTATTTCTGATGGTAATGATACTAATAGAATTGATGTTGCACACATTGTGCTGCGCAGGGTCCTCCCACTGATTCGGAAAGAGGACATTATAAGCATCTGCCTGCTTCGATCGGATGAACGACAGCCTAAGTTACCAAGTTCCGCGAAAGATGGGGGTAGACGGTCGTCGTGGGTTGTTACCCTTTCTAATAGTGCATTAGTACAGGAAATTATGCGTGCGAAGAAGTTCATTACAACCTTCCATACGAGAGACGTAGACACCTCGACTCTCGATCAGGAAACTAATGATTTAATAATAAATGCTAAAATCTTCATTAATGAGCTCCT
The DNA here is from genome assembly GCA_949152435.1 of Gastracanthus pulcherrimus. Taxonomy (NCBI): domain Eukaryota; kingdom Metazoa; phylum Arthropoda; class Insecta; order Hymenoptera; family Pteromalidae; genus Gastracanthus; species Gastracanthus pulcherrimus. The sequence goes on along the minus strand of OX424573.1, from coordinate 108,642,023 downwards.
AGACAGAGACTCTTTCTTAAAATTCAGAAGCCTAAAGACCCTTGCGATGAGGTTTAATTTTAAATATATTTTAAATATTTCCTGGTCAAGAGATGTGATGGCGATGTCTCTCATGAATTTTCCTCAGCAGCTGATCTTTAAGCAATAGTGTCATCCGACGGGTTGAAGTAAAGCGAAACGGCGGTCAAACAAGTGTGTGATACAGTAAATAGAAGATTAGCGGTTGTCATTATAGCTCCTAAACAAACCGAGGCTGCCGCTGCGGAATGACTAGCCAGGGGCACTATTGGGAGGGGGGGGGGGGGTGTACCATGGGTGTACCAGCATGGTTGGGGATTGAGAGCAGGTTTTATCAATGTGACCTCTCTTTTAGGATACATTGAGATCCTCAGACAACAACTTTCCACTGGTCCTGCCTACCATCTCTTCGAAGTTGCTGAGTCGCACCTTTGCCCTGACGTTGAGAGCGATCGTATTCAGATTAATAGCTATTTTTGCATTAGAGTCGATCGTAACAAATTGGGAGGCGGGTTAGTCCTATATATTCACATCATCTTCAAAGCCAACCTTCTGTGTAGTTCATGGACTACACAAGAGGGAAAGCCGCTTATCCCAGAATATATTATGTGCAGTGTGCAGCAGGGTAGTCTACCGCCCGTCTTTGTTGCACTTATGTATAGACTACCTCACGTACCGTTTCTCCAGAGCTCTGATGTTATCGACCAATTCACCACGCACACTCAAGATTTTAGCTATAAAATAATCATGGGCGATCTGAATGCGAATTTACTCAAGACGTCAGACGACGCCAAATTTGTTAGGCGACTTGCTGATGACCTTAACTTTCATATAGTAGACAATGGTGCGACTCATCTCCTCAAAAATTATCACACATGGATAGACGTTATGACTGATGACAATGATATAATGCTTAGCAGTAGTAATCAGGCGGCGCTCTTCCCAGTCACCATAATATCATTGAGGTTCAGATTGGGGTTGAAACTGCTGTACCCCCTGCAGTAAACTCGTTTAGCTATCGGGATTTTAAATCGATATAGCAAGACGACCTCCTCTCTCACCTTGCCGACTGTGATTGGTCACCGTTTGATGGCTCAGATACAGACATCGACTATCAACTTAAATGCCTCAGCGTCAACCTCATGGCTGCGATTGATAAAGTATCACCGCTAAAGGAATTCTCACCGAAAAAGAAAACAAATCCCCCATGGGTTGACACTGAACTCGCGTATCTGTACAAGAAACGAGACGCTGTACGAAGACGTTACGCACGGACCAAAGACAGCGAACTATGGCAGGAGTGTCAATCTCTCACGTCTGATACCGAACAACGCACAAAAACCGCGTGAGAGATTTTTTTACAAAACCGTATCTTTGAATAGAAAGAAAGACATATGGAAAGAACTCAAGGGCTTGGAACTCCTGCCTAAAACAAGAGAGAAGCTTCATGGTTTTTCACCGGATGAGCTTAATGCTCACTTTGCTGGGGTGTCGGTCTCCCAAAGTTAAAGTGACGAAGATCTTGACAGCATCCTGGTCTCAGCCAGTAATGACGGCTTTGTCTTCAGAGAAATCATTTTCTCTGACGTAGTCCTGACTGTTGCCGACTGTTGTGAGGACGGAATCCCAGAAAATGTCGTGGCCAAGGCTCTTCCGTTAGTGGGTGACCATGTTACGAAGACCTTTAATTCCTCCCTCTCAAATGGCATTTTTCCGGGTACTTGGAAGGGAGCTCACCTTGTGCCTTTGAAGAAGAAACCAGTTCTATCTTCGGTTTCTGATTTCCGCCTAATTGCGCTGTTAAGTTTCGTTTCCAATGTCCTGAAAAAAATTGTCCATGATCAAATTACTGACTTTTTGAGGACAAAAAATATTCTTGATCCAATGCAAACAGATTTTCGACAACGTCACAGCACTCAGACAGTACTACTGAATCTCACCGAAGACGTCAGAACAGGAATTAATAGCAAAAAGAAACTGTTGACTATTTTATTATTATTTGATTTCAGCAAAGCATTCGACACTATTTCACATTCAAAGCTGCTGCATAAGCTGTTGCGCATGGGTTTCTCCAGGAGCGTTCTCCTGTGGCTTAAGTCATACATTACAGGTCGTAGACAAAAAGTCATTACTAATATAAATGGGGAATCAGATTGGCTAACCACCAATCTCGGTGAGCCATAGGGCTCGGTCCTGGGGCCCTTTCTCTTCAGCTAATTCTCTCTCTCTCTCTCTCTCTCTCTCTCTCCCGCCCCTCTCTCTTGCGGACCAAAGACGACAGACTGTGGCGGAAGCATCAGAGCCTTGCAGCAGAAGCTGAATTACGAACAAAGGAAACAAGAAAAAGATTTTTGCAAAATAGAATTTTTAAGCTATTGATAATAAGAAAGACATCTGGAAAGAGATCAAGGCTCTGAGCCTTTTACCAAAGACAAGACAGGAGCTTCATGGTTTCTCGCCGGAAGAGCTCAATACCCACTTTGCAGGGGTGTCGATTTCACAAAGTGAAAGTGATGAAGAACTTGACAACGTCTTGACCTCTGCCAGTGGTGACGGCTTTGGTTTTCGAGAAGTTAGTTTCTCGGATGTGGTCCTGGCTGTTGCCCATTTCTCGTCACAGGCTAGAGGAGAAGACGGCATTCCCCAAAGTATAGTGGCTAAGGCTCTTCCGTTTGTAGGAGATCACATTGTTGGAATCTTCAACTTCTCCTTGTCCAGTGGCATTTTTCCAGGAACTTGGAAGTGAGCTCAGCTGGAAAAAATAGTACACGACCAAATAACTGACTTTTTAAGGGAAAACAATACTTTGGACCCGATGCAGACTGGTTTTCGCAGCATCACAGTATACAGACAGCACTTCTAAAACTCATGAAAGACATAAGAACAAGCAATAACAACAACAACAAATTTTTGACCATTTTGTTAATGTTGGATTTTAGTAAAGCATTCGACACATTCGAGTGTTCTCCTGTGGCTTAAGCCGTATATAATGGGGAGACGACAGAAAGTCGTCACAAATACAAAATGGGAATCTGGTTGGCTAACCACCAATCTTGGCGTGCCACAGGGCTCAGTCCTGGGTCCCTTGCTTTTCAGCCTTTACATAAATGACTTACAAGACGCACTCGACTTAGATGGTGTAGAACATATACTATACGCTGACAACCTGCAAACCTGCACTTAAGTGACCCTGGAAAGTCTTCGTGATAGTATCGGTCGCATGTCGACTGTAGCACGAGCAGTGTCGAATTGGGCATCGTCAGCTGGCCTGCGCCTCAATGTTGGCAAGACAAAGGCGATTATCTTTGGATCTGATCATAACATCAAATAGGTTCAGAGCCTTTACTTGCAAGGCATTGAGATACAGACCGGCGTACACGTGCCCCTTGTCAATACAGTAACTAACCTCGGCGGTGATGGACGGAAGGTTAACACCGAAGCCGCAGTTAAATGCGGTCAGTAAGAAAGTAAATAGAGCTATGTATAGTCTCAAATTATTCCGTTCTTGCACCATGGAGGTACTACGGAAGCAGCTGGCATGTGTACTGGTACTGCCTCACTTAGATTACTGCTCAGTGGTTCTTCTTGACGTGTCAGGGGAGCTTCAAACACGACTACAACGTATACAGAATTCACGTGTGAGATACATATGTGGTGTTAGGCGTGATGAGCATATAATCTCCTACAGGGAAAGACAGGACTGGCTGGATCTAAAGGCGAGAAGGGAGTATTTTATGGGGCTGTTGCTTTACAAAGCAATTGTCATGCGGCAGCCACTATATCTTACTGCCCTTTTTGAAAAAAACCAGGCCAGGACTTCAGGTAGGGGTGTTATGAAGGAGGTCTCGGTTCCGGGGTCGCGCACCGATAAGGGCCTTTTCTCGTTTAGAGTTCAAGGTTCGCACCTTTGGAACTCGTTCCCAAACAGTGTGAGGTGCCTGCTATCTTTTTGTAAATTTAAAACGGCGTTAGGCAGGCACCTTAAACAATTACACGGTGACGGGAATACACAGAAGTGAACCTTTCTGATATTGATAAATAAATTGTTTTCGTTCATTTTTGTGTAGTCCTACTCTATTTTATGTATGCATTTAAATTATTTATTTATTTAAATTATTTATTTATTTAAGTTATTTATTTAATTTATTTATTTATTTAATTTATTTATATATTTAATTTATTTATTTAATAAATTTATTTATTTAATAAATTTATTTATTTAATAAATTTATTTATTTAATAAATTTATTTATTTAATAAATTTGTTTATTTATTTAATTTATTTTAAAAGTTAAGTGTTAAGTATGAATGTATTTGTTAGCGTGAATTGTAACAATGTCAGATGAATGCGTGTATTTTTATTTTTCGACGTGATAGATCTATGTGCAATTTTGGAGGAGTGTGTGTATGTATTCTTTTTATATTTATTTTATTATGTATTGACGATGTATATTCAGTAATGTACCGTTTGACTATAACTAGTTCATTATATTTAGATTTTATAAATTGACGAACTGTTACAGCGAATAATGTTATTTTTTTATATAAGAAACACAATAATGAATGTTAAATGTAAGATAACGAATGTATAAACTGACTGATATTTTAATTATCTTAACTATGTATGTACATGCAATTGTAAGAACTTCGTCATTGATGAATACATCTCTCTCTCTCTCTCTCTCTCTCTCTCTCTCTTCTAAATTTTTGTTATTAGTGATAAATAAAAAGAATATCTCTCTCTCTCTTTCTCTTAAGTAAAAATCACTTCCAGCAAAAGCGTGTCGGAGCGACCGGGTGACGTCTCGGAGCTCGCGCAGGTCTGGGTTTGGTAATGCTAGAGGTAGTGGTGGTGGGGGTAATGCTAGAAGTAGTTGTGGTGGGGGATCAGATATAAAGAGGAGTCTTGAGTAACAAAAATCATTCCTCTTCGAGATGAAGTACATAGTGGACATATGGCCGCAGCGATTAGCCGTGACTCTACTCATGGAGGAAGTGGCTCCTCTCAACTGTACAAGTCTAGACAGGCCCGCCATCTTGCACCTCCATAACCTTACTGTTGGCAGACAACTGCGGTTATCGGTTGATAAGGAAGATTTTCACACGTACAAACACACACACACACACACAAAAGTAAAATCACTTGCGGGAAAGGTCCAGACTCGCGGTGCGAGCTCGCAGTCGGGAGGCACTGCGTGCTCACGTGGTGCGGGCTCACGCAGTTCGGGCTCGCGGATGAAAACTGATAAAAAAGTATTTATATACTTCGAGAAATTAATATAAATGAAGAGTATAAAAGTTACAATGCCAGAATTCATTATTTTAGTTTATTTATATAGTTGTTATGAATTTTAAAAATTAAGCGTTTTCAAGATTCGTCAACCCGATTCTTATTTTCGTTTTTGAGTTTTTTAGTATGTTATAAATATTATGATCAATTTACTGTAAATGCATTAAAAAGAACATAAAATTACCTATCGTTTACAGCCGCAAATTTCAAATAGTCTCTTTTTCTTCTTCTGTTATACTCGAAAAAAGTCATATTTAGCTTAAACGGTTATATCTCGGAAATCTATGATGGAAATTCGTTCACAAAATTTTAGATGATTATGAATTCAGTGAATCTACGTACTAACATCTGATTACATTTAATTTAAATATTTAAATAATTTTAGTAAATTACGTAAAGAGAAAGAATTGCTGCGATAAGGATTATTACCTATCGTATTGTAATATGAGTAAAAATTTATCTTTTATTAAACCATCATTGATAAAAAAAGTATACCATTTCTGAAGTATTAATTAGAAACAGATATAGCATTTTAAAATTAAATTATTAGAACAAATAATTTCAATATTGGAACAATTAATTTAGTTTGAGGAAGCTATGTGCCAATGAATTGGAAACGGTTCTTGATATGTGGAATAGAGTATAAAGGATTTTTCGGTAAGTTTAACGTGCATGTTTAAACTAGAATTTTCGTGCAACGTTTGGTCTGATAGTATTTAATGAGCACGAGTTTTCGGGACTTGTAGAAAAAGAATAATTTCACTATTTCGGGACCAGTATTCAATTTTTTTAATTTCTAATTTATGTATTTAGACACCAGACTAAATATTAAACCTGATTACTTAATTTTATGATTGTATAATAAAATAAAGTCAATTAAAGAAATTAATTTATAACACAATAATTTTTTTTCAATCATAGACTCGCCAATTTCCAAATATTTCTTCCATTTTTAAGCAATAACTTTTTATACTAAATTTGTTTTAACAAAACCAAAGTTTTAATAGCTTATTTTTACGTTATAGAACACAAATATCATAGTTAAAAACTAAAAAAATTAATTTAAAGTAGGTTTTGTAGATAAAAAAGCTAGTGTTCTTTAAACAGGGCATGGTGACAAAAGAGTTCAAAATACAGGACTGTAATGAAAAATTTAATTAACAAAATAACACTATTTTTTATTATACATACATATGCTACGTTCTTCAAAACAAATGTTTTCAAAAACAGAGATTGTTACTATGTTCGTATTATGTTTAAGAAACTATCGTGAAAGTTTCAGTTCGATCCGTTGAAACCTAAAGCGCAAAGAAAAGGTATTTCCCAAAAATACTTCTTATTTATCTACTTTATATTAATCAGTGAAATCATATTTTACCTTTTTTTACTTACAAATATACCCCTATTTGGTGTAAGAATGTCCAAAGAAGATAAAAAAATAAAAAAATAAACGAAAAATTGACAAAATTTCACTATAACTCCACCTTAGATGTCCTATAATATTAAAATCACAAAAGTCTCCGGTCTCCAGTCACATCAATAAGTTCATATCTTTTTTTAAAAGTCCATCATATATGTGCGTAAGTGTGGGTGGGTTATTGGGAGGGTGGAAGTATGGATAGATGAGTTTATGGGTGGATCAGTAGATGGAAAGATGTGTAGGTAGTTGATTTGGTGGGTGGGTGGATGGCTGGCTTAGGTATGTGTTGGCAAACAGTATTTTTATGCTTGATAATGTTTTGCACTTTATAATTTTTGGGCCTTATAGTTTCGTGCGTATTATAATATTTGGGCATAGTAATGTTTTTAACCTTATAATTTTTTTGTTTTTATAAGTTTTTGGACTTTAGAATTTTTCGCGTTTTATAATTTTTATATTTTACATAATCTTTTGCGTATTATAATTTTTAGGTATTAAAATTTTTGGACATTATAGATTTTTGGACCTTATAATTTTTTGGTTTTGCTATATTTGGTTTTTATACATTTGTGGGCCTCATCAAATTTAGGCTTTAAAATATTTTGTGTAATATAATCTCAATAAAGGTCCTAAATATTTTTGAGCCTTATATTTTTTGCGTATTGTAATGTTTAGCAAGACATTCGGTCGAAAATTTTACCTTTCGATAGTCATATTTGACTAGCGCTATTAATGCTGCCGTCATACGTTATTCAATACAGCGCTTTTTACTTTAGCAGCCGCTTAGTTTTTGTTATATTTACTTATTAAGAATATTAAACAAATATATTATATAATACACAGACATAATTTATATAATACAGTACTTCTTGTTTTGACAGCCGTTTTTTCTTCTGTTTTTATATATATCCAACATTCCAAGTCAAATTGACCAATGAAAAATTTAAAATTGTTCAAACTCTGGAAATGTGTTTTATTTGTATTAAGAGAAAAAAAAACAAATAAAAAATTATAGGGCCAAAACTTATGCGATGTTAAAAACCATGATTTTTCTCAATTTTTAGTATTTGTGTTATATTCATTCGTTTTTTAAAGGAGTATGAGTTTTAAAAATTGTGCCAGACATTATTTTTTTTGCATATTTCATGAAGAATATGCCTGAATTTTCTCAAAACAGAAAATAACCAATTATGCTTGCTGTGAATAAATAGTATCTATTTATACCAAGTTAATCAAGTACGACCAGAGTAATATTTTAAGTTAATTACAATAAGTTAAGTTTAAGACTCTATTATGACATAAAAATTCCAAAAATCGTGTCATAAATGTCATAACTATTGTTATAGGCTTTGACACACATATTTATAAGTTAAATAATAAAGTGAATATTTAAAAACTTGAAATAGAAAAATTAACCTGGACGTACTTGATTAGATTTGCAAAAATAAGTCTTATTTATTTACGCCAACAAAAATTGGCCATATTATGTTTTAAATCATTCAGGTTGTAACGAATTACTCACGCATAATAGAGTACGTGGGGACTCCGCGGCTGTGGACCCCATTGCTGAGGTATTGAAGCACATGGGGAAGCAACGGGCCGAACTCTACGGGCTCGTGCACCGCGCGGATCGTTTCGAGCTAGCGTCAACGTAGTGTCGGCGACGAGTATGTGAGGGTGCGAGAGCGTGAGAGAGAGAAAGAAAGAGAGAGAGTGAATGACTGACTATGGGGTACGGCTGTCGAGCGAGGATCGCCGCCTGCAAAGGACGTCGAGAGCGCAAGAGAGGGGGGAGCGCCAGGTCTGTAGTTGTATCTCCGTGGTTCTGCGAGTCGTTCACACCCACGAACGACTTGAAGTAAGTGCGATTTATTAGCGTGTCAGTGTAGCCGTACTGGCCTTTTGTGCGTTCGTAAGAAGGAACAGCGGTGCTCCCTCGATTGAAATATCCTCTCGCTTGCGAATTTATGAGTCACGCGCCCCTTATATTCATCTGTAGATAGCTATTGCCAAATATACGTGTTGTTCTCATTTAAGTGCGCATTATTACTCTTACATGCTGCACACCCTCGCGAATCCTCATTCCATCTTACCCCCAGTTGCGTAGAAATACTCCACCGCTAGATAGCTGGACACGCCGCCGCGGCCAAGGAAGAGCTCCGGCGGAGAAAGCGAGCAATTGCGCTCGCAGTGACGATAGGTGTCTGGTGGAAAATCCTCCCGCGGCGCACTAGAGAGACGTGCGCCGTCGCTAGTAAATAACACTTATTTATTAAATATTTATAAAAAAAGCTGCGCAGGAGGTTTTCGAAAATTTTCGCCAATTTCTTATATGAAAGAACATGTTGAAAAAAGCCCCCAAAAATTTTTAGCTCGTTTTTATGACTATTTTGCCGTTTATGTTTTGATTTTCTCAACAAATTTTGTTTAAATGACGTTTACTTAATAAATGTTAATTATAAAAAAGTTGTATTATTTTAGATCAACAACCTTACCGTGTATGAATTAGTTAGAGAATAAAATCTATTCAAGATGCAGATAAAATTCAATTAAAAAAGGCCTGCATTGTATCATTCGTATTCTTAATATATAGGTAGATGCTCGATCTGGGTCATCTTGCATTCTTTTCTACTACACAAATGTAATTATTTCTTACAAGTTTCGTAAATAAACATTCTGTTACAAGTAGACCGGAGCTACAGTGGTACAGTGAAATTTGTAGAAATGGACAAAGTTTGAACATAACATAAGAATTAGAAAAATGCGCATGCCCCTTTTATATTTCTTTAAGTCTTTAAGTATTCATAAAGCGGTCAATTTTTTTCCAGAAAGCTGTCCAAAAGATAAATAAATCCTTTTTTGAAACGTTCTAAATAGTTACGATTGAAGCTCTGTGGAAATATCATGTTTTTGGCCAATTTAAACAATTCAAAAAATTTCAGGGGGTAGCATAGTGAATAGAAAGGGCAGAGAATTTTGTTGGGAACTTCTTCCAATGTATACTTTCATATAAAAAATTGGCAAAAATTTTCGAGAATCCGCTGCGCAGCTTTTTTTAAAAATCCGTATGATTGACCCATATATATATTCTTGTTTTCCCAGATAAAGTATATGTACATATATGGCTGACTAGCATCTCCCGTGGCAGCGTTGCGCACGATTTTTACAATGTATCATATCATGTATATATATAAAAGGACTTGACGTTACTGACTGATTGATTGACTAACTGACTACTTAACTCACTGACTGACCGTTTGACTGACTGGACCGTTTGACTTGAAATTTGGACAGTATATATACAGGATATAAGTCTTGATATGATACTTTGTATATACACGTAGACCCATTTTAATCGCCGCACCCGGATTTCTCGGAACCTAAGCCAGATAGGGAAAAACGGTTCAGACAAAAGTTGTAGGGGACAAAGGGGGCCACACAATGGCGCTAACGTCTTTGACCTTGAACTTGACCTTTAAAGTTATTTCAAGGTCAAAGTGGATTTTTCATATGGGAACACCTAGTTTTGACCCCGGATTCGGAAAGAGCGGGAAATTTTACGTTCAAAATCATATTGAGAAAATTTTTTTCAAGGTCATTTCATGGTCAAATCAAGGTCAAACTCCGAAAAGTCCGTTTAAAATCGTTTTTTTTTTCATAAACCACAGGCTAAGCTGGTTCAAATTGATCGTAGGCTGTAAATAAATTTTTAAAATTGTTTATTTTTTTATGATTTCTAGGCAAAAACAATCCGAAGTGAAGTCAATTTGACCTTGAGATTAAAATGGAAACCCACAAATTCCAACTCACAAATCCTAACCCCACAAATCTCAAAACCAAAAACATTCAATCCGCAAACTTTAAACTCACGCATTCTTAACCAACATTTTCCTACCTCACACACCCTAAACCCACACACCCCAAACTCACATATCCAATTTTTTTCTTTAATTTAAATTTTTACTTTGTATTTGCATTTTTTATTAATTATTATTTTTTGTTGTTTCTACAATTATCTTAGTCGGATCCTAATTTTTTGAATTATGAGCTATCAAAAAATGTGATTCTTTTTACAACAAAAACTCATAACTTCCTAAAAAATAAAGATACAACATTTCTGTTTTGTACAAAAAGCATCGTAGCTATTTTTTTAGAATCGAACTATTAAAAAAAAACTTAATATTAAAAATGGTCGAAAAATCTTAAAATCGGTGAGCAGTTCAGATTTAATTAAAAGAACCATTGACGGAACCTATTTTCTTCGTAGATGTGTTTTTAATGATTGCATTATCAAAATTAGTATTTCTGAAATTCGAACGCTACTAATTCACATTATTTACATAAAACAAAAAAATAAAAGAAAGTTTTAGTTTTATTTGCAAGCAAAATAAGAAATAATGCTTTATTGAATACCTTTAATGTTTTGACGATTATTTTAATTTAAAACTTAAAATTAAAAAAGTGTTACAAACGAAGTATTTATGGCAAATACAGTTAGCTAAATAAAGTTACCCTAATTTTCCAACGTTTTGCCTTTTGGGCGCAACCGTATACGGGCGAGCCTTATAATTATTAATATTTTTGATACCATTTTACTATTTAAATTTAATAGTAATCAATAGCTGGCTCTGAAATGGCTGACTATCCGCCCAACGAGATCGTTGATATGATTTTGGTTTTAGGAGCAAGCCAAAATAATTATCGTGGTGCGGCAAGACTTTATGCTGAACGCTATCCTGACAGACGACACCCTGACGATAGAGCTATCAGACGTTTAACTCAACGTAGGCGCCATGAGTATGATGAAAACGATAATCGAGTTGTAACTATCCTTGCAATAATTCATCTTGACCCACACATTAGCGCTCGTCGAGTCGAAAGGGAAATTGGTATTCCAAGAAATACTTTTTTAAGAATTATAAAGGTGCTTCAATATCACGCGTATCATATTACTTTGGTTCAAGAGCTACAGTTTGAGCATTTCCAACAGCGTATTGTGTTTTGCAAATGTGCTTTACGAATGATAGAAAATGATCCAGACTTTTTTAACTTTGTTCTTTTTTCTGATGAGGCAAAATTTCAAAGTGATGGGTAACTGAATAGGCATAATTGTCATTATTGGTCTGATGTGAATCCTCATTGGGTCAGAACTGTAAACCATCAAAGACGTTGAAGTATTATGGTATGGTGCGGGATTATCAATGGATATTTGATTGGTCCTTATTTTTTTAAAGGTAATGTAAATCAACATACCTATTTGACGCTAATAAGAGATGAACTACCTGGATTGATGGAAGATGTTGATTTAGAAACTCGACGAAGAATATGGCTCCAGCAGGACGGCGCACCACCACATTTCGCTCGAATTGTAAGGGCTTTTTTGAATGAGCACTATGGTAACAGATGGATTGGTCGAGGAGGTCCGGTTAACTGGCCTGCTTGCTCACCCGATCTTACATCACCAGATTTCTATTTATGGGGGTATTTAAAAAATGCTGTTTTTGAGCAACAATCCACTACAAGAGCAGATATGCAGGATAAGATTCGTCGAGCATGCGCTTCCATTCCGAAACAAACTTTGCAGAACACCGTTCGCCATTTTCAAAGGCGTTTGACTATGTGTCTTGAAGCAAATGGTCGTCGTTTCGAACACTCGAGAGGCGAGGGGACTCACTATAATCAAGCAACCCGAACAGTGAGAGGCAAGGGGACTCACTATAATCAAGCACCCCGAACAGTGAGAGGCAAGGGGACTCACTTTAATCAAGCACCCCGAACAGTGAGAGGCAAAGGGACTCACTTTAATCAAGCACCCCAAAGGAAACAATTCTTACTACGTCCACGTCGTTATTTCTGGGTAGCGCGAAAAGTAAGGTTAATACATTTATAACAGAAGCTTCAACGATCTTAAAGTTACCGTTAAAAAATCAATTTGCCCTTGAGAAAAATTTTTCAGGGTTCAGGATGTGTGGGTTTGGGGTGTGTGGGATTAGCATGCGTGGGGTAGGGATGTGTGAGACTGGGGGGTGTGGGGTATGGTTGTGTGGGACTGTGGTGTAACAGTTTAGTATGTAAGGGCACGAAGTTTATGGGGTTAGGATGTGCGAGTTTGAGTTTTGTTTACTATGATGTGTAAGTTTTGGGTGTGGGTTCCCCTATTAAGCCTACGATCAATTTGAACCAGCTTAGCCTGTTGTTCATGGAAAAAAACGATTTTAAACGGACTTTTCGGAGTTTGACCTTGATTTGACCTTGAAATGACCTTGAAACAAATTTTCTCAATATGATTTTGAACGTAAAATTTCCCGCTCTTTCCGAATCCGGGGTCAAAACTAGGTGTTCCCATATGAAAAAACCACTTTGACCTTGAAATAACCTTAAAGGTCAAGTTCAAGGTCAAAGACGTTAGCGCAATTGTGTGGCTCCCTTTGTCCCCCGTACAACTTTTGTCTGAACCGTTTTTCCCTATCTGGCTTAGGTTCCGAGAAACCCGGGTGCGACGATTAAAATGGGTCACCGTGTGTATATATATATATATATATATATATATATATATATATATATATATATATATATATATATATATATATATATATATATATATATATATATATAGAAGATAGGGTTTGAATTTTGAATTGTATATTTGAAAAATGTATCCATTCAGCAATTGATTAGGCAAAAACCCAGAAATTACTTTCTACAAAGTAGTACTAAAAACCCTTTTTAATGATAAAAAAAGAAGATATCTCAATGGCCATTGCAGATTTGAAATGATTCTGTGAAAACACGTTTTACAGCTATTAATCCCCTAATCATTAGAATTAGTAAAATTTACCCCCTTAGAGATAGAGTCTTGTAAAATCTCTTCTTATTCGTTGCCTACAATATAAAAACAATATATCATCCAAATTTCAAGTCGATAGGATGAATAGTTATTACTCGGCGTTGATAAGTCAATAAAAAAGTAATTCGATTAGTCAGCCAGCCAGTTACTCTGTCAATCAGTCAGATGGTCAATCAGGAAACGACTTTTATATATATATAGAAGATAGGGGTTAATTTTCGGGTAATTAACATACTTAGCTGTTGATTAAGAAAAAGCTGCGAAATTGCTTTTTAGAAGTTATCGATAGTAAGCATTTTGAACGATAACGAAGTCGATATCTAATTTGGCCTTGAAGTTTTTGAATGAATCCGTAAACTCTCAATTTGCTATATTTGACCAATTTAGGTTTCGAAGTATGAAAAATTTTGACTAACTTTTGCATTCGAAACTAGAAAAATCTAACCACTTAGCGGTGGATTAGGGAATAACCCAGAAATAACTTTCTAGAAATTAGTATTAAAATACCTATTATAACGGGGTGCTCAATTGTTAATAATAAATTAATTATTAGTAGAGCTAATAACCTGCTGGCGTACGCCACATGCAACGCGTATGCGCGACTTACCACAGCGCTTACCTTTGGCTCGGCCCGTGGCGATTCGCCGATGTAGCCTTGCCCCGGTGTAGCTGTGCAGGTTTTACCCACGTATACGCCGAATCCGTGAGGATTCGGCTTTGTGCGAAGTTTCCTCGACGCACTAGTTTTCGCGACATGGAAGGAGCGCGGAAACGCAAAGGCTAATTCTTTCGCAACACGATTAACAATCTAGCCTTGCTTGTCGGCCTAACTCGATGCGGGGAGCAGGCGGGTCCGGGTTTATTAATGACACAATGATTTAACAATAACAACAAAACTACTATATTCTGAAAAAAATAAATTAGGTAATTTACAACCAAGTTAACAATAACATAATAATAATGAACTTAATAGTAACGCGTAGGTCGAGCATCGTTCGCGTGTTCAGCACGACCGTTGCTGAACGCGCCGTCGGAGTCTGAGAGGGTTACGAATACGCGCGGACCTCTACTATCGCGGACTATTCAGAGCCCTTATATTTTTGGGGCATGACACACTGTTCGTCGTGTGACCCTTACGCACGTCCGTGTTTACCCCCTGGCTAGACCTTACCTCAGTTCGCCAGAGCTCAGTGTCGGAGTCAACAGTGCCGAAGTCGAAGCTTCTCTGCTTCTCTCTCTCTCTATTTCTCTCTCTCTCTCTCTAGTTCTCTCTCTCTCTCTCTCTCTATTTCTCTCTCTCTCTCTCTATTTCTCTCTCTCTCTCTCTATTTCTCTCTCTCTCTCTCTCTATTTCTCTCTCTCTCTCTCTCTATTTCTCTCTCTCTCTCTCTTTCTCTCTCCCTCTCTCTCACTCTCTTTATCTCTTTATCTCTCTCTCTCTCTATCTCTCTCTCTCTCTCTCTATCTCTTTCTCGTTGCTGGCCACTAGCTCCGTCGCTTTCCCTCCCGTTGCCGCATCGGCGTTTGCTGCTGGAGACTTTTCGCCTCGCTTGCGGACTCTTCTTCTGTTGATGATGTTGGGGGTCGAGCGTTCTCCTCCACCAGTCGTTCTTGCACCCACGCACGCGAGAATCACCGTGCACAGCCCAAACGCGAATTCGTGCAGTTGCGGAGCGGGAGAATCGCCAAGATAGCGGCGAGCAAGCCGAAAGCGTGGTGCGCGGCACGATAGCGTTAACGATACTGGCCTTTCTGCATTGCCTCGGTGGCATCTCGCCGCTTGCTCTCTCTTGCCTACCTGTTGAAGCCCGCGGCTGTCAGATGGCGACACTTGGCCCATACTCCGCGCTGTATTACTTGTGAGTTATTTGTGACTCGTTACACTAAAAAACGATAAACCAGCCAATATCTCATCAGGCCTTAGAGATTTTGAAAAATTAAGTATAATCCCGTAAAATCACATATGGCCATTTTTTACAAATTTACGATTCGAAATTTGAAAAATTTAACCGTTTAGCGGTGGATTAGTGAAAAACTCAGAAATTGCTTTCTATAAATTAGTATTATAAAACTTATAAAACCATAAAAGAGTGGTTATCTCATCGGACCTTAAAGATTAAGAAAACAAAATTTAATCCCGTAAAATCAGATTTTGCCATTTTTTACAAATTTTGGATTAGAAAATTGAAAAATTTACCCACTTAACGATCGATTAGGGAAAGCACAAAAAGTACTTTCTAGAAATTGATATTAAATATCCTATAAAACCATAAAAAAAAGTCGATATTAAATAGGGCCCTGGTGATTTTGAAAGAAGAAATCAAATCCCGTAAAATCACATTTTGCCATTTATTACCAAATATGATTCGAAATTTGAAATATTTAACCTCTCAGCGGACGATTAGGAAAAGACCGAGAAATTTATTTCTGTATAGTAATATTAAAACACATATAAAACGATAAACCAGCCAATATTTTGCCGGGCCTTGGAGATTTTGAAAAAAGAAATCAAATCCCGTAAAATCCCATTTTGCCATTTTTTACCAATTTGCGATTCGAAACTTGAAAAATTCACCCACTTTGCGGTCGATTAGGGAAACACTCAGAAATTACTTTCTATAAAGTAGTATTAAAACACCTATAAAACGATAAAAAAAAGCCATTATTGTAACATCTCCGTGCCTCCAACCGTCTGAAAAATTAAAAATTTTGCGCTATCTGATGACCGGCCAACTACATGATTAAAGATCCAACTTATCTTCAAAAATGTTATATATTGTTCTGTTAGCATAAGGTAAAGCAGATTCCTGCCTGCCGGCAGCATGTCATCTGGTGGCAGGGTGGGATCAGGCGCGTTTACATATTATGATATATTGTTTGGCCAAAATTATATAAAGTCATTCAGAATCATCCAGTTCATATGTGTACATAAAATACATGGAATTCGGTATTTTATTTCTTTCCTTTTATTTTTCTGTAATTATTAGATACAGTCATTATCAAAATTGCATATATTTACCTGTCTGTAACGTTGGCAATTATAAATTTAGAAGATGTACCTTACTAAGCGCAAACATGCAAAATTATATAAGTCATATAGTATCAACAATGTACATGTAAATCCGCATTTCCACATTTTTATTGTTACCACACAGAGCTTATCACGTAAAAATATGCATCTGCTTCGCTGTAATTCGGGTAAATTTGTATAATTAAAATGAGTACCTTAAGGTCATATGGTGTCATATATACGCATATCGTACATGTAATTTCATATTTTGAATTTCCTTTATAGAATCATCACTACATATAGGTTTCCTCGCTGTAAACCGAACAATATCGTATAATTAGATTGCGTGCTTTCTTAAATAACAAATAAGCATTCATGATGCAAGTTGCAGTTTATTCATTGCTGGGTCGACTGCTTCAGCAGTGAGTACGTGTGCACTCGCCAAGTGAATGAAACTTATCAAAATATTCAACTGTCTCGCACCGTGTCATTTGTGGTTTGACTGCAATAAGTTATAAGGAAAAATTAATCGTTTTGGAGAGTAGATTGTAACCACACAAAGAATTTCCATTTTTCATCAATTCTAAGAATTTCATTATTTTTGGAACCTAAATTCTGGGACATTACCCAAAGGACACGATGCGGAAACCAGCTTGAATCAATACTCGAACTTGCTTGACCGGGAGTACACAAGCGGAAGTGCATAATCTCGTATTTCCGGAAATTTGCAATTTATCACTTTTTACCCCAAATTAAAAGTCGGAATTTGAGGAAACTATTTTACACCTCCGGGTAGGTGTTAATTAGAATAATTCATTAGAATTGTGATCAGTTCAATCGAATCATTAATTCTCGCGTAATTAATTTATTTCTCCGTGATGAATATTTCTTGTAAACTGATCCTTTTCGTAATTAAGGGGGGGTCCTGTATTAGACGGTCAAAAAATCGATTTTTTTATTAGCTAAATCTATCCCAAATGTATCCAAGAACATATTCCGAAAGTTTCTGAGACAAATTCAGAGTATTTCCGAAGATATACAAGTCGAAACGGTGCGGTGTCGAGCAGATGTACGAGCGCTCGGCTCCTGAGCGCGCGCTCCTCCCCTCACTCTTCTAATCCGAATTTCTTACCTGGGAAAGGTTCAAAGATGTTTCAGGACAATGTTTTAAAATTGTAGTGAGCATTATAGTTATAAATATATATAGGTATACTAAGTGTTCTGGAGTATAACGGTTTCTCTCTCTCTCTCTATCTCTCTCTCTCTCTCTCTCTCTCTCTCTCTCTCTCTCTTTCTCTGTACGTGTGTACATATTTCTACCTTGCTGGTTCAATGGTTATTTTTACTGTAATTCTCTTCGAGTAAACATCGAAAGAAAATCATGTCAAGCTACCCAAAAGGTGATCGTCCGAGCAATGAGCGTGCTGCAAAACGTCGGAAACGTAGATTTCAAGGAAATCAATTAACAAGTAAATCGGATGAGACGGATATAGATACAAGCAGTGTGAGAAAATTATCAACTGCGAGCACCGATGATATAATTGTGCATCCACTTCACTATTATAGAATAATAGAATTTTTTACAGTGTTCAATGCACTTACTGATATAATAATATGCAGATCGTGCAAGCAAAGCATGCAATTTGCAGAGAGTGGACATCGAGGCTTAGACTTTAAGATTATATTATTCTGTACATGCGGTCGAAGAGAAATAAATTCAGGACCATTAATACATACTGGCTTCGAAATAAACAGACATATTGTGTTCGCTATGAGGTTATTTGATTTTGGACGAGAAGGCATTAATTTATTTTGTGGTATTATGGATATGTGCCAAGGTTTATCGAAATCGACCTACAGTAAGATAGTACAGCATTTTCATGCAGCGACGAACTCAATCGATCAGAAACGCATTTAAAAGTTTCCGGCGACGGATCATGGAAAAAGCGTGGCTATACGTCATTGTTCCGTATAAAAACTCAGATTGGTTATTACTCTGGTAAAGTCATCTACCTTATTGTTAAAAGTGCATACTGACAGTCATGTGCCTCAAAAAAATCATCATTGAACGACGACCAATTTGAAGAGTCGTACGAAAATCATAAACAGTCATGCACCTCAATTCACGAAGGTTCGGCGGGGAAGATGGAGGTGAATTCAATCGTAAAAATGTTTTCAAGATCTGATGAAAAATTTGGAGTCAAATATACCAATTATATCGGCGACGGCGATTCTAAAACTTTTACTGGGATTTTGAACATCAATCTATACGGTGACGAGTGCCCTGTTACCAAAAATGAGTGCGTGGGACACGTACAAAAACGTATGGTTACACGACTCCGTAATAAAAAAAAAGCAAGAGAAGCTTGGAGGTAAACAGTGACTGACGGACGGCATCATCAATAAGCTAACCATTTATTATGGTTTAGCTATCCGAAGGAATATAGATTCTGTAGAAAATATGAAAACAGCGATAATCGCTACTTTAGATCATTATTGTTCTACATATGATTTTCATCGGCACGAACACTGTCCTCCAGGCGCTGACAGCTGGTGCGAATGGTGTAAGGCTAAAGCTACGAACTCATCGGCTTCATATAAACATCCTGCCAGATTGATTCAAGAGGACATCGAGTCGCACATTCGTCCTATTTACGAAGAGCTGTCCAAGAACGAACTTCTAACGCGGTGCTTAGGCGGTCACACGCAGAATCCGAACGAATCGTTCAATGCTACAGTCTGGCATATGAACCCCCAACATCTGCATTCTAGTAAAAAAATAGTGGATATAGCCGCGTTTGTGACTGTAGGCATATTTAACCAGGGCTATTCTGTAGTTTTGCAAACCATGCAGCTACTCGACCTCAAAATCGGCCAGCAATTCAAGATGTTTGCGGATAACATCGACGAGCAACGCATCAAGAGGCAGAACAGGCGCCAATCCTTATCGAGTAAGGAAGCTCGTATAGTCAGACGATTGGAACAAATGCATCAAAACCAGTTTTATGAAGAAGCAAAAGGGTTATTGTATGGAGCAGAAACAGCTGATTAGTCGATTATTATTGTAAGTAATCAAAAATTGATACTTTTTCCTATCGAAAACTTTGAAGCGCGATTTCTCGAGTTTTCGTTCTTACGATTTATTTAAATTTGCGGAAAAGATTGCAAGAAAACTATACGATTGATTGAAACGAATGAAAGTTTTTTATGTTCAAAATTAAATTCTGTTCTAGTTATACCTAAAAAAAGTTTGTTTAAACAATTTTTATAGCACGATGAAATGATTTTTTTTTCTAAAAACGTATTTTTTTCAAACTTGCTAAAAATATAGAATTTTGCAATTATTTCGGATTTTTATACCTAAGACTAGAAGGAAAACATGAAAATTAAAAAATTTTATTCAATTTCTGTTTCAGACAAGCATTACGAGCTCTACTTTTCCGCAGCTGACAGACTTCAATAACGAGGCTTTGTGCAACTATGTACAAAAAAAAAATATATATATATATATATATATATATATATATATTAATATTTTTGCATAAAAACGTTGATTTTGTATTCTAGAAATATACTTGTAACTATACCAAAAAGTTCGCATTGGTTAGTTATTTCATTCTATCTTAAGATAATCTCCGAAAAACAGCGTTTTTAGGCCTTCTAAAGCAGGACCCCCCTTTCTCCTCTCAATTGAAAAATATTGGAATTTGGAAATTTAACTTGTGACATCGGGAAGATTAAAATCGCCGCGATCCAACTACTAATTTGGGAGTAATCGAATTTAATCGATTTTAATACAACCACAGTGAATATTATTTGAAATTCGAATCTTTCCTTAATATCTCGGGAACCGGAAAATATACGAGATCGGGCTTCCGACTGTCTGCCTAACTCTTTAAAGCCTACAATAATAACGGCATTAGAATAAATATCATTAAGGATTTCGGGGATCTGACATAAGCGACCCGTGCATAAGAGCGACTGCAATTCCGCGAAGTCAGAGCCGTTGCAGTCAGCTTTGCTGATTGCGCGTCTGAAAGTTAGCACACGTGCAATGACTGACGACATTATTAGCCAATCACAGCACGACACACTTCAATATCCAGAAAGGGAAGAACCCGCGCCAAGCCGAACTAGACTACTAGCAGCACCTCGTCTGGTCAGTCTCCGTGCCACCTTTAACAATTACAGTTGTACTCCCGGTATCCAACTCCGTGCTTGTAGTACCAGTACGTGTAATACGCGTGCGTGATTTCCCAAGTTGTGGAAATATCTTCTTTTATTATTCTGAACGCCAGTTTCTCCTTCGTCGATCTAACTGCGTCGTAGTAAATTTATAAATAAATACGGAAAGATTAACACGATATAAGATCTATCGAAATAAAAAAATTAAATACGATTTGATTGCTATATTTCGCTTACCCCCGATTATAAATCTATTCTAATAAAGTAGGATCTCGCTTCTAAATTTGGTGTGTGTCTTTATATAGATATATAGATAAGTGATATAATATAGTTGTTCATATAGCGAGGAAAAAGGGGAACCCTCCAGTGGGCGTGATTCATATATATATATATATATATATATATATATATATATATATATATATATATATATATATATATATATATATATATATATATATATATATCACATTGTGTTGGTCGCTGCTTATTATAATTCCAACAGGAAGTAGAGGTGCGGAGCTGAGCAGAGGCTAGCATAACAGCTGACTAGTTTTCTTGTTCCTTATTGTCGATGTTGTTGTGTTAGGGCGTAAGGGCCGGTGCGCCTTTACCCATCTTGTCTCCCTTTCCTTGGTGGAAATTTATAATCTGCTGAGGGGATCAGTCGAAGCGAATCAACGCCGTTTCGTAATCGGACCCCGACGCTGCAGCATCACTCCCGGACCTCAGCAGGGCAGTGCGGGCGAAATTAATAATAAAAGTACGAGCGTATACATGGTAATAATATTGGTAATACCTCCGTAATTCGAGCCATAGCGCAGTAAAACTCTATCTCCGACAGAATCATTAAAAATTAAGATCTGTCTCTCTTGGGCCTTAAATGGGCCAGGGAACAGGGGAAGGAAGTAACGTCATATTTTCTTTTTTTTGCACCTTGCCTAGTAACGCCCATGACAATATCTGACCGGGTCTTGGAGATTTGGAAAAAGAAAATCGAATCCCGTCAAATCATCTTTTGCCATTTTTTACCAGTTTACGATTCGAAATTTGAAAAATTTAATCACTAAACGGTTGATTACGGAAAGACCCAGAAAATACGTTGTATAAAGTAGTATTAAAGAACCTATAAAACGATAAAAAAAGCCGGTATCTCAGCGGGTTTTGCAGGTTTTAAAGAAAAATTCAAATCCCGTAAAGTTACATCTTGCCATTTTTTACCAATTTAGGATTCCAAATTTGTAAAATTTAACCACTCAGCGGTCGATTAGAGAAAAACCCAGAGATTAATTTCTATAAAGTAGTATTAAAATACCTATAAGACGATCAAAGAGTCGATATCTCATCGGGCCTTGGAGATTTTGGAAGAAAAAATCAAATTTCGTAAAATCACATTTTGTCTTTTATTACCAATATATGATTCGAAAATTTGAAAAATTTAACCAATCATCGGTCGATTAGGGAAAGATCCAGAATTTACTTTGGATAAAGTGGTATTAGAGAAACTATACAACGATAAAAAAAGCCGATATGTAATCGGGCCATGGAGATTTTGAAAAACAATTCAAGTCCCGCAAAATCACATTTTGTCATTTTTTACCTATTTATGATTCCCAAGATGAAAAATTTAACCAGTTTGCGGTGGATTGTGGAGAATCCCAGAAATTACTTTCTAGAAATTAGTATCAAATAGTCTATAAAACGTTAAAAAGAGCTGAATATCACCGTGCCTTGGAGATTTTGAAATAGAAAATCGAATCCCGTAAAATCACGTTTGCCATTTTTTACTAATTAAGGATTCAAAAATTGATAAATTTTCCCACTTAGCTGTCGATTAGGGAAAAATCCAGTAATTACTTTCTTGAAATTGGTATTAAAAGACGTATAAATCGATAACAGAGCGGTTATCTCGTCGGGCCTGGAAGATTTAAACAAAAATTGAAGCCCCTAAAATCAATTTTTATCATCTTTTAGCAATTGAGAATTAGAAATTTAAAAAATTTTCCCACCAGGACCCCATCTTATGAATCTCGTGCTCGGACCACTGAACCAACGGCTACAATGCAAGCTGAGCTCATCGTAGTCTACGTATTCCTTATCATTGACTCGTCTCAGCTCCTACTACGAGCTTCGCGGATGCATGTATCCGTGACATTTCTCTCCGCTGACAGGCGACGTCCTCTGGCCCTCAACTCTTCTTCACGATGCTGCTGTTCGGATCCTTGGACGTGGAACTTCTTGACATCAGTTGGACGCAGCTGTATGCCTCGATAATTAGTTAACTTATTGTAACTATATAAATTTTTATAATATCTTGGCACTATTATATAATCTATAATAAAATCATTTGCAACATTGTCTGAATTTAGACGTAAAGTAACAGGAAATTCCAAAAATACTACAAAAGCTAACGAATAGTTTCAAATAATTACTAAAATTTACAAAGAATTACAAAAATTTACCCAGACGTTTAAAAAGTTGCCCTATTGTCGTGCACGGTCTACTCTTCCTTTCCGTCGCTCTCACACTTCCCTCTTTTTCTCTTCATTTCCCACCATTCGTTTTTACCCATCAATGTGTCTTAGCCTCTTCCTGACAGTTTGTCTCTGAAGTTCGAAATGACATGACGCGAATTTACTATCTTTCTCGCGGGCACGCGGCTTCCGGAGACTGATAGGCCAAGCAATAGAGAGATTGTCCTTGACATTAAACCTACCTGGAAACCGCCTGTACCATCACGTGCAGGGCAGTCCGTAGTTTATTCCCACTATTTTACCTACTCGAATTTTTTATAAACAATTATCAACAGAAAATCGTGTCTTTTTAGTTTTTTTATTGTAAACTGGAAACTATTGAAGCAATCTTAATGGTGTGCATCGATACATTGTAGAGAATTGAATTACGAAGAGAATGACGGGCTAAACGACCCGATCAGATAATTAAAACCGAAGAAAAGCCGGAAAATTTTGCTTTTTCGTAAAAAATTCATAACTCCGCCATTTTTAATATTTACAGAAACTTTGCATAATAGTAGCTATTCACATGTATTTTATGTATGCAAAACCTGGACTCGGTCGGATTAATAGTTTTCGCACAATCTCCATTTGAATTTTTTTTGCAATATTTTCGCGGAGAGTTGGATGCGTTTGAGGTTGTCCGATTGAAATTTAAAAAACGGATTTGTAAACTAGACATGAACAGCAATAAAACGCCTATTCTGATTTTGATAAAACGCGTTTAAGTGGGTGAAACACTATTGTGAACATGAGCGAAAACGGCCAAGCAGGCGAGAGCGGTAGAGTGGTGGGGGGACGGTGCGGGCCCAGGGGAAAGGTATATATAGTGATACTCACGCACTGTACGCAACTTATCATTCTTTGCATTTGATTATCTTAGCATCTACTGCAGCTGTTTGATTGATTTTTTTTTGCTTCAATTCAATTCAATTAATATTGCTTCAATACTTCATTTTACAATAAAAAAACTAAAAAAGACGCGATTTTCTGTTGATAATTGTTTATAAAAAATTAACAAATGACATTTTCGTGTAGGAAATATAGTGGGAATAAACTACGGACTATCCTGCACGTGATGGCACAGGCGGTTTCCAGGTACGTTTTATATAAAAAAAATCAATCATTTGAAGCTCTATTGCTTGGCCTATAAGTGTATATTGGGTGGTCGTTGCGAGTGTCTTGTGTTTTCACCTTTAATAATTTTGCGTCATTATTATTATAATCTTGACAAATAATTTCTCTAACAGTAATTTTTTAATTTTTTTAACTCTGTTACATTTTTATCGCAACGATAAGCGACATTGATTTTTTAAATAAGGTGAGTGGGTGTTATAAATGAACTCTTGAAGACAGATTGAAAGTTTTTAATGACTATACAATTAAATTATTTGATGTAATTTGATTTTATTAAAAATTTGTTGTTTTTTTTTGTAGCCCTTGATAAGAGATGTTTATAAATAGATCCGAAACGTGGGGATAATCTTAATAAAAACTGACTCGTAATCCATTAATATTTATTAATTTAAATATCTAATTTTATTTTTTTTTTCATAATAAAATATACGAATTACTAAAATGGATTGTGCAAATTCTACATGAAGTAAAATAATATCAAAACATTGTAAAGTAGTGAAATACAAATTTTGATTAGATTTATTTTTAGAATTCAGATTGAAATAAATTTTTACAGATTTTGATTGTATTTAAAATAAGAATATAATATTTAAGAAATGTTAAAATTAATATTGTTGAATATCTCTAAAATTATATAGGATTCAGTTTTTATGCAGTCACCCTATACCCACACGGAGGCTGTATATGAAATATAGAGTCTCTGTATGCTACATACTCCCTATATACTAAAAATGCCTATAGTGGGCGAATACATTATGGGTTTGACAAAATATTTATTTTCCGTATAATTTGATATGTTACTTTACATTATTTAAAACAAATATATATCTGGGGTAGAAACCCTAAGACCTCTCTGCTCAATTTTCCGTCCGTATCACCGTTGAATTGAAATTTCATAGAATTCGAAAACAACAGAAATGTCCGTTTCTCCCAGTAACTCACAGCGTAGAATAGATCCAAATGGTCTGAAAATTTTTTACGAATTAATTTTTATATTTCCTCAACCCTTTTTAGCCTTATTCTAAAAATTTTTTTGACTTAAAAAAAAATTCAAACACTGACATTAGAAAAAATACGATAAAATTAACAAACGACAGAAATGGCGATTTCTCCCAGCATATGACACCGTAGAATAGATCCAAATGGTCTGGAACAATTTATATGAATTCACTTTTATATTCCCTCGACACTATTCAGCCTCATACCGTAAGAGTTTAATTAGACCGAATAAAAATTCAAATATCGAGATTAGATAAAATAAAAGGAAATTCAAAATCGAAAAACATGGCTATTTCTACCAGTATATCACACTGTAGAATTGACCCACATGATCTGAGAAAATTTCTAGAAGTTCGCTTTTGTATTCCCTTGTCCATTTTAAGCCTTGTATCGTAAGAGTTTAATTTGACCAAATAGAGATTCAAACACTGACTTTAGATAAAATACGAGAAAATTCGAAAACGACAGAAATGCCCATTACTTCCAGAATAATCAATTCGATATTCAATACGTAGATTACGCGGACGACGAAGATGATTCGTACGAAATCTCTATAGAAGAGGTCGACGAGAAGGTAAACTCTTGTAAAAATCAAATAATTTTGAAAGACGACGCATCCATTTATAGAAAACCTTACCCTATTCCACTATGTTATGAGGAGGCTGTAAGAAAAGAAATGGAGAGGATGCTAAAACTTGGAATTATCAGACGATCGAATAGCCCGTATATAAATCCGTTAGCGATCGTGAAAAAGAAAGACGGTTCCGTTCGGGTGTGTTTAGTCTTAGTCTTAGTCTTAGTTGCGGAGGTTACCAGTCCGGCACTCAGGCATTGCCCATTGTGCTATTTCTCATACCCCATTAGTCACGGTCTAAGAAACCTACAGCCTCCTATCAATTGCCCGTGTAACCTGACTGATGGACTCTAATTTTTGTGTCCTAAGTGCAGTCGGCTTGATAAAAGGTATGCACCACGCCCTTTATCTCGTCCTTACGAAAGCGGGGCACCTATACATCAGGTGATGGGTTGTTTCTTCTCTGTAGTCGCACCATCTGTACTTACCTTCCTCTAGGATCCCCATCTTCTGGAGATGATGACCTACCTTCCAATGACCTGTCAGTCAGCTAATAGTGGACCTGAACTTTCTTCTGCCCAGGTTTCCGATGGCGTTAATCAATTCCTTTGGTGGGTTGTCCCTCAGCATTTCCTTTGCTTGCCTTATGCCTTTTGTGTTTCTCCATTTCTCCTGCGGTTTCTCCCTGCGCCAAGCCCCCGCGGTCTTTTTTGCTTCGCAGGGTGGGACCGCCGTTTCGCAGTGTTTTGCCGTTTCCTGTTTGGAGCCTCTGCCGGCTAGTCTGTCCGCTTTCTCATGTCCCTGAATGCCCGAGTGTCCTGGCACTCACAGCAACCTCACTAAGTCCCGAGCCGTTAGGACTCCTTGGAGGTGATGCTAATTCCATCTAGTGCGAGTAGTGCGGCCTTGCTATCCGAGCAGATGGATATTGTCCTCTGCACAATGCTACCAGCCGTTAGCCATTCCGCATATTCCCCAATATCCCTGACTTCCGCCTGGAAGATCGTCTCATGGGGGTCCAGCGAGCATACCAGCTCTCGCGCGCTGTACATTCCCCACGCTCCTGCTTCCACTTCGTCATTGCACTTAGAGCCGTCCGTAAACCAGACGATACCCACCTTTATGAGGTCATGCGATCCTTCCCTCTATTCTATCTTGTCCGGAATTATGACCTTGTAGGGGTTTGAGAACAGGATCCTCCTAAAAAATTAATCCTATCGTAACCTGCCCTGTCGATGTCCGGCAGAGCTCCTGTAACAACTTCACTGTTCCTGAATTGATTACTGTTCGGTGCTTCCTTTAACCTATACACGGTGTGCTTCTAGACGAAAGAGGTTGGACTAAAATGACGCAAAAAATGGACAGTTTGAGTAAAAATCCGATTTGCTTGCGTTCAGAAAATAACATGATTTTTTATTTCAGGTATTTATTTGATCCAAAATTATTTTTGTTCATTTTTAATAAATAATAATAATTATAATTTCTAACTCCACGGCATAGGTGTTATTTTGGGTCGATAATGCACTTATGCTAGCATTAATACGTCAGCTGCTGTCATAACCTAGTATTCAGACACAAAACTTTGTTTGAACGTTCTGGCGCGCAGCTAGTTTTTAGCGTGAAGTGGACATCGTGAATAAAATTGTGAATAATTGTTTTACTATATAATTGTGAATAATGGGTGATAAGAACAAACTTGAAAGTTACATTAGAGAGATAGAAGATGCATTTAGGTGTACCAAGGTATCAGAAACGTTAAAACTGCATATATTATTTAAACATATTCACCATTGCCTACAATTTTTAGAAAATGATGGTTTAGGTCTGTGGTCTGAACAAGCATGAGAATCTATTCACAAGTAGTTTATTAAATATTGGGAACGCTACAAAATTAACTCTACGAAATCTGACTTATATGCGAGTAATTCGAAAGTAATTTGTAGGAATATATTAATGTGTAAAATATAAAACCTTTTATTTAAACGTATATAATTTGTCTTATTAATATAAGTATTAATTTTTAATTTTGAATTAAAAGTTATCAATTTAAAGGTAAACCATAATTTCTTACTACGTATAATAACATAAAAAATTTAATCATCGCAATCCTTGACATGTATTATTCATTTAATTTGATAAATTTTTTTTATTCTATCCGTATGAACAAACAGATAAAATTTTGATATTTTTCGAACGGAAGCAGATCGGATTTTGATTCAAACGAATTTTGAAAGTCCAAAAACAGACAAACAAGCTCGTGCTGTCCATTTTTTGCGTCATGTTAGATGTTAGTCCAACTTCTTTCGTATAGAAGCACACCGTGTGCAGTAGGTCTTAAAAGCGTTTACCCTAATCACCTTGTTCAGTGGTGGGATGTCCAACATGATCTCTAGCGCGACTGCTGGTGTCGTTCGCATGCATCCTGTCATTCCTCCCAGCACTAATGTTTGTACTCTATATATGTGGTCCCAGACGAGAGCTCCGTGAGTCAGTTGGGGTCTGATGATAGACACGTAGAGCCATCTTACCTTCTCCGGTTCCAGTCCCCAGGTTTTGCCAAAAGCTCTTCTGCAGACCCAGAAGTACTAATTGCCTTCTCGCATTTTTCTTTATTGTGTTTACCTCAATTAAGCTTACAGTCGAGTATGACCCCCCAAGTACTTGGCCTCTTTGACCAGGCTAAGAGAAACGTCCCCCCCCCCCCCCAGGTGGAGACCATTGATCGGTTTCACCTTATACCTGGTGGTGCACAACATGATACTGACCTTCTCGGGATTAACGCCGAGCTTTACCGACTTACATCAGGTCTTCACTATTCCCAGCGCGTATCGCATAAGGCCTGTCAGCACCTTCTCGTCATCGCTTCTTACCATTACGACGATGTCGCCTGCGTACACCTCAGCGTAAAACCCTGCATCGTTTAGCAGGCGTATCAGTTCATCGACAACCAGGCATTCCATTGTGGGGGAAAAGACTCCCCCTTGCGGGCATCCCTTGGTCACCTTGTGTGTGTTCCCCATTTAGCCTCTACAACCCTGCAGCTTAGCATTCTCCAAATACACCTGTATAGGGTTTTCGGTACCGCATGCGCCTTCATGCGTTTTATTATCGCCTCTCTGGTCGTGTGGTTGAAAGCACCACCCACGTCTAGAAAGGCTACCATCACCATGTCCTTATTGTTCATGCCTTTCTGTATAACGCTTACTGCCTCCGCCAGGCCCGTGTCCACCGACTTGCTCGTCTGGTAGGCATGCTGCCTAGAATGTACAAGGACCTCTACCAGTGATGTTTCCTTCATGTATTTATCGATCAGTCTTTCTATCGTCTTTAGTAGAAACGATGTCAAGCTGATCGGTCTGTAGTCCTTTGGTTCCTAGTGTTGTGCCTTCCTTGTTTTTGGGAGGAACACAACTCTCGCCTGTCTCCAGCTACCGGGTCTGAGTCTCATAGCTAGGCATGCCCGGATCAGCTTTGCCATTGCGGGCACCAGCACGTCGTGACCCTTCTATAGCAGTTGCAGAAAAATTCCATCCGGCTCGATGCCTTATAGGGCTCGAACATGTTCACTGCTCACTCTATTTTTCTTTTATCCGCCATGTGTCTTACCAACTTCCGGTCCTCACTCCGCGCACGGAGCCTAAAGCTCGTCTCTTGATCAAACCTAACCCCTACGTTGAGTGCCTTTAGCAAGGCCCGAATCGCCGTCTCTTCCACCTTTTTCGCCTCCTTCCCGGTGGTCACCGTCTTACTTTCGATGACCCCCTGCGACCCCGGATTGAGAGTGGAGTTCTGTCTTCCAAGTCTCTTCACTACCACCTCAGGAGTGTTTACCCTCGGGGCGTAGATAAGAGCCCTTGCCAGCTTCACGAGGTTTCCCATCTCAATAGCCTTGTGTTGGCTGCCCTCCCCACATACCCATTTGCCGACATTAGCCTCCAACCATGCCCTGACAATATGGTTCTTGCAGTGGAAAATCTGCGCGCCTGTCTAGAACCTATAATCCAAGAAGCTCGAGAAATAGGCTCCATCGGACGCGTTGTTGATCTCCGCTTCAAGTTTCGCCAACACTTACTTGCCCTCATCCTCGCTAAGGCGTACCTCCGGGTACCCAGTATGGAAGATAGCCATATTAAGGACAGTGGCCATCGCCCTGCTGTAGCTCCCCGAGGCACCCCCCACGAGTCGTCTCTTCAACTCCCTCGAGGTGGAGCCGTCCGACCGCGTCCTTTTAGGTTTATCGGTGTGCTGCCCCGCTTCCGATATCCCTCCAGGTCGCCCTTTTTTAGCTCTGACCTCGCAGGGGGTTTCCGATTCTTATTATTATGTCTTTTTTGGACAGTTACCTTCCGAGAACCCTATCCGCCTTGATAGTATCCGGTATTTGCCGTTAGAGTTACCCCCGCAGCCGCCTGGAGACCCTCCTCCATTAACATCCTGGTATTAGACGACGTCACACCGACGTCAGCCGCCCGAGATGTTTGCCTTTCTGAACCTTGTGAGGAGCCAGGGAGCCCCGTGAGTACTGGCGCTTTTAGGACGCTTTCTTTATTTACCTGCATTATTCATGTTGTTCGTAAGTGCGGATGTATTAGTGTTGGTGGCAGGCGTCCCTACAGATAGCAATATTTGGCCGCCCATGTGTTACATCTAAACGACGTACGCTTTAAAGGCATACAATTATTATTAAATTTTATTAATTGAGTAATGACATACTCTATTTTGTCAAACTTAACGTACACAATCAAGTGTCGGAACTGCAAAAAAGAAGCTCAAAATTTGACAAAAGGAATGCAATTTCGAAATACAGGCACACATCAGTTATAAATCGGGCGATGTAAAACCGCATCATAAGCGTTTCATAATCGTTTGTAATCGACATACTTGCGGTATTATATGTCTTTTAGGTAAAATATTATATATATTTTAATCAATAAGAAACACTATATAAAAAAAATGACCGTGTAATTAAGGCAGTTCGTACGTAAGGCCCACAGTAGGCCGTCTCTCGGCTCAATCAAATTCACAAAAGCATAAATCTTTATAAAACTTATAGAACATACATTAAAATGTATATCCATACTTTATCCAACTTTAAATAAAAATATAGTCAATCAATTTTACAAACCAACAAACTTATATTAGCAAATTCTTAAGTACACTATAAATCAATTACTGCGCGACTCTATTGTTACAGGCTATAATAAATTGAGCTAATTAAGAAATACATAAAAGTTTTATTTGTGAATACGAGAATTCATAAAAATTATTTATTCAATCAACGTTCAATTTGACTACCCACCAGGAAGCAGTTCACATATCCAGTAGTAGGTCAAAGTAACAACATTTTCAAAAATCTATAAAAATATAAGCAGGTATCTGATTGTGAGAGAACCAGATTTCATGGTAGAGCCTGCCACTAGATTCATTCCTATATGTTCTGAATTCTCATATTTTTGGGAGTTCAGGACATAACAATACAAATTATGATTTATCTTGTATACGACCCAGAGAAAATAGTAGACTATTTTGGTTTAGTTATGGAAGTTGTATCGCCAGAATCACGCTTATCGAAAAAATTTCTTGTATAGTATCGAAGAGTCTATGGGTATGGGTGAAAATATGTGAGATAAATATGTATGTTACGAACTATAATAAAAATATTTCATATTGATTTATGTTTCTTGAGCCTAGATATTATTTAGTAAAGAAAATCTCCATTTTAAATCTAATTTTCATTTTTCAAGTCTTATATTTCTCTTTTAACACATGTCTTCACATCGACCGTCGAAAAATAATAAATTATTTTATATATAAGACAGAATAGTTAATTGTTTATAAAAATTTGTGAATAAATCGCTTCAAAGACTATTTATTTATTTGTTCAAGCATATTTTGTAGGAGTACAGTAACAATAAATCAGATTTTTCGACGGTTGATGTGAAGACATATGTCAAAAACGAAATATAATCCTTACAGTATCGAAGTAAGATCCTTTTTTTACTAAACAATATCTAGGTTCAACAAACATAAATCCATAAGAAATATTCTTTTTATAGCTCGTAACATACCTATTTACTTCATATATTTTCACCGATACTCATACACTCTTGGATACTATACAAGAAATTTTTTCAATGAGAACTGTTTCTGGCGATACAACTGCCTTAAGGGGGGGGGGCTTGGGTTAAGCAAAAAAAAATACTTTTTTTTACGAGTCCAGAAAACTTTAACTTTATGTTTAAAATCAATTATTCTGAAAATTTGTATGCTATCAATACACAATAATATCTTAAATTTTACCGTTATAAAACTTCAAAGTCTTAATCCCACACGTCACAATAAATCATTATTTTCAATACCATATTTATTAAAGTTATTTGTTAATCAAGTTTTTGGAATATCAATTTCGTAAAAAATATTAAATCTAAAAAAAAATCGATTAGATCTCCGAAAACAAAAATTATTACAAAAGTGCTCCGCTTCTTTTGTAACGCATGTCAAAAGGAGTCGAATAACCGTCGAAAAAAAATATTCGTTCATTATGTTACCTAGAGTCATGTGAGGAACAAAATTCCTTTAATAAATATGATACTAAAAATAGTGATTTATTGTGACGTGTAAGATCAATATTTTGCGGTTTTCCAACGGTAAAATTTAAGATATTGTTAAGTATTGATAGCATGAAAATTTTCAAAATGATAAGGAAAATTCATAAAAAAAGAATCTTATTTTCGGTTTAACCCAGGCCTGCCCCCTTGATCAATCGTAAAGGACATATCTGTTTGGTTTAACGAAAATATTTTTGTAAATTGCATGGGGTTGTTTTTGTCCTATTGACGTTCTATTTTTTGTTAATATTTAAATACGTAAAAGTCTGCAGCAAAAGAACAAGTGCCATTTTTTGGTATGCAGCTAGGCCATACAAATCAGTAAGCGATAATAAGAGTTTGTTTTTTTTCTAAGACGTGTATTCCTCTTTAGTTATTATGCCATGTCGATAATACTTGGGGGTGCCGTCAGGGTAAAATTCAATTTTTATTTTGGTTCCTTTTTTGGATTTCACAATACTCTGTTATTTTGAGTTCGTTTTTCATTTTTTTTTGTTTTTTTGGAAAAATAAAACTTTTATTTGACGGGGCAGTGAGACGGCCTGTATCCTAAGCAGGGATGAAAGCGGCAGATGGTAACGTGCCGACTCATGGCACGTTATCATCCTTGAGCGAGAGACCGCAGTAGTCAATCGGCGCTGCGGTGAATACGAGCACAGCGCCGAGCAGTCGCGTTGGGGAAGACGGGCGGCAACCCGCAGGACGTAAATGACAACGCACAGAGCGGTTCGAGCTCACACCCTCTAAGAGTCCCGGTTCGGATATGATTGTAGACTATTCTCTCTCTCTCTCTCTCTCTCTCTCTCTCTCTCTCTCTCTCTCTCTCTATGCAATAATGACAATAATTTCAAATATTTTTGACGGTAACAGCACTAAGCGTGTTGATGTAGTTCATGTTATACTGCGTCGTGTCCTCCCATCGATACAGAAAACGGATATAGTAAATACCCCCCTGCTTCGGTCAGATGAGTCGCTTTCGGTGACATCAACCGAGGTAACTAGCGAGCGCAGACGATCACCGTGGGTTGTTACCCTCTCCAGCAGTGAATTAGGAGATAAAATCATGCGACAAAAAAAGTTTATAACAGGCTTTCACACTAAAGATGTCGACATCTCGGCACTTGACCAGGAGACTAGTGATGCAATATTCAATAGTAAAATTTTTATAAATGAACATCTACCAAGGGAAACATTTAATAATTTTAGAAGCCTTAAAGCCCTTGCGATGAGGCTCAAATTTAAATATATCTGGCATAGGGGGGGCCGTTTCCTGGCCAAGATGCGGGATGGTGATGTTTCCCACGAATTTTTAACAGCGGCAGACCTCCAAGTAATTTTAGCCTCGTATGAAACTCCACAAATTGCATTAGATTCACATAAAAAAACAGGAAAAGCAAATATAAATGAAATAGATAAGTTGGACATTCAAACAAATAATCAAACGGAGGCTGTCGCAAATGAATGACTATCGTTGGACACTGCTGGGGGGGGGGGGGGTGCACTGTAGGGGACTGAGAGCAGGATTTATCAATGTGACCTCTCTAGATTGTCATATTGGTACACTCCGTCAACACCTTCTATCTGGTACCACCTTTTTGGAATTGCTGAGACGCACCTTGCTCAAAACATTGACGACAATCGCATTCAGATCAAGGGCTATTCAATTTTAAGATTAGATAGGAATAAATTTGGGGGTGGGTTAGTCCTGTATGTACACAATAGTTTTAAGGCAACCATACTAAGCCGCTCACGTACCACCCAGGATGGTACGCCGAACATTTCTGAATATATTATGTGTAGTGTGCAACAGGGCGACCTTCCCCCCGTATTCGTTGCTCTGATTTATAGGCCACCGCATGTACCATTCCTGCAAAATTCAGACCTAATTGATAAGCTAGCTACATACACGCAGGACTATAGCCATAAAATCTTGATGGGTGATCTGAATGCGAACCTGTTGAAGACGTCGGCTGATGCAAGATTTGTTAGGCGATTAGCCAACGATTTAAATCTAAAAATAATAGAGCATGGTGCGACTCATCACCTCGAGGGGTCTCACACATAGATTGATGTCGTTATGACAGATGACAACGACGTGGTGCTGAATGCCAGCAATCAGGCGGCGCCCTTTGCCAGCAATCACACAATTATAGATGTTGAAATAGATTTTAAATTAAACAATAGCCCCATCACCGATACTTTTAGTTACAGAGATTTTAAAACAATAGAACAGGAAGATCTTCTATCTTACCTGAGTAAATGTGACTGGGCGGCGTTTGATTGCTTGGACAACAACGACATGGACGATTTATTGGGACAGCTCAGCGCCAATCTCATGGGGGCAATAGATGAACTCGCTCCACTGAAGCAATTTACACCAAAAAATAAAGCTAATCCTCCATGGATTGACGCAGATCTGGCTCACATAATAAAAAAACGTGACGCCGTACGCAGACGACTACAGCGCACAAAAAACGGTAATCTTTGGCAGGAGTACCGGTCTCTCGCGGTCGAAGCAGAACAACGCATGAAAATCGCGCGGGAGACTCACATGCAGAATAAGATTTTTGAAGCCCTAGAAAATAAGAAGGATATTTGGAAAGAACTAAAGGGCTTGGGGCTCCTGCCAAGGGCACGGGGAGGGGGGTTGCATGGCTTCTCGCCGGGTGAGCTGAACTCGCACTTTGCGGGGGTATCGGTCTCCCAGAGTGAAGGTGACGTTGATTTGGGTAGCATCTTGGACTCGGCCAGTGACGACGGCTTTGTTTTCAAAGACGTTACAGTGACGGACGTAGTCCTGGCTGTTGCTCATTTCTCGTCGCAGGCTAGGGGTGAGGACGGTATTCCCCAAAGCGTAAAAGAAGAGCGTACTTTGCGGGGTTATTATTGTATAGGGCAATAAATATGGGACAACCTCCGTACCTTGCGGCTCTCTTTGGTAAAAACACAGCTAGGACTTCCAGTAGGAGCGGTGTGAAAGAGCTCTCTGTTCCGGGTTCGGGGACTGATAAGGGTCTCTATTCGTTTAGAGCCCAAGGTTCGCGATTCTGGAACACCCTCCCCTGCAGTGTGAGGTATATACCGTCCTTATGTAAATTTAAAACGGCGTTAGGCAGGCACCTCAGACAACTGCACGGTGAGTAAGTTGACATTTTTTCATGATGACGGAGAATTCACATACATGGGTAGTTATTTATTTATTTATTGACTTATTTATTTGTTTATTTATTTATTTATTTAATTATTTATTTATTTATTTATTTATTTGTTTATTTATTTATTTATTTATTTATTTATTTATTTATTTATTTATTTAATTATTTATTTATTTATTTAATTATTTATTTATTTATTTATCTATTTATTTATTTATTTATTTATTTATTTATTTATTTATTTATTTATTTATTAATTGTATCTTTTTATTTTTTTATTTTAATTTATCCGTTCTCCCGTGTTCTGTATTCTTAGTCGTGAAAAATGTTGTAATGTACAAAATATAAAGAGTACATTTTAATAAAGAGTAAATATATCTGCGTGTGTGATGAGTGTATGTATCGGCTGAAGTGTAATTGTTTTTAAATTGTGACGTGATGGATGTACGTGTATGCAAGAATGAGTAGACTTCAGAAATTGTTATGGAACTGTGATATAAACAAACTGTGATATTAGATAATGACAAATTTGTGCAACAATTTTTATATTTATACACTGACGAACTGTGATAGTGATCAAAGACTTAATGTAATGACAAAATAACAATTTTTATGTAATGTATTTTTGCCAAAATTGACAAATAACTCTCTCTCTCTCTCTCTCTCTCTCTCTCTCTATGTCTCTCTCTCTCTCTCTCTCTCTCTCTCTTTCTCACTCACTCTAAGTTAAGAAAAGAGTACCACTCTACTTCTAAGTACAGCATAACGCATCCGATATCGCTCCGCTTCAAAAGTCTGCCTACTGCCGCATATTGCTTCCGGGCATATTGGTTTCAGTTGACTTATACGCGCCAGATTCCAAGCTTCTGCCTCACATAAAATCCAGCTCGGACGTGCAAGGCTTGCATTTTTATCTGCAATTGATTGTCAACCGCTGCAACGCTTTGAGGTTATTTTTCTGACTTGGCTTTGGTTCCATTTCCACGTATTGCTTGGTGCGCATGCGTCGGCGACCTTCGCCTTCTTGTAATTGGGTTTTGAGACGTGG
Source organism: Gastracanthus pulcherrimus (assembly GCA_949152435.1). NCBI lineage: Eukaryota > Metazoa > Arthropoda > Insecta > Hymenoptera > Pteromalidae > Gastracanthus > Gastracanthus pulcherrimus. The sequence continues at coordinate 108,605,219 of OX424573.1, read as the reverse complement.
AATTGCGGCTTGATTCGTGGATATACAGCAGTAGCAGCGCATCGTTCTCCACAGCTCTGAACATGACTTGGCATCACCGGAGCTGACACCAACACACTCGAAGCACACACATATCTGCAGACGGCGAACCACCGACCTGTCTGCTTCACAGCTGTCATCGAACCGAGTGAGTCCGAGATAGACTGCGGATCGATTTTAAAGGTTTATGAATCGTAATGCCCAAACTTACTCGCTAAACACCTACGGTACATAATAATTTCACATAACTAGAGTGTAGTACCATAATATATCTACACAAATTATTTGCGTGTCTACTATAAATTAATAAGCGTCGTAAAATTTTGTGAAAAACGATAATAGCAGTGAAGTACCGCGCGCATATCTGTATTGCTCTACGATTTGTATCATACTGTTTGTTATATAGTTTTGTGTTGCATGCTTCGACTTACAGACCCAAGCATTAAAAATATCTTAGAAAATTTAAGAAAATTCACACATTACAATAAGCTAGGCCTAGTTATTTTCGTAAATTTTTGCGCGATCATTAGTTGATGATTCTAGTAGGGCTATTAACGTTGGTAATCTGGACTTATCAAACGTTAGTGACCATATAGCTAGTGTGAGTGAAAACACAGCTCCGGAACTTATAGAAGTAAGCACTTTCACTGAATCATTTTCTCGCATCAACGATAAAATGTCGGGAGGTTTACCGCAAGGGTGGGAGAATTTTACTACGGCACAACAATTTTCGGCGACTGCTCGGAGCGAGCAACGGCGACGAGCTTACATACATAACACCGGTCCCTTTTGGCACTACACATCATCTTGAGAACTCGGCATCCACGATTGACTACATATGCATTCCAAGCACAACCTCTACAGTATCTTACTGGCAGCTTCGGCAACCTTGGATCTCCGCTCATGACGTTATTTTTGTAGCTATGCCCCTAGACACTCCCGTATTCAGGCCCAAAACTGTGACTCATCGATCCTTTAAGAATTTCGACTCGCAGGCTTTTCATCGCGACCTTCAAAATACTGACTGGTCTATCGTAGAGCCTATACTGGATGTAGATAAAAAAGTGGAAGTGTTTACCTCTTCTTTGCTTAATCTGTATGATACGCATGCCCCTTTACGTACTTTCATTATCAAGAAAAAGCCATCTCCTTGGATGACTGCTTCTCTCCGATCTCTCATTTCTGATCGTAATAAAGCTTGGCGTGATTTTAAGCGCACTAAATGTCTAATTAAACAGGCGAACTATTAACAGCTGCGTAACAGAGTTAAGACAGAAGTCAGAAATACTATTAATTCTTACTATCGCAGTAAAATACAAGATTGCAGAAATAGCAGGGAAACTTTGAAGGTAGTCAATGATCTTGGACTTCGTTCGAGTACAGAAAAAGAGATACAGCTTCCCGCATCACTTGATGATCTTAATAGGCACTTGGTTGGCTCCGACGTACCGGCGCCTCTTCATGATAACAGACCTACGGCCCGTATATCTCCCGATGATCGTTTCTAATTTAGTCACATCACGGTTGACGAGACGCTCTCAGCGATTAGTTCAGCTCGCTCCAACGCAGTTGGCCCGGACGGCATTCATTTGAGGTTTTTGAAAGAGTGTATCTTCTATATTCTGCCCATATTGATGAATATATTTGATTCATCCCTGCAATCGGGTATTTTTCCAAACAGCTGGAAAGCGCAATCGTAAGGCCTATGCCCAAAAAGAAGGAGCCTAGTAGCATGGACGACTTTCGTCCTATTAGTATCCCCTCAGCGGTTTCAAAAATACTTGAATCGGTGGCGTTTAGACAGATCATGCACTTCATTTCTAGCAGGAACCTTCTTAATCCATTTCAATCCGGATTCCGTAAAGCACACAGTGCTCATACGACATTGATATCTATCGTTGACGATATTCGAAATGCGATTGACGAAGGAGAAGTCACATTGCTGGTCTCGATTGACCAAACACGTGCTTTTGACCTCGTCAATATTCGTTTGCTGGAAGAAAAACTTTGTGCGTTTGGTTTCTCGGACTCAGTCTGTAATTGGATTTCTTCTTTTTTATCTAGCCGCACAGAGTATGTTAAAGCAGATTCAGGTGAGACTTCTTCGTCTCTTCCCAGACTGACAGGAGTCCCTCAAGGATCCCTTCGAGGTCCGATCTTTTTCTCGCTTTTTATCGACGATCTACCTGATGTATGTATGGGCAGTAAGTATCATTTGTATGCCGATGAATTCTGTGTCTACATTCGTGGCGAAATTCGTGACGCAGACAGAATTGATCTGAGAATGAACACCATTTTAAATAACATCAAAAACTGGGCTTCGCTAAACGGCCTCCGTATTAATGGCAGTAAAACAAAAGTCATTTGGTTTGGGTCTCGTGGATTCCACAGTAAAATTACCGAGCAAAACCCTTGTGATATTTTCATCAATGGTCAAGTGATACCTACGTGTGATTCTCTAAAGTTCTTAGGGGTTATTCTTGACAGCACACTTACTTGGAAGCAGCAATGTGCTGCCACCTCTAATAAATGCTTCGTTGCGCTCTCGAGACTGAGAAAAGGGGGTTATTTTCTACCGCAAAATACGAAATTAATGCTTGTAAAGTCCTTGATTTTCCCGTATTTCGACTACTGTGCTTCACTCTTCATCGACCTCTCCGATGAGCTCGCCACCAAACTCGAACGGTGTAAAAATGCTGCACTCCGTTTTTTTGTTGAAGGTATTAATCGTTTTCAACATATTACACCAGTCTACAGAAAACATATCGTGCTCTCCTATAAGACTAGAGTTCAATACATTCTTCTGTGTCTATTAGCCTCCGTCTTCCGCTCGGGTTCGCCTGTGTACTTAAACATAAAGTTTGAATTTCGACCGACCGACAAAATTGGTTCTACAAGAGCGAGTGAATATGACTTATTGTACAAGCGTGCGAATACAGATTGCTTCTCGTATTCTTTTAAGCTTGGTGCGGCTAAATTATGGAACGAATTACCCGACGAAATCCGGTCCCTCTATAAGCAGCCATATTTTAAGTCTCGCCTATTAAAGTATTGTATTTCGTTAGATCCGAGGCTCAAATAAATATCGGTACTCTACGACCTTTAATGACGGTTTGCGTTAAATTTATCTAAGCTGTACATTCTTTAGATTTAGTCTTAGTTGTAGTTTTAGTCTTAAGTAACGCTATTTTCTGTATATAAAAATGTTAAGTTTTGACTGTTAAAGTTATCTGTTGAGATTTTTTTTCTTTTCTTTTTTTAAATATTATTTTTTTTACATTCTTGTTATTTTAAATATTCTTTATATTAATGATATTTAACAAGTCATGCGATTATTGTAAGCGGCCTGCGAGACCGCACATACACTGCGTTTATAATGTATATCTGATGTATTTTTATGAAGAAACAAGAAACAATCAATCAATCAATCTCTCTCTCTCTCTCTCTCTCTTTCTCTCTCTCTCTCTCTCTCTCTCTCTCTCTCTCTCTCTCTCTATCTCTCTCTCTATCTCTTTCTCTCTGTATCTCTCTCTCTCTCAATCTCTCTGACTCCTCGAGTACTCGGCACACTCCCTCACTCTCGAGCGCAAGCGACCGCTTGAGACTCAATACATATACAACATAGAAAGTAGAGGCAAAACCTCGTCCCGCATAACAATTTGTTGACTATCATTTTTTATGATATCAAATAAATTTAAATTGTAAATATATATATATATTATAATTTTTTAATTATCTCGCCTCATTTAAGTTTCCCAACTATAAAAAACATATTTTTTCTCTTCCAATCCTTAAAACATATCGTGAACCATTGCGAGCCACGGTTATTTTATCAATGATCGTCATTAACATTGCGTCCAATCGTAGGATTGATCCTTGGTGTTTATTAATCTGGAAATTTTGCCTGCACCTTCCAATATTACGTCCTGGGCAGTCGCACCGCGTTTTTGTGCATTTTCGTCGGGTCCCGTATGCGAACACTATTATTTGTTCGTGAGATACCGCGAGTTAAAACAAAAAACAGGAAGACTTCAGACTTATCCAGTGTGGGAGAGCGCAGGGAACTTTGCCATCGAAATCGCCACTATTATTCAGCGAAGACATTGGTAGAAAGGAGATTATATTTTGTATATATAGGGGGGTGATCATAGAGACAAAAATCGAGTGGTTTCACTCGGGTTTGGAGTGCGAACGTATTTCCATATGAAAATGCCAAGTTTTTGTCATAGGTAAATTCACGCTTGATACAATAATTAAGAATTCATTCATTTTTTTATACGAAACACCTGGATCCGTCAGGGGAATATAAAATGAACTTGAAGAAATTTTTTCAAACCATTTAGATCAATTCTTCGGTGCGATATGCTGCGAAAATCAGCCATGTTTGTCGTTTTCGAATTTTCTCCTATTTTATATAAAGTCAGTGTTTAAATTTTCATTCGGTCCAATTAAATTCTTAGGGTACAAGGCTTAAAAACTATCGAGAGAATAGAAAACCGAAACCATCGGTCAAACGTCCTATTTGGTCAAAGTTCTATTTGGTCAAACGTCTTTTCGATCAAAAAACTTTTCCCTCAAACGTCCTTTCAGTCAAATGTATTTTCGGCCAAACGTTTGTCACGTACGCAAGCAAGCGTACGTTGCTGCCGGACACTGGTGTCCTGTGTCCAACGGAGAAGTGCGTGTGCTGACGCTGCACGCACTTCTCGCTCGCCGACTTTGCGGCGCACTGCGAGCACATCTCAGGCCAGTTCGGCTTGAGCTGAGGCCCTAGACACACCTTTTTCTAAACCGCAAATAACGAACAGTCATTAATCAAACTCCTTGTCTTCTCTTTCCGAGCACTCCAGCCACCAAAGAACCACGTAGCTTAATTTCTACGTGTAAGTAACACGAGTCTCCCATCCTTTTTCCACACCCATGCACGGCAACTTCTCTGTCCGTAACACGTCCTTTCGGTCAAGTGTAATTTTGGTCAATCGATTTTTTGGGTCAAACGTCGTTTCGATGAAAAGTCCTTTCCATCAAATGACCTATTCGGTCAAACGTGCTTTCGACTAAACCCCAAACAGTCTTTCGGTCAAACGCTCTTTAGTGTGGAAAGTAAAATCATTTTAAAAAAATTGTATTTTTTTATAGTTTTAATATATAATGTACTATCTCTCTAATTAATAAAACTGTTTCGCAGCCGCCGTTGCCGCGTCAGGAATTTATCCCCTGTCAGCCTCACCTCAGCTCCCCCTCCTAATTGTACCTTATTTACGTTATATTGGTTTATTAACCATTTACCTATTTAATACACAGAAATCCCGAGTTCACGCATTTTGGTTAAAATGCGGAAAGAATTTAACAAAGGATGTCATTTGAAAATGTAGCTTCAGAATCAAAAAAGCAAAACTACGTTCAAAAAAATTTCTTTTTCTGTCGCATAGAAGTAAAATTTCAAGATTAAATTCAATTGTGTTTAAAAAAAACAAACAAAATGTCAATTCATTTGACCCCATAAACTCAGTTTAAAATACTATTTCAAACAATATTTTATTAAACAAAGTTAATAGATTAAGTTGAAAATTTAAAATGTGAATTCATTTGGCCTCAGAAACTCATGTCAAAATACTAGTTCAAACGAAAATTTTATTAAATCAATAGTCAATAGATTAAATACAATTCAATTTTCAAAGAAAATAAAAAAATTAAAATGTCAGTTCATTTGGCCCCAAAAACTCATTTCAAGACATTAAGAAAATTACAAATTATTAAACAAAGCAGCTGATAGAGAATTATTTAAATTCCAAAACAAATTGGCAAAATGCAACTCATTTTGCCCCATGTTCATTTCAAAATGTCATAATTATGAATTGTTATCATACAAAATTTAATATTAAAAACCAATTAATTTAGAAGAAAAAAACAAGTGAAAATACAATTACTTGGTCCAAAACCTCACTTCAAACACTAAATCAAAAGGATGTAATGACTTTAGTTACAATCGATTAAAGACTTGACAGTTCAACACAATAGATAATCTTCAAAAACTTAAAACTCAAGGCTTATTTGAAAATTAACTTATTTGAAAGAAGTCACTTAAAAATACGCGTCAAAATGAATAATTTTCGAACTCAAACTAGAATTTTTCAAGAATTATTAGAGATAAATTTTTCGAAAATAGACAACTCTCCAGAACACCAAATTGCCGTCGGAACACGCACACTTACCAATGTCAACACAATGGCATAAGCCAAGGCAGAACTATTATTTTTTTTGGCTATTCAAAAAACGTTCTATGCTCAGATCGAAATTTTATATACGTAAAAACCAAACAAAACACTGATGTACCTGACCAGAAAGGTCGTTAGTACCACGGCCAATGGTCATTAAACCAACGGTTATTAGTAGTAAATTTAATTTCTAATAGTAAATATCCGAAAACAAGTAATTAGCATAAATTTACTTGGCCAGAAAGGTTATCTTGAATTTTAATAACAGAAAAACTTCAAATACAAGCTATAGTCCTTTATAATCAAATGAAACATTATGGGCTATTCAGAAATTATAATAATGAAAATAAGAATGAGACAATAGTAATTATGGAAAGAAAAATCTTGTTAAGGTCAATATGTTAAAAAAAGAGAAGGAAAATTATGGTAGCAGGTGGAGTCACATTAGAAGTAAATTTAGGGAATTTAAGTATTTTTATATAGAAAGTATAAAAAGTAGAAAAACTTACAATAATCATACAGATAAGTAATACAAAAAGTAGAAAAACACTGTGCACTCTGAATTTTATTTACTTCACATAGTTTAAGGGGTTATATCCCCCTTATGCTCTAAAAAACAAGGCTTTGTTAATTATTTTTTTTAAAGGACATTTGAGGTTAAAGGTATACAAATAATATAACATTGGACTAAGCAACTCTTGAAGAAGAGAAAAAAAAATTTATTGATATTTTTTTTACAAAATGGCGGCTGTGCAGTGATTACTGTGAACCGCTTTTTCAAAAAGGTCTTCCGTGGCGAGCAGTACAAGTCTCGTCCAACTCCACCTATAACAAAAAAAAAATTTCTATTATCTACATGAGTTTTGCTAGTAAAGTACACATGATGATATTTTTAGAATTTTTTTTCGCGAAATGGCGATTGTTTTAACAAAAATCGTGTTTTCGACGAAAAAAATCGACTTAAATTGTTTATAACTTTTTTCTTGTTAATTAATCGCTAAAATCGTGTGTACTTCACTAGATAATCAAACAATGAAGCTACTGTTAAAATTTTAAGTCAATCGGATGTAAACTTTTTGAGTTCTACTGCTTGCCGATTTTGAAAACATGGTTTCGAGAAAAACGCGTTTGAAGTTTCAAAATGCTATAAATCTTAAGAATCGCAAAAATATAGTCCATAATAATTTTTTTACCTTCAGTCTGCTATCCCTGCACCATATAATTGTGCTTCCAGAGCCTTCATTTCCTCTTCTTCTTTCTTTTTGCCTGATGTAATGCTGCGCCTGGCCTCTTTCGCGATATCGGACATACGATGCTCAGCGGTTTTGACGCGATTGGCGTCCGTTTCTACGTAAAACTCGTACATGTTTGGTCCAACAGTCAACCTAAGAGCATCGTAAACGGCACACAGTCCCGAGAAGCCATCAATGAAGATAATAACGGCAACGTCAGTCGCAATCTCAACTATAGTCTTACCGCTTGACACCGTCTTTGGAGCAATTGACCACACTACAGCATTAAACGACTCGTTATTGTTCTGAGTATACGCACCCAAGCAGCGTGATAGAAGGTTGTCGGAGCTGAGTTCATTATAAATGGGTTTTATTGCGTTAAAAACATCCTCATGCATTGGACTCTTGTGCTCGTACGTTGCAACTATACCAAGCGCTGTACTGACATTTTATGAAGTAACGTTGCCCAAATTTCATTCCGCATTTTTTCAACTGAATCGTAGTTTCTCCTAATAGCAAGTCCGTAATAAATAGAAAGTTCATCAATTAACTTTCCGGTCAACTTTCCTCGGCCGCCAAGACCTTTCGTTGTTTTTTTCAAATTGCGCAGACGCGTTCCCATGCGCTTCTGAACGTGTCCGACACATTCTTTTTTTTTGACGATGAAATCTTTATAAGGTTTTGAGTCGACTATACCTTTATATGTTTTTAAATCGCCGTCGCCGATATATTTCAAATATTTGATATTATGAAGTTTTTCTGAGCGTTTGAACATTTCTATAACTGCGTCGATCTCCATTTTCCTGGCACTACCTTCATGGTTGGCATCACAGTTCTGTTTGTGTAAAGGGTATATATTGTGTAAGGGGATATACCTCTTCGTATTCAGCAGTACCTTCTTTTTTTTGTCAATATTCACACACTTTACAGTACTTAGATTTTACACTCATATCCAATACCTTGCCAGTGTACCAACCAATCAAAGTCACCAATCCGAACAAAGACGTAAACCCTCTCTTTCGCCAAGATCCATCGCCTGACACCGTGAGACCTGCTTTTTCACCTCGTTCGATAGAAATTTCTTTTTCTTTAATCGCTGATTTTTTCATAGATATAATTCGAACAGATGAAGTAGCAGTGGCGATATTAGATATGATCTTAGTGTAAGTTGTTTGAAAAACAGGCTTTGCAAGATCCATCATAGAGCAGAACTTTTTTATACCGTTGATGCCTATGCCTATGATGCGCATAGCTAAAATAATACGGTAGTTGATCTTATAAGCACGACCATTTATTACAGGACAGCTGTTAATATCAACATCACCACAGTTCGAACAAGACACAATAATTTTGAAGCCTAGTCCACGCTTATTCGACTCTAAAAACCGCACGTCACCATTACATTTTTTGCATACTACTAATTCAGAAAGAGCAGTAAATACAGCGAAAAAATTGATGAAACAGTAGCCGAAATTATTATCAACATCGCGATCACTGTGTAAATCAGTAGTTTTCAATTTCTTAGCCGACGTACTAACGTGCTCCGAATTGCTTTCAAACGAATGGCGGTTAGGCGGGCATCGATTACTAATTTTACTCCGTTTTGTACTTGTACTTCTTGTTTTACTGCCTTTGCGGCCACTGTACACCTTTTCACTCATAATTAAGTACTTGTAAATATAATTGACAGTTAAAAAGTAAAGCAAAACTCAAAATAACAACGTAAACAAAGAGAACGGCTGAACGACTAAACACAGGGCAAGTGTGAGTAAACACGTGCTGTAAAGACGCTGTAACCGTCGTAATGTCATGTAGCGACCTCTATAATTCAAATTTAAAACACGATATCGATCGTAGGTAACTTCTACTAATTTACAAATTCGCGAAATTCAAAAAAGCGAGCATCGCTAAAATAAGCGAAAATTGTGATTTTATGCATCAAAGCTGTTTGGAAAAAATTGATTTAAAAAAATTTTGAGTTTAAATCGGTACTTGGGCGTTGTAGATTTTGATTCTAGGATTGTTTTGGCAAGATTTAAGCCAATAAAAAAAATGGAAAAAAACAACAAAATTTTGGGGATATAACCCCTTAATTCACTATTCACGCACTTTATAATTACGAGCTGGAACTGCCCGTGTCAGCTACACCCCAGGTACAGCGGATACAGCACGTCGCTGTGACATGCAGCACAGCGCATTGTCAACAAGCACGGCCGCTCCTGGCCGATCGGGACGTGCAGCAGATGCGGCAGGACACGTAGGTGCTTGTCCGTCGAATACACCGATATGGCATGTGGCTAAATTTGAGAACAAAAACCAACAATCGATTTTCATTAATAATAGCTACACTATATTGGTAACAATACAAATTTTGAAGAAACATCGCCTTACCTTGCCGTCGGGACAAGTGAAGTGAAATAGGGCTGGAGCGTCGTAGTAGTAATGATGCAGCTTGACTGCTACCTTCGATTGAGGTCGGCGGCGCACAGGCAGCGGCGCGAGAACGGGCTCGTAAAAGCGCGAACCGATAACGAGTCGATACCCCAACTGTAGAAACAAGAGAGATAAATTTTTTAGCCAGGTCTTCCAGGCCGCGAATTGCGTACCCCCAATCCCAATGATATGCGCTGAATTCTGAGTAGCGCATGGGAATGATCTAAGAGAAAAGGAAAGAAAAACAACAACATGGAATTAACAAATTATTGTCATACAGCAGTGTGCACAGGTAATCAAGCTAGAAAAAGTAGTCAATTGATACAAAAAGAATGACGAAGTATGAAAGTCTAATTTAACAGAAAGTGGATACTGAATCAGAAAAGGAAAGCACAAGATCGAGTAAGATATCAGATAAACTTATGATGTCGCAGAATTGACACTGCAGATCCTCTCCTCCTTCAACGTCCTCCATTGTAAAATGATGCTTTCGCTCGGTGCTTCGATACAAGACTGCATACTCGAAACCTTCGTAGTCTCTATATGCCGCAGCCTTGGCACTCCAACGCCCCAGGCGCACATACTCCACGTTAATCATCATCCTCATTAACTTGAATCAGTTAGGCACTCACACGCGACTAACTCCGTCGAGAGCCAAACTGCGACTGTGCATTATCTACCGATTAGCCGCTGCACGACAGCCGCACAAAGGGCTGAGGTGAGAGATCTCGCGATGGAGGTTGACGTCACGCGCGATAAGGACTGCTCTGCAGCCTCTGTAGCCTGACTCGTTCGCTCTACCGGGATACACGCGCACATAATTATATTTGAGTATGCGTAGAATGAAAACGACATATTCTAATCCTCCAAGCCCAAATTGTGGCTGTGAAATAGAATTATATGATCCATAATGCGATAAAATTTTCCCAAAAGTAGGAAGAAAAGAAAATTTAACTCTGCGTCTCTCTGCATGCTGGGGGCCTAAAAAATGTAAAAAAATTAGCGTGACAAAAATACACATCTGCAAAAGATACATCTGTAGACGTTCAAAATAATGAATTCGGGAAATTTTTCCCAAGTGTCGAAAGAAACAAGTTTGGAAACTCCTCAGACTATTAAAATCGACAAGCAACGTTTGAAACCTTTTTAATAATGCAGTTTCCAAGCGTAAATATCAAAATATCCATTAATTATTAAATATCCTTTAAATATTTTCGGACAAAAAAAGTCTAATAATTATAACTATTAAAATTAATAATTCTTTTTTAGAATTTCAAACACTGCAATTTCAGAAGTTCAAATATCAACATATTTAATAAACTCTTTTAATATTTTCAAAATATAATTAAAAAAAAAATTTCAAACTGTTAAAATCGATAAATAACTTTTGATAATTTTCAAATTATACACCAAAATATCAAATACACTCTTTTAACATTTTCAAACAACGCAAGTTGAAAAATCTCTAACTGCTAAAGTTAGTAAATATCTTTCAAATTTCAAATACCACAATTTTTAAAAATGTAAATACTAAAGCATTTAATACACTCCTTTAATATTTTCAAACAATACAAGTCTAAGAATGTCTAACTGTTAAAGTTAGTAAATATCATTCAAATGTCAAATACTACAACCCTTTTAATATTTAAATACTAAAATATCCAACGCACTCTTTTAATATTTTCAAAATACAATTTCACGTTCTTAAACTGTTAAAATCGGTAAATAACTTTTGGAAAATTTCAAATAATGCCATTTCGAAGTTTAAATACTAAAAAGTCAAATACTTTAAACAATGCAATTGTAAAGTTTCCAAGATCTGTTAAATTCATAAATTCCTTTCGAATTTCAAATACTACTTATCTTTCTTAGGAATTAAATAATATAGCTTTATAATTTTCAACTTTTTACAAAACAATTCTTTCAATGTTCGAATGTAACAAGTTCAAAATCTTTCCAGACAACGCGATTTCGAAATTCGTGAATACATAAGCAGGTAACAAGGGGTTTTCCTTGCCTGAAATCATGCGTGTTATGCTCATGCAACATCCTCTTGGCCGGACGTTAAATTGGCTAGCCAAAACAGCCTAGCTCTGCACGATAAGGGCGTCGCCCAGCGTCCGATGCATCTGCGAGAAGCGAGGTGGTTGCGCGCGGCAATATCGGCTACGATGGAAGTAACTGAGTGCCGAAGCGATTACGTCACGCACACGTGCATTAGCTCGGATCGCGTTTAGGCCTAATTCACACAGGCGTGAACCTCATATTATTTGTATCATCATTTTTGTACATTAGGGTAATTTTGAAATGGGACTAACTCGAATAAGTCATAAATTGGGGTAAAATTATTCATCGGCACTTTCTCGACATTTTTGTTGCAGGCTTTGGAGGTAAGGCCAAGTAGAGCCGGCATCTTATGTCGAAAAATTAACCGATAATCCGGGTTTAATTTCCGAAAAAATTGTCCCACTATCTTCATCCAACACGGACTGGAAAATAATTCAAAAAGTGGATATAGCGCCATACTTTGTTACTAGTGATAAATTGACTAGAGTTTGGAAAGAGATCTCAGATCAATGCGCGAGTATATTAAAAGGCTGCCCCACAAGGAATTGCTAAATACCGCGTTTGACTGGATTTAATATCAGAATACAGGAAATCAAGTGGGATGCGAGCGTGTAGATCGATACTCTCGGTTATAGGAAAAATTAGTCGTTTTCTTTCCTCGACGAAAGCGCTGAAAACGAGTTAAAATATTTAATTGACGTTAAGGCAAATGATACCAGGCTAACAGCAAAATTGTTAGCCAATTTAACAGAACTAACATAAATGCAGCTCTGATACCTCCAATAGCAAAATTTTAAATTTAGAGGCTATTATTAAAAATATTTCGGATTCGCCAGATTATGACAGGTAGATCGCGATAATAAGTTCAGCCATTGAACTGTTAAATGAAGGCGCTTTACAGTACAAACTGGAAGCCAAGATTATAACGGATATAGTTTTGTTGACCGCACAGGGCATTGTGCATCCACGTTTCATGCTTCCAAATTTGATAAGAAATTCGGCTTTCCTTGTAAAAGAAACACTGATTGATGCACTGTTTCCGGAAACTGAAAGACCGAGTTCAATTCTAAAAATCGTCAAAATTTTAGACTTGTCAATATTTTTCTCAAAATATCAGTTAGTATATCATATGTCCATACCTTTACTGGACTTGCAAAATTTCTTTTTGTCAAAGCATCAGTGAATCCGAGAAGACAAAGTGCGATAAATAATATCAACACCTTTGCATATATCTTGCCGGAATCGCACTATTTCGCAATAAGTATACACAATAAAACGTACCTGCCCACTTCGATTGAAAAATTAAATAAGTGGAAAAATTTTGACGGCTTCTACATTTATAATGATGTAGAACCAGTTTGCGAAATCAAGCAGAACGCTACTTGCGAAGTTAAATTCACTATCGCTTACAATCTAGTAAACATAGCTTATTGTAATATTAAAATCACGCAACTAAATTTTACGTATTTGATGAGGTTGCATGAAGTGAACATTTGGGTATTTGAAACAATGCTTGAACAATGCCACAGGGCGGTACAGAGCACTTTCGAAATAAACGGCATAAGAATATTATGATTAAATCCCGGATGTACAGCGCACACCAATAATGCCAGATTATCTGCTTCGCGAGAGTTTAGGATGCTATCGTCGGGTGTATCATTTGCAAAAATTAGTTTAGATGTGCGCGCAATTTTATCGAATCTTTCAGATGCGCGAAAATTTGCACACCTCGTGGATAATGTGATAAAAGAGGACATCGGGAAAAGATCGAAAGACTTGCATGGTATTCACATGGAAGCGCTCAAATAGGGCACGAACTTTTGCGAAATAATCCAGAAAGCGAAGGCCATGTTCGAATATAAGTTACTGGACGACAGAGTCAGCTCAGTGCGCGATACGGTCATGACCTTTTTCTATTCAACAATAGGCCTAGTGGTAGTTGCATTGGCAATAGGTATATTTATTTTTCCTGGGGGGACCCGCTTATTAATGTACTGCAGGTGAGTTACAGTGGCAGCGAGATCGGCTGAACCAGCTGCAGACCGCATGGAGACATTTGAGATGTCGAGATTGCGACCGGCGGAAAGGGCAACAGAGGCCGTGAGAACCACTACATATCGATGAAAGAGTTGTGCTTTGCGCCAAAAGTCGCGTGGCCGATAAACCACGATGTGGCTTCGCAGCAAAAGTAAGTTGCGAGGAGAGACTGAGAAGGCCCCCCCGCCCCCAGACAGCTCCGCAGTAGCTGCGAGGCCGCGAGGAGAGATCACAAAAGGCTCCCCCGCCTCCAGGTGGGTGTCCGATGCAGCAGCGACGTATCACCGGATGCATAGATTATAAAGTGTGCTCCAGTGAAGTTCATTTGAATGCGTTTATTCTAAGATTTCAAAAGTTTACCTTTTATTTTGTTCTTAAAGTTAAAAGCTAATTTGTCGTTAAGTACTGATACTCATTTTCATTATTATCCAAACTAACTTATCTTAAAATATCACAATAAATAGTTATTCTAATTATACCTACGTTTAAGAAACAATATCTACATTGTATATAATCAATGGAACTATCTCTATACACTATAAATGATAATCACTAGCAATATCTACGTTGTAAGTATGGAAAAGAGAGAGAGACACAATTATTGTACACACTAATAGCAAAAAAATACACTTAAAAGACAGAACACGTACAACACTGGGAACCTCAAACTTAATTACAAAGTGTGCAGTATAATTCATAAAATTATTTTATTCCTTCAAAATTGTTTCGCAAATCTTGATCAGATATTCAAATTTCAGCCATTATAACCTTATTTTATATATTTGTGCGTCGCTTTAGCGTCGACATACCATGCACGTAGGTGTCACGTACACAAGCAATCGTCCGTTGCTGCCGGACACAGGTATCCTGTGTCCAACGAAGAAGCGCGCGTGCTAACGCTGCACGCTCTTCTCGCTTGCCTACTTCGCGGGGCTCTGCGAGCGCATCTCAGGCCAGTTTGGCTTGAACTGAGGCCCTAGACACACCTCTCTCTCTCTCTCTAAAACGCAAATAAAGAATAATCATTAGTCGAACTCCTTGTCTTGTCTTTCCGAGCAGTCCAACCTCCAAAGAACCACGTAGCTTAATTTCTACGTGTAAGTAATACGAGTCTCCCATCCTTTTCCCACACCCATGTACCTTTCGGTAACTTCACCTTTCGGTCAAGTGTAATTTTGGTCAATCGATTTTTTGGGTCAAACGTTGTTTCGATGAAAAGTTCTTTCCATCAAATGACCTATTCGGTCAAACGCGCTTTCGACTAAACACCAAACAGTCTTTCGGTCAAACACTCTTTAGTGTGGAAAGTAAAATTATCATTTTAAAAAAATTGTATTTTTCTTATAGTCTTAATATATAATGTAATATCTCTCTAATTAATAAAACTGTTTCGCCGCCGCCATCGCTGTGTCAGGAATTCATCCCCTTTCAGCCTCACCTCAGCCCCCTCTTAATTGTACCCTATTTACGTTATATTGGTTTATTGATATATTGGGTTGTTGGGTTATTGAATTATAATGAATGAATCCTGTATATGTTCTAATTATGGACACTCCGTATATATCCTTATTATGAAAATCCTGTATTATATGTCAAAATTATGGACACCCTGAACATATGTACCTACTATGAACACCCAGTATATGCCTCTATTCTGAACATCGGGTATATTTTTCAATATTGGTCGATCAGTATACGTATGTTCCAATATTGGAAACCCTACTGTGTCAGAATTATGAGCATCATATGTTTGACCCAATTATATGCACATCATATTGTGGAGACGAATTACCGTTGAGGACGCTGTTGACATAGTAAAATGGCGCAGTTGAAGGGTAAATTAAAAATTTTTTAGCTTTGCAGTATATCTATAAATATACTTTTTAACTGCGCCATTTTTCCAATTCACCAGATGGCATTTTTTTAACTGTGGGCTCCAATGACCCTGTTATGTTCTAATTATTAAAACATAATATATGTTGCCGTTGCGGACACGTTCTATCTTGCTATAGTTCAAATCGGAAGTCATCCAGAGATTCATAATATTTACGTTCGGTCTGGACCTGATTCCTGGATGACTCCTGATCCAAACTGGAAATTGTTCAGGTATATAATATTGTCTTCCAGTTCAGACTGGAATCTAGGAATTCATGATATTTCCTTAAGATGCAAACCGGAAGTCCAGAAATCCATGATATTTGCTTCCGATCTAGACCCTAACGCCATGATTTATGATCTACTTTGGAGGGGGGCATAACCCCCTAGTATTGTACAAAAATGAACTACGCAATTATGTATTCAATTAAAATTATTATTACTGCTAAATTAATCTCTATAATTCAATTAAATCTTCTTTTCCAGGTCCATAACAAATATATAGCAGATGATTTCGATGAAGATTTGCGTCAAGTGCTTCGTAGATCTGGATGTAAAGATGAGAAAATAGCTTTTATTCTTGATGAATCAAATGTCCTGGATTCTAGTTTTTTGGAACGAATGAATACTCTTCTTGCTAATGGCGAAGTTCCTGGTCTCTTTGAGGGAGATGAATATACAACGTTAATGACACAGTGTAAGGAAGGTGCACAACGAGAAGGATTAATGCTTGACTCAAACGAAGAGTTATATAAATGGTTCACAGGTCAAGTAATGAAAAATCTTCATGTAGTTTTTACTATGAATCCTAGTACAGATGAACTGAAAAATAGAGCTGCTACATCACCAGCATTATTCAATCGTTGCGTCCTTAATTGGTTTGGTGATTGGTCTGACAATGCTTTATTCCAAGTTGGAAAAGAATTCACCAATAGAATCGATTTAGATAATCAAAATTGGAAATGTCCTGATTATTTTCCTTCTTCATGCACAATGCTTATCGGCCAAACGACACATCGGGATGCTGTAATAAATGCTTGTGTATACGTACATCAAACACTTCACAAAGCTAATGCAAGATTAGTAAAAAGAGGTTACCGAACAATGTCGATAACTCCACGACATTATTTAGATTTTATTAACCATTTTGTAAAATTGTATCAAGAAAAACGTAGTGATCTAGAAGAACAACAACTGCATCTAAACGTCGGTCTTGGGAAAATTGCAGAAACTGTGGAACAAGTCGAAGAAATGCAAAAGAGTTTGGCTGTTAAGTCTCAAGTAAGCATTTTAAGCACTAAATTGAATGTATTATTACTATTACGTGGATTGGTGTTCGCAAATCCTTTGACGACAAACAAGGGGAGTGTCACACTTGTCGGAAATCATTTCCGATGAAACTTTGGGAGGTGCTTTCTAGTACCCAAAAATGAAGTACGCGTATTTTGTTCCAATGAGCCCTTATTTTACTTCGAATATGCGTTAATTTAATGAAAAATAGTACCTCTACTTCATATCATTGCTATATAAGTTTTTATGCCGGAAAAAATATTCAAAAAATACATAAAAAGACGAAAAAGACTTTAATTTAAGCTTCGCTTCGTATACAAATATTAAACTGGTATAATGTATTAACGGTTAAAGATGGTGACTGAAAATGCGTGAATATTCGAGGAAATATATCTCTTATAAATTCGATTATGTTTCATGCATTGTCAGTCACCATTTTCAATTCTTAATAACTTTGGACAGAATTGATATTTTTGTACGAAACTCAAATTAAAATAAAGCTCTTTTAACATACTTTTATTTACTTTTTGAACATTTTTTACAGCATGAAAACTTACGTAGTAAGGATATGAAGTAGAGGTACTATTTTTCATTAAAATAACGCACATTCGGAGTGTTAGATAATTTAATTATTATATAATTTAACAATTAATACTTTTCTTTAAGGTAGTTGTCTGGTAACTTGCACGTTTATTGAGGTTTTTTTTCGGGAATTTTTTCTTAGGGGAAAATAAAATTCAATCAATTTGATTTTTTTATACGTTATTATTGGTATCTAAAAGTGTACAAAATTATATTTTTTCTTATTTTTTAAATTTTTTGCTATAGTTTTTTAACAGTAATGTGAGCGTCTAAGTAAAAAGGTAGGTGGCTGGCCCCGATGATTTCGTCGCTTGACAACATCTGAAACAAAAAATATCAAAAAGATTATTATTCTGTAAGCTTGTCATTCTGGTTGGAACTAGGATTAAATAATTTTGTTGAAAAATAACAAAAAGGCGAATTTAAAAAAGTGACTTTTTTTAGTGGCAATCGGACTATAAAATGCAAAGTTAGGGACGAAAAGAAAAGATCCTAGTCCATGCGAGAGCTATTAATACGTAGAATAACATAACCAAATTTCAGGCCAATCGGTTGGAAATTTTTTTATCATCCGGGCCGACCAGCTACTTTTTTTTTGAGACGTTCACTTTAGTGTTAAAAAAATATAACAAAAATTTAAAAACAAAGAAAACAAATCTTTATTGTACACTTATAGATACCGATAATAACATAAACCGATTGAACCGATTGAATTTTATTTCCCGTAAAAAAAATTCACAAAAAAAGCCTAAAAAAACGAACAAGTTATCAGACTACTACCTTAAATGTTGAGCCATAATTCCTGCTTTGTCGTCTCGTCTAGGATGAGTGTGAGACTTTATACAATAATGAGAAAAATATTGAAATATAAAAGGTACTCTTCAGGTCCTTTTGTCGTGTTCCGTAGTTTTGTCCCCGCGGTGACGCTACCCTCCCTTCGCTCGCTCGGGAGTACAGGAGAGAGAGAGAGAGAGAGAGAGAGAGAGAGAGAGAGAGAGAGAGAGAGAGAGAGAGAGAGAGAGAGAGAGAGAGAGAGAGGTTAGATTAGATCGCAGAAGAAAATGTCAGGCAAAACCGCTCGCACGTTCAATGACATTAATACCAGGTGTGCTCCCCGCTCCAAAAGTGACGTTTGATCACTCGCCCGATTGAGAGCAGGACTCTCGCTTCTTTCTCTCTTTCTCTCTCTCTCTCTCTGCCGCTGCCCGAATCGAAGGGGGGAAGGGGAGTGGCTCGTCGTACATAGAGCCAAATAACAGCCAGCGCACACCACTACACGCATCCATACTGACGAGTGCAAGCACCAATCAGCAGGTTGCAAGCATGAAGCCGCCTTCTCCTATTTATAAGGTCAAGGAAGAAGCATACTATCACCATGGGTGGCGATGAAGGCGAAAATTCGAAATATGTAGACTGTACAACAAGAGAGTAGATTAAGAATTTCGAAAATTGAACAATGCGCCAGCAATATCTCAGTTATTATGGACAAGGTTGTGCCCATGACGGCTAAGATTCAGGAAAACCTAGCTTTATTACAGTCAGTTCCGGATCTGATAAAGGAAGTTGGGTTACTAAAACTGACCATAGGTGATATGGAAAATAAAATGGCTCAGAGGAGTTTAAGATCAGAGAGTCCTTGTTAGAAAATAAAAACATTGAAATAACTGAGAAATTGCTGGCTTTAAAAAGTAAGTTAGAAAATAAGTTGATTGGACATAAAGATGACTCCAGTGTTTCCTGACACAGATACCCTGGGTTCTAAAGCGCCTCGCGATCCTGTCGCAGGAAGGATTCGAACGCAGGCTCACCGGCGTCGAACGCGCAACCGTCGTAGCGATGATAACAATATTGAATCAGTTTTAGTTTCAGCCGATGAGCCTGTATTGAATCAGGGTTCAGCTACTGTTTTTGGTGGAAGCAGTGGTAGCCATGAGAGACAAGGAGACAGTAGCGCCGCGGAAAATATGAAGCTCATAGTCACAGGAATAGCTGACTGCTTTAAAGCTAAAGCTGCTCCTGTAGATGTCGCTCAAATTGTTCTCAGCCAAAAGATGACATCATTAATGTTAGGCAAGCTAGCTCTCCTTACGATGAGGGGTTCTGCCTCCAGAACTGAAGTTGAACCAGGTATGAATGATAGTGTATGTATGAGTACAAGGGTGTCTATAAGACCGCGACCTTTAGTTGTCCGCCTCACGAGCGCTAAATTAGTTAATGATATCATGCGTGCGAAGACTTCAGTAACGCGGTTTAGTACAGCAGATATAGATCCCGCTCGCCTGGGAAATGATCTGTCAATAAGTCTGTTTCGCACAAACATTTTTATTAATGAATCCTGGAGTGCTTCAGTTTTCTCCGAGTTTAAAAGTCTCAAGGGAATTACCAAGGATCTCGGTTTCAAGGTTGTGTGGTACAGGCATGGCAAGTTTCTCGTCAGATGGCGGGAGGGTCCACGAGCGCACACCTTCACCTCTGCATCCGACGTATCAATAATACAATCATTTTATAGCAACAAAAGATATAGTATCGATACAGTAACGCAAACCACAAATATAAGTAGGAATATTAATACTAATAATAACCATAGCAATAACAATAACGATATAAAAAAAAAAATAATAATAATGATAACAGAGAGAACTAAACTCCGACTAGTCACATACCCTTCATTCACAGTTATAGTAATTGTAACTCTGACAATCAGTATACACCAACTACAAATGCATCAGATTCAGTAGTCGTCGATGTTGCTCGTGAGCCAGACGAGGGAGTGAATTTGAGAACGGGTTTTTTCATTTAAACTCCATTAGGCATTGCATTGAACAAATCCGTGAACTTCTAAGCGGAAACCAGTCCTATCATCTTCTCGAGGTAGCCGAAACGTGGCTGGACGGTAAGAAGTTCGACGATTGTATTCGTATTAATGGCTACTCACTCGTGCGATAAGATAAAAATGTCAATGGTGGGGGTGTCGTGCTATATGCTCGTGACAGTTACGGGGTCAAAGTGCTAGCTGCTTCAAACACTGATGGACCTGACAAACCCAAAATGTCAGAGTACATCATTTGTTAGATACAGCAAAGGAGCCAGGAGCCTGTTTTTGTCGTGGTCGTTTACAGAGCCCCTGTCATTGCATTTCTCAAATATTCGGATCTTGTTGACAAGTTGAGAGAATACTGTGACGCTTACAGACAGAATTATATTGGGAGATATGAATGCAGATTTATTGGTCGACAGTGATGATGCGAATTTTGTACGCAAACTTGCAGCTAAATTGTCACTTCAGATCGTCCAGCATGGAACGACTCATCATACCGACACCTACACACATGGCTTGACATTATGTTAGTGGACAGTAACGATACCGTAACGGAAAAGAAGAACTTTTAACCAACCTGGATAAGGAAACTCAACATCATTGACTTGACCATAAAACTTCCTGCCCTTACTTTGTGAAATGATTCATTCACATATAGGGACTAGAAGTGCAGTTCCTCTTGTTAAGTTATGATTGGTCAGTTTTCCAAGGAGATAACATCGATCTAAATATAGCACTGAACTGCCTTAATTCTAATATATTAGATGCAATTAACACCCTATCACCATTAAAGAGAATCAATCCTCGTAAAGGCAGTTCGCCGTGGATTGATGATGAAATTGATCAATTGAACAAAAAACGAGACGCGACTTACAGATGGTACAAAAGGACTGGTTATGAGAGATTTCATAGAGAATTCTTAGAGTTGCGCAATAAATCTTTATTAAAAACAGAGCAGACTCCGACATCTTATTATCAAGGAAAGTTGCTGGGCAAAAAGCAGTGTGGTATCTGGAAAGAATTACGCAATCTCTGACTTCTGCCCAAGACTAGGGGAGGGTTATATGGGTTCACAGCGGAGGAACTTAATACTCATTTTGCGGGAGTTTCAATATCCGCAGGTGAAGATCCTAGCGCAATCGAGAATTTAGTAGCCACTGCCAGTGATGAAGGCTCAAATCCAAACCTGTCGGGATCAACGACGTTGTACTTGTGGTCGCGCACTTCTGTTTGCAAGCGAGGTAGGAGAATGATATTCAGCAAAATGTAGTAGCAAAGTCATTGCCGGTCATCGGGCAACACATGGTGAACCTGTTTAACTCTTCCCTGGAAGAGGGCGTATTCCCAGACTTATGGAATCGGGCACGAGTAGTGCCACTAGGCAAGTGTACTACACCATCGTCAATGTCGAACTTTGTCCGATTGCACTGCTGTGTTTTCTCTCAAGTTCTGGAAAAAATCGCTCATGATCAGATAATGGAGTACATGATTAAGACAAAATAACTTGACCCCATGCCTTCTGGCTACAAACGAAATTACTCGACTCATACTGCTTTACTGAAACTTACTGAAAACATAAGAACAGGAATCAACAAGAAACTTGTGACTTTACTGTTACTGTTTGACTACAGCAAGGCTTTCGACACGATCTCGCCAGCAAAGCTGCGAGCCTTGGGGTTATACAGGCATGCATTAATGTGGATGAAATCATATATATTATGAAGACAACAAGCTGTGATAGAGCGCGATGATATCAAGTCACCTTGGTTGTCAACAGATCTTGGTGTGCCCCAGGGATCCGTGTTGGGACCATTGTTGTTCTGTCTATACATTAATGATATAAAAGAACTATTCGTCGAGTTAAATAAAGATCTAACCAAGAAGAATCCGTGTCGCGTCAGACATTTACTGTATGCTGATGACCTACAGATTTATTTACAAATTGACCCAGACTACATCGACGAGGGTATGGAGATCATTGGCCGTGCTGCGCAAGCCGTTGCTGATTGGGCCGTAGGCGCAGCCCTCAGATTGAACAAGACTAAGATTAAAGCTATTGCTTTCGGCTATTGCAGATATATAAATAGTCTTGAGTCCCAAGGTATGCCGAAAATCAGTCTGTGAGATGGTGTATTCATCCCTTTCTCACAAACTGTCACGAGCCTGGGTGTTATACTTGACTCTAATCTCACGTGGAAGCCGCACGTGGATATGGTTGCAAAGAAAGTTAACAGAGTACTGTATAACTTACGATTCTCAAGAAAGTATACCACCCAGGATTTGCGCAAGCACTTGGCAATGGTTTTCGTTTTTCCACACCTAGACTACTGCTCTGTAGTGTACCTGGACACGACACTTGAACTGCATAGAAGACTGCAGAGATTGCAAAACTCATGTGTGCGATATGTTTCAGGTGCTAGAAAGGATGATCACATCACCCCCTATAGGGAGCAATTAGAATGGACTCGGGTGGACTCTCGAAAAGTCGTTTTCATAGCTATAACAATGTTCAAAATACTTCGGATTAAAGAGCCGGTCTATCTCGAGTCACTTTTTATGAAGAACAAATCAAAGCGTCCTGTAAGGGGTGATGCAAAAGAACTCTCAGTAATACACATGCACACCGAAACAGGACGAAGATCTTTCCAAGTTCAACGTGCGCATTTGTGGAACTCATTCTCTTTTGCCACTCGTACACTGCCATCGTTAATGGCATTTAAGGTGGCCGTCAAAAAATATTTCACGGATTTAGATTGAATGTTGATAGTTAGACTTATTTATTTAATTTATTTATTTATTTATATTAATTTATTTATTCATTTTATATATTTTTTCTTTCTTTGTTTAATTCACTTATTTATTTTATTTGTTTATTTGTTAATTTTTTGTGTTTTACTAATTGACTGAAACAGCTTTTAAGGGTATGCGAGTATTTATTAGTATGAGTGGAAGCGAATAATTGTTTAAATGTATGTATGTACGTAATTTTAGCAGCTTGACTGATAGATGTAACGACATGATTGGGTATTATGTTTACATTTCGACAACAAAATTCAATACTTTCTGTACCTGACTTCGCATACGTGCAATTGTATTTTATGTAAATCGATGATGGGATACTTTTACTTTTAAGAACATATGTAAACCATATATTTATAATATTTACAATTAAATATTATATCTATCTATCTATCTATATATCTATCTCTGTATCTCTCTATCTCTCTCTTTCTGTCTTTCTTTCTTGCGCTTACAGCTCTCACGCAGGAAATCGAAGTCACGTACATTATCGGCGTGTACGGACTTCGACTATTATATTAGGCCATGGAAAATTCTTCACTTTACGAATAATTCATTAAAAATTACAAATTTTGACCATTTTTGGGTACCAGAAAGCATTCCACAAAGTTGCATTGAAAATTGTTTCCCACAGGTGGGACACTCTCCTTGTAAATCGTTTCAGTCAGGTGCAAAGATAAGGAGCGAGTAATAAAAAAGCGAAAGTAGGCTTGACTCGTGTTTATTGTCGACAGAGAGGAGAAAGCTGTGTATGGTTCGATGGCATATGGAGGTCTGCTTTTAGCGTAGCGTGCTGAGAAACACTGTATCAGCACCGATAGCGCATCCACGGCTGCACGCGAAATGTCTTATGGTCGTGGGACAGGTGCATGCCTGCTCCCGTAAGACTGCTATATTTAAAAGGTTACATATAGCACTCCCAGAACAAGACTGTTAACTAAAAATTCTATGTCTTTGTAAACCCAAGCGAGTAACATATGTTGTTGATGTGATACAAATTTTTGTCAAGCACAAACTCACTCATGAAAAATCATTCAATAATTCCAAGATCTCTGTTCGACGCTTAAAAGGTTCAAAATAGAATGAAAGAATAATTATTATGCATACAAATTTTACGATTTTTTTACTTTAAATCATTTAAAAACTTCAAATCGCTCACTAATAATATATTATAATTCCTTGCAATACTAAATTAGACTTTAAATGCATTTTTAACAGCCCCTAAATTATTAGGATTCCCTATTTTAAACAAATTAATTAAATTTTTATTGTATGTGACAGATAGCTGACCTTAGAATACCATAGTATCTCTTAAAGAATATAAATATTCATCATAATTGACAGTTGTAACTAGCCGCGAATAACTCGCAAACTAGAAGGCGCGAAAGGGTCATGGGACGCCATCTCGCGCCCATGCGTGGTAACAGGTGGGAAGACGAGAGAGAGATAGAGAGAGAGAGAGAGAGAGAGAGAAACGCTTGGCCAGCGGCGTATCATCTCCGTTCGACGCGCTCTATTGTAGAGAGGTAAGGGCGATAACCTTGCGATATATGCGATTACGCGAAGGTCCACGCTGCGGATAGTTTGTCGTGCTCCAGAATATAAGGGCACCAAGTAGCCCGCGATAGAAGAGTCCCGCGCGTGCTCGAAGCTCTCTCTCGTACCGACAGCGTGCTCGGCAGCGATCGTGCAGAGCACGTGTGCGACGCTCGACCTGCGCGCGATAATTCCAGATAATTGTTAAATTCACTGTTAATATCTTATTGCCATTTTCATTTTACCTTCTTATTACTATTTCAGAATATATATTATTTATTGTTATTGTTAAATCTCAGTCTCGTTCATTAATTCAGACCCGCCTGCTCCCCGCATCGAGTTAGACCGACAAGCGGAGCTGAATTGCTACTCGCGTTGCGAGTGAATTAGTCTACGCGTTTTCGCGCTCCTTTGAGATCGCGAAAACGAGTGCGTCGAGACAACTCCGCACAAAGTAATAATCCTCATGGATTCGACGTATACGCGACCCGACCCAAAGGTAATCGATGCGGTAAGTCGTGCACACGTGTTTCGTGTGGCGCAGTCCAGCAAGATAGTGACTAGGGTGTAAATAATTATTATTAACAATTGAGCACCCCGTTATACATCAACAACATAATTCATTACCAAACAATATTTTAAAACAATTAAAAATCTAGTTGCAACCAAAAAACTAGAAAATAAATTTTTTTTTCGGTGATTTTAAAATTTTAACGTGCGAAGTAGGTCGAGCACACGAGTGGGATGCGAGCGAAAATTGAGCACGAAGCTCAAAATGCACCGAAGTGTGTAAAAGTGTATGTGAGGCAAGCTTAGTGTATCGAACATAATACACAGAATAAGTAAAGAAAATTTTCAATCAACTTTTGCTCGGACTCGCAACCTTAGGAATTTTAATATTATAACAAACTATTAGAATTTATCAATAGGTCGAGCGAAATTGCGAACAATTATTGAAAGTCAGAGCAAAAGGCAGTCAATCATGGTAGTGAAGTGTGTGAAAATTCAATTCAGTTGCCGAGGCACCTGTGCTACGCTCGGGGATTCGGTGATCGACCGATCATCGTGGTTAAGCAGTAGAGTGGGCCTATAAAATGATTTTGTCGAAAATCGGAACGTAATAGTGGGCAAAAGTTGCCTCTTTTCATTAAGAATTCAACCCACAAAAGGATTTTTTTGCTGAGTCATCGTTTGACCATCGTGCATAGAAGTTGAAGTTTTGTAAATATAAGTTTTGTAAACAGCCTGTGTTACCAATTCAACGCAGCATTCTACAGATTGGGTATGACAGGAAAAGCCTTCTATTTCCCATTCTGGCATAGTTTGCGTTTCTATCAAGATTGGTATTTCTTTGTTGTCAATTTTCCTCGAAATTGGTGACGAAAATAATCTGACTGAGTTTCAATCAATCATATCAAAGTAATTATCAGCTACAAAGTTTAATGTTGGAAATATAAGTGTATGATCTTCTGTTTTGCTGTTCTTAGGTAACTCTCTTGTTGCAAAGATTCTCTGTAATCCAATTTTTGTCACATCTTCTCGTTTATACATTGTCCTTGATAAATAAATATTTTCTGGGTTGGGTGTGTAAAAATGCGTTTCGTTGGATGAGAGAATCAACAATTTGACGGAGGTTCTCAGGCAAGTATCTTGTCGTTTCAATAATTGAACTATCTTTTTCAATAGAAAACCATGTAGGCATATACGATTTCAGAATACACTCTACAGGTTGTTTGAGTTTAGTGGAAGGATGTATAGTAGATACGTACAATCTAAGAATGTTATTTGCAGCAGTGAACCACCGAGAATGACACAATGACTTTGGTTGCGAAGCCGCTAAATCAAGTGAACATTCTCCAGATTTAATTGCTGAACATATATTTAGAAGATATCTTTAATCTTTACTAATAACATCTTTTCCTATGCTAGGAATAATGCAATCAATAGTCTCAAACTCAACGATGGGTAATTTATAACAATTTTAGAAAAATTTTCGAATAGGACCAGAAAATGATTTTGATCCAGGAGTCACTCCATCAAAATGTATAAAAAGATACCTAAATGGTAATTCGTTAAAATGCAACAAGCACACAACCTACTGAAGAGTTCATTTTAAATTCACTTCCAACTTGCGAATTATACCATTTTTCCAACCAGTCTTGGTTGCCGTACCACATCCAACAACATTCCATTCTACAAGAGAAATATTCATTTCTTCAAGTTTTAAAATAATATCTTCGCTTATATGTTTTGCAGAATCTGATTAGGAAACTAATTAAAAAAACGTAAACGCTTATAATTCACCTTATCCCTGAAAGTGTAATTTTTCCGTCCATCAAAATATAAGCCACGAACGTTTGCTAGATTACTTTGTAAGCTAGATCGTATTTTTGCTCTCGCTTTGAATTTTGTTTTTGTCAATAACTGAACTGTTATCAGTTTCATTCATCACTCTATATATATATATAGTCTTGTAAAACAGACGAGGCTATAGCAGCTGCTGCTCGGTCTGAAATGCGAAATCTGTCGTAAACTAATGTTGTATTCGTGAAAGCAAGCCTCATCTTTTTCTCAAACTTCCAAACGGGAGAACACTTTTCTCGGAAAGTGTGAGACCTGGAACCAAAACCCAAAGAAATTCTTAATCTATATAACGTTAATTTTGGAAGAACGTAGGGTTTTTTTTTATTTCAATTTTTGTAGAAATGGCGCACTTCTGAAAAAAAGTCGATTTTTCTCGAAAAAAAACGATGTAAATTGTTTATAAAAAAAAGAGTTTACATTCAATCGAACAACGGCTACGTACTTCTTTAGAGAATATATTTGTGAAGCTACAGTAAAAATGTCAATCCAATCCATGCAATGGTTTCCGAGTAATCTGTTCTCCCAGTTTGAAAAAACCGGTTTCGAGAAAAACGCGTTTGAAGTTTTACATGCCCTTCTCCTGAAGGCGAGGTTGGATTAGTCGGGCAATCGAGTTCCACTCCCTCAGCAGAAGGGGATGAATCCACACAGCCGCAGGGGCCGATCCAAAAGGATATACGGCCTCTGCAGTGGATGTCCATCCACGTCCAAACCGAGCCCTCTCCCAAAGGCGAGACCGACCGGAATAGGCAACTGAGTTCGCCTCTCTCACAAGAGAGAGGAGAGACCGAACAGCTGCATAGATCGACGTACTGTTACGAAGGTCGTACGACTTCATCGATGCCACTCCCAATCGAGGCTGAAGCATCGACAAAGGGGACGAATCCGTTTCTACAAACGGGTGCGTCCTCCCACGAAGGGAAAAACAACTTGAAGCAGATTGCGAAAAATAACGCCACCTCGATGGTAGCGCAATTCGTCGAATCTAAAACGACGATGATGAATTCGGCTGCCCAGCTACGACTAGACTGGTCTTCTTCGCAAGTAGGTACCGAAGAAACCAACCCGCCCCAGACAGGCTCGAGCTCCACAGCAGAGGAAGCACGACCACAGCCACCACAGAAGCTGGCGTACAAAGAGGAAGACGAAACACGCTGGTGGCTCCAGATAGGAATCGGAGACTTCACGATTCGAGCCTATACGATAATGGAGCATCCAGTACGGTGATGGAGGCGGTTGAATTACAAATAGATAGCGCGTTTGAGGGCGACATCTCATCAGAATGTGCTGGGTGCGTCAAAATATCAGAGCGTACCTTACGTCCGTTAGTCGCACACGTCATGCTCTCCATAACAGTCGCGGGTGAAACATGCGACGTACGAGTGAGTATCGACTAGTCGGGTATTGAAACTAGTCCTCGAGAGGCCCAAAGCAGCGGGACTAATCATCAACCAGAAGAAATGCGTATTTTGCAAGCCTGAGGCCAGATATTTGGGAGTCCTCGTGTACCGAGACGGGATCAGACCAGATCCGGAAAAAATTGAACCGGTGATGAAGTACCCTGTGCCCAAGAACATGAAACAATTAAGACTTTTTCTGGGTATGTCTTCATGATAACAGAGGTTCATATAGGACTACGCAACGTTGACCGAGCCTCTGACTCGTCTTCTAAAGAAGAATAAGAAATATGATTGGCTAGAAGACAAAATGACGCATTCGATAGACTGAAGACACTCATCGCCTCAGCTCCGGTTCTACAGAATCCTTTGTCGGAGGCCCAGTTCATGGTGAACACGGACGCTAATAACACCGGAATCGGCGCAATACTCTTCCATGAAACCGCGGAGGGGGACAGAGTGCTTTAATTCGCCAGCCGGACGTTGAATTCGGCGGAAAGGAACTACAGTGTACCTGAGCGCGAATGCTTCGCAGTGGTTATGGGCCATCGAAATGTTCCGCCCATATATCGAGAGCTACCGCTTTTGAGTGGTAACGGATCACTTGAGTCTGGTGTGGCTATGTAATTTGAAAAATCCCACTTGCCGTCTGACGAGATGGGCGTTACGCCCACAAGGTCATGATTATGAAGTGATCCACAAGACGGGGGCACTGAATTACGTACCAGACGCTTTGTCCAGGATGTACGAGGGAGAGGAAACATCCATCGGCTCCTTAACTTGATAAGCTAGTACTAAAGATCAGTGGTACCTAGCCATCGTCCACAAAGCGGCTGCGAACCCTCGCGAGAACCCAAACTGGAAAATCGTAGGAGGCAATCTATACCACTACAAGCCCGACGAAGAACTCGGAGACGACATAGGCTACGATGACACCTGGAAGCTGGTAGTTCCACCTGAACACCAGCACACCATCATGCGGGAAAATTACAATCACCCCACTGCTGGACATCTCGGACGCGAAAAAACGTACGTCCGAATAGCAAATCAGTACTTCTGGACACACATGTACGCAGATGTCTAGAAAACCGTCCGGGGCTGCATGGCATGTCAGCAGTGTAAGGTGATTCAGAAACCGCCCATCGGGTTGATGGGCATACGATCCGTAGAGAGACATGGCAAATCGTAGCTGGCGACATCACCGGACAATTGCCACGCTGTAGAGGGGGTACGAATACATCTTGGTATTCCAAGATCTATTCACCAGATGGGTCAAATGTATCCCCATCCGTAAAGCGAAAGCCCAAACTGTTGTTAAGGAACTACACGAAAGAATCGTGATGTGGTTCGGAGCACCGGAGACGTTTCATTCAGACAACGGTACAGAATTCAAGAACAAGGCCGTCGATCAATATCTGATGCGACAAGGAATGTACCATACCGCGAGCACCCATACTGTCCAAGAGCGAACCCCGTGGGAGAACAGAAGCCTGATGACAATGATCGCGTCCTATATAACAGAAAACCACAAGACTTGGGACAAAAATGTGCCAGAACTAGCATTTGCAATGTACACTGCCAAGCATAGTTCCATTGGTTTCAGTCCAGCGGTGCTGAACTGTGGGAGACAACTCACGCCACCCGGCACCATGAGGCGGGAGCAAGAAAACTCCACGTCAGTGTCCATACCGCAAGTATTGCTACAGCCCTGGAATACACGCATGTCAAGAGACTGCGCTCCGCGCAGGAACAATCTGCACAGCGGTCCGAGCCCGAACGGATCAGGCAGGCTAAATATTACGTCGCCGGGTGCCAAGAGGCAATATTTCGGCTAGGAGATATCGTCTGGCGGAAAAATAGAGTACTGTCCTGGGCGGCTCAGGGTATCACAGCAAAACTGGCACACAAGTTTGCGGAACCGTTAAGCTCTTCGGCCCCATGGGCCAAGTAGAAGAAGCAGTCCAGACCGAAGACCTGAAGCCATTCACACCCGGCGAAGTTCCATCGGATGAACCAAGGGACACCTAAGAAAACGAAGATACCGAATCTTCTCGACCCCCGAGGGAATCACAGAAGATGGGCGACCCTCCAGCGTCTGGCGAAAGTGCGCGCACCACAACCCCAGCGTGGGACACGTCGTTCGTAGACGTCGCACGAGACGCACCTACGCCAAAGCGAGGGCGACCACGAGAAACGGTATACGTAGTGAGGACCGCAAGATCCGAGCCTCACTCGAAGAAAACATATTTAGAGACGAATACACCCCCTAAGAGACCACGCCGGCGGCCCAAGGGACCTAGCAAAGCCAACAAGCGGAGTTTGACAGCTCCTTTATCCCCACGACGAACCCGAAGAAACCCACTCTCGTAAAACGATTCCTCCATACCCGAATTTTTTGATTTCAGATGGAACTCTAGGTGGACATCGTCGATGAAGTGCCTAAGGCGCTCTTTTAGCTTCGGCTGGGAGAGAAGGTGGACGGAGTAGTGGCGGCCATCCTACACGTTCTAAGTGAGCATCGCAAGCAGGAAGAGGAGGAGAAACTCCGGTTGGAACGGGCCAAGAACGCGGTGGTCATTGAGAAGTGCGAGGAAAAAAAAAACCTCACCCGAGGTTCAGAGGACCCCAGGCTCACACGAGGCATCGGTGGATCCGCTAAAGGAAAGAGCCATCCCTCTGAAACCTCCCACTTGTGAAATGCCACGCAGACGGAGCCGAAAGAGGACCAACCACAAACCGAGCGACCTCGATCACGACGCGAGGAGCTAGGGGAGACCGACCCGATGTCGCCTATTTAGGAAGTGTGGGCCAGGACTTAGGAGACCCTCGTGGTAGCTCGCTAGTCATGGTCCAGGTACAGAATCAACATGAAGGAGGCCATCTACGTGTGAGACGAATTCCACCGTAGGTTCCACCATGCCTCCGATTCCACGGGAGAATGGATAGCCCCCTTTAAGAAGCATAGGGAGATCTCCGAGTATATCCCCGTTTGGTTGGAACGCAGCGCGCCAGGGCCGCAGTCGAAGCCGCCTAGGAGCTACATTGACTCCAGGCCGAGATCCGAGAAACCAGGGCCCACCAAACTCCGGACAATTGGCAAGACCAGCCGAGCACCTACACCGGACGCACCGGAGGGTGCGGCCCGCCGAGCCGCTCCAGCTGCAGCTTAGGAGAAGAAAAGGAGGGTGCACCGCAGCAGATGCCGAATCCACCGGGTACCGGTAGGATCCGATATTGCAACATGTGCCGGAAATCAGGGGAGCGGTTCCCCTCCAAATGCCCGAATGCGGACCCAGTCCACGCTCTCAAGAAAAGAGAGTAGTGGGAGACCCGAATAAATTGTATAAGAAAGGGATTACGTTATCTATATTCTTTAATTTCCCCTCGACCATATCCATCTCCTCGTTCGTTTTCGCGTCGTCGTTAGCGAATGACAGAAGTTGCTTACCGGAGTAAGCATTGTCTGGGAGGGAGATGTAACGAGTCGCGAATAATGCGCTAACGAGAAGGCGCGAATGGGCCATGGGACGTCATATCATGCCCGCGCGCGGCAACAGGTGGAAAGACGAGAGAGAGAGAGAGCGGGGGGGGGGATGCGGCCGAGGCCGAGGAAGAAAGCCATTACGACTGTCGCTCCCGTGCCGCGTACCACGATTCTAACATACTCTCCGACATCTTGAAGCATTTTTGCCCGTCAGATTTTTGCCTATCTGATAGTAGCTGAATGCAATTCTGATGACAGTTACGCATAACCAAGTGGCAATTTTCAGTGCCTTTAAAAATCCTAGAATACTAGTACCATATCATTAATACAAAAAAAAATTAAAAATTTTATCAGAATCGTTTATGTAACTGAACGGCATTCTTATAATTGTTTCGCATAACATTGTCGGCGCTCCTTTCGTCGCTTCTGACATACTTTTTCTTTACTGGGAATCGGACAGAAGACAACTTTCTTCAAATTTATCATAAATACTAACTAGAATACATTTTTGAGCTTTGTAGAAATCATATAATGGGATTTGGATAACGCCTTGGTATAACTTTCGTCGCTTCTGTGATGTTTCAACCGGATCGGCAGGCAGACAGAAAGCATTTTTCTTAAGTCTTATTACATAAACTATCACCAAAAGGATTTTTCAGCGTTGTAGAAGCGAGACTATTGGAATTCATTTTTTGACATGTTTATGATCAGGACATAAAGATATTTTTGCGGACTTGAAACCGAAACGTGTTTTTCAATTATTTATGCATTAAATAATCCATTAAAAATTTGTTTATCATTGTATAAATGAGACCACGGACAAACTTTTTTTACGTGTTTCGCGCACTGTCACGCGATAGTACTGCGGAATGAATGAAACAGAAAGTGATTTTGGGCAATTACAGTATATAAATGGTATAAAAAATTTTCTTGATCAAATGGGCACAAAAATCTTTCGCTTGCTGTTGGATTAACAGTTTTGCATAACAAAGTTGAGAGTTGTCAAGAAACTGTCAATTTTGATAAATTTCTATATGTTTTAAGGAAAACTATTGTATTCTATGGTTTTGATAGTCGTTAAATGGGATTTTGATGACAGTTTGGCATAAGAAAGTTGACAGTTATCAAAAAACTGTCAATTATTATGAATTTCTATATTTTTAAAGGAAAACTATTGTATTGTAGGGTTTTGTATAGTCGCTAAATGCGATTCTGACGACAGTCTTGTATATCCAAGTTGGCAGTTATCAATAAACATTCATTGATAATAAATATTTATATTTTTTAAGGAACAGTATCACAATTTGGAGTCAATTAACTGTCACTTACGATAAATATTGAATGAGTTTGGATAAAATAACAGTATCCTAAGCATTTAGGGGATGTTAAAATCGCTTATAAAGTCAAAATTAGTATTGAATGGGATTATAATGTATTATAAGTGCGCAATTTCAAGTTTTTAAATTAATTAAAATAAGAAAATCGTAAAATAATGCATAAAATAATTAGTTTCTACTGGTCTAGATGTGTACACGGATTATAAATACTGACGTATAAAACTGATATTAGTATTCATACTAAATTTTCTTCCAGCCTATTGTGAACCTTGTAAGAGTCGAAAAAAAATCTTAGAATTATTAAATTATTTTTCCTGAGTGAGTCACTAGTCTGCTTGGGGGTGATGCATGTTTTGAAAAAATAACGTAAAATACATGAAAAAAATTTGTTTTCTTATGGCCTAAGCAATAGAAACCTTTGAAAACTTCGTTTAAAATATTAGATGCTTTTTCTCAATACGTACATCAAATAGCCTCTTTTTGCTTCCTCAAAGAGAAAGCTTTGTAACGATGAAAATTTTCGGATAAGAGATTTTGATAAATCGCGATGTTTTTGAGGTTCCTGAGTCAGAAATGGTACAGTAGCAACTAGAGGGGAAAATTAACTTTTTCTAAGCGAGTGCTCAAATCATCATCCGAATCTGAAAAAGCCCTTTCTACCCATGTCACACACCGTATTCTTTTTGACAAATGTGTGAATAGGACTTTTTCCATTCACGCAACGGGAATAGGGAAATGGGAATTTCGAGTCGTCCACCAGACCTACGAAATAAAAAGAATAAATCTTTTCAAAATTTTAAACGTTTTTCAATATTTTGAATTTTTTCCAAAATTTTAAATTGTTTAAAATTTTTGACTTTTTAAAAAATCTTGAATTTTTTCAAAATATTGAATTTGTTTCAAAATTTTGAGTTCAAATTTTGGAAAATATAAAATTTTGACATTATTTTTAGAGATTTTCATGATCATTCCCTCCCGCTCTGGCAAAGACACTCGGAACGCCCAATTTTCCATTCGTTTTGCCAGCATAGAAAATGGTCTTTTTCACGTATGTGTTGAGAAAAATATACTTTTTAAAAATGTGCCATCTGCCATTGTTATCACTCGGTATTCATCTTCTGGTAAACCAACCTTCTTGTTCAACGACTGCTTGTGTGTGGTAGGACCCTACGCTTGTGTTGACGTATAGTCTGATGTCTACGCTTCTCCGGGCCGGTGCTTCGATTTTTACTGCCCGGCCCGGGTGTCGTTTTCCGAAGCATGTCAGGGACAATCCCTATTGGTGACTCTGTCCTTACCGCAGTGAGAACAGAATTTCTTTGATATGTTTACTCAGTGAAATTGGTCATGTCCGCGTTGTTTACATTGCCAGAAGGAGGTTTTATGGTCGTATCCTGGCGTTACTGTCATAACTCCGCTTCTCGATGCTGGGTATGTTCGAATCATGAGAACTGAGATTTTTGTTGTTTGTGAATATTTTTTAAAATCTTTTTTCCTCCTCTCTTTTTCCTCAGATTGCTGTACTAGATCGTTTATCGAGCGAATTTCTGACCGATTTATGTACAGTTGCAGTTCTTCTTTCATGTTGTAATAGAAGTTGTCCAGCTTTATTTCGGCTGCCTCTCCGACACATCAGCGTCATGAAAGCCGTAGAATAGGCGCGGATCGATTCTCTTGGTTCTTGCCGCCGTTCACTTATTTTTCGATCCAGTTGTCGAAACTCTCTGGGTGACACAAAAAAATTTCGCAGGCTATTTTCGAGATGTTCCCATGTGCGTATTTCCGCCACGATATTGCGATACCACAGTTGTGCATCACCTCTAAGCAGTTCTGAAAAACCTTGCAGTCTATGCTGGTCGGTGAATTGATACGCTCATTTCAATTCTTCGATACGTCCGATAAATGCATATAGGTGCTTACCATCGAAATGTCAATTCCATTTCCGCACTTGGTCTAGGATGGTGCAGCTACGTATATAATATGTGGTACCGGTCCTACTGGAGTTGAGGTTGTTAGTCCAGTATTAGATGGAGGGTCGTTTTGCCCATATCTACCTTTGTTTGAGGTCCATTGACGCTCTATGGAGTTGCTGAACGTCCTGCTCCAGTATTCCTGCTTTGTAATTCTGCCATTACAGTTTTCTGGTATACTGTTTTATCGGCATCTTCGTCGTAATCCGAGTCATCTTCAGATTTTGCTGCGAATTCGGCAGGGATTGTGCTATTACGTAAGCTACAAGTCTTTGTCGCAGCTGTGCAACATTGCCTGTAGTTTCTGTTTGTAGTTTCGTTAGCTTCTGTATGGACTCTGCTTTTAAGAGCTTTTACACGCTCGAAACAGTCATTTCTAATACTTAAAAATTATTTTACAAAAGTCAAAGAAATTCCCATTCGAATACAAATGTTTCTTTTCGCCAGTGTACCGCGAAACGTTTATAAAAGTACACTTTCGACGACTACGCAAAATACAATTTATTTAAGTGAATAACGCAATATACAATATAATTTGTTTAATAAATCGTAAAAAAAATATAATTGATGAATTCTTTTTTTTTTTTCGTGCACTTTATAAACGCTTTGTGTATACGCAGTCTGATCACTCTGGTTTAATTGAACTAAAAACAATCAACCTGTTCGGGCACCATGTAACAAAACGGCCTCCCGCCGGATGCTCAAGGACCAAAATGCTCAGGACAGGAATTATTTAATTAAATAAATATTTATTTAGAAATAATAAAATTATATTTATTCACTAATCAATTAAATAATAATACAAAGAAATTTAACAATAAGAAGATAGAAATATATTTAAAGGAACTAACAATAATAAAATTAATTTAATAAAGGAAATAAAATAATGTACTCATCAAACTGCGTTTGTGCGTACGTGTACGATATAGCTATAAGTTACGCTAGTCTGCACTAAGAATTAGAGAGCCCCGACTTCCTAGTTCGTTACTCCGTCAGCACTGGATCAGCAACTGGAAGGCCCCTCAACTTGGAGCTCGACAGTACGCCAGACACGGGAGTCCACGTAGGTCCGGCCGGCGTTTCCCTAATCTACTTACCACTAATTAATAATTAAATGCTCACGTCCGAAGAGCCCCTCCATATGTGGCTGCAATTAAATCTAACCATAGACCGAGAGCGCACGATCCAACGGGTACAGAAACCGATAATGTGTGCCGAAACCAGTAACGGGTGCAGGAATCGGTAACGGGTACAGGAAACGGTCACAGGTACAGGAATAGGTAACGGGTATCGGTCACTTTAGGTGTACATAAGTGTATATATAGCTAGACCGCAAGCGAGGAGCCCCACGACTTGATATCCGGCATATGCACTTATGGATACGAGCGTCGGCGACGTCAGGATCCTGGCCGAGGAGCTCCTCGAACCAGGAGACTGGAAGGCCGGATGGGAGTCATGAGAGCGCCCGTAGACTCCGTTCGCTGGGGGAGGCAGTCAGGCGAAGGTAGCCACCACACGCGTCCGCTGCCCCGAGTGGACTGCTGCGAGACAGGCCCGCCTGAGCGCGCCGCCAATCTTCTCTCTCCCTCTCTCTCTCTCTCTCTCTCTCGACTCTTCGGTCTATTCTGCGTTGCGCGGTGAGTTTTACGAAATAATACGCGACGAAAAAGGCTATTCCGTCGCACTCTGTGATGATCTTAGGGTGTCGCATGTTTATATCAGGATTTTATTTCGTAAAATACCCCCTACGCGTCGACCGATTACCCCTGCTATTTTTTCCACCTCATTTCCGTTATTGCCCTTTTGATCCCGCCCCTTATGCTCTCATGACTTTCATATTATTCTACAAGCACTACGTTGTAGAAATTGTACGCGTATTTAAGCGTTTCAGCTGTATGACAAAAGATTACAATCATTCTTTTATAAAATTGACTCCTTTTGATAATTGAGAGCTGGATATGTCTGTGAGTAGTCACTACTGAGCATGCCTGTGTACACTTAGTCACTACTACGCATGTCTGTGTACACGTAGTCTCTACTGCGCATACCTGTGTGCAAATAGCCACTACAGCACATGCCTGCGTTCACGCAGTTACTACTGCGCATGCCTTTGTACACGTAGTCACTACTGCGCATGCTTGTGGAATTCCGTCGATCCCTTGAGCCGATGTAGAGAAACTGTTTATAGCTTATAATATATTATAAACGTCACTGAAAGTGTTTTCCGAAAAGTGCAATATTTCGCCTTCTTCGGGTGAGTTTAACGTTTCAAATAAGTCATTGATTGACTAGGCATAAGAAACAAACGAAGTATCACTGAAGTGCTTATTAAGATCATCTATTGAGAAAGTAGATTTTGATTCTGTACTCGGTGAGGTACGACCAAAAAATAATAGTTGTCAACTATTTAAGAAAACATAATTAAAAATTATTATAAATAATATTTTTATAAAAATATAATAACAATGAGTAAAATATGAGGAATTAGAAAATGAAAAAAAATATATAAAAATTTAGTTTCTTTTCAAACTAAACATTTTTTTGTTGAAAATGTGCATAATAGTTCATTGTCAAGTTCATACAAAAGAATAATTAATGTCAATATACCGTCAGTAAATAGGTTTCATTGTGTCATTATCGTCACATTTGACAGAGAAGAAGTACAAAATTAATTAAAAATCAGCATAAATAAATTCATACGACGTTAAGAAAGGGTATTTGGAGTTTGGAAATGAAATTTAAGACGGGTTTTGACATATAAGTTGAAAGAAAATGACTTTTATATATTTTGACTGGGGGGCCTGCGGCGGCTCAGTCGGTAGAGTGTCGGATTCCCACGCCGGTGACCCGGGTTCGAATCCTAGTCTCTGCCGATTGATACAAGCACCTCTGTAAAAATTACATGTGCTTTGTTTACAAACACACCGCAGACCCCCGTCGTCGATTAGCACCACATGGAAGCACAAACATGGCGACGTTAAATAATAATAAAAAAAAAAAAAAACGACCAAGGTTCCGAAGTTATTTCCAAATA
Source organism: Gastracanthus pulcherrimus (assembly GCA_949152435.1). Taxonomy (NCBI): domain Eukaryota; kingdom Metazoa; phylum Arthropoda; class Insecta; order Hymenoptera; family Pteromalidae; genus Gastracanthus; species Gastracanthus pulcherrimus. The sequence goes on along the minus strand of OX424573.1, from coordinate 108,566,728 downwards.
ACACGAGTCACTCAAATCAGCTAGACGATGATGGTAGAAGTCCAGTCTGGTCGCTTCAAAGTCCCGTTGAGCGCGGTCAGGTACATCACGATATTTCCAGAGTGTGAGATAGCTCCTAGACCGCCTATAAACACGATCAAGTCTATCGCGTTCTTTTAATAAATGCCGATGTTCGCGCGTGTACCAGGGCTGAAATTTACCATTTCAATCAATTGTTTTAATTGGTGTGAAAATGTCAAGTGCAGAAGAAATACGTTCATTCACAAGTTGTATAAGAAAGTCCGCGACGTTAATGTATTTATAGTCTCTGAACGAGAATTTGGCTAATTTCGGTTTAGAAAATTGCATGGAGATACTAGCCGTAATAAGGCCATGGCCCTCAATGATAGGAGAATCCGTCCTCCAATACAAAAATATGGTATCAGAATTATCGAGAATACACAATTCCAGCCAAGTATCAGAACCTTTAGTGTGATGTGTAGCCCCATATGGAACTAAAAATAGTGAATTATCAACAGTTAGATTTTTTATGTAAATTGAATCGACAGAATTCGACAATTGATCCGCGTTAAAATCGCTAAGTAAGACTTTGCAGCTGTAGTTATGCATGCGTTGCATGAGTTGCGGCACTAAATCGGTATCCTTTATAAATGAAGCATGTGGTGACCTCTATAATTCTCTCACAAAGACTGCTTCTGTACCTTCTTGGTTCAACTCACAAAACAGGTTCTCTGGAGTGTGGGGTTTACCATGCCATTCACCGTTCACTTTGCAGAGTATGGTGACCGATAATGATTTATGAATAATTAATACTACTCCACCACCATTTGTATTTCTATCACGTCACAAGTTGTTGAGTTATCATGAGAGTCGAGAGAAAATTGTACTCTTAAACCATACCTTGCAGGCATACGTTGATCCAGAAGTGAAGGCATCTGCTAGTGAAGCTCGTACAGCTGAAATCTCTATTGTTAAAACAGTATCCCATGAAGTCTTAGCAACATTGTGGACGTCACCGGCATTATCAGCTACCTCGACAGCGGCCGTTTTCTTGTTGTATAGTCGCGCAGAGATAATATGTTCGATATTGGCATATACCGATTTTAATACTGCATGAGATAAATTAATTAAGTCGCATGAAACGGCATACGAGAATCCACCATTCACAATCTCAGCTGTTAGTTTGGCGTGATTCATTGACAATTTGTTTAGTTGTTGAGAGACAGCAATTTGCCTCTACAAATTCGCTGAATTTGCCTGTGACTTGGCTGCCATCTGGGCTAACATTACTATCATTAATATCTTCGATCTGTAGCTTCAAATTTTCCTGAACTCGTTCAATACTGAGAAATCTGAGCGCCTTGATCGTTTATTTTTTAAATTAAGTCGGGAATCTTGTCGAGGACATTCGCCTTGTCAGTAAGGACGGTTTTTTGCGATTCAATCTCATGTGTTCTGTTCACGATGGTTTCAAGCATATTAAGCTTACTAAGCTTACCAAGTATCTTTTGAAGAAGTGCATTATCGGCTGTCAAGGGAGCTGTACTTGTTGATTTTGATCTGGTTCTTGTCTGGGAGCTGTTGGAGCTCTGTGAGTTTGCACGAGATCTGGCATTTGGTCCTGAATTAATTTCTGCAATGCAAGCACTGCACACTTCAAGCTCCGTTTTGTTATCATTAGCGAGAACTGTTTTAAGGATAGTACATTGAAAATGATGAAGCCCCTGGCAATTGTTGCATAAAACATACTTGTGATCTGCTTTTATCTCTCTGACGCAAACTGGACTTAGAATCCACAGTCGACGATAAAAGTTGAGAAAAACAAAAACAAATTGAAGTTTGCCTAGTCGTGCGTGTATAAGTGCGGTAGCTGCGATAGCTGCAGTTATTCTTGCATAGACAAGTGGTGTTACAGTAATTGGCGGTTTCTACCAACTCAATCAAGGAAGGAATCTCTCTTATCGGCTGATCAACGTGTAGTTGAGAGAGATGGAGAGAGAGGGAGTGGGAGAGAGGGAGAGAGAGGGGGAGAGAGGAGGAGAGGTGAAGGAAGAGGGAGCGAGAGAAGGGAAGAGAGTGATTAAAAGATATAAAAGGACAAAAATTAATACGTAACTGTAACAAAGTTTAAAATTACAAAAACTACATATGTAAAAACGGTTTCTATATTCTATACTCTATATAACCTGAAAACCTCTACATTCTATACTCATATAACCTGAAAAGATTTATGTCACTAAACTAAAATTTATAAAAAAGTATACTTGCAAAGTGTAAACAATTTAAACATGAACAACAATTAAAGACATATCTTTCAGAATTGTGTAATTAACCAGACAATTTGTAAAGTGTCTTCACATTCAACATTTCTCTAAAAATGGTATTGTTTACTCTTAGCCCGTCGATTGTATATGCTGGTTTTGCTGAAAACGAAAAGAAGTCACAAAGAACTCTTTCTAACAGTGAAATTACTTATAAAACTATAGTACTTTCCTGATTTAATCAATTTATGATAAAATACTTCTTGACCCACTGTTTATATTGTAAAGACAAAATATTTTCCTCATAAAAGTAAACATGCGATTATCGCTACGTCGGTAAAATAGATATCGTCATATACAAGACATGTTATACCAGCCATACTGGTATTTGAAATGGAATACGCGCGAAACTTAACAACTGTAGTACCAGTAAAATAATAATTTAAGATCTTTAACTTTTTATTTTTGTTTATATAATGGTTTTTAAAATTTTACTTTTAAGTACAAGACTTCCTATAAATAAAAATTACATCATAACATTTACTTATAATTTATAGATATAATATACAAAAAAATCATTAAAACAATGACAAAAATATTGGAATTTGATAAGTGTAAAGAAAATCGACAGCTTCAAATAAGTCGAAATAAAATTAATTTCCGCGTAAAACCTTTTACTTTCGAAAGATAAAGGGTTATAAAGGTGTTTTACCACTTAAAAGAAAATTGATATTTTGATCAAAAATCGGTAGTTTCTTACCTTAAGACTTTGAATTTGATGGGCGTGTCAAAGAAAGTAATTTCTGTTCACCCAACAGTGATTAAACTATGTTTCGTAATTCCTGTTATGGTTATGGCTTCATGAAGACCGATAATAGTTTTAGGTTGTAATGCCCTTGCGTATATCAAGTTGATCTCGTCTCGAGTGTCTATTTAGAATTCTGTTGGCTGTTGTAGTTCAGGAGCGTTTAAATTGTCGATTAAATAGATAACAATTAAGAAATGAGCAATAACAACAATGACTAATGACTAAATTAAGGTTAACCAAGTACATCAATAATAATAATAAATGCGCAGGTCCAGCTTCGAATGCGTGTTCGGCGCGACCATTGCTGAACACGCCGCAAAAACGAGAGAGGTATTTAAACGCACGCGGACTACCCTTTCATAGGCTATTCGTAGCCTTTTATTCGTGTGACGATCTGGATTTATATTAATTATTATTTAATTCATCAAATCCCGAATGTCGCGGCTTCTATCCGTTATGTGCCGAGCGGTTGCACAAGTTGCATCTATTGTTCGAGCGTGGCGGCAAGAAAAGGGAGGCGAAGGTGGACTGCGAATTATTTTAGCTGCAAGCTTATAAGGTTTCCCAAAGTAAAAGATAAATGGAATATTTGAATTATTAATTATGTTAATTCTTTCTTTAATTACACAGCCCCACAAAAAAAAATTGTAAGTCCCAAAAACTTGACCACGGTACTTATATGTTTTTGGGATCGCTGAATCCGAATCCAGGGTTAGTTTAACCCCATCAGAACTTTCTCAAGGTCAGTTGAAGGTCAAATTATCGAAATACATGAAAAATACACTAAAACCATGGTATCTTGGGGTTTTTGGGGTCGCTGAATCCGAATCCGGGGTCAGATTAAACAATCAGATCTTTCTCAAGGTCAGTTGAAGGTCAAATTATCGAAATACATGAAAAATACACTAAAACCATGGTATCTTGGGTTTTTTTGGGGCGCTGTATCTGAATCCGGGCTTATTACAACCCTATCAGGTCATGGTCAAGGTCAGTTGAAGGTCAAATCAGAAAGATTCATAAAAAGTAGAGTCAAACCATGACATTTAGGGGTTTTTGGGGTCGCTGAATCCGAATCCAGGGTCAGTATAGTCCCATAAGGTTATATTTCTGGTCAGTTCAAGGTTAGTTCAAGGTCATGGACGTAAAGAGAGTGAAAAAATTAGTTATAAACTGAAACAATGCAAAAGGTAATGTAAACCATAAAGCAAAGAACAATGTATATGCAAGTACAATCGTATCCTTTAAAACTATATCATAGTTTGCTGCTCCTTCATTTACTTTAAATTTGTTAGAAGTATATGCAATTCAATAAAATACCCGTAAAAATATTAAGCCCATTACTCTTTTTTATGGTAACGAACTATTTTATTGTCAAATGATCTACGAAGTGGATTACGCTTCCGCTTCTCCGATGTTGATGGTAGATCTCTTTTTAACGACCAACAGTAATCTGCTAACATATTTACGTCCCATCTTCCTTGGTACCTGCGCTCCATTTCCTTGATATCTTGGTGAAATCTCTCTCCCTGCTCTTCGCTGTAATCACCTAGGTTTTCTGGAAATTCATCAACATGCGAATATAAAAAGTGTAATTTTAGATTCATTAGGCAGCCTTGATTTTTGTAACTATTTACTAAATTTAAAACTATTTGTTGGTAATTTGGGCTCTTATGATTTCCAAGAAAGTTTTTAATTACGTCCTTGAAACATAACCATGCTTCTCTCTCTGTATGATTCATTTTCGTAACAAAAATTTCATCATTTATCATCTTACGAATCTGAGGGCCATCGAAAATTCCTTCAATTACTTTAGCATCACTTAATTTGGGAAACTGATTTCGCAGATACTTAAAGCAGCTACCATCTTTGGCTAAAGATTTTACCCATTGTTTCATAAGTGCCAATTTAATGTGCAGAGGTGGTATAAGAATTTTTGATGGATCAACAAGTGGCTTATCTTTTATATTCTTAGAACCCGGTTCTAACTTTTGTCTAAGGGGCCAGACCCTCTTTATGTAATGATTCTTTCTATCCCTACTATCCCATTCACATAAATAGCAAGGATATTTTGTGAATCCCGATTGTTGCCCCAGAAGTATTGTTATGATTTTAAGATCCCCACATATTTGCCATTTATGATCATTGTATTTTATTCGGTCTAATATTACTTTCATGTTACAGTACTCTTCATTCAGTATTACCGAATATCCTATGGTAATGGCTGCATAAACATTTGTATTGTGTAACAGAACGGCTTTTAAACTTCTCGTTGACGAATCGATGAACAATCTCCACTCGTTAGGGTTGTAACATCCATGTTTAAAGCAATTCATCAACCCAACTATATCTTTGCAGTAAACTAAGGAAAATTCTTCATCTTTAGCGAAATAATCACGATATTTCTTATCTCTGTCTCGGTAGTAAGAAACTTTAATTTTTCCAGCTTCATTAGTATTTTCTTTTAGCCATGAAGCCAAGTACTCCGCCTCATCCTTTGGTAGGCCCAAATCGCGTATGAGATCATTCACTTTTTCCTTTGTAAGTGGACCTTTCTCCTTCTTAGTATTGTAGGGGATGTATTCTTCGTCACTTGTATCACTTGTACTACCAACGTCATTGTCTTCATCAGGCGCTATTTCTTCTTCCGCAATAATATCTCCTTCCTCCATTTCTTCTTCTAAGATTTCATCTTCATCATGTCTTTCTAAATTTTCCTCAAGATCCATACTTCCACTTGCGTACATACCCAGTGGATCTTCTCTTTTATCAATTGACGATTCATATATAGGTTTCGTGACACTTTCAACGTTAGCGTAATTAATTTGCAACTTGTTTTTACTATTAACTCCATGCAAATTCGTATTACAAAAATAACAGTCTTCTTTTCTTAAAGGTTCCTTCCATATCGTAGGCACTTTCATTTTTACTTCAGTTTTACCATTTTAGTCTTTCTGTAGCATTTTCCTACATATTGCGCATATGATTTTAGGAACCCAATCAAATTCATCAATTTTCATGTCTAAATCAAACATGTTCTTGTACCAAGAACCAAAAATAATGTGATAACTTATTTTAAACAGAATGTATATACAGTTATAATTTTTGTCATAAGTGATAAATAACAAGTATATCTATCTATCTATGTATCTATCCCTTTTGCCATTCGAACTTTACCATCATTAATGGCTTTTAAGGCAGCGGTTAAAAAATACTTCGCAAACTTCGATTAACGTTGTTGTATTATTTATTATTTATTTATTTATTTATCTGTTTATTTATTTATTTATTTATTTAATTATTTATTTTTTATTTATTTATTTATTCATTTATTTATTTATTTGTTGATTTTACTGATCGACAAGAACAACTTTAAAAAAAATATGCAAGTATTTATTAGTATGAGTAACGTAAGAAATTGTTAAATGTATGTATGTAATTTTAATTATATGACTGATAGATTTGATGACTAAATTATGAATTATGTTTACATTTTTTATGACAGTGTGCAATATTTTATGTCGACCTGATTTAGAGTACGTGCAACCTTATTATACTAAGAATTAAATGTATACCACGTTTTGTAATATTTACAAATAAACATTATCTCTCTCTCTCTCTCTCTCTCTCTCTCTCTCTCTCTCTCTCTCTCTCTCTCTCTCACTCCTTAAAACCGTATGCGCGGCTTGAATAACAGGTACACTCTTTGCAGTCCGTCCAATCACATTTACTGTAGCTTGCACGGGCACGCATACATGCGACTCTATATGTCGACACCTGACTACAGACTCTGCTCCCGCTCGGTACTTTCCGTGCGCCCGCGAACGCTTGCTCTGCTCGTGGTACAATTGTCAGCCATCTTGGCCATTTAGGCGCGCTCCTATTTTCCCACGCTTTTACACACTCGCGATTTTGCTTTGCCGCGCTCCCATTCCGAGGCAAGCTCTATATCGTGCTTCTACATTTCTTTTTTTTTTTTATTACCTGAGACGATTCTACGTCCTTATCTCTAAGTATAATCACTATAGTAACTTTGAAATTACTTACTGACTTCTGGGATGGTCCGCTGCTGGACTTGGCCGTCTACATGCATGCCGACACGCTCGCTCGCAACACCCGCTCAGCACAGAAGGCGCTCTGACGTAAGGAGCAGATTGCTTACATCTTTCAACCCGCGATCATCTTGTTGTGACCTTGCCTGGACCTTGGATAATTTGGTGGAGGATTGGCTTCAAATGAATTGCGAATCGGTAGATACGATTTTATGTAGTTTTTTTTTATTACTTGACACTTACACTGATACAATTGTTTTTCTATAACGGCCCGCACCCATTTATCGAAAGCGCACGCGTACGGTATACAATTATTTGTAGATGCGGAAGGCTCTTGAGAAACAGAATTTAGCGAAAATTGAAATATGTACTAGTGTTCAGCTCCGTGAATGTTGGACTAATGAAAAAGTTTGAGGTATTCAGCTCCGTGGATGTTGAACTAATCAGAATTTTGAACAAGCTTACGCTGCCGCTCGGGGCTTACAAAGGGATGGCCGATATCGTTGCGACTAGAAGGCGTTAGGGAACTCTAAAGTAGACAGAGACTTGAACTCGGTTTACCCGACGCACACATCCAGCTTAAGAACATATTTCGGCGTAGGCAATATTACCCCTAATTGTGTTTTTTTTTTATTTATTTATTTTTTTTCCGAGGGTACGTAGTAAATGCCATATAAGGAAAACCACTGGGTTCGCATAGCCGGATAGTGTGGGGCTCGTTGGGAATGCATCCGCCGTGTGTATAATATAGGATGAGAAATAAAATAAACAAAAACCTGAAAAAAAAAATACACAGCCGTTGCATGCCAAAGCGACTCACTAAAACCTACCACCCTTTCCTCTACAGGCAGAACCTACCCTGGTATCGTTTATCACATTACCTCAGGATGGTGCCATTCTAGTATCGTCTCGACAACCGCTGCTGCCTTGACCTGAAACAAATTTAAAAATTCATAATTTTAAATCCCCCGAGGGGACGTCAGATCTAACCCGTCTCATTTATACGCGTATTCGAACCGGCGCATTTATCTTCGTACGGAAGGGAGAAGTATCTCTGTCCCTCCCCGCGATATTCATCAAATGAGAGAAATTGAGCGACTCCCGATTAAGAAAGCGTTCCATCTTCTCCCTCCACGTCCATTTCCATGCAGTCGTCCTACGACCCTGGGTTATGTAGGGATATCGGAGCGTCTCCCAGCACTTCATTCATACCTTCGTCGGTTGCCCTGTCTAGGTACTGCCGCTTTTGTCGCAGGACCGTCCCAGCGAATTTTGCCGTGGCGGCCCACTTATTCTCGTCGGACAGCATTTCGCTCAGGCTGTTCTCAGGCGTGAATTGTCCGACCGAGCCGATAAAGGCTGTACTTTTTCGTTCCACTTTTCGCAGACGAAAAACGTGTGAAACGCATCGTCGCAATCAGCGGAACAAAATCTGCAACTCGGGATTTGAACCTTCCCCATACGACTGACGTAGGAGCAGAAGTACCCATGATCACTCAGGAATTGGGTTAGGTAGTAATTTACCTCCCCAAGATCTTTGTTAATCCAATGGGCCAGCTGGTCTATCAGCCTTGCTGCCCATTTACCCTTGGTCGTGGTTGTCCAGGACCGTTTCCACGTTTCCATGGTGCGTTCCCGTTCCTATATGAATTGTTGTTCTGTCCTCTTCTGTTTTCTTCCATTCGTAGATTCGCTTGCGCTCCGCCGCGTGTAGGTCGATCGGGGTGATTCCCGCTATAACGAGCACTGCGGGTCCCGAGACTGTGCGATAGGAGCTGGTGACTCCGAGAGCTGCTCTACGCTAAACGGAAGTGATTCTAATCCAGTATGACTCTTTCTCCATTGTACAATAAGATGGATGTAATGACTGACATAAGGAGTTGACGCTTACTCACTTTTTGCTCCACTCGTGTTCACCATGAGATGGCACAACTGTGCAGTGTTTTCCGTCGCTTTATCCGCTGCGATCTCTGTCTTAGCGGCTGCCAAGTCGAGACCGTGTTCCCCCATCCAGCGCGAGATCCTGCGCATAGCCTGGTTCAGCAGATATTGTGCTTTTTCAAAATCCCGCACGATGATGACTAAAGCGACATCATCGGCGTAGGCTATCATGTACACCCCTTCCGATGGCCAGTCGGAACAGGGCAACGTACAGGATGTTCCATAAATCAGAGCCAATGATTGACCCCTGTGCTATGTCGGCGTTGAGATATTTCTCGCGTTGGACTTCTTCTGTTTCGTAGCGGAGCATACGGTCCTTTAGGTTGTCCTGCATCACCCGCATGAGGTACTCTGGAACTTTGAATTCGTTCAACGCGTCCAACATGTCTGGTCACCTAACCGAGTTGAAGGCCTTCTTAACGTCTAACGTCACGAGAAGCGCGATGTTGATGGCAAAATGATTTCCAGTCCAAGCTCTCCATTCCAGCCGAACTACCTCTCATATAGCGTCCACTGTGGTCGCCGTTTCCTGCAGCTGTACTGGTTGTCAGCTAAATCGCCGGCAGCCTGCACAGCTCTCTGTAGCCGTGGTTTGAGCAGCCTCTCATAGATCTTCCTTACGTGGTCCAATATGCACAGTGGCCTGTTAGACAACAGAAGCCAGAGATCACCTCCCTTACCTTTGCTGATCAACACGAGACGCGCAACCTTCCAGGGAGTGCCAAAGCACCCGCCTTCAGACACGCGTTGTACATGTTCAGCTATAGATTAGGTGCTCTCACCACAATGATCTTCAATATCTCAGTTGGTATCCCGTCGGGCCCAGACGTCTTTCCGCTCCGCATGATTTTGGCGGCGATCCGCAACTCCTCGGTGGAGAATAGGAGAATCTCACCTACTTCAGTGGCTTCCTCCTGGTCTTGCCTTGACGGGTGTGTGGGGAACAGAGTGTCCACGATTGGAGCCATGGTGTTCTCGTCCAAAGAGTGATTTGTGAGCGCGCAGAGTGTCTTGGTCACGATCTTACAGCCCAAGCCCCACACATCCCGATTGACTTCCTCCGTCTGCCAGTACTGTGCCTTCCTCCGGCTGATATCGCGTCGGAGCCGCTTGCGTGCTGCTTTGTGATGCACGGACAACAGTGCTGCCTCCGTTTCGTCTCTCGTTCTTTGTGCCCTTCTTCTCAGGCGTTCCGCATCCGCTCGCAGTTGCGTTATTTCGTCCGACCATCAGTATGCTGGGCGTTTTCCATGTCGCCATCTCTTGCGCGGCATAGATGCGTTGCAGGCTCGGTGAATGAGACCCATAGTCTCCCTCACGAGGTCCGCTCCATCCCTGTCTTCGGCGGCGTTCGTCGCTGGTAAAGTTCCCTGTCCTTCGAGCAGTACCTCGACTAGTTTTTCCGTGTTCAGCCTGGCCAGATTCCATCGGGGAGGCTTTGTCGCGACTTTTTGCGATTGGGATTTATCGCACTACTGGAACGTGATGTATTGGTGATCGCTTCCATTGTAATCCGACGCTCTACGAGCTAGATTTTCGGATGCGAAAGACACGTCCGGAATCGTCCCAATATGCCCTACCCTTCTGAATGTCGACGTGTTCCCAACGTTGGGAACTATCAGGCCGAGGCTAGATACCATCTCCATGATGGACTTTCCTCTGCTGCCCGTAACTGGCGTGCCCCGCTCCAATGCTCGCGCATTGAAGTCGCCGGCTACTACGATCTCGCCTTCTATTTGGCGGATCGCGACTTCCAGCTCGTCCAGATATACTCTGAGTCAGAAGGCTGTTGGCTAATTCGGCTCTATGGAGGTTCGCTTGAAGGACCGTTATACGGTTCATCATTAACGAATGGCTTTGGTCTGCATAAGCGTTTCGCAAACCGCTCTATACTGCCCTGAGCCCGGCATGTGGCTCAGCTTTGCTTGGTCTACTTTCAGGTCAGTGCACAAGATGCACTTGGCCTCGGTAGCCTGAAATGCTGCTGCTTTGTGACCTTCCGCTCCTTATTTGTAGCAGGCCTTGCTTCTGTCTGGGCCAAGATAATCGCGCGCTTGATGTCTGCATCCCGGACATCTGAAACACCGCTGGGGTCGCTACCATCTTCTCTGTTGGTAGTTCATATAGCCGACTTTCAGGCGATTCTTCTTAAGGAGGAACTCTGCCTTTTCCTGCTCCATTTCTACGATGGCCAGGCGCTGCTCCCTACTGTAGGGCTTTGTCAGTGAAACGCTAATCTCACCCGTTGAGACTCCTACTTCGTCAAAAACCCTATTGATCACCGTCTCCACTTCTTCTTCGGTGGTAAGGCTGTGCAGGTCTCTGACTTCCTCGTTTGTCTTAGGCGTCAGGGTCTTTACGGCCCCCGACCTGCCCAATAGCTTCCTGAAGGAGTCTCCTATAGTCCCCAGCTCCTGATTATTGCTTTTTATGCCCAACCTTACCAGGACGTCACCCGCCCTGGTTTTCCTGATAGACTTAATATCAGTCGTTGGACACTCTGCTGTGACCTTTTCGCGGACATTTGAGAGCACGGCCGCGTAGGTGACTCCATCCCTCGATCGGATAAGGACAGCCTTGGGCAGCTTCCTAGTCGTTCTCCTCCTCCTCTTCTTCTTCTTCTTCTATTGAGCATTCTCGCTCATCTTGTCCGCCGATGTCCTGGCTGTTGGGGTCTTCTTTTGTTGCAGCTGCTGCTGCTGTCGGTGTTACTGATTTCGCTGCAGTTGTTGTTCTTGTGTCAGCTGTTGAGGTTGTTTCTGTAGCTGTTGGTGCTGTTTCTTAGCTGCAGCTTTCTCCTTTGAAAAGACCGTCTCAAAACCGGCGATATCTGAGGGATCGGTGGATCTAGGCTTCTTGTTATTAATTGAAGACTTAGCACTATCGGAGTCACCGTCTCGCGATCGCACCCTCTTATTTTGAGTCCGCTGACATGAGATAACCGCGGCACCCAGAGGGTCTGTCGCTCTGTGCTCTTCGATATTGGTGAGCAGGCCTTCCCTCCAGGAGTCGAAAAGTTCGACGAGGGTGGGTAAGCTGTGCTTGATGTCGGTATTGACACCAGGCTACTTCTCCAACCCTTTTCCCCTCTTTTTGAGGAGTTCGTCCACTTGCTTCACGAACTCCTGGACTGTTACTATCTGCGGGCGGCTGGGCTGATTTTTGTCACCCGGCAATGTGTATGAAGGAAGCTGCTCCACTACCACCATTGCTTCCTGGCAGTTTTGGTTTTTACCTGCCTCTTGCTTCATCTCTTTATTGCATTGGGACATTTTTTTTCTTGATTGTATAACCGGCGCGTTGTGCGTAGGGAGGCGGGCCAAAATAGCTGGGAACGGGTGTACTCTCGGATACTTTGATCCTACCCCAGTTTTCTGAGGCCCAGCCTTCGTTGTCCCGGTTCCGGAATACACGGACGGACCAGGGCTCACCCGGAGCAACAGGGGTTCCGATACCCCTACCCAATACTCTTTTTCTAATCAGGGTCCGAAGCTGCCGGCTTCTGATCCCGCACCAAAACTAACCGCATAGGCAGAGCTAGGCTCTCATCAGCCCTTCGCCTATGCCGATGGGAACAACCGACAGGGATCCAGATACTCCCAGACACCTCTATTAATCTAAGTAGCTAATAATAAAGAAGTCTTTCTTTGTATAGAGTGAAGGGGATTTTTATCTACTAGTTTATATTATTTTTTGCCATTCAATACTGATTCAACTTTATCAATATAAATCTCTTTATTGATAACAACAGTAATATTACCTTCATCTGTCCTAGTTATGAAAAGTTGCTCATTATTTTTAATAAAGTTTTATTTTTAAAATTTTTTCATTCATAATGTTATCTTTAATGCTAATATGTGGTTTAATTTTAACAGAATGATTAATAACGTGTAAAGCATCCCTCCTCACTTTATGTGTAATCAATTTCGATTCGTTAAAATTAGACTCTACAATTTTTTAAATATTGAACAGCAGTACGTTTATTAAAATCAGTAGTAAAATTAAATTTATCACCTAAGCAAAGAATTTCTAATATCATCTGGAATACGTACACTAGAAATATTGATTAGCCATTTATTTTTTACATATGAAATTTCAATTACATCAAAGTAGTGTTTGTTTAAAGTATCAACGTCATTGAAACTAATATTGTTATTCATTAAGGTAGACCGGAGTTGATATTGCTAAATTTATTGTTTAAGATAGGATCTTGTTTATTTCTTATCATCATTAATGTTTTGTCATAATATGTGTGAAATTCTTTTAATATCTTAGGATGTACAATTTCTACGATTTCTTTTTAAAAAAATATTTATCTTTTTATTAAGATAATTAATATGGAAAGACAGATTGGTTATTTCCATTTTCAATATTTTTCTATGTATAAACGAGGGTAAGAGGTATGATATCTTATTAATGGAATGGCTATAACAATGTAATTTAGTAACAGACGATACCAAATCTGTGCATTTTACAAGAAATTCTAACTGACATTTTGCTGCGGTTAAATCTTTTATCAATTTTGAATATTTGAGAAATTTATTAACAACACGAAACCCGTAGTGGTAAAAAAGAAACTTAAGAACTTTAGAATTATTAATACTAGGGGATAAATTAAATAATCGAATTAATCGCCGGTCTTTGGGGGTAAGAGTTAAAATTTGCTTATCTGTATTATATTTTGCTGAAATCTTCGGGTCGTAAATCAGACCTCGGTGGCTGTTGTTAGGTTTTAAGCCTTAAACTGAGACATCATCCTAATAATCGAGCCACCTTGCTGGTCAACGTCCTACAACGCAGTAAGCCGATCACACTTGACAGGAAGGACGGAAGGATGACATGAGTTGTTTCCAATCTCATTATTGCTGTTGCCTTGAGGTAAGTGCGCTTCTAATTATTATATTTTGTCCCCGAGGGTATTCTACTAAATTACGTTCAATACAGTTCTTCACCGCATAAAACTAAGAAAAAATGCCAGACAGTAGTTAGAAATTGGATCCACCCGGCGGTCTAGTGTTACCGTCAGATAATCACAATGGACCAGTTGGAACGCTGAGAAATTAAGAAGTAGAGGGCACGTTTGGATTCACGGAACAACGCAACAAAGCTCTATCGAATTTGACATACATCCCTTTGGATGGACAGGAACCATATCTTGATATTAGGCAAATCCTGGTAACCGCTGAAATCGCTCTGCAATGTCCACACCCGGACATCCTGAAAATAGCCCTTCGTTCAATCGAGCCCTTTGTAACGGCTGTCGATAAATTCTCTGCCTAGGGCATTAGGTTTTTGACCGCTATAAAATAACATTTGTTGAATAAAAAGCGCGAGATAGAGATCTCGGAGGTCGCAAGGACAGCCCCGGCAGCGCAGTTGGAAGCATCATCTCAGACAGGGACGATCCCCAAACCACTCAACCTCCTTGACTACGACACGGACAAGGAAATTGGGAAGCATGGCATTCATACGGAATACAAAACCTTTAGCAACCAGGACGGATTGAGGAGACCATGTGAGTCGGAATCATCCTTCGCAGACAAGGATTTCGAATTTCTACAACAAATTCTCATGTTACTCAATGGTAACCCGTCGAAGTCATTACTCGATACGAATCTTAAGTAAGAGTCATAGGACCCCTGGAATGACTTATTGGCCAGGAACTAATGGAGCCGGTATCGTAAGTCGGAAACCGGGAGCTTCTTTAACGCCGAGACCGAGCCCTCGGAACTAAGACCTCTAAGGTAACTACACATTCCCGAGTGACATAGGGAAATACGAGTCACATACGGAGAATTCATGCAATGTACGCGCTATGGTAGATTAATTAAAAACTGAAGGTGGAGCCTTCTGAGACGATCTCAACTACGACACAGAACAGCGACGACAACCAAGTAATAGGGGAATCGAAAATACTAATTTGAGCGAACAGTATAACACAAACGTGGACACGCTACTAGAAACCCGAAAACAGCCATCCTCTGCATGCGTACGATTTGCGAGTTTTCCTTACGAAACCCAGCGAGGAGAACGACATCAAGCATTATATACTAACCCGCATTACAATGGCAATCCGGACATGTTCGCTTTATTTTGTAGGGCCGTCCGCCACGTCATTAATGAATTCGATCACTACTCGGAATGGTGGATACTTAACACTCACGCGTCTAAATTTCGAAGGGCCGCTGAAGGGTATACTGCTCGCATTACTTAATATGATTCAGTTGAAGGATTACTAACAGACCTTACAATACAATATAGCAGTATAGGAGGAACCGATAAAGTATTAGCCGAGCTTAAGGTCGTCCGTCAAAATCCCGGAGAAAGCATAGGAGACTACGTACTATTCAGATGTTACATAATAGGTTACTTAATATCTACGACTCCAACCGCAGTTTACGCAACTGGTAGAGGAAAACCTACAAAACCAATGCCGACATGGACGCGTTCGAACAATTCTTATTTGGGCTGAATGGTTCGTTAGAACACCAAATCAGATCCAAGAATCCACCCTGCCTTAGAGAAGCGATAGCTAAGGTCGTGGCCTTTAAGCACCAAACTAGTCTCAGAAGAGTGGTTAACTATTCTCCAGGGAGTCAGTCAAATGATGATACAGGAAGTTCTATGTGGCTACCCGAACTTATCAATCTTATAACGAAGTCAATTGCTGACACACCGAATGGAAACCCGAGTCAAGGGGGAACGATGTCCAGCCACGTCCAGACGAGGCCGAACGGAATAGGTAACTGAATTCGACTCATTCTGAAGACGGAGGACATACCCAACAGCCACGGAGACCAATGTATTGTCCAGAAAGACGTACGAATTCATCAATGCCACCCTCAGTCGTATCTTAAGCAACGACGAGGGAGAACGAATACGTTTCTGCAAACGGCTACGTCCTCCCACGAAGGGAAGGACAACTTGAACGAGGTTACGAAGGGAAACGTCACCTCAGTGGTAGCTCAATTCGTCGGAACTGAAGCGACGACAATAGACTCTGACGCCCAGTCACGATCGAACAGGTCTTCTTCCGAATGAGAGACAGATGTGTTCAAACCACCCCAGGCAGGCTCTAGCTTCACCGAAGAGAAAGCAGAGTCAATGCAAACACAGAAGTGGGCATACCAAGAAGTTAATTCGCAACTGGCGCGCCTTCTCTTGAAGAAGAGGTCGAATTGGTAGCGCAACCGAGCTCAATCTTCTCAGAAGAGGGAGAAGAGCTCATCCGACCACAGGAATCAGCGGACGA
The DNA here is from genome assembly GCA_949152435.1 of Gastracanthus pulcherrimus. NCBI lineage: Eukaryota > Metazoa > Arthropoda > Insecta > Hymenoptera > Pteromalidae > Gastracanthus > Gastracanthus pulcherrimus. Next base: position 108,550,417 of record OX424573.1, on the reverse strand, counting down.
ACCAGATGTAGATGTGATGTATTTCGAAGGCGCGCAAGTGAGAGTTCAGTTGGAGGTCGCTAGCTTGGAAGCAGAGGACGCTGCGATCTCGACAGTAGGAATCACTGATGTCATGAATTCAGAACACCAGGAGCTATAAAGCCATCTGAACGTACCACTGAAAGGCCGAGGGAATACCTGCGGGCTGACGTGCGATATTGAATATCACATCGATGTTGGGTCGACGACGCCCATTAAACAGAGATATAACCCTATTTCCGAAAGAATCGAGCGGAAAATGCACCAGGAAGTGACAGGAAAACTGGGGCAGAAAGTCATCTACCCATCAAATAGTTACTGCTGGAGCCCAGCGGCCGTGTAAAGAAGTCGAGCAGCACCTATAGGTTCTGCGTTGACCAACTTAAGATCAACACGCAAACGAAACCGGAAACGTACCCTTTGCCATATACGCAGGATATGCTGCGCAAATTAACAAGAGCGGCTGAAACGATAAGAAAAGGAGACCGCCATCGCCACGGCGAACTGGAAGCGCGACCACGCGGCTTACGACGTCGTTGAAGCTCTAGCTCAGACGAAGGGGGAAGGAAGACGCCTAAACGGACCCCGAATCCCCCGAGGACCAGAAAAGTCCGGTTATGCGGCATCTACGGCAAATCAGAGGTACATCATAGATAATCAGGATGGGAAAATCAAAGAAAAGAAGAAAGAGGAATGATCTTATTTCCAGACGAAAGAAAGAATTGAATAAAAACAAAAGAAATAGAAACTACCCCGTGGTCTGTGACATTCTTTAATATACACCTTCACACTCGATTCCTCGTTCGTTTTCACGACATCGTTTACCGATTGACAGAAGTTGCTTACCAGGGTAAGCATCGTCTGGGAGGGGGATGTAACGATCTGCGAATAAGTCGCGAAACCCAGCGGTAAGTCGCACACACGCGCAACGTGTGGCGCACGTCAACAGGTTTCTTGCTCGATAGTTAATTGTTATTAACAAATTGAACACCCCGTTACAGTAGAAAGCTTGTAAATTTTTTCAACCTTCTATACGGTAAGCGATTTGATATAAAACTCGAGCGAATTTTAAATCGTAGTACTAATAAAAAGATAATTCAAGGACTATAACTTTTTTATTTTTCTTTATTGGTGCATAAAATATCATTTGTAGGCACTAAATACCAGGCTTGACAAACCGGAGCAATCCATCCGTCGTTCCGTTCCGCGCAGTGCGGAATTTATACTTTTCAAAATGCTCCGCTCCGGAGCGGAGCAAAATTTTGTGTTTGCAAAAGCGCTCCTTTCCAGAATAGAATGATATTTATATTTTCCAAAACGTTCCGCTCTGGAACGGAACGTAATTCTTTTATTTATAGGGATCAAAAATGCTCGGCTTCGGAGCTGAGCATAATTTTTTTACAACTCATCGATGAACTACAGAAATGACGTTTGATGATTTATCAAATATGCTAAAAAAATTTCTCTAATTTTATTTTTGGTCTGGTATGACTTCACTTTTATTTGACCCATAGGGTGAATTTGACCCTTCGGGTAAATTTAATCCATGCAATCGATTGGGTCATTGGGATCAATTTGATCCTTGGGACCAATTTGATCCAGAGTTATAACTAGTAGTTTTTAAAAGTACAGTTTCTGTTACATATAATGTGCACAACAGTAATAATTTGTTTCACCGACAATAGCTTAAGGGGGGGGGGGTAAGGTTAATTTGTGCAAAAAGGCACATTTTTGTGATTTTTTTTCACGACTAAATAATATTGTGGAATATTTTCATGAAAAACTATTGAAAAATACGGCAATGGCATCAATTATTCGGAAGCGTCTCAGAAAAAAGTTGAATTGCGGTGCGACGAATCCTGCCATCTCTAGTTTGATTTTCAGCTTTCTGCTCTGCTCGGTTTATACGAATGTGATCAGTTGATCGCGCCCATTTTACGTTTTTCTTCTCTTTTACGTTTTTGCGGCGGTACAATCTTTCTAGATCGATATAACCTCGAACCACTTGATTTTCTATCACACCTTTTAACTGTTTTTGGCATTGTAGCAATAATTTTCCACAAAACTTCACGAAAATGATGCGAAAAAAAAAGTTTACTGCTAAACTAAATTATATTCTCTACACTGACTGAATATACGGTACAGGTATGAGCATGTTTATACTTGTCTTCAAATTTCTATAAAAGAAAGTAGGAGGAACGGTTCGGTATAATATAGGGAGCGTAGCAGCTGCCAATAAGCAGGTAACAATAGCGCGCTCGAACCGAGCAGGTATGAAAATCCAACAGGTAGGAAAATATTCATAACACCTGCAATTTTGCTCCGATCGATTTGAAATTTTTACACAATATTCTTGAGATACAACGCATTCATTTCAAAAATAAAAAAAAATACAAAAAAAAAATTTAAATACCTTACCCCCCCCCCCCCTCCTCCCCCTTAAGAACGGCTGTAATGTTCGCGATGGCAGTCGCGCATAATGCATGTGCACTGCAAGTTAGTCCGAGTTGCAATATCAAAAAATATTATTGGGCAATTAAATATATTTGGATAATTTAACTAATATTTTTCTCAATTATTCTCGTTAATTATATAAATCGGGTAAAATAGAAAGGTTAAAGAACAAAAATATTTGCTTAAAAAAATGATTTTCTGTTGTTCTAAAAAAGAGAAAAATAAAATTGGCAGCGAATTGTGAAATTGTCTATATACGATACGTCTGATAATATAATTGAATAATCGAGATAGAATTCGACGCATACATATAAAGCTAGTCTCCTTCGATTGAAACCTCGAGCGAATTTTAAATCGTAGTACTAATAAAAAGATAATTCAAGGACTATAACTTTTTTATTTTTCGTTATTTACATTTTCCCTCTCGGTACTTCTATTGATTTAATATTCTAATGATAATATAATAATAGCAATGTATTAATTTCATGTTTGCACAGAAGTCAAAAGTAAGGTTATGTATTAGATAAATACCTTTCGCTTTTTTCTTCTCATTTTCTTGAGAAACAAATATAGACACACATGGACAGTACAAAATGAATTAAACCTTAAAAATAATAAATTAAAAATAAATCTAAACTATACGTGCGTGATCACGTATATTCGCATCGATTATCGATAAAGCATAGAGTCACGTGACAGTTTCAGCATGTAGAGTTGAAGCTTCATTCATTCATTCATTCATTCATTCATTCATTCATTCATTCATACATTCATTCATTCATTCATTCATTCATTCATTCATTCGTTTATTTATTTATTTATTTATTTATCAGGTTTACATACAGAATAAAATTTTAGCAACCAGTTCGAATGTTTTTTGATATACATGAATGGATGCATGAATGTAGCTGTAACGTGTGTGAGTATTTTTTTTTTTTTTAAATTGACGTGATAGATATATATAGTAAATTGTACCTATGCTATTGCCAAAACTTATTACTGACTGTACCTGCTCGAAATGTAACGAAATGTGATAGCATGACTATATGTGATTTAAAAAAATAACTATACTCTGACAAATACGTAATTTTAATTTAATCATAAGAAATGAAACTATATGTACATATATTCTGCACGGTATTTTTCATTGTTAGCAAAATAAAAAGTCTCTCTCTCTCTCTCTCTCTCTCTCTCACTCTCTCCCTCTCTCTCATAATAATCTTCATTAATATTTATCGAGGATTCTGCATTTTTGTATGTATCATTTCTGAAATGAACCGCTTTTTCCAATTTGTTTTACTATCCAGAATGTTAAAGCTGTTAAAATTGAATGTATTTTTAGGAGTAAATTTCTTCATATTTTCGTTAATAACAAATTGTTTATCGTTATTATCCGTATTACTGACGTGTTCATTATCACGAACATTAACTTGTCTTTTACTTTCACCAATATATACAGCATCACAGTCATTACACTCTATCTTATAAACTATATTTGTAATTGTTTTTATATCTTGTTTGTCTTTTACTCTAGTTATTAAATTCCTAAAATTATTACATACTTTTGGTATAGTTCTTCTATTATGATTTTTTAGTATATGTGTGACCTTTTCAAAAAATTTTGGTATATATCGTAAACTTCAATTAATACTATTTTTATTTTAATATAATAAGCAAAGATTATTGCGAATGTCTGATTCTGGAACTGTCTTTACACTTTGGTTTTTCAATTTTGCTTGTATCTTATATTTAATTTTATCTAGACTTTTTTTTGTATGAAATTTTATAAATTTCTCTGCATAACTATTATCTATCAGGAACTTCTTAACTATATTTAAATTCTGTTCCTGGAACCTTTGCTTTGCCAGTAATATTGCTTGATCTACAAAATTATGTATCATTGCTTTCTTTTCTGATAAAGGATGACCAGAATTAAAGTTTAAAAATCTGCCTGAGAAAGTTGCTTGGCGACACCAAATCGTAATTAATGAGTTTCCTTGATGAACAAGTTTGACTTCTAGAAAACTGATACTACCGTTGTCCTCACATTCATGTGTGAACTTAAGTCTTTCATAGTATGTATGAAAAATATTTAGCATGTAGTTAAGTTTATTTTTTGGTATGCAGGTGATTATATCATCAACGTAACGACAGAAGAATGATTATTTCAAATCTAACTTTTTAAGATTCTGTTCCTCCAAGTCGACATAACCATATCCGCAAAACATGGACTTATGGATCTTCCCATAGGAGAACCATATGTTTGTTGATAGAATTTACCATCAAATTGGAAAAATGTGTTCTCCGTTAAGAAAGTGGGAACATTTAATAATTCGGGCAACGACATATTGCCACCAGTTATGCTCGGAGCGAATAGTAAGGTATAAGCATAAAGCAGCTGTTTACCAACCGGCGAGCGAAAAGAACTTTTGGCCGGCTACCTTCCACCCACTCTTTAAATCATCGATATTTTTGTATTTTTCGCAAAATTAAGACATGTGTGACAAAAAATACGGAGTGTACCATGGCAAAAAAGTCCTACTATTCACCTTTTCAATTCTGTCCGAGATTCTCCAAGGTCATTCATACATACAGTAGAACCTCTTGGCACTGTGATTCACAGTACTGTGACTGCGGAATATCTTGGCACTGCGATTTTTTTAATACCGGCTCTATGTATGTGTGCGGCCCCGCGAGCCCCGATGGCGACCTGCGCCCCAACGTTGCGGAAAAAGTTGTGTACAAAAATAAAAGTAATAAAAAGTTTTATATACAAAAATTATATAATTTTACAATCACACATATATATACATACATATCTACTTACACACACATATATATATATATATATATATATATATATATATATATATATATATATATATGTAAGTGTGTATATATATATACACATGCACACACTTACGCACGCCCGCACACACACATCTTAGGAAACATTTTCATATTAATTTACGTCACTCTTCGACTAAATTCTAAGAATCGGACGTAAATTTATTACGTGAATCTTTCCTGTTTCAAAGCAATGTGTCGTTAAAACTGATTCAAAACCGGTTCAAAAGGGCTCCTCGGAGCGAAATTTGCACCAAGACCAGATTTTGCTTCCCAAAAATTGCTTCAAAAATGCTCCGGAGCATTTTACCGCTCTGGGCGATTTGCTCCGAGAAACCCGAATAACCTTTTATTTTTCAGAATGATTTTGCTTTCGAACCGGTTCAAAACTGATCTGAGCAGCATAATTTCGTTCCGGTTTGCAACCTTGACAAATACCCTATAAATCAAGAATACATTGTAAAAAAATTGTTTTTCTTTTTATAATTTATAGAGATCATACCCCATTAAGGGAGTATTACAGTGTAAAATTATGAAATATTAATTGTTTTTCGTTTACATTTTCTTACAGTATTTGGTGTTGGGAAAATATCTATAAAGGGAATTTTCTTGATTCTAATTAGTTTCGAAGATATAGGCGTAATAAGTAACGCTTCGAAGACTTTAAACGCGTTTCTCTTCAAACAAGAATTTTCTCGTCGAGCGCAAGTATACCACAAAAAGTATTAGGCCAATCGACATAATATTAGTCAGAGAAGTCAGAATTTTGCATAGAAAAATGTTCAGAAGCGAAAAGCTATAATATTTGTATGCTAAAATCGAACATTTTTGTTTAAAGTGCTGTCATTTTGTAAAAAAGAAATATTTTTATCGGAGGTTTAGACCATAGCCTTTATCGTAACAAAGCTAATTCATATTTATAAAGAATGTCTGCTAACTGCTTTATTACAATGCTTTCTCAAAGAGATTTAATGCACAATCATTTATTGAATATTTGCATTGTTAAAAGTCACCAAAAGCACTTTGAACAAAAAGAACTTTAAAGTAACTGTAGGATACACCAATCAATTGCGAGCTTTATGTACATATGCATATTTTTTACATACCGAACGCATACAATGACAAAAATACTGTTTTCTAATATTTACAAGTTTTAAAAATTCACAATTGTATTTTCTTAACTATAACAAACTCTGAAGTAATCTTAAAATACGTTAATCAAAAGGAGATACATGAACTTCGGAAATACCTGCATCTTATTGACATATCAAACGTATATATTGACAAAAATAATTGTTTACAATTTCCATTAATTTTAAGAAGTAAAAATCGTAATTCTTTAACACAATCAAACATTAAAGATATTATATAAAATGAACTAATCGAAAAAATTGAACAAGTAAAATAATAAAATAAAATTGTTTACAGATTATAAAATTTTAAAAATAATCAAGTGGGTTTCGACCATTGAACTCCATAATCTAATCAGTTCTATGTTGGGTTATGTCTAATAAACCTGCAAAATTTCAGGCCGAAACACGGCGGCTTCAAAAGTTATGATGATCACAAATTTTTACCACATACATACCCAAACACACATACACACGTACTTACAGAAAGACAGTCATTTTGAAAAACCTATGTATTTTGATGCAGCTACCTCAGAAACATCCATATTCATCAAAATATTGGTTTTCGAACAAATCATCGTTACAAATCTTTCTCTTTGAGGAAGCAACCTTCAAAAGTTATGGTTACCACAAATTTTTACCACATACGTACATACATACACACACACATGCATACATACATTCAAATAGACATTTTGAAAAATCTACGTATTCTGATTCAGCGACCTCGAAATCATTGAAATTCATCAAAATCTTGGTTTTTGGAAAAATCATCGTTTCAAAGCATTCTCCTTGAGAAAGCAAAAAATATTTAATTTGTGGAAAATGCAGGATTATTTTGATGTTAATAGTACATTATGTAACAAAGCCAAAAAGTCGAATATTTTTCCCGCGGATGAGTTTACTTTACAGTATTATCGAGGGAAAAATCGACTTTTTTCTCGAGTTACATATAGTACTTTATGCCCATCTCAGCTGTGGCCACTTTTCGACGTGGAAAATGGGACTAGTGGACTGTTAAAAGACAATATTGTTAAAAGACAATCGAAAATCAGGGTTATTGGTAAAAGTTGATGAAATAAAGGAATTTTAACTAGTGTCTAGTGAAGTCACTATTTTCCTGCATTTGCGGGAAAAAAGAGATTTGCGGGCAAAAGTGTCATTTTAGTCTCGCTTTTCAGGGAATAAAGTGGCTATTTTCGTTCTGATGGGCATAAAAACTATTTAGCGGGTAGCATCATTGCCGGGATCCGGTGGTGCGCGAGCGGTCGATCATCCAAGTTAAGCATCGCTTGGCGCGGTTAGTACCCCGTCCCAACAATGATGTTTTCGCAGATGGGGAACGAAAATTTAGCGGTTTTGCGGGGGTAAAAAAGGTGCCTAACTATGACTTTCCTATCGGCTGATTTCAGGCGTGGGTTTTCTTAGTTTGTCAAGTTTTCCCCACGTCACAGGGTATGGCACTGGGTGAATACGGGAATTCAGTGGGGTATAAAATGTTGAGAATAGGATCGAACACTCCCGTTCATAGGTGGTAGAAGTGTCCCGTAAAAGGGCACTAGGTGCCTATACGGGTTGGTCGAGAAGAATTAAAAAAAGAACTATTTAGTGTCAAACTATATTACTGAATAATAAATAAATATTCTTTTTTCCTTCATTATACATTCTTAAAATTATTACGGATATTAATTATTATTATTAAGAACTAGCTTTAGTTGATACTCTGGTCACGTTAGAGATCTGAAAGTTCTTATGAATAATATACGAATTTAATATTGTAAAGCTCTTTTCTGCGAAAAGCGCATACATATTCCGCATCTAGCTTACGAATTATAATGTTTTAAATAATATATAAATATTTTCTTGAATATTCATTTAGATAGTATTTTAGTAATAGAAAATTAATGTATTTATTAGTATAAATTAAAAATTTTCATACAATTTAAAAAAAAAATTTCTATATAACGCCCAACATTTCGGAGGTATTACAGTCGCATCCCTTATCAAGTGCTAAACCAAATCGTAAAAGGACACAAAATTAAATTTTATTGACTATATAATCCAAATAATATGTTGAATATTTGATTATATTAATTTTGTGACGACGAATCATCGAGACTATAAATATATATGCACCTAATTTTTTCATACAAATTGATTTTTTGTTTTTCACTAGAAATCAAGTTTTTACTCTTAAGAAGCATCAGTATTGTTTTAATAGAATATCTTTTTTCGAATTTATCAAACATGTGTGTTTTAGTATTTACGTCTATTTTTACGTTTATTTCACCGAACTTATTCATTTCAATACAAAAATATTAGGAACATCCCTAACTCTACATTAAAAAATGACTTAGATACAATGAGAAGTTATAAATAAAAGTTAAGAAGATTTATCTCTTTGAGCCATAGTGTATCATGTCATGATACACGTTTTTCTGTTTAAACACTGATTTTTTCAGTCATTAATCATACACTATCATGCACTGACCTATACACTTCCATCTACCCATGCACTTCAATATCCATCCACGCATCGATCTATCTACCTACTCATCCATCCATCCACCCACGCATCTATTCATCTACCTATACATCAATCCATCCACTTATGCATCCATCCATCTACCAACGATCCCATTCTTTAACACACGCATCTATTCATCCACCCATACACTCATCCATATACGCATATACTTCCATCCAACCACGCATTCCGACATCCACCCACGCATCCATCTATCCACCGATGCACCCATCCATCCACCCACGCATTAGCCCCTCCACCCTCGCATTTATCCCTCCACCCACCCGGTTATACATTCACCCACGCATCCATTCATCCATCCATGTGTTCAACCATCGAGTCATCCATCCATACAACCTCGTATCCATTCTTCCACCCATGCATCCATTCGATGACCCACGCATCTATTCATTTACCCATACACTTCCATCCACCCACCTATACACGTTCATACACCCATCAATATACTTTCCTGTACCCACGCATTCTAACGCCCACCCATACATTCTAACATTCATCCAAAGATCCAACTATACACCTATTCATGCATCCATCTACACACGCATTCCTACACCTATACACTCTTATCCACTCACGCATTTGTCCATTCACCCACGCAGCCACATATCCACCCACGCATTCACTCCTCCACCCGCGCATTTATCTATCCACCTACGCATCCACCTATCCACCCACGAATCCATCCATCCGCCCACGCATTATTCCGTCCATCCACGCATTTATCCCGCCACCTATGCATTTATACATCCACCCACGCATCCATCCAAATACCCATGCATCCATCCATACATTCACGCATTCATCCGTGCACAGCGCATCCATTCATGCACCCACGTATCCATTTATTCGCCCACGCATCTATGCATTCGCCCATATACTTTCATCCACCCACACGTTCTGTCATCCACCCACAAATCCATCCATCCACCCACTCACGCATTCACCCCTCCACCCATATATCGACCCATCCACCTACGCATTCACCCTTTCACCCACATATCCATACATCCACCCACGCATTTATCCCTCCACCCACGCATTTATACATTCTCCCACGCATCCATTTATAGATCCACGTATTAAGCTTCCTCGCAAGAATTTTGAAAGTATTAGTCTTCGCCGGAAAAATAAAAGTAGGCGTTACTTTTCGCAGGCAGCGTCGAAATCAATTTTCTCCAATACTAACTGGTAGATTTAACTATTTTACATTTAGCCATACGAGGAAATAGCACTTATTACAACATTTCCGGAATATCCCAGTTGAACAAGACTAGTATAGTAATTTTTCCTGCCGCAATTTATAAATACTACGGCAAAAATTCTCTCAGGATACTACCATTGTTTTTATAATATTTTTCACGTAAAACTGGATTATATGACTTGGGGAGTTTGAATATGGTTTCTCAAGAAAATGTACTTTGTGTGTGCATGTGTGCATACGTGCATACATACGTACGCAGGTATGTGTATCTGTGTTTGTATGTTGTTCGCGCGCTAGCCGACCAAAACACAGGAAGCTGATTTTCGGTTTGAAACCTGCCTACAATTGGTCGCTGTAATAGCGTCGTGCAAAAGTGCAGCTAAGGGCACTTTATGATAGCCCGGAAACACGTGCGGTGGATGAGAGGATGCAGAGTCTGAGGGAAAATAACTTTAGGATTTACCCTGATTTTAATGTAAATATCACAAAGTAAAGTGACCATTTATTGCTCTTAAAAATACTATTTACAAGTGTTGAGTGTGAAGTGTAACTGTTAGTGTAACTTAACACGCGGTCGCGAGAACAGGTGTCGCGAGACGCGCACCGAGCTTGCCATAGTCGCGGTCAAGCCGCAAGGGAGAGAGCTCAGCGAGAACAATTGGTTTTTGATCTCGCTTCGCGGAAATTGGGAAGGAAGAAAGTGGGAGAAAGCGCGCACTTGTGTCCTCTCTCGCAAGAAAACGTGCGAGCGAGCGCTTCAGTTCTCTCACGAGAGGGAAACACAGTGCGCGCGAAAATATGAAATACGAGGGTAGTTCAATAAGTCTTTAGAATTACCAACAGATGGCGCGCGAATCGCTCCAAATCATCTGTTTTCAGTCAGCACCACTCCCGACTAGATATATGGTGCAGTCACAGTCCACATCTTCTGAGTTTACGTGTTTTTATAACCAATTGAAAAAAAAAATTGCCTTTTAAGAAAAATGGAAAAAAACGAGTTCAGAGCGGTAATTAAACATTTTCATTTAAAGGGTTTAACTCCATATGAGATAAAAAATGAATTGGACTCAGTTCATGGCACATCTGCCCCTGCCTTAGCAACGGTTTATAACTGGGTAAATGAATTTAAGCGTGGTCGTACATCAATAAGTGACGAACCACGTTCAGGAAGGCCCGTAGAAGCAACTACTCCCGAAATCATCAATAAAATCCACGATATGGTGTTGAAGGATAGAAGATTAAAAGTGCGTGAGTTAGCTGAGGCCACAAGGATATCTATAGGTGCAGTTGTTTCAATTCTACATGAAAAATTAGGCATGAAAAAGCTATCGGCAAGATGGGTGCCACGTTTGCTCTCAGCTGAGAATAAACGCAATAGAGTGGTCGCCTCTCAGGCTCTTTTGGCGCGCATAAGTCGGAATCCTGAGGAATTTTTTCGTCGATTTGTGACTGTGGATGAAACATGGATACACCACTACACTCCTGAGACAAAGGAACAATCCAAACAGTGGATTTCCACAGGCGAACCAGCTCCAAAGAAGGCAAAGACCGTAAAGTCAGCTGGTAAGGTTATGGCTACAGTTTTTTGGGATGCACGTGGAATTATACTTATTGACTACTTTGAAAAGGGTAAAACAATTACTGGTGAGTATTATGCATCATTATTAGAGCAGCTGAAAGAAGAAATTAAAAAAAAACGACCACATTTGGCGAGAAAAAAAGTTCTCTTTCATCACGACAACGCCCGAGTTCACACATGCTTCGTTTCAATGGCTAAAATTGAAGAACTAAAATTCGAATTGGTCGAACACCCACCGTATTCACCTGATTTAGCCCCCAGTGACTTTTTCTTATTTACAAACTTGAAAAAATGGCTCGGTGGACAGAGATTTTCGGACAACGAAGACGTCATTGCCTCTGTAAGTGCCTATTTTGAGGAACTTCCGAAAACGCACTTTTCTGAAGGATTAAAAAAACTTAAAAAGCGATTGACCAAGTGTATAGAGCTCCAAGGAGATTATGTTGAAAAATAAAAAAAAATTTACCCAAAAAAAATTGTTTTTATACTTTATTCTAAAGACTTATTGAACTACCCTCGTATAATAGGACCGCTGCAACTGCAAACGGACCGAACATATCTTTGTGAGGTCTTCATGAGCTCTTCGTGTAGTAGCTGGAGCCTTTATGAAGAACGATAGAACGCTGTACCTCTATAGACGCGTAGATTGTACAGCGTAGCTGTGGTCAGCTGATGGTCCGCCCGCCGAGGACGAACGCGGGAGCTGCTTGGTAACAGCTGCTGATTGGACCACAGCCAGGTCGATGGTGGCCGCCTAGTCTAGACGGGCAATTACGTTGCCGGCCGAGGACCTGTAGAAGGTGCAGCTTTGCAGGCGACGTTGTAGCCTGTCCCACAGACTGGCGACGAAGATGGTGGTGCTCGACCCCTCGAGCGTAAATCGAGCGGCTAAGCGGAGCGGTGCCGCCCGCCGTGATGAATGCGGCCTCGCAGATTGGGCAGCTAAAACCTGCTGGTGATGATGGCAGTTGAGTGGAACGTTGCCGCCCTCCATGCAGCGAGTGTCGCTGTAGAGAGCGACTCGAGCCCGTTGCAGTAGAGTCTAGCGACAGCGCTTATGCGCACAGTTATCTGGACATGGTGCTGACGGCTGAGCTGTGCAGTACCGCCCCACGTGCAGAGAGTGCCACTCTCAAGAGCAGTCGAAGTCCTCTGCTGGGTGAAGAGGCGCCAGCGACAGCGCAGGGTGCACAGTTCGCCGGCGTAGCCTCCGGTGTCCTTGAAGCTGGAGTTTAGCAAGATTGCCAAGGAGTAGATCCGCAGCGTGGCGTTGATCTTGCTGGTCCCCTCGTAAACAGGCGACGAGAGTATTGGCTGGTAGCTGGACCAGGGTGCATGGCAGGTGCCATGTCGTAGGACCTCGCAGCTAGGCGGTAGTCCTGGTGTGGTGGGCCTCATAATCAGACCATGAGTGTCCCTGCTGGCTGCCAGGTGAGCCAGGTGCTTGGCTAAAGTTGCCAAGGTCGATGTCCTTGATGGTAGATGCCAAGGACATTTCAGCTCAATGTATTAAGCAAAATGTATTAGCATTCTATGGCAATGCTATGTAACATCGTAGAGTTGTATGAATTGCAGCATGAAAGGTTTAAAAACAAAAAAATAAAAATAATAAGTGAGTAGCGGAAGCTACTTGCTACACTTAATAAGCTGATCGGTGGAGGAGCAGAGCTAGGAGCTGCTCGGGTTAGCTTCCCGGAGTTCGACTAGACAGCCTGGTCCTCAGCGAGAACCTCTTAAGGGTGCAGCCTTTTTGAGGTTAGACTCATGCCCTGAATCGAGCGGCTTGCCATATATTGGAGGAAAGCGAGCTCCAATGTTCCCTTTGCAGCTTGATGTCGAAGCCCTACTGCTGAGCATAGACTGCCTTTTCAAGGTAGATGCTCGATGACAAGTGTGGTTTGTAGCGAGGCTGGATTCATAGAGCCAAAGCCAGTCTGCGCTAATGAGCTTGTAATGACTGCCTTTCACTTTTCACAGGCTCTTCTGTGAAAGGTGGCTCTCAGATAGGTGGCGAAGCCCTGCAGATAAGTGTAGAGTGCCCCAGAAGTTCTTGGAGGCTCGATGACAGGTGGTGGCTGTAGCGAGGCTGGACTCGAAGAGCCGAAGCCACTCTGCCTCAAGGAACCTGCGATGACAGACTCTTTTATGCAAAGTGACTCACAGACAGGTAGCTGAGTCACTGCTATTGATATTGGAACATACTGGGACTAACACACATAACCTTAATGTTCTTAGTTGCAGAAAAAAGGTTGTACTTCAATAGCACCATTTAATAACTAAAAGTAAACAAGAAACAAAATTTATAATTATTCAGTGCAACACTAAAGACACTGATATAAGGCAGTCTACATTGAAACTGCTATGCGTTGCTCGTCTGCTGTGGAAGCTGTCGTGTGGCTATGCTTGGCAAAGGGCAAGCGTTCACCATGTGCGAATGCGACTGAGGTACAAGAGCGTACATACTGCCTGGGTATGACAATCAAACAGCTGCAGCATACTACTGCAGTAGCACAGTGCCGCATAGTAGCCCTTAGTCGCAGATAAACCAATTTGCAGGTCAGGAGCCCCCAGATTAGTTTATCTGGGCCTCGACTATTCAGTCTTGTTGCCGCACAGCACTGACACACAACTGTCGGAAGGCTAGACGTGTATGGTCGACTCGTTGACAGAGGTTGTAGGATCTCTGCACGTAGGAAGCTCTGGCCAATGTCCTTGGATTACACGGGCACACAAAGGAAAAAAGTTCTTGTTCCCGGAACCAATCTAGTATATCTTTATGTTTTTGGGGTCGCTGAATCCGAATCCAGTGACCGTTTGTCTCTATCATGTCAGGTTCAAGGTCATTTAAAGGTCAAATGATGGAAAAATGGTCAAATCGATTAAAATTATTATTCCTATATATTTTGGGGGTCGCTGAAACCAAATCCGATGTTCATTTGATCCGACAAGGTCAAATTCAAGGTTATTTCAAGGTCAAATGTGTTTGTTCTGCTAAACATGAATTTTTCACTGCAGATACCGAAAGAACGGGAAATTTTACATCTAGATATGTATTCAATTTTTTGATAACATAACCCCCAAGGTCATTTCAAGGTCACTTCATGTTGTTGTATGGAGGATTCATATGAAAATTGCAAAAATAAGAAAATATGTCTTTACGGGACTAAACTACTATGTCAATATGTTTTTGGGGTTTCTGAGTTGGAATTCGAGGTTCGTTTGCTTCCAGTATGTCAGGATAAATTTCATTTTAAGATCAAATCCAACCCTGAACTACACTGAAGGAAAATTTCGGGGAAAAACCCGCCTCGAAACAGCCGGAGTCCAGGGTACTTTTCCCGTTGAAAAACAACTCAGAAAAAATCCGAGTTTTGCCTTCACCGGGAATCGAACACTCGACCCCTGGAGCAAGCGTATATCTGCTAGTTAAAGCGTGCGCCTTAACCAACTGAGCCACGGACGCTCTTTGAAGAAGGAGAACGTTTTCACCAAGATTTCAAAGATCTAGAACGAAGAGTTCATGGTAGATGGGATGAAAACATGATGGCAGATTTCTGTTGGATGTTGCAGAGAGAAAGCACGGAAAAATGAAAAAAACGCAAGAGAAATCCCTTGCACAGATCTTTTGAGGATAAACGAGTACGATATAAAAGAAGGCGAAACGATGAAGAAGTAGAATAGTGAGATAAAAAATGCACGTTCCAGCGATTCCAGAAATATAACCGAGTGATGATGCGAATAGATTTGAACATTTTTGTTGGATTTGACCTTAAAATGAAATTTATCCTGACATACTGGAAGCAAACGAACCTCGAATTCCAACTCAGAAACCCCAAAAATATATTGAAATAGTAGTTTAGTCCCGTGAAGACACATTTTCTGATTTCTGAAATTTTCATATGAATCCTCCATACAACAACATGAAGTGACCTTGAAATGACCTTGGGGGTTATGTTATCAAAAAATTGAATACATATCTAGATGTAAAATTTCCCGTTCTTTCGGTATCTGCAGTGAAAAATTCATGTTTAGCAGAACAAATAAATTTGACCTTGAAATACCCTTGAATTTGACCTTGTCGGATCAAATGAACATCGGATTTGGTTTCAGCGACCCCCAAAATATGTAGGAATAATAATTTTAATCGATTTGACCATTTTTCCATCCTTTGACCTTTAAATGACCTTGAACCTGACCTGATGGAGACAAACGGTCACCGGATTCGGATTCAGCGACCTCAAAAACATAAAGATATACTAGTTTGGTTCCGGGAACAAGAACTTTTTTTCCTTTGTGTGTCTGTGTTATCAAGCTGCGATGCTTCAAGCTAACATTAAAGTTGGAGTGCAGCAGCGTCAGTGCTACGACCCGAGTAGCCTCTGTGGTTGAAGGTGCATGAAAAGCCGCTCAGCCTAGCTAGTGTGGGGCTCGACTGGTTTAAGTGGTCGAAGTAGACTGTCTTAAAAGCGTATCGAGTGATCGAACAGTCCGGACAGCTCGTTGGCAGTAGTTGCAGTACCCCAACACAGCAAGCTCTGTGCAGTGTCCTGAGAGTGCAGAACTTCGAAGCTCCAGGTTGGCCTCGAGGGGTTGAGAGCAGCAATGTAGATACTGCGGCTAAAGATTGCTGCTTCTTCTACTGCTTAGGCTCTAGTGCTTCCAAGGAGTGACTGCTTGCACACAGTATTGCAGCGATGGCTATGTGTTGCTTATGCTACATAATCTTGATGAGCAGCAAAATCACTGTCTGAGAGGCATGAAGCAAGTGATGTCTCCGGCAGAAGCAGTGGTAGTACACTGTGTCATTGCGATATATGTACATAATTAAAGAGATTAGCTGCTACTTAGTCTCTGAGTGCAGTTGCTCGAAGATTGCTCGCTTCGTTGTCCGCCCAGATCGACAGCCCTGGGAGGCAGCAGCTTCGGAAGCACCTCGCTGTGTTTTGACGGCGAGGTTATGTTGCCCCACCGGCCGTGCGGCAAACAGCGTGATTGCAGCTGAGGGCAGCGCGCCGCACGCAGCGTTGAGCGTCGGTAAGCGAAGCATAGGCCATGTGCTCACTCCGTAGATACACGCAGCGCTCGGTCGGTAACTGCAGAGTGCAGCGCAGTATGTCGCTCGAGAGAGTGAGAGAGAGAGAAGACTTTCTCTCCTTCTCCAGCACCAATAGCGTGATCGTGACGTCACAAGGTCAAGGTCGAATCGAAATTCATATTTTGAAATTTCGAACGAATTTCGACCTCAACATGCTTGCGCAATGCTGCAGTGTTCGTACACTTTATTTAATGAACTCACGCACAGGCACTGTAAAACCCGAGAAATAGTCACTTTTCTCCGCGAAGTACCGACTGTCTTTCGGCGAGGAATACGAGTCCGTATTCGGGTTTTTTTACCCTTAAAATCACTTTAAGAGTCACTGCGCTGTGCTTAAAGTTAAATTTCACGCGAGACTCCGTTCCGCTGTATACACAGCACACCGACACGTCCATAACCGGCTCAGAAGGACCAAATATTCGCGCGCTAGCCGACCAAAACACAGGAAGCTGATTTTCGGTTTGAAACCTGCCTACAATTGGTCGCGGTAATAGCGTCGTGCGAAAGTGCAGCTAAGGGCACTTTACGATAGTCCGGAACACGTGCGGTGGATGAGAGGATGCAGAGTCTGAGGGAAAATAACTTTAGGATTTACCCTTATTTTAATGTAAATATCACACAGAAAAGTGAGCATTTATTGCTCTTAAAAATACTATTTACAAGTGTTGAATGTGAAGTGTACCTGTTAGTGTAACTTAACACGCGGTCCCGAGAACAGGTATCGCGAGACGCCTACCGAGCTTGCCATAGTCGCGGTCAAGCCGGAAGAGAGAGCGAGCTCAGCGAGAACAATTGGTTTTTTATCTCGCTTTGCGGAAATTAGGAAGGAAGAAAGTGGGAGAAAGCGTGCACTTGTGTCCTCTCGCAAGAAATCGTGCGACCGAGCGCTTCAGTTCTCGCGCGAGAGGGAAACACAGTGCGCGCGAAAATATGAAATATAATAGGGCCGTTTCAACTGCAAACGGCCCGAACATATGTGCATCGTGTTAAAAAATCGGTTGATATAGTTTAATCAAGCTGTGTGCAAAAACTTAATTTGCAGTTAAAATTTTAACTTAAAATATTCATAATAACTATGACATTCTCAAGGGAATTTGCTTCAAAATTTAATTCACGTTCAGGATAAGAGTATGACAACAGGACATTCTTTAACTCTATTTTTGTACATAAAATGGCTCTTATGAAAATAAAAGTACTTTATATTCTTCAAGAATTGGTTTTAAAATGTTGAGAAACTATAATACAATAATATAATTCATGTAGAAAAATGTAATTCATTTAAAATTTATGTTACTAGCTTAGTTTTATGAAAACATAGAATTTTGAGTCGCCATAGTTATGTTCTGCGGATGCGATATTAGCTACACCTTTTGCCAAATTCAGCAACAGATATTCACCTTACAACGGATTATCCTGCTCCCAGGCAACTAATTATTTCTGCTAATAATCATTATTATTATTTTAGCGGCAATTTCCCCTATTTCCGGCCGGTAGCTAAGATGCCCCGTGCATAGAGTATATGGGGTTCAGGCTGTTCTTTTCTCTGCTTACGGCGAGTGGCGAGGCTCGCAAATTTTTGTAGCGGTAAAATTTGGGGAAACGTGCAAGATTTAAGAACTCGAAATACTAGCAGTAGTATTTTACGTGATAACTGTAAAGCTAATTTATGTTATTCTAACTAAACGACTGTTTACAATGGATTTACATGGAATCCAATCTCGACCATTTAATCGAGCAACACATAATGTGTTTGAGCGACACTTCGCTGCCGGCGAATATCTCTGCAGTAATCTAGAGACAGAGAAATCAGTAAGCGGGTACAGTACTGGTGGCTCAACGTAGCCCGTACTAGTGTATTCCGATTAACGTGCATTCATATACTCACTCTTACTCTCATCCTTCCATTCTTTCGGCTCTGTCGCTCGCTGTGGTCACAGTCCCAGCCGCGGGCTCCTCGATGCGTTCCATTAGAATAAAACAATGTGCTTATCGTTTCACATTTTTAGTGGAAGAACTATTCAGTTTTTACCTGATATTGTTTGCTACACCACTTTTGTCGTGGTTGTAGGCTTTGAAGATATTCTTCGGACCATCGACTCCAAAAATCCTCATACATATGACGAATCATTTACCATTTGTCTAGGCGTGATGTTGCACAGTCAAGTACAGATAGCTCAGGGACGGTAAGAATAGGCACACCGATTAAGAAATGTCCGGGAGTCAAGGCATTTAGATCTTCTGGATCGTCAGAAATGGGTTGAAGCGGGCGTGAGTTTAGGCACGCTTCAATCTGGGCGAGCAGCGTTGTCATTTCCTCGAAGGTCAAGAGAGCTTCCCCAATAACTCTTTTAAGGTGATACTTGACAGACTTGACGGCTGCTTCCCAGATGCCACGAAAGTGTGGGGCTCCTGGCGGGTTAAAGTGCCACTCAGTCCCATCAGTAGCCAGGTGACGGGCAATTTCGTCATGCTGAGCACTGGCTTGCTCAAACAGGCACCTGAGCTCCTTATCTGCTCCAACAAAGTTGAGGCCGCAGTCGCTCGTAAGAGAGGCACAGATTCCTCTTCTGGCAGTAAAGCGCTTACAGGCACTCAAGAAATCAGCTGTTGAGTAACCTGAATCGGCTTCTAAGTGAACTGCACGTGTTGAAAGGCACACAAAAACGCAAATATAACCTTTGTAGGCTTTAACTCCTCTACCTTTTGAGAAGCGCAGATAGATTGGTCCTGCGTAGTCGACTCCTGAGCGAAGGAAAGGCCTGAATTATCGAGCTCGTTTGAGAGGGAGGTCTTCCATGAGTTGCGTGGTAGGTTTAGCTCGCTGTCGCCAACAGCGAAGGCACTTGAAAATGGTCGATTTGACGAGTTGTCGTCCTCGAAGAATCCAGAACTTCTGTCTAAGATAGTTGATGGTGAGTTGCGTACCTCCATGCAGCGTCTTGATGTGAGCATCTAGAACCAGCAGTTTTGTGAGATTCGACTGTTGAGGCAAGATTAAAGGATGTTTCTCATCTGGGTGTAGTAATGAATGCCTTAATTTTCCGCCGACTCGAAGATGGCCATGTTCATCTAAAATAGGATAAAGGCGAATTAAAGTACTTGGACGGGGCAAGGGTTTAAACTTTACTAAACAATTGATTTCATTGGTAAAGTAAATGTGTTGCACCCAGTGAATTAGCGCCTTGAGGGCTTGCAATAATCGAGCTGGTGTCAATACGTTAAGTTGCGTGAGTTCCTCGTCAGTAATCTCACGGTTTGTAACACGAGCTGCGATACGAGCTCTTGCCCGCAGTAAGGGCTGTAGCCACCGAGCAACTTGACGAACGAGTCGAAATAATGAGCTGAATCTTGCAATGAAAGCAGGGTCCGATGGTGGTGCTCCTGTTGCAAGGCACGCAGCAGGTCGTCGCACGAGGGCCTCTTCTTGAAGGTCGTGAATGTTGCAATCGCTTCATGATTTCCAGCGTGAAGCAGTGCTGGCTAAGAATGATGGCTTATGTAGCCGAAGTGATGATTTTGTCAAATCTGATGCGGACATGCCTCTTGAAGGCAAGTCAGCTGGATTGTCAGTACCGGAGACATGATGCCATGCGGCACTGGGAAGCGTCGTTTGAATTTCAGAAACTCTGTTCGCTACGTACGTCTTCCAAGTAGTGGGCGGCTCCTTTATCCAGGCAAGAGTAATAGTGGAATCCGAAAACCCATGCAACTCAGCAAGCTCAAGGTCACCTGAGGATGCGATCCAGCGAGGCACTGCGAAGCTTTGAAGATAGTGTAAATCTTCTATAAGCAGGCTTCAACGTTTCTGCAAGGGCGACGGCAAGGGATCGTCCCACGTCACTCCATCAAGCCACAGAGACTGCATAAATATTTTGAATGATGTTGTCACTGGTTTAATCCATCCCAGTGGATCGTATAGCTGGGCAATAACCGATAAGGCATTTCTTTTGGTGACCTTCTCGGACACAGATAAATTAAATTCAAAGCAAAAGACATCGATGAGAGGTTGCCATGCTATACGTAGCATTGGAATTGTTTGAGCTTGAGGCCACGATATGTGCTGAGTAGTGGCTTGCTGATCCTCAGGCACATCAGTCAATAAGCTTGGGTGATTAGCGGTCCATTTTCTAAGGGGGAACCCGCCTGCCTTGAGAAATTCCACTAGTTCGTGCCTAGTTTTTATGGCTTCTTTAAGAGTATCTGCTCCAGCAAGGATGTCGTCTACGTACGACTGTTTTAGTAACATTTGAGCCGCATGAGGAAATCTAGCACCCTCATCTGTAGCCAGTTGTTGAAGAGTTCTAATGGCTTGATATGGCGAAGGACCAAGACCATATGTAACCGTGCACAGGTTGAAGATTGCGATGACTGAGTTGACGATCCACAAAATTTGTTGAAACACTCTATCTTCCTCTGCGATCAGAATTTGCCTAAACATCTTCTCAATATCGGCGATCTCTTCTCAAATTCTCCAGCGCAGCATCATATCAAATGGGCCGAGCTGGAGTTTAGGGCCTATATGAAGGCACTCGTGGACTGAGTGCCCGAAAGGCAGTTTGACTGACCCGTTGAAAACGACGCGCAGCTTATTAGTGTCCCCATGAGTCTTAAATACGCCATAATGAGGCAAGAGAAATGATAGCGAACCCTTTGGAGCTGAATCGAGTGTTGAGAACTCAGAATTCAGGCTGTTTCTTGAACCGTTGCTCGGTTCGGTGTAAGGCGTGGATTGCGGATTCTCTAGAATCGCCGAGATCAGGCAGGTTGGAATTGAAAGGCAGACGAAGTACATATCTGCCATCGGCATTTCTTTTGTGAATTCTAACGAAGTGATCTTCACAATTGCGCTCATCCTTGGTAAGAGGCACAGGCTTTTCCGACTCGACTTCTTCTTGTTGCCAAAATCGAGTAAGAAGGGCTGCTAGATCCAGATCAATATGGCAAGGGAAACTGGAGACGGTGAGTGAGTCGCTGATTGAAGCGGGAGAAGAGCCGGTGAGAATCCAGCCCAATCCAGTTGCCTGTGCGATGAGGTTACCGTCAGGGCTTTTACGAAGACCTTCTTCTATTAGCTGGGGATATTGATCTGCCCCAATAAACAGTTCAACTGGATCAGTCTAGTTGATTTGAGGATCGGCGAGAGTCAATCCTTCCAGAAAGGCTTCTGTGTTTGACATCGGCCTAGGAGAAGGCACGTAATCCGTAAGATGAGGCAGAATTAGTGCCGTTAACCTAAAACGATTATTACTTTTGAAATAAGGAGATATTACAACTGTTGCCTTTGATCTGGCTGTATAGCTGGGTATCGCTCCCACGCCTGAGACAGGCACGAATGCAGATTGACGAGGTGTCTTCAGACGCTGGGCGAGTGATTCTGCCATGAAGGATGCTTCTGAACAGGGATCGATGAGCGCCCGAGCAAAAGAGGTGCGGCTATGTTCTGAAAATACAGAAACTCGTGCCGTGGCGAGCAAGAGAGATTGTCGATTTGGAGGAGTTTGCGTTGCGAGTGACGTGACGCCAGTTTTTGTAGCTTGCGATACATTTCCACTGACAGAGGGTTCGGCGGCTGCAGGTTGGTGAAGACCATGTTGAGGTGGGACGCCTGGAGTCAGCGCCGCCCGTGATTGAGTAATTTTGTTGAAAACCTTGAGATTGAGTGGTGTCTGGAGTGGAGTTTCGAAAGCTTCGATGAAGCAGTGTGTGATGTCGACTGTGACAAGAGGCACAGATTCCCTTTGACTTACAGTCGTGAAGGCGATGCACTCCAAGGCAATTGAAACAGAGCTGTTTTTCTGAAACAAACGTGTGACGGTTATCGAGAGAGCAGGCTTTAAATTTGTCACATGCACTAATGTAGTGATTTCCATTGCAATAAGAGCAAATGCGAACGTGAGGCATCATAGCATTATGCACAGTAAGTGCAACATAATTTGGCTTCTTGTTGACAGGTGGCGCTTTCTTCGCTTGTGATTGACCACTGGACGGTAAGTCAGGTTTCTGACATGTCATCATTTCTAGCGCTTGAATGCGCGACTTGAGGAAGGCATCCAACTCGTTCCATGTCGTTGGTGTGGTGGTGTCGCCCAGAGAAAGCTCCCAGTCTCTGCGTGTTCTGGTGCCAAGACGTCTGACGGTAATGTGAACTAGGATGTCGTCCATCTTGTCAACTGGCCTTTGTAGTTCTTGCAGCGTTTCAACTACTTCTGTTGTTCCATCTCTAAGAGCTTTTAAGGCACTAGCGGATTCTGATGTTACCGGGCTAAACTGAAACAGTGACTCAAGACACAGGTGGATTAACGTACGCTTGTTGTCATAATGCGTTTTTAATCGCGTTCAGGCACGACTATAATTTTCAGCTGTCACGGGAATTTTTTTAATCAGGTTGGCAGCTTCGCCTGATAGACTGCTTTTTAGATAGTAAAGATGCTCAACGTCTTCAATATTTGAGTCGCGTTTCATAAATGCCGTGAACATATCTTTGAACGACGGCCAATCAGAATCATTACCTGAAAATTGAGGTAGACTGATGGGGGGCATCTTACGGAATGCAGGCTTTGATTCAGCAGGTGTAGCAGAGAGAGTGGCACTAGGTGCTTTGACGTCCAATGCATCGAAGGAGTCTAAAAATTGTCCCTTTTGTTCTAAAAAGGTTTCCTCAGCGCTTTCCATGAGTCCTTCCTTGAAATAATTCTTGCTTTCATCGTCAACAGTCGCTGTCTCCAAGATGAGGTTATGCCTTTTTTGAATGGTAGCCCATTTTGCCTCAAGGGCTTCCAATCTGGCACGGATGGATCCTTTAGATGTTTGTTGACCTTTCTTTTTTAGGGTAATAAATGCATGAGACATTAAGTCCGCGTCCTTCACTTGTTTTTCGACAAGTTGATCCATGGCGGTGATTTAGTCTATTGCAAACGGTAGTACAAAAGTGTACGGCTTGATATGCTGCTTCACGGGAGAGCGAGAGAGAAAATGCGTAAATACGCTAAAATCTATGCTGCTCCTCGTATGGGAGAGCGAGAGAAAAGATGCTAAAGACACCGAATGATCAGCTGCTCCGCGAGCGGGAGAGCGAGAGAGAAGATTTTTCGCAAGCTTACCACCTGCGTGAGAACGACGCGCGGCTAGCTATTTGCACTGCTCAGTGAGAGGCGAGAAAAGGGGAGAGAGAGCGAGAGAGAGCGGTAGATAGACTGCCGCGTAAGTGGAGAGAGTTGAGGGAAGCGAGAGCGTTGCTTCGGCCGGGTGCCGAATGTTTAGGCAGCGCGGCTCGGCTCGAGGCGTCGAGCTTAGGTGAACTTACGAACGCGCGAGAAAGACAGAATTGGCCAAAGCGTCGAGCTAGCGCATGTAAACAAACTCGCTCAGTGCGACCTATACACATACACACTAAGACTTTTGGTCGTTGAAATTCGTTTTGAATTTCGGTGATTTAGAGGTGCTCTAAAATCACTCACGATTTATGATTTTTCACTTGCACCTTTCAATTACACTTTTTTGATGCTTCTTTTGCCTAAACTTAAAGATGATGCCTGATTTTCGTCGTGTTTAATTTTCCTGCGTTGAAAGATATGCAGCAAACGACAATTGAAGACACCAGAATGCACTTCACTGGTTGAGACACTAGTGTTTTTTAGATGCACGTAAATTTTAACTGAGATGTCACAAGTAGGCAGTAACTCCACTAGCTTGTTGCTCGAGATTTGCCGTGAATGGTTGAAATGCAGCTCGAAGGACCAGAAAATGAGCGATGATAAATCATAAGGCACTGATTTTCTCCTTAAATTATATTCTAACCTTACAAATATACAAAGGCTTAAGTAGGCAAATAAAAGTATAGTGTCGTGTATGTATTAGGTGTGGTCGCGTTCGGGTCTCGCTAATTACTGTCGCAGTCGATCTGTAATCGGAAAGAAAATGTGTCGTTGGATGATGTGAGAGTGTGTGTGTGTGTGTGTGTGTGTGTGTGTGTGTTTGTATATGTCTGAATCCAACGGCGGTAGAGGCAACTAGGCAGTTTTCGGAACATATATTTGTAGGTCCGGATAACCCTACTGAAAATTTTTCATAAGATCTAAGGTGATATATGGGAGATTACAAATCCGAGCCGCAGATTCTTCTAAATGTTGTAAATCCGAGCAGTTTCTTCAATATTCTGCAAGCACAAATTTATCACCTAAATTTTCTTATAAATTTCAATTGTGCATAACTTTTGAACAAAACGTCCTTAGAAGTGCTCCGACCTCGCAAATTAAAGGTCTCGATGTCAGCTTTTATATAAAATTACGTACAATTACCTATAATGTAAATTACTTCACTACAATTTTTCACTAAAAGTTTTTTTACTAGTCATTGGAGAAAATACATATTTTTGTAATAAAAACAAGGGGTTATAGAAAATTTCCTTGTGCATAAGAATTTAACGAATTCTATTTCAAAAAATTCTAGAATATTTTACAATTTAAATTGACGAAAGTTAATGTTTTTGAAGTTGTTTAAACTCAATTAATGGTTTGAAATAAATAATGAAATAAATGAAACGATTTTTGGAACTTAAAAAAACATAAATAAACTACACATTTCAACACTTAAAATTAACGAATAAAACATTTAACATCAAAACACATCAAAACAAAATATTAACTTCTTTTCACAATACTGTAACCGATATTTTCTAAAAGATTCAAAAATATCCATCGTCATGGGGTGCGCAAGGAACTTTCTGAAGTTAGAAAAGTAAGTTTCGAGAAAAATGCGTTTAAAGTTGTAATTTGGTATGCTATTCAATGTTATTCATTTCACTCAACTAGCTATAACTTTGGTAAAACAAAGAGTTTTGACACCCAGTAAGTCTCAAAATATTGATCAAACTATAAACGTATAAAACATGTAACAAAAAAATTTTTGATTTTTTGGTAAAAACTCAGTGGAGTTCCCCCTTAAGTGAAGAAGCTACCGATTTTTGGTAAAAAAATCGATTTTCTTTAAACTGGTAAAACACTTTTTTAACCCTATTTCTTTCGAAACTAAAAGGTTTTACGCGAAAACTAATTTTTGTCGACCTATTTGAAGCTGTAGATTTTTTTTACACTTATCAAAATTCCAAAAATTTTGTCATTGTTTTAATGATTTTTTTGTATATTATACCTATAAATTATAAATAAATGCGATGTAATTTGGATTGGTAGGGTATCTTGTACTAAAAATAAAATTTTAAGAACCATTAGATAAAAAAAATAAGAAAGTTAAAGATCTTAAATTATTATTTTACTAGTAGTACAATTTTAAAGTTTCGCGCGTGTTCCGTTTCAAATATCAGTATAGCTGGTGTAGTATGTCTTGTATAGGACGATATCTATTTTATCGACGGAGTGATAATTGCATGTTTACTTTCATGAGAAAAATATTTTGTCTTGACAGTATAAACAGTGGACCAAGAAGTATATTATGGTATTACAAATTGATTAAATCAGGAAGTATTATAGTTTTATAAGTAATTTCACTGTTAGAAAGAGTTGATTTCTTTGTGTCTTCTTTTCGTCTTCTTTACCTTTTTTAGAGAAATGCTGAATGTGAATTGTGTGCACATTACCAATTGTCTGGTTAATTACACAATTCTGAAAGGTGTGTCTTTAATTGTTGTACATGTTTAAATTGTTTACGCTTTGCAAGTATACTTTTTTATAAATTTTACTTTAGTGGTATACATTTTTTCAGGTTATACGAGTGTGGAATGACATATTTAATCTCAAAGTAGTTACTTCAATAAATAACAAGATTCGATTAAACGAATTGACTCTTTTAACGAATATAAGCTCAGAACGCTGTTACTCAACTTTGTATTTTCAGCTCCTTCGCGTTTACTGCTGGGTAAAACAATGAAATAAGATTTTACAGGGCAAGTACATACTCTTTTTAGGTATGACAATATGACAGTGGTGAACATTAACATCCATATGTTGCAGGTAAATAAATAAATGGTTGTTCATGCTATCTTTTATTGATATGTACGAGGTCTGTCCCAAAAGTATCCGACCTACGTTCATATCTTCGCGCGGAGAGACTCAGGCGACCTCTGGAGGGTACGAACGTCACCAGCAATTTTTTGAATGAAAGGATTTTAGTGTTAGCTAAATCTTCTTCCATTAAGAGCATGCAGTACTGAGATTCAAAGCTTATCACGAAGATGAACGCAATTGAAACATTTGCGAAAATAATTATAACATTAGTTAAGTTCGTAAAAGAAGTTTCTATTATTATCCCTCGAAGCATGATAATACTATCCTGATGTTCAAGTCGAGAATAGTTAAAGTCTCGCCGTAAATGCAATATTGCAGTAAATAAATAAATGTGTTGGTACATATTTTTTTTATTCTTGTTAAATTTTTTCGAAAAAGTGTATTTGTATACAATCTAAGTTTCTAAACAATAAATGTTTACTTTTAAAAAAATTCAAAATTTTGGAACAAAATTCAAACTTTTAAAAAAATAAAATTTTTTATAAAATTTAAAATAATTTTGAGAAACTTTCAGGAGCAGGAGGTAATATGCATTACTTCTCGCTGTAGCGGGAGGTGATCATTCCCTCCCACTGCAGCAGGATGTAATGTATATTCCCTTCCACTTCGGCAAAGACGCTCGGAATGCCCAATTTTCCATTCGTTTTGCAAACATGGAAAAGGGCCTTTCTCACGCACATGTTGAGAAAAAGACATACAATTACGATAAGAATGTGAGAATTTGAAAAACAAAATTAATCACCGAAGTTATAGCTTATTCCTGAATAATTAATTTTTAAATTATTTTATCATAAAACATGGCTTATATAGGCTATATCTTTAGTCAATAATTTTGTTTTTCAAATTCCCACACTTATATCCTAATTATGTGTATTTTAAGCAGAATAAAACCTTAAACTTCCAATCCGATCAGTTTGACTCTCAAAACCTTGCGGCAGAGCAATAAATATACAAGTCTGTATTATGGCTAAACAAAGAGACCGAGCAGCAGCAAAGAGAAACTGCTGCCAATTCATTAGCACTTAGCTTCCGCAAGCATTATGAATTGTTCCAATATGAAATTAATTATTCTATTTAATTCTGTGGTGAAAAATCAATATGATTTTCTATAGATCACTAAATTGATCAATATTTTTAACATAAAAACCGGAAAAACTAAAACTCAAAATTTAAATATCGAAAAATAGCTAAAACAACACTGCACTATACACTATATTTATTATACTTATTTAGCAGATTATCCTGCACTCGCTAATACATGTTAATAGATAAATAGCAATAATTTCTAATGATAATATAGCATTTACTAGTAAAATAAAAGTAATTATTGCGATTGTGCAACTAAGTCCCGCCATTACCATAAGAAATAGTCATTTTCAGTAGACCATTTCCCACCATGTAGTAACGCTTTTTCTATTCTAAAAATTATATAGGAGCAAGAAAAGAGCCAAAAGATGCAAAAGTAATGGTTGTAAAGAATAGGTAATTTTATGCTCCTTTTAATAAATTTATAATAGATTTATCATAATATTCCTAATATACAAAAAAAAATATATAGAAAATCTGAAACTCAAAAATCGAAAAGTCTTTATAAAACAAAAACAAGTCGATGAATCTTGAAATTTCTTTTGAATTTTGAATCTTTATTTTAAAACAAAAGAAATGAGACGTATTTGGTCAAAAATGACCTCTCCATTCTCGAGATATAAACGATAAAAAAAACTTCAAAAAATCCATAACCTCAATACACCATAAAATAAATTATCTCATGATCTGAAAAAACATACAGGTTATGAGATAGTAATAAACTACCATTTTTCTAAAGTTTCAGATAAAATGCTGCCGATTTACTTCAGTTATCGTCGGAGAAAGTGATTCGATTTTTCATTCAAATTTATTTTCTTCTCAATAAAAGTAAAAGGTCAAGAAACAAATATTTTACTGAATATTTTTCTCCATATTCCTAATCAACTAAAATTTTTTCAAAAATTACAACCATTTAAACAAAAATTAACGTTTTCGTGTACAACAAAAGAAGGGGAAAAGGGAGAAGGGAAATGGGAAGAAGGGAAGAATAACCTTATCCAAACTTTCAGGTCGGAAAAGTTAGGAAATTTTATGCTCTTTCAAATGCCTTTTCACTGGGTCGATGATACTATTTCTAAGGTATTATAAAACCGGAAAAACAGAAATAACAAAATACTCAGAAATAAAAAAACTGCTAAATACAAAAACGAATCGAAAAAGAAAAAAAAATGTATTGTACTGCCTTTCTTTAAGAAAAAAAAATGAACCCTGAAACATTAAGTTTCACCGTCTATGCGCAGAGTAATGATGATCCACGTCCATGCACACACACACGCACACAGATACATACACACACACACACACATACGCACATACGCACGCACACACACGCACGCTCGCCCGCACACATGCACACATCCATACAGACATTTTCTAAAAATAATGTATTTTGATTTTTTAAGTCTCAAAACATGTTTCTAATATGATTTTAGCAAAACTTTTTTTTACTATCGCAAAGCTACACAGCTAGAGTTAAACTCGAAATAAATTTTTTTTTTAAAGTAAACACTCCAAACAGTTTTTTGCATTATAAAATCTTGGTCCTACATGATACAAGATATTACCATTGTTAATACTATATTTTTCGGAAAATCTTTGCAGCATGCACGTTTGTAGGTATCACGTCTAACAAAAAAAAAATTCCGGCGGTATTTTTTTGACTGTTTTTAACATACACTAAAACTCTTTTTAACATACTCTAAAACTTTTATGGTTTACATTTTCGTTAAAGTTTGTTTTTAAATTCGAGTGGCTGGTGGCCTCAATAGATACAAATCGTTAGTCACGAGATTTAAATAAGAAAATTTATGATAATATTTATATTTTCTGTACATAATTCTTAATAATACACTACCTCTTTTTAATAATATGTATTGTTATATCCAGGAACTTCAAGCTAAGAATGATGCTGCTAATGCAAAATTAAGACAAATGGTAAAGGATCAACAAGAAGCTGAAAAGAAAAAAGTTCAAAGTCAGGAAATTCAACATCAACTAGCTATTCAAACTATAGCTATAAATCAAAAGCGCGATGATGTTATGGCCGATCTGGCTCAAGTTGAACCAGCTGTTATCGATGCACAAAATGGCAAGTGGCCGTACACGTAATTGTTTGATTTTAATTTGTTATCGAAACTGTTATTTTTATTTTCTAAACTTTAATGACATTATTAAAAGCTATTTAATATACAAATTATATAAACAATTGTTTTTTTGCAAATCTGATGCCGGATTCTGAATCAGTGACCTCGAAAATCACTTAAGGCGTTGTCAAAGTCAATTTTTATCTTTCCTACCTTATCGACCCGGGAATTCTAAAATTTTAGTTATAATTAAAATAATAAACATAATTATGAAAAACTAAGATATCATTGTCCTTCGCTTTGTGATTATTTACCACTGTGAAAAGTTTCAGGTAAAAATTTTGTGGCTTACATCAATGGCATTTGAACGAAATTTCGTGATTTAACAGAGATATACGATAGGTGATAAGAAATTTCGTTCAAATGCCATTTATATATGCAATGATATTATTACCTGAATCTTAGCAGAGTGACAGAATGCTACAAAGGGAAGAGATATCTTGGTTTTTCATAATTCGGTTTATTTGTGACGAGGCACTTTGCCTGAGGTATATCCGTGTTATTTTGTTACTCACAAAATTATTTATTTCTAGCTTTTTCGTTAGTCAAAAATTTTTTTTTTGTTATTTATGCGTATATATAATTTTACTTATACGTACATTTTTTTTATTTGTACCTATATATGTGTATAATTGCATTTTCGTAGTGTGCGTTACTCTATGTTATTCATATAATCTTATTGTTCCTTTTGCCGACTATTATCGCGGCTTAGATATTTTCCCATCTACTCATTATTCACATATTTATTCATCTCATTTTGCCTTGCTGTAACGCAGACTTCGAGTGTACGCGTATTTTTCCTAATTCGCTCGCTTGGTTTACATTTGCTCGATTGATGAATGATTGCGCGTGACTTTCTTCTTGCGTCTGCAATTCCAGGGCTGTATTTATGCTTCAAATTCCCCCTTTTGGGTTCTATGTAATTTGGACTATTTCGTCACGCATTCGTCCCTCTTGCTATTATATCTTTAGTTGAGTTTTTCTATTTATTGAAAAAAGAAAAAAAAAATCTTTTCGGTTTGTTTGCATGCATCTTATTATTTTTATTGAATTTGCTTTATTTAATTAATTTTATTATTATTTTGTACGTTGGACGCCAGCTGTGACGAGGCATTTTGCCTGAGGGATATTCGTGTTATTTTGTTACTCACAAAATTATTTATTTCTAGCTTTTTCGTTAGTCAGAATTGAATTTCTAATTTTTATACCCGAGTTTTCCACTCAAGCAAGGTTCCTGTGCACAAACGAGACAGCACTAGATAGCGCTGTGTCTTACAATAATATTATTTATTGTTGGAATCGCTTTTTCTCATTGCTCTGGCCATCGGTTAGGTCAGTTTCTCCGACGCACTCTTGCCGTCAGACCGCGGGAGCTGGCCGCGAGCGTACTCGTGACCCTATTTGTTTATTATTATTTTAGGAAATGCGTAAAGCCACCTTTTGTGCTAGTACGCTCTTACCTTTCTTACTCGGGTGCTAACTGTGTTCAGTACAATAATCAGTGCAGCCATGAAGTTTCTGCTATTAAGTATGATGCATGCAAATTACCAATCTACTTTATTTATCAACTCATCATTTAATTTTTCTTGGCTTCAAAAAGCGGACTAATTTCGTCCGTCGTCATATTTTATTAAAAGAAACTAAACCTAATAATACAAGTTTTTTACAAAAATGTGCGCGTGTTCGCGCTCGCTAACCTCCTCACGTCTTCGTCGCTTAATCACATATTTCACGGCGCGTTACTTTTGCCACGCCGTTTTCCGCCTACCTCTTGTCGACATTACAAATTATTAATTTCCATTATTACGCAGCTTTCATACCACTCACCTTCACACTCAGCCAGTCGGACCATGGGAATTATTCACACTATTTCTATTCGCGTATTATTTGCCCTAACTCTAACGCTCTTTCGCGTGCATGCTTCTGGGTTTCTATTTTACCTTCCCCCTTTTATATTGGATTCATATTTTCGCTTGTACGCTCAAGCAGAGAGAGAGAGAGAGAGAGAGAGAGAGAGAGAGAGAGAGAGAGAGAGAGAGAGAGAGGACAGACAGACTCACTTGGGTCGTTGGGACTCCGGTTGCCAGCAAATCCTCCCTCGGTGCATTACTTCTCTGTCGCTACATTTGTCCCGGCACTCTGGGCTCCCTTTCACCAGGCCTACAGCCGCTTCACGGGAGAACTGCCTGGCCCTTGACCACATGGAGAAGGTACGAGATGAAGAGAAGCACATCGCTCCGGGCTATTACATGCCGCACCACGCTGTACTCAAGCAGGACGGCTCCGGGAAACAGAGTGGTGTTCAATGCCTCACAGGCCACTTCCACAGGCCGCTCACTGAATGACTTCCTGCATACTGGAGCGAAGCTACAGGCCAATATTATCGACATACTGATTCGCTGCCACTTCTTTCGGCTGGCGTTCATCGCCGACATCGTGAAGATGTTTCGCCAGTTCTCCCTGCAGGACACACTCCTCGTACACAACGACCTGATCGCGGTCTTGAAGAAGGCAGGCATGCAGCTGGACAAGTGGTCGACCAACGACCCGGCACTGCTAAGAGGAGTATCGTAGAGCGAAGACCCCGTGCTCTTATTTAGCGAAAGTGATGTCGTCTCCACCCTGGATCTTCAATGGCACCCATCTCATGATTTTTTTTCTTACAGTCACTCTCATGCTGTCGGAGATTGCACGCCTTTTCGACCGCCTCGGGTGACTGGCTCTAGGCGTCATAACGGACAAAATCATAATACAGCAGCTTTGGATCAAGAGCTGTGATTGGCATCGGGTTATACCAGATGAGATGCTGAAGCCCTGGCTCACTCTCCGGGAACAGCTGCCGAGCCTCGAGAAGATTCGCATCCCTCGCTGGCTGGAGATCGGCGATCCCCGAGGTGTTATCTGCACGGCTTCGCAGAAACCTCGACCTACGCCTATGCAGCAGCTGTTTACCTCGTCGCCGACGTTGACGGCGAGGGGCCCCGCTCGACGCTGCTCATCGCGAAGTCTAAGGTGGCTCCCATCAAAACGGTCAGCGTGCCACGCTTGGAGCTGTGCGGAGTCCTCCTGCTGGTCCGCCTACTCAGCACCATTCTGGGACTGCTGCCACACTCGCCAGCCCGGACCTACTGCTGGTCCGACTCCCAAGTCATGTTGGCCTGGCTTAGAAGCCACGTCTCAAAATGGAAGACCTTCGTGGCAAACCACGTAAGTGAGGTACTCACTCTACTGTCCGCTGCTATCTGGGGCCACGTCAGAATGAGCAAGAACCCGGCCGATCTCTTTACGCGAGGGATGATGCCGCTCCTACTACGAGACGCCTCTCTGTGGTGGAAAGGGCCACCATAGCTCACCGAGGATCGGGAAAATTGGAACCTCCAGCCACGCATCACGTCACCGTCGTCGACGAGAGGATGGACTGCCTGGTCTTCAACATACAAGTCGAGCAACAGCACGAACGACCTTTCGAGACCTTGTTGTGCAGGTTCTCCAGCTGGACCAGGGTACAGCTGTATCCTCAGGTGGCGAGCGATAGGTAAAGCAGAACGAAGTCCACGAGTCTCTGACTGCTGAGGAGTTGCTGCAAGCCCAGAGAGTCGCAATCCGAACCGTACAAGGAGAGTTCTTTAAGTCGGAACTCAGCTGTCTGCTCGTCGGCCGCCCCCTGCTACAGTCATCAGTGCTAAGACGCTACCTGCCCTTCCTGGACGAAAATGGCAACAAGCGAGTGGGAAGAATGAAGTGTCAGAATGCGTTCCTGGAGGACAGTGAGAAGCACCCACTCATCATCCCCAACGGCTTGTATCTCGTCAAGCTCCTTATCAGGGACGCCCAAAATCGTACGCTACACGGCGAACCGCAGCTCGCCGTCAACCAGCTGCTACGTACATATTGGATTGTGCTCGCTCGGAATCACGTACAACGACTGACGCGTCAGTGCATCCGATGCACCCGCTTCAAGGGAAAGCTGCAGGTGCAACAAATGGCCCCACTGCCAAGGTCTCGAGTGACACCAATAAGGCCATTCGCCTCTACTGGTCTGGACTATGCCGGCCCGTTCATGCTGAGGACGACCAAAGGAAGGGGACACAAGGCTTACAAGGGCTATGAGGCCGTATTTATATGCATGGTCACAAGAGCGGTGCCCGTGGAAGTCGTGTCCGACTATACCACGCAAGCATTGTTGGCTGCTTTCCGGCGGTTTATCTCCCGCCGAGGGCTCTGCAGAGTAATTTTTAGTGATAGTGGCACTAATTTTCAGGGGGTCAGCTCCAAACTGCAGCGCCTGTTCAAAGCCTCGTCCCAGCTCCGCCAGGAAGTTTTAGTCGCCATCGCCACGGAATGTACGAGCGAGCAAATCATCCCCCCTCGAGCGTAACATTTCGGCGTCCTATGGGAGGCCGCGGCCTCGGCCTTCAAACATTATCTGCGCCGCGTCTTAGGAGACGCCACGCTGATCTTCGAGAAGTTCAGCACCCTACGCAGATCGAGCGTATCAAGGCCTGCCTTAACCCGAGGCCATTCAGCCCCCTAAGCAGCGACCCTGATTACCTTTCTGCTCGGACGCCCGGCCACTTCCTGGTTGGCGCGGCACTCACGGCTCTCTCTGAGTCCTTCGACACTTAGGAGATCGTGACGGCTACTTCGAGGTTTCAAAGGACGACCTTGATGAGGAATCTGTACTGGAAACGCTGGCAGGCCGAGGTCCTCAGGCAGCTTCAACAGCGGTCCAAGTGGCTGGCACCGAGCTCCAGCATATTATTGTTAAAGGTCATTCGCTTCTCGGTGGACCCGGAAGGCTACCATACTGCGGAGATCGACCAGACCCTTTCGAAGCCGTCCACTCCCGATGCCTCCATGTCGGGCGGTGCGGAACCGCCTCCCTCTAGACAAGAAGACGACCTCATCTCGAAAAAGCCAATTTTTTCCTCTAGTGTGTGAGTGTGTGTATGTCTGCGTGCGTGCGCGTGTGCATCTGTGTGTCTGTGTGTGTGTGTATGTGTGTGTGCGTGTGTGTGTGTGTGCGTGCATGTACGTACATACGTACGTGCGTGAGCGTGTGTATGTGTGTGTGTGGACGTGTATTAACGTTACTCTGAATATACACGGTGAAAATTAATTTTTTATGACTAATTTTTTTTTTTATAAGAACGTCGGCTTCAAAAAATAATTTTTCTGCATTCGCTTTTGTTTTTTAGCGATTTTTCGATTTTTCAGTTTTAGTTTTTCGGATTTTTTGATACTTTAGAAATAATATCATCGATTGAGTTATAGTGCATTTGAAAGAACTTAAAATTACCTATATTTTCCGACTCGAAATTTTGAATTATGTATTTCTCTTGTTTGTTATACACGAAATAGTTATTTTCTTTTTAAAACGGTTAAATCTGTGAAATATAAGAAGGAAATTTAACGAAGAAAAATGAGATGATTATGAATATGTAGAAGAATATTCAGTAAAATTGTTGAGGTTTCATCGTTTCTTTTAAGGAAAAAAAATTATGAAAAAAAGAATGATTTTTAGTCAACTACGATAACTGGAGTAAAGCGGCAGTATTTTATCTGAAACTTTCTAAACGGTAGCTTTTTGCTATCTTTTGAACGAGTTCTTTTCCCAGATCACAACGACCCTTATATCTCATGATATTTGACGTTATGTACATTTTGAAAAAATTTTATCATATTTCTTGAGAATGGCACAGTCATTTCTTACCAAATGGGGCTCATCTTCTACGTTTTTTAATGGAGATTCGAAATTGAAACGAAATTTATAGATTCATCGACTTGTTTTCTATTTATAACGATTTTTCTACTTTACGATTATCTAAAATCGATAAGGTAAATTATTTTTTATCTTCTGCAGCCTCTTGGCCTAGTAATAAGTATCTGATACTTTTATTCCTGTGGAGTGGGGAAAACTTGTATCAGGATGACACCCGCTCTGGGATGGTCCGTGTATTTGACATGTTCGAATTGGTTGTCCGTCACATTCCGTACGTTAGACACCGAATTTGATCATTCCATGCGTCCCGTTCACTTTGTTGGGTGTGAAAAATCACCTAAGCGAATGGTCAAAGTTGCATTTGTTACGGGGTTCCCTCACGGTCACCCATCCAAGTACTAGCCGCACCTAATGCTGCTTAACTTTATCGATTGTCCGAGGAATTTTTGATAGGCTCTTTCCCTTCTTTTTTTATACAAGAAAAAAGTCATATTGTGTTTAAACGGTTATATCTCAATAATCTATGATGAAAAATCATTCAAAAATTTTTAGACGATTAGAAATCCGATGAATCTACGTACTAATATCTGATAACATATAATTTAAATATTTAAAGAATTTTAATAAATTACTTACAGAGAAAAAATTGCTGTGATAAGGATTACTACCTATCGTTGTGTAATTTTAGTAAAAAAATATCTTTGGATAAACCATCAATGAATAAAAACTCTGCCAACTGTTTTGGTACTATGCTTTCGCAAAGAGAATTTAATTAAAATTATTTTATAAATAAGAAAAAGCTGCGCAGTATTCAGTGATTTATGCTCTATTGAAAATTTCATCTTTTGCAATAAACATTTTATCGAATAGTAGCGATGCTAAGCGGGTACGAGATCAAGTGGATACGGGATCACTGATCTCGATCCGTCAGTGATGTCGTAGTGCTAGAGCCCGCTGCGACATAGTTGATCCCGTAGCCACCTTGCCTCTACTGCAAGTCCAAGCGCACGCGGTCACCTTACCTCTATACTGCGATCTGCCGATTAATTCCCGAGTTGAATCAAGCTCTAGAGACTCTAAGAATGGTGAGAGGAAGGTTTAATAAAAAAACATTTTACTCATTATTTAAAACAAATAGTTTTTTCCATCGTAAATTGTTGCAGTGAAAACAGCAGATTTTAAAGTTCCAACGTTAAAGTGCTATGAAAACAGCAGATTTGTTCATATCATTAAAGAAAACAAACACTTTGTCACAGAATGACAAACGAATAGTTTGTTCTTTGAAAACGAACGAATAGATCCTTCCTACCCCTTTTACTTAATACATTCTTAGCAAATTAATCCGCAGCTTTGAAGTTTATATATTTACATTAAAATAAAAAGTAGTATCTGAGATTTATAGAATATAGATATAGACATTTATAGAAAAATATATCCAATTTATTCAATATCTATATTGAACGTTACAGAAAGAAATAAGATAAATATGCGTTTCATATTTTTATGGATATTTTTTTTTTTTAGTTTATCTCTTACATCTATATACTATGAACAAAAAAATATATACCTACCCTAGTCGAAATAACAACTGTAAAAACTGTGAAAATACGCACACAATTTGGGAATAGCTGTTACAAACTAATATGCACACTTTTTCACAGTTTTTTCACTGTTTTTTACACTTATAAAGAACACGTATTTATCTAATAAAACTTTCACAATTTTTTCACATTTTTCCACATTTTTTGTTGTTACATTTTCTTATATAAAGGAAATTACAAATGTGAGAAATTATGATAAAAAGTGAGAAACTGTGAAAAACTATGTAAAACTATGTAGAAACTGTGTGCGCAATATATGAAATATACTATAGTATTTTCTAAAATTCTGTTCCAAATGTAAGCATAATTTCACGAAATTTCATGGTTTTACACATTTTTTCGCACATTTGTCACAGTTTTTCACGGGTTTTCACAGTTTGAATTTAACACTAGAGTACATCACGTCAAAAAAAAGACACTACCAAATGCTCTATTAATAATGACTATTTTGTTTTCAAAATACATTTACCCGCAGAAAGTGAAGCAGCGAGTGGTCCATATCCTCGTTGTTTCTTGCTCTGCTGTATATGGCGATGTAAACATGTATTTTTACTCTCCCCATGCAGTAAACGCCGAAGATGCGTAGCCTTTATCTCTCCCTGGTTCTGCTGTAAACGGTGGTGGTGCACAGAGGATCAGCAAACGTCGCGCGACGCGCGATTCGTCTCTCCCTCTCTCGCTTTACAAACACTCTCTAGACAAAGTTACAAAGGTTACAAAATACATGTGTGAGATACACATGTGGTGTTAGGCGGGATGAGCACATCCTCCTCACAGGAAATATCCTCCGTATCTTGCGGCTCTCTTTGGAAAAAACACGGCCAGGACTTCCAGTAGGAATGGTGTAAAAGAGCTCTAGGTTTCGGGATCGCGCACAGACACTGGCCTATACTCGTTTTGAGCCCAGGGTTCGCGATATTGGAACAACCTCCCCTGCGACGTGAGATATCTTCCGTCCCTGTGTAAATTCATAACAGCATTGATTAGATATCTCACATAGCAAAACGGTGACCAACAGAATTAAAATTAAGTGTTGAATGTATGTGTTGCTTTCTGTCTAATTCTCTATGTAATGTACCTGTGTTAATTTATTTATTTATTTTCTGTCTATTTATTTATTTTTAATTATTTATTTTTATTTATTTTATTTATATTTATCAGGTTTTACATACAGAATATAATTTTAGCAACTAGTATGAATGTATTTATAGGCGTGAATGGATGCATAAATGTAGCTGTAACGTGTGTGAATATTTTTTAAAATTGACGCGATAGATGTATATTGTAAATTGTGTGTATGCTACTACAAAAACTTTATGATACAGACTGTATCTGCTCGAAATGTGACCGAATTTGATTTAAAAAGTCACAAAAATCTCTCTCTCTCTCTCTCTCTCTCTCTCTCTCTCTCTCTCTCTTTACTGACGAACTGATAAAGTGAATTATTATTTTAATAAGAAATATGCAATAAGTGAAAGTAAGATAACAATTATATTAAACCGACTGATATTTTTTTAATTATAAATACAACTACATGTACATGAAATTGTAAGATTTTGTCTTCTGACGAATAAAAAGTATATCTATCTATCTATCTATCTTTCTCTCTCTCTCTTTCTCTGATACTTGGAGAAGATTGAGGTTATGTAGCCGGCATCATTTTGGGCTTATCTTCATATTCCACTTGCTACGCATGCGTGAGAGTCCATCGCCTTCATGGAAATCTTGCTCCAGGAATAGTATTGGCAACTACGCATTATTCTTCTCAGCGCTCTCACATAGGCAACTTTGGAGCTAGCAGCAGGACCAAGAACGTGTTACTCTCACTTCCACGAACGCCTAACACACACGAGACTATCTGTGAGTGTCGCCTGCTTCACAGTTGCTAATTACAGACTTAAGTGAGTGCGTAATAAATTCAGCTACGTAGATTAGTTGTATTAGCTAATTTTACGTGCTTTATCACTTCGTGCGATATAAAGTGTGAAAATTTTAGATTTAGTATAATTGTATAAATGTTAGGAGTTTTGTCATAGGTACTAGTGAGTTGCGATAGTTATATATTTAATCAGTGTTGTTATTTCTAGTGTATGAATACTATTTAAGTGACACATGCTTTTTCCTAAGGCTCATATGTGTACAAATCAGTGGCTAATTTAAGCGTTCGGTTGAATTAATCAATCATTTTGTATATTTCCCAATCAATAGTTACATCTGTTTTACCATCTGTCGGAATATTACCATATGACGGTAACTTATTTTAAAATTAGTCAGTATTGAGTCTGTACTGTATTGTACATACTCGTATCATTATCTTTGCGATTAGAGCTGCGTCACACATTACAATAAGCTAGGCCTAGTTATTTTCGTAAAGTTTTAGTTACTAAAGTACGGTAATTTTAGCTATATTACACATTCATAAGTGCAAAAAGTGTAAAAATTTTATTGTAAA
Organism: Gastracanthus pulcherrimus; assembly: GCA_949152435.1. Classification (NCBI taxonomy): domain Eukaryota; kingdom Metazoa; phylum Arthropoda; class Insecta; order Hymenoptera; family Pteromalidae; genus Gastracanthus; species Gastracanthus pulcherrimus. Next base: position 108,510,521 of record OX424573.1, on the reverse strand, counting down.
TAAGCCAACTGATCATTGCTGTGTTCGCTCTTTCCGAGATACACTTCGTCGACATAGTCAACCTTCAGATCCGTGCAATCTTTCTCCCTCTCTGCGGAGTGGTTTAAATAATAGCTCTACTGCGCGATCATTAATTTATGTTAGTGACCATATAGCTAGTGTGAGTGAAAACACAGCTCCGGAACTTATAGAAGTAAACACTTTCACTGAATCATTATCTCGCGTCAACGATAAAATGTCGGAAGGTTTACCGCAAGGGCGGGAGAATTTTACTACGGCACAACAATTTTCTGCGCTTTTTAACGCCATGAAGTTGTTCACAATCTTTTGTATCTAAGTAAAGAGAAAGCTAAACAGTGCAAATATAACTACGTTTGGACGCGTGAAGGCAATATTTATGTTCGCAAAAATGATAATTCTGATAGAATTTGCATAGTAACCGAAAATGATCTTGATAAATTATTGTGACTGCCCACACATTTTACCTCACTAGCGCAATCCTTTTGTAGACATTCATTTTTACGTTTCGCTCAAATTAATGCAAATTCAATAAAAGATCACCTAAATGAAATCGAAATATTTCTTATTAATAAAAATATCGATATACTGTCCATATCCGAGTCCTGGCTTACGCCTAACAAAGAAGATTCTCTCTTTACCATATTGAATTTTAATCTAGTTCGCAACGATCGAGGCCTCTTAGCGACGAGTGGCAAACGTATTTATATTCAAGCTGGCGGAGTCGCATGCTATACTCGGAATGGAATTTCATACAAGATACTTAGTACTCTACAGATAAATAATTTGAATGACACCGAATACCTATTTGTTGAGATCAGTTTAAAAAATAATAAGCATGTCCTTTTTGCCTCAATTTATCGTCGACCTAAGGGTAATGTTCTAACGAGATTTTTTGAGTCATTTAAAAAATATGTACATTTCTACTCGAATGTTATTCTAGCTGGGGACTTGAATTCGGATTTGTTAACTAACAATTTCTATGGGCTGCATTTGCATAATCTTATTTCTGAAAACTGTTTATTTCTTGTATCATCTGGTGCGACACATTATAAAGATAGTTCGGATACATGGCTCGATGTTATACTTACTGACTCTTCAAGCAAGGTTCATTCGTTCGAAAAATCTGAAGCACCATTTATTAATTACCACGATTTCATAATAATCGATTATAAATTGGATAATCCTATTAATAAGAACATTACAGTGACGTCGAGAGATTTTAGAAAATTCTCTTCAAATCTATTTTCCAACGATATATGTGCTTGTTTGGAGGATATGTGTGAGAGATTCGGTAATAATAATGATGTAAACATTCTGTTAGATGAGTTCAAATCTAATGCCGTTGAAACACTAAATGTACATGCACCAATTACAACCCGTCATATTCATAAAAATGCTGCCCCGTGGTTAACTAAAGAAGTCAAAGATAAATGTAAATACCGAAATAGACTATATAAAGTGGCTAAACGCACGAAAAACTCATCCCTTCTCTTAGAGTATAAAACAGTACGCAAACAGCTTAAAAACGAGATAACTTTAGCTAGAAATACCTATCTTACTCGATCATTAACATCCATTTCGGATAAATCTAAATGTTGGAATCTACTAAGTAAATTTGGCCTAGTGAAGAGTCAGTTATCATCACCTTTAAATATTTTTACTGCCAATGAACTTATTCCCTATTATTCCTCAGTCACATGTTGTCACCCACCTTGTTCAATTACAAAACTTCAGGAAATACTCGCGATACCGTCATGTGACAACGAGCTTAGTTTTTCTTTTAGACCAGACAACAGAATACAAGTCCACCAAACAATGTTGTCGTGCCTTCCTAAAGCTAAAGGACGTAGCTGTGATGGACTTTCTCTTTCTTCCTTCAAAGAAATGCTACTATTATTAGTCCCTTTTTTTACTGATCTATTTAATATGTCCATATCATCTTGTACATATCCTACAGAGTGGAAAAAGTCACTCATAGTTCCTCTTAGTAAAGTTCCTTCGCCTGGCTCCCCAGCAAATACAAGACCAGTTGCTAATTTATCGCATTTTGCTAAAGTATTTGACTATCTCATGACGCAACAGCTTACTGAGTATCTTGAAGTAAATTCACTTCTTTCTCCATACCAGTCAGGGTTTAGAAGTAATTTTAGTACGCAAGCGGCACTATTGAAACTTACCGAAGATATCCGTCGTGGGATCGAGAAGGGATTGGTTACAGTCCTGCTACTTTTCGATCTAAAAAGGGCCTTTGACTCCATAAATCACGAGTTACTTTTGAAGAAGCTTAGAGAACTTAACTTCTCTGATGAAGCTATTAGCTGGTTTCACTCGTATTTAACAGGTCGATCCCAAACTGTGATTACTCTTGATGGTAGTTTATCTGATTTTATGGAAAACTCTTCAGGCGTACCACAGGGTTCAACTCCGGGCCCAATTATTTTTCTAATATTTATCAACGTGCTAGTACTAGTCTTAGTTCATTGTAAATCTGAACATTGTAGATCTGCGGCTGATTTACAAACAATAGTGGCATCATATGCCACTAATCAACCATCACCAACCGTAGATAACAAAAAACGTTGATAAAGAAAGCGCAATTGATAAAACTGTTATTCCGTCAACTGTTGCAAAAAATTGACTATCTGCAGACACTGCTGGGGGGGTTCACTGTAGGGGACTGAGAGCAGGTTTTGTCAATGTTACCTCTCTAATGGGGCACATTGGCATGATTAAACAACACCTATCAGCTCGTCCTCCCTACCATCTCTTCGGAGTTGCTGAGTCGCACCTTGACCCTGATGTTGGGAGTGATCTCATTCAGATCGACGACTATTCACTACTTATGGGGGGGCGGGCTGGTCCTGTACATTCATAACACTTTCAAGGCTAATTTACTTTGCAGCTCTCCAACAACACAGGAGGGCAGGCCATTTATACCTGAATATTTAATGTGCAGTGTTCATCAGGGCAACCTTCCCCGTCTTTGTTGCTTTAATATACAGACCACCACACGTACCGTTTTTACAGGGCTCTGACTTAACAGACAAACTAACGACACATACGCAAGACTTTAGTCATAAAATTATTATGGGAGATCTGAATGCGAACCTACTTGGAACGTCAGCCGATGCAAGATTTGTTAGGCTGTTAGCTGATGATCTTAACCTTCAAATAGTTGATCATGGTGCGACTCATCATCTCACAGATTCTCACACGTGGATTGATGTGATCTTGACAGATAATAATTACGTTGTACTGAGCAGGGACAATCGACCGACGCCTTTTCCCAGTCATCATAACATTATAGAGGTCGAGATTGGGGTCGAAACTGCTGCATCCCCTGTGGCTGAATCTTTCAGCTACAGGGATTTTAAATCGATCCAGCAAGATGACCTCCTGTCTCACCTAGCTGACTGTGATTGGTTGCAGATCGATGGTCCCGGGGCGGGTGTACACAGTCAACTAGAGTGCCTCATGGCTGTGATAGATAAAATTGCGCCGTTAAAAGAATTTACACCGAAAAAGAAAACGAATCCACCGTGGGTTGACGCTGAACTGATACATGTATACAAAAAACGTGACTCTGTACGACGACGCTATGCGCGGACCAAAGACGACAGACTGTGGCGAGAGTATCAGAGCCTTGCAGCTGAAGCTGAATTACGAACAAAGGAAACGAGGGAAAGATTTTTACAAAATAGAATTTTTGAAGCAATTGATAATAAGAAAGATATGTGGAAAGAGCTCAAGGCTCTGGGTCTACTGCCAAAGACAAGAGAGGAGTTTCATGGTTTCTCGCCGGAAGAGCTCAATGCCCACTTTGCAGGGGTGTCGATCTCCCAAAGTGAAAGTGATGAAGAACTTGACAACGTCTTGACCACTGCCAGTGATGACGGTTTTGTTTTCCGAGAAGTCAGCTTCTCGGACGTGGTCCTGGCTGTTGCCCACTTCTCATCACAGGCCAAAGGGGGAAGACGGCATTCTCCAAAGTATAGTGGCTAAGGCTCTTCCGTTTGTTGGAGATCATATTTTTAAGATCTTTAACTCGTCTCTGTCCAGTGGCATTTTTCCGGGAACTTGGAAGGGAGCTCAATTGGTGCCTTTGAAGAAGAAGCCTGTCCCATCTACGGTGTCAGATTTCCGACCAATTGCCCTACTGAGTTTCCTTTCTAAGGTCCTGAAAAAAATAGTACACGACCAAATAACTTTTTACGAGAAAACAATACTTTGGACCCGATGCAGACTGGTTTTCGACAGAATCACAGTACAGAGAGAGCACTACTAAAGCTGACGGAAGACATAAGATCAGGCATTAACAACAACAAAAAACTATTGACTATTTTGTTGATGTTTGATTTTAGCAAAGCATTCGACACCATCTCACACACTAAACTGCTGCGTAAGTTGATGCGCATGGGTTTCCCCAGGAGTGTTCTCCTGTGGCTTAAGTCATATATAATGGGGAGACGACAGAAAGTCGCCACAAATACAAAAGGGGATTCAGGTTGGCTAACCACCAATCTTGGGGTTCCACAGGGCTCAGTTCTGGGACCCCTCCTTTTCAGCCTGTACATAAACGACTTACAAGACGCACTAGACTTGGATGGTGTAGAACATATACTTTACGCTGACGACCTGCAAACCTACACTCAAGTGACCCTGAAAGGTCTTTGTGATGGTATCGGTCGCATGTTGGCTGTAGCACGGGCAGTGTCGAACTGGGCAACGTCAGCTGGCCTGCGCCTCAGTATTGGCAAGACAAAAGCGATTATTTTCGGATCTGATCATAACATCAAACAGGTTCAGAACCTTGACTTGCAAGGCATTGAGATACAGACTGGCGTACACGTTCCCTTTGTCGATACAGTCACCAACCTCAGCGTGGTGATGGATGGCAGGTTAACATGGAAGCCGCAACTGAATGCGGTCAGTAGGAAAGTAAATAGAGCTCTGTATAGCTTAAAATTATTCCGTTCAAGCACCACAGAGATACTGAGGAAGCAGCTGGCATGTGCACTGGTACTACCTCACTTAAGCACATAAACACAGAAATATCAAACATATTAGGAAACTGCAGATGTGACATACTCCCGAGAAATGAATAAAATACTTTCTCGTTACGACTATTAATAATAACATTAATAATAATAATAATTTCAACGCGAATAGTAATAATAATGACAACGTTAATCGCACCAGCAATATTTACGACGGAGGTAATTTAATTGCTCCGAATGACAAATGCAATACCTACAATAAAGATAGTAATAGAAATTGCGAAGACATCAAAACGAAGAAAGTAGAGCTGCATCGTTCCTACGTAGCACGCGGGTGAAATCGGTCGATGGGGGAGGGGGGGGGGCATGCGCGGCAGCAGTATCAATACAAGTAAAGAAGTAATTATTTCGAGTATTTTTTATGGTAATTGAACTCAAGGGCTTGGGACTCCTGCCTAAAGCAAGAGAGGAGCTTCATGGTTTTTCACCGGATGAGCTGAATGCCCACTTTGGTGGGGTGTCGGTCTTCCAAAGTGAAAGTGACGAAGATCTTGACAGCATCCTTGACTCAGCTAGTAATGACGGCTTTGTCTTCGAAGAAATCACCTTCTCTGGCGTAGTCCTGGCTGTTGTCCACTTATCGTCGCAGGTTAGAGGTGAGGACGGAATCCCACAAAGTGTAGTGGCCAAGGCTCTTCCGTTAGTGGGTCACCATGTTGCGAAGAAATTTAATTCGTCCCTCTCAAATGGCATTTTCCCGGGGACTTCAAAGGTAGCCCATCTTGTGCATTTGAAAAAGAAACCAATTCCATGTTCAGTATCTGTTGCGCATGGGTTTCTCCAGGAGCATTTTCCTGTGGCTTAAGTCATACATTACAGGTCGTAGACAAAAAGTGATCACTAATATAAATGGGGAATCAGATTGGCTAACCACCAATCTCGGCGTGACACAGGGCTCGGTCCTGGGGCCCTTGCTCTTGAGCTTATTCATTAACGACTTAAAAGTCGCGCTTAACTTACATAACGTCGATCATATACTCTACGCTTACGACCTGCTAACCTACACGCAGGTGACTTTTCGGAATCATCGACAGGGTATCAATCGCATGCCGACTGTAGTGCGGGCAGTGTCGAAATGGGCCTTGGCAGCTGATCTGCGACTCAATGTCAGTAATACATAGGCAATTATCTTTGGGTCTGATCATAACATCAAGTAGATCTAGAGCCTTGACTTGCAGGGCATTGAGGTGCAGGATAGCGTATTGTCGATGCAGTCACAAACCCCGGTGTGGTAATGGACGTTGGACTTACGTGGAAGCCGCAAATACGTGCGGTTAGCAGGAAGGTAACAGGTCTCTCTATAGCCTGAAATTCTTCCGTTCATGCACTACTGAGGCACTTCGTAAGCTGTTGGCATGTGCATTGGTATTACCACACCTAGATTACTGCTCAGTAGTTTATCTTGATGTGTACGGTGAGCTTCAGACACGACTGCAATGTTTACAAAATTCATGTGTGAGATATATATGTGGTGTTAGGTGGGACGAGCATATCACTCCTTACAGGAAGAGCCTGGGCTGGTTAGATATAAAGGCGAGGAGAGAGTATTTTATGGGATTGATGCTTTATAAGGCGGTTGTTATGCGGCAGCCAACGTATCCTCCTGCTTTTTTCGAGTAGAACCTACTTTGCCGCCTTACTACTTTATAGAGCCACAAGGATAGGACAACCACTTTATCTCAAATAACTTTTTGAAAAGAACCAGGCCAGAACATCCAGTGTGGGTGAAGTAAAAGATATCTCAGCGCATAATGAATGTTATATTAATTACAAAGATTCAAGAGTGATTCCGGTGGTATTTCATAACTTGAGCGGTTATGATTCTTACCACTTTATCAAGAAGATCGCTAGAAACTTCGCTGGCAGAATAGTGCTAATTCCGCAAACGAAAGAATGTTATATCTCTTTTACTAAATACATAGATAATAGTGAAATACATATACGCTTTATCGATTCTTTTCTCTTCATACCTTTCTCTCCAGACAAACTATCATCCTATCTCGATAGAATGAATATTATGGAACGAGTATTTGCAGGTGATAGTTATACAAGCAATCAGATACAGCTGCTCAAAAGGAAGGGAATATTTTCGTATGACTGTGTATCCTTCTTCGATAGACTGAAAGAGTGTGAGTTGTCAGACAAGAATCAGTTCTATAACAGCTTAAACGATACTCATGTCTCCGATGAGGACTATAATGATGCGAAGAAGGTATGGAATGTTTTCAACATCAGATCTCTTGGGGAATACTCCGATTGGTATCTGAAAACGGATGTCCTTCTATTAACAGAAGTTTTTGAAAACTTCAGAGACCACTGTCTGGAGGCTTACGAACTGGATCCTGCGCACTATTGTACTACTCCAGGTCTGTCGTGGGATGCAATGCTTAAGGGGTCACTCTACGATCTCAGCAATAATTTTAAATAATTTTTTTCTATTAGAAAAATTTATTTAAAATATTGAAACTTTTTAAACATAAAAGAAGAGGTTTCACATTTATAAAATATATTTTTTATTTTTGTTTTGTATGTAAAATCTGACTGGTCCGGCTCTCTGAAGTTGACCCTACTACAATCTCGTTGACAAGCAAAAAAGTGGACGGGTTATTAAAAAATAAGCTTCTCGCTATAGCCTGTAGCTCAATAAACAAAATTTGATGAATAATATCAAAATGGCGGACATTTGAAATTTTCGACCTTTTTTTGCAATTGCCATTTTGTTATTTTTCATAAAATTTTGTTTATTGAGCTACCGGCTATAGCGAAAAGCTTATTTTTTAATAAGCCTACCATTTTTTTGCTTTCAGGCTCTTCAAAGTGGAGATATCACATCAACCAGATTATAGTAGGGTAAACTTCAGGCAGCCGGACCAGCCAGATTTTACATACATAACAAAAATAAAAATATATTTTATAAGTGTGAAACCTCTTCTTTTATTTGTAAAAAGTTTGAATATTTTAAATAAATTTTTCTATGAAAAAAAAATTATTGAAAATTGTTGCTTAGATCGTAGAGTGACCTCTGAAATACACAAAGATTCAGTTGGAACTGCTTACCGATATAGATATGTTACTCTTCATCCAGCGAGGTATTGGAGGTGGTATCAGCCAGTGTTGCAATCGGTATGCCAAGGCAAATAATAAGTATATGAATGTGGATCAGTACGTCGAGAGAAAAGATTCAACATATATTATGTACTTCGACGTGAATAATATGTATGGATGGGCTATGACGCAGTTTCTTCTTTATGCAAGTTTTGCGTGGGTCGAAGACCTTGAGAGAGACAATTTATTTTTTAATGTAGCCAATGACAATGTGGTAGAATATATTCTCGCGGTAGATCTTGAATACCCTCAAGGGATCCACGATGACTATAAAGATCTACCGTTCGGCCCTGAACATTTAACTACACTAGGTACGAAACAAAATAAGCTGTTGACTATGCTACATTCTATAAAGCGATACGTCATACATTACCGAGCTCTCAAACAGGCTCTCAAGCATGGATTGCAATTGACGAAGATTTACAGAGCCTTGCGATTCGATCAGAAATCATGGCTCAATGATTACATCGATTGGAACAGTTTAAAAAGAAAAAATGCCAACAATGAGTTTGAAAAGCTTCTCTTCAAGTTATTTAACGATGCAACGTACAGTAAGGCAATGGAGAATGAATGGAAACGAGTGGATGTCAAGCTAGTAACTAAGTGGCCTGGACGTTATGGAGTAGAAGGTTACATAGCAAGACCAAACTTTCACACCTGTCTCATCTTCGTCGAAAACTGCGTAGTTGTTCAGCTTGCACGCACAGAGCGCTATATAAGTAAACCTATTTACGCAGGCCTCACCGTACTAGATCTATTGAAGACACACATTTATCGTTTTCACTACGAGAACATGAAGGAGCGTGTTGGTAAAATCTGCAAACTGTTGTATACAGACACTGATAGTTTAATCTCCGAAGTACACTCTAAACCTAAAAGATTAAAAATTGACGCAAAAAAGATTAAACTGAGAAGTTTAATCATTTGCAAAGAATAAACTGCTGATTCTCTACTTTATAAAAGTAGAAAATGTTATTGTAACTTTTAAAAGAGTAAAGTAGCGAATTTCATCTTTACGGAAAGAGTAAATACCAAGATTTCTACTTTTTTACATATATCTACGCATATAACCTCCTTAAATTAATTTAATGAGTTCTTTGCTTAAGATACTACTTAAATTCATCTTTATTATGGATCAAAGCAATTATAGTTGATTTAATTTTATTTATGTACACTGTGATCCATAATAAAGATGAATTTAAGTCGTATCTCAAGCGAAGATTTTATTAAATTGACTAAGAAGGTTATATGCGTAGATATATGTTAAAAATTAGAAATCTTGGTATTTACTCATTTCGTAAAGATGAAATTCGCTACTTTACTCCTGAAAAGTTACAATAACATTTTCTACTCTTATAAAGTAGAGAATCAGCAGTTTATTCTTTGCAAATGAGTAAACTTCTCAGTTTAATCTTCTTTGCATCAATTTTTAATCTTTTAGGTTTAGAGTGTACGTCACGTGGATATGTATGGCCTCGTAAAGACTGCCATCCACGAGTTTGATACGTCGGACGGTCCTAAGGACAACCAATTCGAAATCCCGTAAGTTAATAAGAAGGTAGTTGGTCTAATGAAAGACGAGTTCAACGGTAAAATCATGCTAGAATTCGTTGGTTTGCGCAGCAAAATGTACAGTGTCAATGTCGAGGGTTAAGAGCCAATAAAAAAGTTAAAGGTGAGAAGACATCAATCATCAAAACCACGATCACCTATGACGACTATCTCCGATGCCTTCGAGAAGATGATACTTTGTGTCGCGAACAGTGCAATATCCGCTAAAGGCTCATATTCTTCGAAGTGAAATAGAAGTAAAGCTGGCTCTAAATCTCCGAGACGACAAACGACATCTTATTCCTGGCCAGACAGACACTTTACCTTGGGGACATTACAATATTATCGAGGGTAAAAGATATGTAGAAAAGGTTGAAAGATGTGTAGAGCTTATGGAAGAACCTACTGTGCAGACACAAATTTTGATGGTGAGGGAAGCTGCAATGGAGAAGGAAGTTGTAGTGGAGAGGAAAGCTGCGATGGAGAGGGTAGCTTCGGTGAAGGTACATAAGCCAGTCCAGCCGCAGCGCGAGCATCAGTTCGCCAAACAGCAAGCAGCAGAGCAAGAAGTCATGATATCAACAAGAGCCAACTGATCAGACTGTAGCGTTCATAGAAAGGGCATCTGCAGTGAAGGGGAGCGACTTACATAAGCGAGTTCATAGCGGAGTAAGCATCATTTCGATTGGAGAAGCGTTAGAGAGCTGTACTGTTGAAGAATCTCAGAGTAAGAGATTTAGAGTTAAACAATAAGCAAGGATATACACACGCACACACACACACACGCACACACACACGCACACGCACACACACACACCTAAAACATACATTTTACATTAATCGTTAATTTATTTATTTATATGCGGACATTTCTGTCTTTTTAATTATATATAGAATTAAAAAAAAATAATGTAATGTTTTCTTTTCTCCCTAAGAAATCTATTTCCCAACTGGAGAAAGATAGAAAGTACATGGTTCCTGTATTAAGACAAGTAAGGACAAGATTTGGATTACGTCTGTTGTAGAGCTCGATGCTGAAATTCAAGTATTTCTACCGAATCGCGTATCGGATGCTTAGAAAGAAAAAAATGGTATGTTCTATGAAATATCATCAGCTGCGAATAAAAACAAGTTATTCCTCGTATACTTAGGAGACAATAATATCTAATTTGAAAGCGCATAATGTAATATGTATGTTTATTTGAATAAATACAAAAACAATGCATTGTATATCTTTTTTTCTTTATTTGTAGTATAAATATGAAACCATATCCTTGATTATTTTTATACATATTATTTATTAAACTCATTTTCTTTGAATAAAAATCATTTATATTTATTAAATACATTTTTTTTTAACAAATTGCTTAAGGCAGGTTTGCGGTGGATGTTTTTGGAAAAATCATTTTTTTTTATTTCATTATTCGATAGCAATACTATCTAGAAATATTTTAAAACTCATACAATTAGTTCCTACGGCCGGGAACAGACAGAAAAGAGGCAGCACCTACCGCGTTTGAGCGCGCACGCTCGGCTGCTCCTGCAGCGGCCGGCGTTGCGCTGCCGCTGCCCCCCTCTCCATCTTTAATCCTAGTCCTGCTCCTACCCCCTTCGTAAGTAGCAGTTTTGGCGGTCATTTACCTAATTCAGTGCCCGCTCAGTCATCCCAAGCGTCGCGTCGTTGTGAAATTGAACCGTTGTGAAAAAGTAGTATTTTTACTATGTGTGATCGAAAGGGCAGCAGAGAGTACGAAAATAAGCCAGGCCGATCAAGAAAACGCTCGTTTCACGGGAATCGGCATACTTCTAATGCTGAATCAAGTTTAACTAGTACTTCTGCCAAAAAAAATTCATAATGGTGATCCTGATTTTCAAGTTGCAGTCGATCCAACTATGCTATACTGTATAGTCTCTTATAGTCCCTTATAGTGTATTCTTGGCCTTACAGAACATTGTGATTTGTAAAACATGCAAAAGTGAAGTGCATTTATCGAAATTGAATCGGAAAGGTTTAGTCTTTGATTTAAATGTGGCGTGTAAATGTGAAAATGACGTTCGCATTCCATCGAGTCCAAAAATTAGCTCTGGTTACGAAATAAACAGAAGATTTGCTTTCGTAATGAGGCTTCTTGGCATAGGTATTCATGGTCTGAATCATTTTTGTGGATTGATGGAATTTTTGTACTGGATTTAGTGAAAATGGATATTATGATATTGTTAATCACATTCACATAGCAGCCAAATCAGTAGCATTATTAGCTTTTAAAAAAGCTGTAAATGAGGAGAAGAAAGCAAACGCGGCAGCTGGCAAGATTAAAAATCGGCTCACAGTCTCCGGAGATGGTTCATGGCCAAAAAGAGGTTTTTCGTCGTTACTTGGCTTAGTCAGTTTGATAGGCAAATATACAAATAAAGTTTTAGATCTCGAAGTGAAGTCAAAGTTTTGCAGAGCGTGTGAAACCTACGATGGTGACCATAATACTCCTGAATTTGAAGCTTGGTTTGAAGATCATGAACAAGATTGCACAGCTAATCATGAAGGTAGTTCTGGAATGATGGAATCGAATGGAATTCTGGACATGTTTAAAAGATCCATTGAACTTTATAAAGCTATTTATGAATATTATATAGGTGACAGTGACACCAAAACCTTCAAAAACGTAATCGATGAAAAACCTTATGGAGACGAAGTAATTGTAAAGAAGAAAGAATGCGTTTTACACGTGAAAAAAAGGATGTTTCGGAGAGCCAAAGAGGCTAAGAAGCAGTTAACTCAGTTAAAAAAAGCTAAAAAAGCTATAGAAGAAGCTGCCTTGAAAAAATCAGGCGCGAAAAAATCAGGCGCGAAAAAATCGACATCCAAAAAAAAAGCCGATACTCCGAAAACTTTGGCTTTAACTGGTAAAGTTATGTCCGAATTATCCGCTTTTTATGGCATTGCTGTTCTGAATCATCCTGACTCACCCGAAGAAATGAAAAAAGCTATTTGGGCCACATTCTACCATAGAAGCTCGACCGACGACAATCCACAGCACCAATACTGCCCAGACGATTCTTGGTGTAAGTATCGTTTAGCAGCAGCACAGAATAAACTGAGTACTTTTAAGCATCCCCCCGCTTTTGACAACGATACTCAAGCAGTACTTAAACCAATTTATGAAGATCTCACTAGTGAAGATTTATTAGAAAGATGCACTGGCGCAAACACTCAGAACAATAATGAAAGTTTTAATTCTTGTGTTTGGGCCATGGCTCCAAATCACACTTTTTGTGGGAAAAAAATCGTTGAAATAGCAGCTTATACAGCAGCATGTACTTTTAATGAAGGCTTCAGTACAGTATTAAAAATAATGAGTGTTATGGGCGTAACAATAGGCAGTGAGGCTCAAAAATACGCTGAGAAAGTCAATGCAACGCGCGTGCGGAAAGCCGAACGGTTGCTTCTCAGGCTTCAAAAGAAAGCAGGGTGGCCCGCAGAAACGCTAGAATACGAGAAAATGATGCTTACGAGGAAGCTGAAGGAGTTATATATGGAGCTGGCATCGCTGATTGAGTGTAAGACCCTTTTTTTCTTCAATTTTCATAAAAAAAAAACTTTGAACGCGTTTTTCTCGAAACAACGCTTTTCAACTCTATCGACACGATTTAAAAAAAACTAATGCACCCATTCAGTTGAAATTTGAACAGCTTACTCCTGACATATGTTCTTTTTGTATGATCTAGGATTATAACGATCAATAAATTTTTCAAAAAGTTATAAACAATTTATGTGCAAAAAAGAGCCAAAAAATTCAAAAGTCCGCCATTTTGTTTTTTTCCGATAAAAATGAATTATCCTAGACTATGCAATAGCCAAAACTATAAGTTTTAAGAATCTTTTTAGTTTTTTGATTTCAGAAGATCCGTTGGTGAGATATCGTGTCGACAGTCAAACAAAAGAACAATTTTGAGGCGGCCATTTTGTCAAGAAAAATCCGTAAAAAAAAAAAATTTTATATCTTCAAAATGTGTATTTTAATATGTAAAAAGTTTGAACAATAAAGATTATTTTGTGTATGAAATAAAAATTATTGAATAAATAGGGCAAATCCACCGCAAATCTGCCTTAAATACATGAAACTATTGAAAAAAAATTTTATAACGATTTTATAACGATAATTATTCATATGCAAAATCTATTATACAAATATAAAAAAAAAGTTCTTTAAATATCAGATTTATTAATCCAGCTATCGTGGTAACTGTCGAATCCGAACCAGTTGACGTAAACTTGATTTTCTCGTTTCTTCAGGACTTTCTCGACTAAGTATACGTCGGGATATTTAGCCTTGAAGAGTTCGTGTTCATAGAATCCACCAGCTATGCGTTCATTTCGATAGTCCTTTATCTTGTAAATTACAGGATTAGTGGGCGTCACGTGAAACCTTTCTCAAACACTTGTTTCACTTTACTCACTCGTACTTTGTCATCGACCTTGAATTTCGGATTCTTCATGTACACAGATTTCTTCTTTCGATTGAAACGTTTTAAAACTTGCATTTCGTTGACAGCAGTGACTTCTTTCGGCTTTACACCAGTAGTTGGATGCTTGCTATCATTGTAAGTTGCTACCAGCCCAGGTAAGATTTTGAACCATTTGTAGATTCCCTGTAAGCTGAATTGCATCCACATCTTGTTCTTGAGAGTACGATTGAAGCGTTCGCATATGGATGCTTTGAGATTACTGCAGATCGAGTAGAGTTTAATTTTGTATTGTTTCATGAGATTCTGGAAATTTTGTTGTAGAATTCCTTGCTGCTGTCAGTATGTAAATTCTTAGGAACTCGACCTTGACACAACACTGTCTGATGGCTGTAGCAACGTCCTCACCTGTTTTTCGCTTGCCTGGTACAGCCCACGCGTACTTGGAAAAAATATCAATGATGGTGAGTATGTACTTGTAACCATTGTTTTCTCGGGCATAAAGCTGCATTTCCAGTGGATCCGTTTGTCAGGTCTTATCCAATCCGCGCACTTCGAAATTTTTACGCGGATAGTTATGTCGTGCCGGTTTATGAAGTTCCTCAACTAACCTCTGATGCATCGTCATTTTTCGAGTCACTATCTACTCAAATGCTTGACTGTGATATTTGAAATAATATATCCTACAGCGTTTGCATAGCTTCATCGATCTTTTTCATCTTCTTTTCATACTTTTCCTTGAAACCACTGCGCTCTGAGTTTGCATTATCGAGATCAGATCTTAAATGATTCGTAATGAGGTATACGCTGTGAACTACTGACTGAACGAATCCTCGTAGAGTATCTAAATTGATGGGATCACTCGACTGTTCAGGGGTGGCAACGTTCCATAGTCTCTTGTTTTCCAAGTTCAACTGATCATCAGCTGTCACTTTATATCCGATGTCAGGTGGTCCTCGTTTACTTTCAGAGCGATCCAGATTGCGCCCGAACACGTCGACACTCATGTTGAAAATGACTCGATTACCGTTGAGTATCTCAATATATGTAACCTCCCTCACGCAACTCCTCTATGGTGTAATTAATCTTGTTGGTATAACTCGGATTACCTGCCGACGTCTCGGCTACGAGTAAGCGAAGGCGCTCTACGAGTTCATTGATATCATCCCTGTATACGTAATCCATCTTTGTAATTCTTCTAGCAATTTTGTATCGTTATAACAGTCCTGCTCTACCTACGGATTTTCTCTTTGAACTGTTGGAAACATTAATGAACAACGCAACAATAAAATCATTGTATTTCTTACTCCTCTGACTACGAATGTGTTGATCCTCGATGTAAGCCTTTTTATGAGCGCTCGTAGCTTCAGCGATATTTCGATAATTTTCCATATCAGATTGACTAATGAATTGTTTATCATGTTCTTTTCTGAACAACAACTCCATCAATCCCTTGGATTTGGGATATTTATTCTGATTGTCATCAACGTTATTGTTTTCAAAGTATATAGGTGCGTTACCAATCATGTATACGTTGTCGTACTTCCGAACTCCGTACATGTTCGGGATACTTTTTACGATTCTGTTTCAGCATATTCAGATACTTTTCGGTAGATGGATCCAATATTTTATCGTCAGCGTCCTGATCTTCAGTATCTGCATTAGTAGTTTTGAACGACGTATCGTGAAAATAGTGAGTATCGTTGAATGTCGCATCATGGGTCATTTCATCTTTAGGTATCAAACGATCAATCTCGTGCTTGATGCCTTTATTGTTAGACACTCTGAAGTTGGCCAGTTTCTCTAATGGATCGACGATGAGCTTGAACATTTCATACAATACTCTCGCGATATTTTCTTTACCGTGTTTCAGCAACATCTATTTACGTCTGATTGCATCTCTCGCTTTCGCAATTTGGCGGAGCACATTTTTCTCTCGTCGGAATTCTGTCATGTTGACGCTTTGACAGTTCGCAGTATACTAATCTCTTCAAATCGATACTCATATATTTATAGCAAAACAGTCGAATCTCTTTCTGTATCTACCAGTATTAATTGGTCTATCTTTATCTATTACAATAAATCCATATTTATTATCTCTCCAACACTTCGAACACAGTTCTTTGAATTGTGTAAATGTCATGTCAGAATTTACATGATCGTCGCACACATGTCTCATATGTACATCATCTTGTCTGAATATCGCTAACAAATTGACATTATCTCTCACGAGATGTTTAGGTATGTATGTGCGCGTAAGACTGACATAGATATAAACAATCTACTTTTTTATGTCTACCTATGCAGAAAAACGCTCTCACGTTATCTTGTTTCTCGCAAGCCACATGGTCGAAAACCATGATTGAATTGGGTAAAGCATTAGCCGGAGATATCACTTCGTCGTGTTCTCTAAAAGCGAAATATTGTACGCCATCTATCGGTTCCAATAGTTCCTTCAGCAGTTTATATTTTGGTTGATCTTGCGATTTTGAAAAGACGTATACGTTTTCAAATATCAATCCATTAGGATGCGTTATGAGAGGCAGCAGACTGTTCGTCTTTCTACAGTTAGATCGTCCACAGAACACAGCTCGTACGCTATTGGGTAGTAGTTCACCGTGTCGTTTCTCTCTCTATTTTTCCTGCTCCGCAATAGCGCCAACATTCGCTACTAGCAGTTTGACCGTGTGCTTCTTGAAATTCATATTTCACCATATACTGTCACAATAGTTACTGACTCTCTGGCTATAAATAGGTTGCTTATATACCCGTGTAGTCAGTCGTGAACCAACCTTCGAACTGTTATGATCGTACATAAGCGACGAAGAAAACGCCGAGGTTTATTGAACAATCTCATCAACAAGTTACCTGTTGAGCTTCATTTGCCTGGATACCAGTACTGTGGACATGGTACTAAATTGAAAAAATTAATCGCTAGAGGTGATCCGGGTATCAACCCTCTGGACGCAGCCTGCAAGGAACACGATATAGTTTATTCACGGAATCGAGAAAACGTTGATGCTAGAAACGTCGCAGACAGAGTTCTAGCTGTTTAAACTTGGCGTAGAGTATTGTCCAAGGACGCTGAAATTGGTGAGAAAATAACCGCTTACGCTATAACTAACGCTATGAAATTGAAATCTAAATTTGGTATGGGTTTGAGGTAGAGAAAAAATAAGAAGAGAAAAAATAAAAAGAGAAATAAATCTACATCATTAAACAAGATAGTGAAGGCTGTTTCCAGTTCCATAGTTCCGAGTAACAGTGCTCGCGAGGTAATTCGCAAAGCTGTGAAAGAGGCTGGTGGTAGACGTAATGTAACAATTCCACGTATTGTTTCGAGAAAGAAGGTGGATACTTACCTTTTATCATACCGCTGCTCGCGGGCTTGAGTGCAACGGGTGCCTTGGCTGGTGGTGCTGCTGGAATAGCAAAAGCCGTCAACGATTCGAAGGCAGCTCAACAGCAGTTATCTGAGAGTCAAAGGCATAACCAAACAATGGAATACATTGCAGCACTCGGCAAAGGACTCTATTTGAAACTGCATAAGATAGGCTTTGGTATTCACATAAAGCCTTATAATGGATAAGGTTTGAATAAAAAAAATGTTTAAAGTAAGATTACCACAAACAGCACTTACCGATGCCGATGTACTGAAATACGCTAAACTTCTCTAAATTCCGAATTTTCGAGGTGTTCTCATGAGAAACGCATTACCTGCTAGTGGACCATATTATCGTGAATCAGCTATTATTAACTTGGATGATGAAAGTGGACCTGGTACACACTGGGTAGCATATCGCAAGCGAGGCAATGACGTTGTTTAAACGTCTCTCACAGTTCCGATTTACCTGTGGCCATCCTCAAGGTTAACGCACTACGTATCGCGCGCAACATCATATCTCGTGTCTATATAAACGGACAAAGAGTTCACACGATACACAAATTCTTTCCGGTAGTACCTCCTGGATATAAGATCGTCGAAGTTCCATCACAAGTCATTTATCTTCCGATCGTCGTCAAAAGCATTGATCATCTACAAGTGCCTTTTACGATCGCGAAGTTCACTACATGTATGCGGTAGAATAGTTAAAATAGATGGTAATGCAGTGCAACGTACAAAATTGGTCAATAATGCCATATGCTATCTGTTCGAAGAAATTCCGTACGAAATATATGCTATCGAGATAGACAGATGCAAAAATGTAGGTTTGACAACATTGATGAAACGTTGGTTATCCATCAATCCCAGTCAGAGTTTACTCATCGAGAATGCCGGATGCCCCGACATCGAGGAGACGCTAACGTTGAGTAACAATGCAGGTTACTTCGATGTATGCATTCCTCTGAGTATGATACTCGGATTTTCCGAAGACTATCGTAAAATCGTAGTCAACGTCAAGCATGAGCTTATACTTACGAGATCGAGAAACGATCTGAATGCAGTTGTGCAGACACCTACGTGAGCCGATGCAGAAGATTACGAGGAGTTCAAGATCGAGCTAACGAAAATCGAGTGGCTTATGCCATACGTATTGGTATCAAATACAAATAAAGTTCAACTGCTAAACTATATAGAGAAGGATAGACCTGTCGCCATGAGTTTCCGCACTTGGGAGCTTTATGAATATCTGCTACTTCCAGCTACATCGAAGCATGTTTAGACAGTAAAGATCTCTAATCAGTTGGAAAAGTGTCGCTTTGTCATCGTAGGCTTTCAAACGAATCGAAAGGGGTAAAGAACTGCCAATGCCAGCCGCTTCGATCACTGCAACATAAGCAATTTGAAACTATTTCTCAACTCTCAATATTTTCCATATGGAAATTTAAAACTGGATATTAATCGGAATCAGTATGTCATTCTCTATGAAATGTATGCCAACATTCAAATTGCTTACTATGAAAAAGAGATTGAGCCCACGCTTAAAAAACAGCATTACATCACTTACCTACCATTGATCGTCATCCATTGTTCGAAACAAAACGAATCATTGAAAAGTGCTCCCGTTGATGTTCGTCTAGAATTCGAGGCTAGAGACAATTTTCCAGAAGAAACATGAGCTTACTGCTTAATCTTACACGATCGTGTTGCCCAGTTTAATCCAGTGAGTGGAGACGTGAAAAAACTCATCTAAACTTGTTCAGACAGTAGCAATGGTGGGGATAATTGCTATAAACGAATGCCTTCGAGCAAGAAGAAATCATATCTCTTCGAAATGGAGTACGCTGTGGACATGCAGGGCTTCAATCAGCCCGTCAACGATTATATTCATCACGATTTAGCATGGAGTTCGGGTGAACTTAATTACATCGAAGTAGGAAATATTCCTCGAGAAGCCCTGCGTGATTCCACTACACTAGCTAAATGGGTTATTCACCAATGAATAAGTTAAAGCTAGTTACAGTTTTCCCTCACCACGACAGATCGTTCAAGACCAATTGCGCTCTTCACAATATTAAACTTATGAATAATTTCTACAAGAATAACTTAGTACTTCATTGGATCAAGAAAAATATGCTATTAATATGATTTAAATATATTTGTATTGATGTACACATAATATATTATACATTAATGTAAGAAATTGTTTTTACATCAATAAATCGTAAAAAAATATTTGTTCCAAATAATAAAATATTTTTTTTTTAATTTACCCACCCCGCTATTCTAGTAGAACTTTAAGACCCTACGCGCTCGCAGTAGAGGCAAGGCGGCTACGGGATCAGCTCAGCCGCAGCGGGCTCTAGCGCTACGAGATCACTGGCGGATCGAGATCAGTGATCCCGTACCCGCTTGATCCCGTACTAGCCTGATCCCGTACCCGCCTAGCATAGCTACTTCGTATATATCGTATATTAGGGTGTCTTTGGTCAGTGATGTACCATTGCTTCTAAAATCTACTTTTATCTATAAAAGCAAATGAATTATATACCTATAAATGATTGAATTATTGTTTCTTTATCTTTCATTACAAGAAAAAATGCATAAGACACAAAAACGCTTCATTATTCAAAGTCACTCATTTAAACATTTTATTATTATTTAACATATACTAGTTTACAAATTCCACCATTAAAATAGTATACAAATAATAATTTTTCTATCCTATATTATAGATAGATATAGATTCAATCTTGAAAAATAAATTATGTCATTATAAAATTATTTTTAAAAATCAGAAAATAATAATATTTTTAATATAACATTATCTTCGGATTTTTTCGTGCAATATAATTCATAAAGTTGACTAGATGTATAGAATAGCAAATCTCATGTATAATAATAGTTAATATCTACCAGAAAAAAGCAGAACAATAAAGCTTAGAGATATGGGTGTTACGTATGAAAAAAAGGCGAGAATCGGGATCGAACCGTGAGCATCTGAATCCGAATGCAGATACGCACGGCACTAGACCGATGCTACCACCGAAGATTGTAGTTTCTTATCGTCTTCATATGCGTTATTGCGTCACGCTCCGTGACACTCCCCTCGGCCGACAGAACGGTGTCCTCGTCGTACGAGTGATGCAGGGAAGTTGTTTCTTTCTTCCATGTATTGTACATTCATCTTTATGTATCTATATGTCTCGAGATCCAGGTGTCTTAATAATGCACGAGACTTGAGAACAGGCGTACCTCGGACCTCGACTTGTATTGCGGGCGGTACCTTAATTGTCGACTGCGGTAATGCAGGAAGCTTCTAATCCAAAGGTGTGGATAAGACCAACCTTACTCTCCCGCCCAAGGGATGCTACTTGTTACTTATGAAACAGGTGGCGAGACTCGGCGCGAACCGTCAGCCTCTGAATCCGGATACAGATACACTCGGCACTAGACCGATGCTGCCACCGCAGAATGCAGTTTATTATCGTCTTCATATGCGCTATTGCGTCACGCTACATGACACGTACATACCGGGTGAAAAAATATTGTTTAAATTGAATAATCTCTAATATCTCAGAAGATTATGAACCAAACCGGCTCAAAAAGCGAAAGCGAACCAATTACCTGACAAATGACAAATTTTCTCTGAAAATTTTAAGGTATTACGCAAGTTATGGATGTCCAAAAAAATGTATTCTTTTTTCATTTTATTTCTTTTCTCAGAATCCAAACCGTATTATTACCTAAAAATTGACAAGAATGTACCTGTGTATGAAGCAAGTATTCAGTAAAAATTTAACTGACTTTTATCGTATAGATTAGTAGTAATAAATGTTGAAAAAAAAAAGAAAATTTGTCATACAATGTAACAACTGAAAAACGACTCATCTAATAAAATCGTTTACGGCCCTAAAATGAAGGATTTTATGACTACTTTATTGTATAAAATATTCCCTTCCTAAAAACCAGTCCTGCATTGCTTTCACGAGCACACCGGGTATTGATAGCAAACATATGTGCAAAGTTTGGGAATATTGTACCGCAGATTGAAGGAACGGTGATATGTCACATACTAACACACACACACACACGCTCGCACGTACGCACGCTTGCACGCACACTCACACATACATGCACATGAACACGCACACACTCACACGCACGCACACACGTTGCACGTACCCACGCACATACACACATACATACATACATACAGACGTTTTTTAAGTCTAGTCTATTCGGACTCCCCAAGGTATAAAACATGTTTATACGTTAAAAAGCGAAAAAGACAATTATCATCATCACAAAGCTTTCTCTTTGAGAAAACAAAAAACAGACCTTTTTTGAGCTACTAGGGATCTCAGGCGCGCTACGTGCGCTAGAATTAAGTAGTCGACCATATCAATATGAATTATGGGAAATAGATATTAAATATGTTAATATTCTTTTTGTATATTGATTCATTTATAGCACTACATGATGCGATGACATAGAAATAGGATGATGTTTTTATAATAAAATATGCAAATATAGCATAATGTGAATTAGATAATCTTTCTATGGGAGAAAATCAGTTGATTTTCAACTAAAATATTAAGTAAAAAGACGCCTGAGATTTTATCACATTTTTCACCTGACTTTTTATCTGAAGCATTATTATTAAATTACCGTTTAATCTATTAATCTTCAGAAAAATACATTATAAATGAGGTGTGCTATTAGGAGGTTGTAATACGATAATAGTAATAATAAAGCATATACCTACAAAAGTTATATAAATTTTAAATCAGACTTGGTACATATTTTAGCGTAATGGTCTTAGCGTGATGGTCATATGATGATAATTTTCTGACAAAATTCGCCCTCCAGGCTCATCATTACCCCTACCACTTTTTCTACCCATCCTAATTTTGTCCTATTAGGGGAGGATGGGGTATTGCCGGTCACCTGAGCAAACGTGCTTATTATTTCCACTTTCAAATTGTTTTTTTAACTTTAAATAATTATTATGTTAGTTCAAACAATTGACTTTAAATATTTCTTATTGATTTAATATAAAAATTTAAGATATCGAAGCTATGAGTTGAAATAAAAAAAAAAGCAGTTTGACCGGATTTACTCCACATCGAAGGGTAATACCAGTCAGCCTTGGTGCAATTCCGATCACTATTAGAAAGTTAGTTTTATAGGTGATAAAGTCTTTAAATCAATTATATAAACTTTCATATGATCCGTCTCATTATTATTCGCACTTACAGAGTGCAATATGTAATAAGATAACCACTGTTCAATTAACACTTAAGCAAAGTTACCCTACCTGAGAGCGCAGCTTTTTCTTAGCCTCACTTTAGCCTCACTAAACGCAACATTTTCTTAGCCTCACTTTCGGGAGCGTCATATAAATAACATTGTGACTGAAATTACCCCAATTCTGCTTAGTAAATTAAATTGAAATTACAAAAAGGAATAGGTTTGTACTCTTTTTTCTTCACTACTTCGCATTCTTAGATTGTTCAAATTAATAAAGTTGCAATAAATAACTGCATAAAGTGACAAATAATATGCATAGAAGCTTATTTTATAGACCAGATTTCTGATAAGAAATGTAGGCCTACACTTTGATTGTGTATAGTTCCTTAATAAAACTGAATAGAAGGTTGTTTGGACATTAGATTAATTGCATTTTATGTTGCGTTTAATATACTATTCAAATTATTACCTAAAAATGTTTAGATTATTGAAAATAAGGGTGACCGGAATTAGCCAGTGACCGGCATTATCCCGTTCTCCCCTACGCCTCCGTACCCATCCGTCACATCCTTATTGACCCTCCAAGCTCTACCGCTTATTAAACTCGCTCGTATTTCAGCGAAATGGTCTTAGCGTGATGCTCATATGATGAAATTTTTCTGAAAAATACCCCCTCCAAGCCCACCGTTACCCCCACCACTGTTTCTGCCGACCCTAATTTTGTTCTATTACGCCTCCGTGTGTGTGTGTGTGTGTGTGTGTGTGTGTCCGCATGCGTGCGTGCGTGCGTGCGTGCGTGCGTGTGAGTGTGCGTGCGTGCGAGCGTCTGTGTGTGTATGTACGTATGTATGCATCCATATTTCGAGTAATCTACGGTAACATTTAATGCTTCAGGGTTCAATTATTTAGTTTCTATTAAATGAAGGGGGCACAATAATTTATAGTTTTTCAGATTATATTTTATTTTTTAGGGGTTTTTCGAATTTTTATTTTAGTTTTTTGTGTTTTTTCGTATGTTAGAAATAGTATCATCGGCCCAGTGAAAATGCATTTGAAGAGCATAAAATTTCCTATCTTTTACGATCCGAAATTTTGGATAAGGTGTTTCTTTTCTTATGTTATACACGCAGACGTCATTGTATGTTTGAAAGGTTATTTCTCTGAAACATATGATGGAAGATTTTTGAAAAAAATTGAGGTGTTTAGGATAATGGAGCAGATTATTCACTAAATTTTTCTATAGATGAGCAAAAAATCATTTTGTAAGAAACATCGATTTTCTATGGCAAACGATAACTTGAGTAAACCGGCATTATTCCTTCTGAAATTTTCCAAATAGGTAGCTTCTTACTATCTCTCGGCTAAGTTCTTTGCTCACATCTTGAGAACTTTTATTTTTCGAGATATTCGAGGTTATATTTTTAATCTTAATATTTTTGATTCCTTATTTCTTGGATATTACACGGTAATTTTTTACCAATTAACGTTATTTTTCCGTCTCTCGATCAAGAATTTAAATCAAAAAGAATTTACAAGATTCATTCGAATCGTTTTTGTTTTATAACTTTTTTCATTATTTATCTTATTATCTTTTTCAAAAATGTTTTGAACATAGATTTGTTCCGTATTACGCAGTAATGTTTGACCAAACAAAGGTCAGTTCATACGTTTTTTGAGAAGGATTTGAAATCAAGAAAAATTAAGATATATCGATTCGTTTTTGATTTATGACTTATATTTTTATGATATTCATTTTTGTTTTCAAAAAGTTTTTAGTAGTTTTTTCTTGAATATTATGCGGAAATTTTTGGCCATTCTAAGATCATTGTTTACGTTTTTTGACAAAGATTTAAAATGAAGAAGAATTTTTTTTTATTCACTTTTTTATAACTGTTTTTTCATTTGATGAGATTTATTTTTTGCCAAAAAATATTTAATTGCTTTTTTCTTGAGTTTTATGCAGTAATTTTTGGCCATTCAAAGCTCTATTTTTATTTTTTATGAAGATTTGAAATAAAAAAAATTAAGATTGATCGATTTGTTTTTGTTTTATGCCGTTTTTTCATTTTTATGATATTTTTGCAATAAAAGAATCCGTTGTTCATAAACTCAAACAAAATTACTAAAAAAAAATTAATTTTACAAGTAGAATGCACTTATTATTATGTTCATAAACAAAATTGAATCAAAAGTGATATTGATGAATAATTTATTATTGTCAATTGGATTAAAATTTAACTTGATATGCAAACCTTTCTAAGTTGCTTTTTAAGGGGCTAGTCTAGATTCTCGGGCGGAAAATGGAGGTGATTTTTCGGGATTCAAAAAAAAACCATTCGGTCAAATATTTTCAAATTTTGAGGATATATTCAGATACTATTGACAAGTTAATACAAAAAATTTCATGAAAAAATATCGACTGTAAGTCTAGTTATACGGTCCAACGTCGAGTCATTCAAAAATGAAGTTATAAATCGGCTGCAGTTGTAGAGGTCCTCAGAATGCCAGTATCTGACTACTAGATGACTTTCCCCATACCATGAACTAGGATCTTTTGAAAATGTTAAAAATTAAAAAAATGGCAGCGTTTTGAAAAAAAAATTCAATTATTCACAAAAAAATGCTCGTTTTTTCCTCGGCAAATTTGTATTTTTTGAAATATCAAAAAGATCCTAGTTCATGGTACTCGTATGTAGAAACATGTTACGTGCAAAATTTCAAATCGATTCGTTAATTTTTCTTAAGCTAGAGCTTCAGCCGGTTTTGAAAATGCAGTTTTGAGAAATACGCGTTTAAAGTTTTGACAACTGATTTTTCGGTTATAAAATTTAATTTTTCATACTTACAGTTATTCTGCGATTCCAGGGCCATACAATTCATTAAAGATCCCCGTTGCAAATAATTCGCCAATTGTATGGTTTTTAGGCCGCTGTAAAGATGTTATAACTTTCATTATTATTTTGTGTGTTGCTCCCTTTGCATCTGTTTAGCAATTCCATTCTTGACAAATCCGTATAAATTGGATGCAAAACTTTTCAAACTTGTGGATCTAATGGCAGATAATCGTGCTTGAATTTTCTCATATTGAGTCCTTCAGCTTCCGCTCGGCGATACGCGCACCAGCTATCCGCGCCTACCGGACAGTTTTGATGTGAATTCTTGTCAGTCGAGCCCATATGGAAATAAGTAGTCCAAATTTCCTTATGCATTTCCTCTACATTATCTTGATGCCTTATTATCGCTAAACCATAATATTTTTGGTGTTTATTTATGATTTTATCAGTTAATTTTACTGTATCTTTACTCCTTCCTCCTAAACCTTTCACTTTTTTTTTCATTTCGGCATTGTGTACCCATTCTTTTCTTGACGTGTAGATAGCATTCTAGCTTTTCAACAGGAGTATCATAAGGATTCATATCTAAAATACCTTTAAAAGTAGCACTGTCTCCATCACCGATGTAGCGTGTATACTTCACATTATACATTTCAAGCGAGCTGCCGAACATTTCTTTTATGCCGTTGACTTCCATTTTCGCAGCCGATCCAGCGTGATTAGGTAGGCAATCATGATCGCTTGAGAGCCATTATTCATATGCTTCTGGATCTTCCTCTTTTTTTTGTCCAGTACTCACACGCTTTACAATAGCTCGATTTCACTGATGTATCGATGATTTTCTTGCTATATTTTCCTGCGAGAGTCGTCACGCCATATCGTGAAGTATGTCCCCGTTTTTTCCACGTACCATCTCCGGAAACTGTTAAATTCGTATCGGAACCTTCTTCTTCAAGCGTTTTTTCTTTTTCTTCTTTCACAGCATTTTTAGTGCAAGATTTATACACCGCCTCTGCAGCTATCCAAATATTTTTAAAGCAGCCGTCGAAGGTATTAATATATGAAATGTTTTTGCTATATCCATCAAACCACAAAAAAGACTCAGACCTTCTCTTCCAATCCCTGAAAGCCGTATCACAAGCACTGCACGTCGATTAATATCATAGGCTTATCCACTCTTCGGACCAGATTCGATGTAAGAAACACCACACTGACACAAGACAGCAATTTTAAAACCTAATCCTGCCGGACTCGCTTCTTCGAATTTTACATTTGTTTTGCAATTCTTGCAAAGTACTATGTTGCTAATTTCAGTAAAGACGGAGAAAAATTCAATGATACTATAGCCGTGAGTATTATCAATAATAATCTCATCGTCATCGTTACGCGCCAATTTTTCAGCTGTTGCACTTGTATTCGCCGTTGACTGCTCCAGTGTGTGCGGATTCCCATGGAAAGTTCTCTTCCTACTCGAAGATCTGCGCACTGGGTCCTCTTTCGTGCCTTTTTGATTGTCGTAAGGATTTTTCTCACTCATTTTCACTTTACTTAGCTGTGATGCGCTCTAGACCTCTGCTCAAACTGAACTGAAGCGGACGTTTCGTGCGCGCCTGCGTTCGTATGATTTCTACCTGCGTCTTCTTGTAATGGTTTCGAACGAATGTATAGCTTAAATTACTTGTTTAGGAAGCTATCCAGGTAGTTGCCTGGCCCGCTGTACAATGGGGACTCGATTTATGATGCCCTCAGAGCACAACAATGAGCACAGCTGCTTGGCGCTACGCCCCGTCGCCGCGCGCCGTGGGTGAGCTCCAACTAAAGCCTCTCCCATTTCAAAAATATTTATGATACGATTATAAAACTTTGGGAACTTGTTCTTCGAATAGTATACTATCGAATTAGGCGAAAAAAAAATCGATTTCTTGAAAGTGAGAAACTAGACTAGCCTATGCTATACTATGACATAGGATTATTAATAGTTGAAAAATTTTCTAGGGTTTTTTAAAATAAATTTTATCGAATAAGTGTGCGTACAATTTGTTTTTTTAAAACTTGTTTTTATCACAAAAATATGATTTTACTCCAATAAATTACAAAAAAAAATTTGTATTGAATAGTTCCAAAATATAAAGAGACTGTAGAGCATTTTTTAGTTAATCAATATGTTTTTGATATTCCAATATAATTTTATAAGAATAAAATTTAATAGAGATAAAATTTGGGTTCACAGTTAAAATGAGTTTGAATAAACTATTTTAAACAATAAATTAACTGGAATGATTACACTTAATGAACATTTTTAAGATTCTCTTAGTTTCATATTATTATCTTATCTTAAATTTATTTATGAAAATGCTATGTATTATATATATTAAAAAATATTTGAAGCAATAATACTGTTTCAGTTAATTTTAAGACTATCTAGAGTATGATATAGAGAGTATGATATAGAGAGTATCTAAACAAAGTTGAAAGCAATATTGGATCTAGTGTTAAAGCTTTCTGATCAATTGT
The DNA here is from genome assembly GCA_949152435.1 of Gastracanthus pulcherrimus. NCBI lineage: Eukaryota > Metazoa > Arthropoda > Insecta > Hymenoptera > Pteromalidae > Gastracanthus > Gastracanthus pulcherrimus. The sequence goes on along the minus strand of OX424573.1, from coordinate 108,482,343 downwards.
TAATTCTACACGAGATAATAATGTAATACCTGACAACTTAAAATGTAATGACTCAGTATCTTATTTGGGTTCAGAAATAGCTAACATGTTCGCCTTTTATTTTGGGTCTGTCTATTCTACATCGAATCTCCCATTCAACCAGTATGATACTGAGTTATTAAATATTGAACTAGATATTAGTTTAGAGGAAATAAGCCTAGTCATAAACAAATTTAAAAGAAATACTAGTGTCGGCCCGGATATGATCCCAACTTGCGTATTAGAAGAATATCGAGATACACTGATTATACCTTTACACATTATTTACAATAACTCCATTTTTATGGGGACTTTTCCAGATAAATGGAAATACTCTTTTATAACACCCATATTCAAATCTGGCGATAAACATCTGGTTGAAAACTATAGATCCATATCTATTATAGGTGCTATATCAAAAGCCTTGGATGCAATTATGGCCAACAAGTTATCAAATCTCATACTGTCAAAAATTATTTCTCAGCAACATGGCTTTAGAAAAGGAAAATCTATAATAACAAATTTATTTAATTTTTGTAACTTTGCTTTTGATAACTATGAGAAAATCGTCAATCTGGTGTAATCTACCTTGATTTCTCCAAAGCGTTCCACAAAATTAATCATGTACAACTTTTAGAAAAACTGCATAATTTTGGTATTCAAGGAAAATTACTGCTATCGATTAAATCATATCTATTTAATAGGACTCAAGTTGTAAAATTTATAAAATTTAGAGGTTTTGTATCCAAGCCTGTAAGCGTGTTGTCTGGTGTACCACAGGGGAGTAATCTAGGGCCAGTATATTTTAATATTTTTATAAACAAAGTTGTAACTGTGATACATCATTCTAAGTGTCTGCTGTATCTGGATAATATAAAATTATTCAATACGTTGAATCCAATATATTGTAGCAATATTCCGAGAGATTTAGTTTCTATAACCGAATGGGCTAGTAATAATGGCCTTCAATTAAACATCTCGAAATGTAAAATTATGTCTATAAATCGGGGTCAAATACTAGGCTACGAATACCATATAAATGATTCTGTGTTGGAAAGTGTTTCTGATTTTAATGACCTTGGTGTAATCTTCGATAGCAATTTAACATTTGAAAGCCACTAGAATTCAGTCATATCAAAAGGTTATAAAACCCTTGGTTTCATTGGTAGAAATACTAGAACCTTCAAATCTCCTACTTCTCTAGTTTATTTATATACCACTTTAGTATTACCAATTTTGATTCATTTGTCACCAATTTGGAGCCCCTACATTATTTAAAGCATAAATAAACTTGAATCAATCGAACACAAATTCATGCATCTTCTCTCTTACAAAACTGACTCTCCTATGCATTTTTATGATCACAATTACAATAATATCTCTATTAAATTTAGCATTTATACAATAAAATCTCTTCATTATCGACAGGATGTTACTTTAGCTAGGAATATTTTGAGAAGAAAAATACGATGTAATGAATTATTTAACTCACTTCGGCAATTTAAACCTATTACTGAAAACACTATTCTACTCTTGCCAGAATACATAAGAATTAAATCATCTTTCAAATCAAATTGCAAACAGCTAATTCAAACAAACTAAAATGCTTAATTTCCTTCGTAACCTGCATTATATTCTAATTGCGCTTTTATTGCTAGTTTATTCAGCGTTTATTTTCAAACACTACTTATAATTTGATTAGACTCACCTCTCGTTATATTCTACATTTGTACTATTTTGTAAAGAACTTTCTAGTCCCTATATGAAATAAAATAATAAAATAAAATAAAATAATTATTTAGATAAATAATTTGAGAGCGTCGAAGTTGGAACATCATTGATTTCGCCGTTAGTCCGGGAGACGGTTAAGCGTACCGCCTGGTTGGATACGTGGAACTTGGGTCTGCGGTAGAAACATAAGTCGAGTAGCATTACTTCCATAATTTAAATAGTAGTAATAATTGTTGGACTAAATTCTAATATAAATTACAATGTCCCGCCATTTTTAGAGCAGATAATTTATAATATGATACAATAACTTTTCAAGATACATTAAGTATATTCGAGAACTATATAAAGTCATTTAACTTGATTAAATCAAATTAAAGTACCTAAAATAGAGGTGCCTCGCATTGTGTGCTGTGCCAAATCGTACCGTTTTCTCCTATGCAAGCGGAAGATAATACTCATGATTGGAAATTTGCCGATAAAATTTGAAAATGAGGACGTTAATGTGAATAATGTAAAATATCCACAAACTAAGTGATTGTTAGAACTACTTTTTAGAAAACACCCTGATACAAAATTCAAAAACAGTATTCTTAAAGCTTCGAATGCTCACAAAAAGCAATACGATGGAAACGCCTCTATTCGTAGGATGAATAGTAAAAAAATCATCAATATTATTGCACCGCTATTTCCAAAGAGAAAAGGAGGAGGATTTTTACCTGGATATAAACTAGCACGAAAAATTAATTATTAGATTATGTGTACTATGAGATGATTCGAATGAGTTCGTTGACCGTCGTAGACTTCTAATAGCTGAGAGTTTAGCTGGAAACCCAAGTCACAGTAATAAAATCCATTCCATTTTTGAGAAACTCCGCGAGTCTTATAATGATCTTATATACTAAATCTCTGTAACAATCAAGTCAGTTTCACAATGAGTGTCGATGTATTTCGACGTAAACTAGGTGGGATTGAAGGTGATCGTGGTCTTCCTAAAGTTGGTTTTAAATTGACAGCAGATGGTCAATATGATTTACAAAACAAACGACTACGTAATCTAGCCACGGCTATTCAACCGAGTGATGCTGTCACTTCAAAAGCTATACAATCTATACTTGAAAAGAAAATCAGCAAGCTGCGTGATATTATATCTCAGTTAACAATAGAATTCAAAAAATGTTGATGTAACCCTGGCAAAAAGAATAGAAAATAATGCAAATAACATCTATAACGTTATAAAATATGTCAAACCGTAACAAGACTATGAATCTCTTGCAGACTTAGTTAATCGTGACGTTTGAGTCATTCATATGATGACCGCTGTTGCATTAACATGAACACAAACAAAGAAAAAATGGAACATCAGAGATTAGTAAAGGAAATCCACAAGCCATCTCAACGTAATTATCAACGTCGGAAATTCAATATTCGAGGTTTTGATGAAACTTTGCAAACTGATCTTGTAGAGATGTAAACTTATGTTTCAGAGAGTAAAGGCTATCGATACATGCTTACGATAATATATGTGTATTATAAGTATGCTTTTTCTGTGCCAGTTAGACGAAAAACAGGTGAAGATGTCGCGACAGCTATGGAATCTGTAATGAATCTGGGTCGAGTACCAAAAAATCTGCATAACGACCGCATACGTATTTTCAGAACCTTATGAAAAAATATAAAATTAATTTGTACTCTAGATATAGTAACCTAACAGCATCTATTTGTGAACGGTTCAATCGTAAGTTAAAGAATACGATGTGGATGCAATTTGGGCTGCAGAATAACTATAATTGGCTTAAAATTTTGCCTGATCTTATGACAGCATTCAACGATAGAAAACATCCAACTACTAATATGAAGTCAAAAGATATCTCAAAAGCCAACGAAACCCCAGTTCTGCAAAAATTTTCTTACAAAATGAAGCCTGCAAAAAAGAATAAATTTGAAATAGGTGAGAAAGTGCGTGTGGGTAAGGTAAAGAATGTATTCGAGAAAGGATACACTCCAAACTGGTCAGCTGAAATATTTACAATAAGTAGAGTAGCAGCAAAAAACCCAAGGACTTATCATCTTAAGGATTATCGATATCATCCCATCGCTGATGGCTTTTGCGAACAAGATCTTCTTAAGGCTAAATATCCAGATGTATATCTTGTAGAAAAAGTTGCCAAGAAAAGAGGAAATCAAATGTATGTAAAGTGGCTTGGATTTGACATTTCACATAATAGTTGTATATTTATATATATATTTAAATAATATGAATTTAATCTATGAAATAAATATTAAAGGATTTCTAATTGGTATGTATAAGGTTTTTAAAATACATAAACAAAATATTGAATAAAACATTTTTCTCGTTTATGTTCCTTCATATTTATAAAATTATTTGTATTCTCGACTCAACCATGATGGTCACTTTATTGACCGAATCGTGGGACAAAAGTAAATGCTTTTTCTCTTTTTTTCCAATTTTGAGCTATTTCTTTCTTTTTTCGTGGGCCCCACTCTTCAAATCAATAAAATGGCCACAGCTAAGTCGGAAAGAAGGTTCTATATGTAACACGGAAATAAAGTTGACTTCATTCCCTTGTCGCATAATGTACTATTTTTTACAATTTATATACACTTATATATATATTATGATCTCCTAAGTAAGTAAGGTGTAACTTATATTTATTAGCAGCCGCACTCAATTCATCAAAGAAGCTACCATCAGCTTTAAGTGCAGAAGATATACGCTTAGGTAGAAATATTTGAAACTCTCCATCCAATTCAACCACATCTTTAAGGACGAACCTGGTGCTTACTTGGCAGAGGATGGTTACCGTTTACGAGGAGTCCTTTTCCAACAGGGTGTAACTCTTAGTTGCTGGGTAAGCTCCACCGGTAATTTTGTTTAACTTGGCAAAATCGAACTCAAATAAAAAGAATATCAATAAATTAATTTTACATTTAATTTAATAGAAAAAACTATTTTTAAAGTTTAAATATTTACCTCAATTTGATAATCTGTTTTGGATTTCTGCAGATTATGCCCGACGGTCTCGCCGTACAGCACAAGCGTAACGAAATATCACAAGCTCATGTAGAGTTTCTGAGACTTGCGAATAGTGTGGTGATTACACAGCTGCGCATCAGCATATGCAACGTGCGAGGTGCGTTAATGTGAGTGCAGCAGTACAACTGCATGCACTGATTCACAAAATACAGGAATAGACGCATCTGCATTTTGCGAAGCGAGCGTACAGAGTCGTGCAACGGCATGTGCAAGTAGCGATAGATATGCGTAGATAGCGTATATTTGCGTAGATAGCGCATTATTTACATAGCTGCGTAGCAGCATATGCAGAGTTACGAGAGTATAAGCCGCAAGTACATTTAGAGCGTATGCACTTGCGCTCATAGCGAAACATGGCAAAATTGTGTAGCATTTGGCTGTTGCCTTTACTTATGCATGTGGAGCGAGAGACTGCAAGTTTGTAAGTTTGGCTTATTGTGGTGCAATGCAGAAGATTGTAAGACAGCAAAAGGAAGCAAAGCGATACAGCATGTGTATGTACCGATCGCCATGATAGACACATGGGAGCATGAGAGCAGCGCTCGACGAAAATAAAAAAAGAAGTAAGAGAGTTGAACACTACTACACTTATCCGTGTTCGACGCGTAGAACAGCCGTTGGAAATTTCAAATATTTTAACGAACGTCCACTATTTATGCAAACACACAAGGCACAGCTTTTATTTAAACGTTTCCAAAGTTTTTTGCATATTAGTGAAGTAGCCGAGCGAAGCAGCACAATAGAGCACAGATTTTTGTTCAAGAAAATGTCAGCGAAATTACAGTGTTTTATAGCGTTTTAGCAATCATTTCACAGCACATCACAGCAAAGCGAGCAAGGCGTACAGTAAAAAGTAGTCGACTAAAGTGAAGCGTATTTAGCGTATCGTAACTCACTGTAAGCGAAGCACTGTTAGTTAGTAAAAGTATAACAAAATCGTTCGTTATTGCACTAGCACAAGCACCACACAATCCATGTTCGCTTGCCGTGCGCACGTAGCAATGGACGACCTCCAAAGGACGCCGATTCGGCTTATCGAAGGACCAAATGTTACGTATTGTGGTAGTATGCATGATTGTACTGGTGACGGATTGTGCAAAATAAGCATTTTAATTGCATAGAACAATAACAATATATTTCTAACAAAAAAGCAATAACAGGTGTTAGTGTGGCGAAGCAATTTGTATGGTGGTCGCAACATCTCTACCGAAAGTAGCGCACGAGAGACGCAATGATTCGCGAAATGTGCAAATGTGCGTGTGCGTGTGATTAGCGTTATAAGCAAAGAGTACAGCGGAGCGCGAATTCTATTTATAGAATAGGAGAGCGCAGAGGTGGTAAGATTCAGTATAGGTGTGAACAGGTGTGAGTATCAATAAGTGAGAGCGGCTGAAAATGTGCGAATATATGCATATATAAAAGCGTACCCGAATAGTGCAGTAATCTCAAACAATAGATATACATGAATATGTTGAAAAACAAAATCTAATTTTTGAAACCACTTAAATTTCTTAGTTAGACCATAAAACATTAAAATACATTTGAAAAAGTGATACATCATGGCCAGATATAATTCAATTGTGAAAGGGTTAATGTAATGTACATTATATTTAAATAATTTAAACATTACTTTTTACGTACAACATGAAACATGTTTAATGTACATGCTTGAAATTGGCTTCCATTATATTTACATTAAATTTCATGTAAATATTTTTAACATTGCATGATAGTCAAAGCAGTAACTTGCAATAAATGGTTGTTTAATAGATACATTCATTACAATATATCCTATTGAACAATTAAACGTTTAAAAAACTATCAATATTCATATCATTATTAAAGTCACATTTAGCTTTTATCTTTCCGAAAAGTTCAATATAGACTTTGATTTGACAGTAACCTGTAAAACTATTTACTGTTTTGATTAGTTTTCGCGTTATTCTATAATGTCTCTCTGAAACGCCAAGCAACCCTATTTTTTATTGTACATACATAAACTTTGAAAGCCGAGGATTAATTTGGTAGGTTAATATCCTAGCAATATTCTCGACACATGCATTCATTTATTATATTAATGACGAAAAATGCGTTTACTGGATTTAACATGCTAAAAACACGAATTTTAGAATTAAATATGTGAATAGTTGAAATATTAAGTCTATGGAACACAGTTAACTTTATTAACAATTGAAAACTAGATTTGAATCTGAAAGTTCAAAACTACTTTTGCTTATACCTCCATACGTAAAATCGTATTAATAGGTTCTGTACCTGTTATATTTCAGGTTAAGATACCGATTATTTTCAGAGTTATTGAGAAAAATCGATTTTCTTTAATGAAAATGACCGTCTTTCAAAATGTCAATTGCATAAGGCATTTTGAGATAAAGCGCTGAAAAGAATCAAGTCTCTTCCTAGCTAGGCGAGGAAAGAAAAGTGTTGAATAGATTTCATAAATCTTCTTCTACTTTCTTGAAATGAACTAGTTTTAATTTAACTTACATAATTGCTTAAATAATCTCGTCTTTTGATAATATTATTTTGATTATATTATTTAACTGGTGCATAAAATGGAAAAAATTGAAATATCATTATCAGTTCGTGTTCTACATATAAGAAGGTATATTTTTTTAAAGTTTTAAAAATATTACAAAGATTAAAAAAATTTAATAAAATAATTTAATGTTTTGGCCGAAAACCACCAGAATCCTAACTGAAGGGGTAACACTACTAAGTGTCCAAAAACGTAGTGCATTTTTGACGATTCGTGGTGAAGAAATGATAAAATAAATCGAAAATCTGTTTGGAGGTCAGGATTGTAAAAGCAATTTTTGGTATTTTTCATAACAAAATGTTGGAGCTAGAGTCCTGTAAACCAAGGTTTATATTTATGGAGGTGTTCAACGACAGAGCACAGATCGTAGATGTGCACCTATAAAAAAAATTAATTTTTTTTAATATACACTATATTTATTAGTGAAGCATATACGGAATTTTTAAAATACGATTTTTTATAAAAATTAGAAGCATTGGTATTCTTTTGAATGTTCCCGATAAGACTAATGAAGATTCAAACGCACGTTCCTTGACCGGCCTTTGACATAAGGTGGCTCTCTGGTAAAATTTAAAAAATCCCCAATTTTTATTCTTTTAATTTGCCACTTTACAGGTATGTTCATAGTGATTTTTCTAAGTTATATATCAAGTTTCAGCCATGTTTATTAAGACGTTTTCAAGTTATGTAGGATAATGTGATTCTTTTCGATTAAAATGCCGGTATCTTTAAATGTATGCTCGCGCATTACACATTGGTATACACCTTTGCAAAAAATTCTATACATACAGTGTATAAATACAAATGAAACCGCTGCTTTACAATTTTTTAAATTCAATCAACAACTTTGGAAAAAATAGATTTATAATTTTTGTTTTAAATTGATTTAAGAAACCCTCATATTTCAGATATAAACTACTTTAAATAAGCTTTTATATTTGAATTTCGAAAATCTAAACCAGCACTTGTATTTAAAATACTTTCAAATATATATTCTGAAAGTTTCATAAAATTCCATCATATGATTTGCGCCAGGATCATTTTTAATACTCAAAAGTTAATTATCCAGAAAACAACGTTTTATACAAAAATTGTATTTTTACATAATTATTTGATTATATGTATTATATTAATATAAAAATTGATAATCAGTTTTCTCTTGGTTATTAAAAGACTATTTAGGTTAGAAGCCTTAACAAAAACATATTATAAGTACTGTGGAATAATTATTAACGGTAAAAATGGTTCAAATCGTAAAGAATTATGAAAATTAATACAAAATATTTTTAATCATGTGCTATTTTATTTAAGTTTAGAGTGTTCATACCATTATTAAAATATTTTTTATAGGTGAAGAATGGCTTCAACTATCTTATAAATACAATAAAAAATATTCGACTTTTTTACCAATATTTGACCAGAGAGCTACCTTAAGAGTTACGCGTTTACCCCTCAAGCCATCGACCGTTCCAAACATTTAGATAAAACAATTCGTAAAAAATTGTGTATAATAAAAAAAGTTTGTAACGAATCGTGAAATTCTTACGAACTTCACTATATAAAGTATTCAAGAAGCTACAGTTAAAATTTAATGTTAAGCGGATACGGTTTAGTCAGGTTACATTGGCTGCTGATTTAAAACAGTGGTTTCGAGCAAAACGCGTTTACAGTTTTGAGTAACATTATTTCATATTAAACTATTATACCTATAATTACCCAATTATAATTTTTCTCTCGTATTCTGCAATGCCTTCACCATAGGGCTGTTCTTTAAAAAAATAATTTGTCTTCATCTTACAATGGAAATACGCTGTAAATAAAGTAATGCTAAAATTAACTCATTGGACGCATACACACACATACACATACACATACACACACACGCACGTACGCACACATACAAGCAGACATTTTGAAAAAAAACTTATGTATTCTGATTCAGAAACCTAAAAAACATTAAAATTTATCCAAATCTAGGATTCAAAAATTTTCATCGTTGCAAAGCTTTATCTTTGAGGAAGCAAAAGTATTTCTTGTTATAAAACCAATTAGACCTTAGGTTTTAGACTCAGTAAAATTTAGATAAAAAATCGAATGATTATAAGCAATTTTTAAAGTGGTTGTTGATGTATATTATTTTTTAGTGTTTAACCTATTCTCGACCCCTTATCAAGACTGCACTAAAAATTCAGTGAGAATAATTTTCTATACTCATCCTCCTATATTACTCACACTGACAAGGAGAGTGCCATACCTTCGGTAAACGAATTTTGATGAAACTTTAAGAGATTAAATATATGCTCTATTTTACTTAGGATATATGTTATTTTAGTAAAGAAATGTACCTGGTTTTGAGTTAATAACTATGCATGTATTAATACTAGAAAAAATGGTCCAATTGATAATAAAAGTAGGCTGAAAGAGCTTTATTTTAAGCTTTGTTTCAATTAAAAATATTAAACTGGTGTAAGTTATTAATAATTTAAAATGATGACGGAAAATACATCAATAATTAAGGAAATTTAACTGTTTAAAATTCGTCGTTTTCTCCCTACATTTTCCTAATATTTTTAACTGGCCAAAGCTTTAAACAAAGCTCTTTTTACCTATTTTTCTTATCATTTGACTCATTTTTTCTAACTTTAATACATGCATAGTTATTAACACAAGAATAAGTACATTTTTTAATAAAAAAGGTTGTTTTTTAACAGCTTATATCCCAAATATAAGATCCTATTGGAACAAACTACAGGTCCTAGACTTAATTTCTAAGTACCAGAAAACATCTCCCAAAGCCTCATCAAAATTCAATTCCCAAAGGTATGAGACTCTCCTTGTGAATATGAAATACTTAATTTAAAAATTAATAAACTAAATTTTTGTATTTTATTTTTAGCCGTTAAATCTATAAAAAAACAACACTTAGTTGAAGTTCGATCAATGGCAAATCCACCAGCTATAGTAAAAGTTGCACTGGAATCGATATGTCTCTTATTAGGTGAAAATGCTAGTGATTGGAAGTCTATCCGTGCTGTTATAATGAGAGACAATTTTATAAACACCATAGTTTCAAATTTTAGTACTGAAAACATCACGTAAGTACATGCTTGAATCTAACTATATATCTATCTATATATCTCTCTATCTGTCTGTACATATACATACTAGGATTAGTTTTCCCCTGCTGGCTCCGCTCATCAGCATCAATCATATAAAAAAAATATATTTTGGATTTTTAATTAATAATATTTTAAATGTTTTAAGGGGGTAGAATACCTATAGTACTTTTTTCAAGATTTCTGTCTGTAAAAATAATAGGCAAATAATTAGAATATAAGTATGAATTGATCTTTAAAGTTGAATAAATTTTCTTATAAAAATCATCCATGATGAGACCCTTCCCCCCTTACAGGGGATGATATGAGTCTATGAACATCTTTTGCTTGCACGTAACCTACAGACTCAAGCAATGCATTGATTTTGGTCAAGCTGGTCTTAAATTGTTCCTCTTGTATATCGTTTTGGACTGAAGCTAGTTAGAGAAATTAACTTTAATTTATTTAAATCTTTTCAATACCTGAAAGCCAACATAATTATCATTATTATTAAAATTGTCATTTGCTCACACTTAGACTAGAATACTCAAATGGTAATCAATTCTTAGAGGTTTCTAAATAGCTTCAGTCTAAAGTAGCATTCAAAAGGAACATTTTATGACCTGGATCATTAAAATCCATACACCGATTTAATCTGCAGGTTACACGCAAGCTTTGAAAACATGGTTATGAGAAAATTGCATTTAAAGTTACACTTCACTTATGTTATAGTTTCTTCAAACATTACGCTTAGAAGTAAAAGTAGTTTACATACAGTAATAAATTTGAATATCTTTCTAGATGTTATTCCTCTGACTCAAACTTATTTTTTCCTCGTGAACAGTTGACTGAGATCATTCTTTTTCCTTGGTACGGTATGCTCATTTACTGAAAAAAAAAAATATCACAAAGTAATACATTAAAAAATTATATTAGCTACTGATAAAATAAGATGACTTATCTGATTGAATAAGTGTATTGCAGTAATCCATTTTTTATATTTTTTATGATTTAGTAAATACTTATACTTCTTGACAGCTTTGGAAGTAAACACACAAGAACATTCGATGAGGTTGCGCCTTTTCAACGCAGTACGGCGATACGATCTGTGAAACTACCAAAAAATGCGCGAATTTCGAAAGAGATAGTAATTTAAAAACAATCACTTAAAGCCTGTAATCTTTTTATGACTTTATTCATAATTAAAACTTTAGTTTTAACTTATTTATGGCTTGTAAATCAAAAATAAATTATAAAAAGAATCTGTTTTTTCATGATTTATAGGTATACTACCCCCTTAAATATTTATCGAATACGTTTTGCTAATTTCCATTTCTATAAAAAAGCATTTGTCGAATACTTTCCTCTGATACTTATCACTGGGAAAAAGTATTCGTCGGATACTTATCTGAGATACTCGCCATTCTAAAAATATTATTTTACTAATTTTTTTTCTTATACTCCTTATTTGACAAAAGTATTCGTAATTTTTTTAGTTTAAAAATACATTTTAATTCTTTTTTTATTTATTAAGTTGAAAACTTGTTTAGTAAAAAAAAATTTGTTCGCGAGTTTCTCAATTTTATAAGTATTAGCTTGAATAATTAAACAGATTTAATCGAGGGATAAATGCGGTCTAAACTTGCGAGAGATCATAAAACGAAATAATTGCTGACACGTGGTGTTACGAGGAGCAGGAGTGAATAGGATCAAATAATTGGAAAATCGTAATTATTATTAAAATTAATCTTGTATATTATAGTAAAATTTAACAATGATAATCTTCTTGATTTGTCCGAATGTTAATAAAACTGTATTCAAAAAGATAAGTAAAGCTGTGCGAGTGACCACGAGGCGCGAAAATTAGTGTTGTCTCGTAAACAAAGTTACTCACTGGTCAGGTTCGCCTGGAAGAGAGCGAGCGCTAGCAGGATGATTAGCTTTGTCACCGTGACGTGCTCACGAAAAGAAAAGGAAGTGGTAAAGCCGCTCTGGATATCTCTCTCTCTCTCGGAAGGAGATCACCAATAAAGCTTTTTCTCAGTCTTCCAAGAGAGAAAGATATGAAATGATAAATAATTCGCGGCTGACGAAAAGCGTCAGCGGTCCGAATAAAATTATTCGAAAACATATTGATATCCAATACTTCCATATACATAGTATTACAGATATGTATTAAATTATTATTATTCGGCCGGTTCTAAATTGAATATTCAATGTCACAGAATTCGCTCTCCATGAAATATATTGTTCTTCGCCAAAAATAAGTCCACACGTAATTTACCGTTTAAAAAAAATCGTTTCTTGCAAAGTTATTAAAAAATACTATTTTTTGTGACTATTTAACTATTTTAAGTTTTTATTTTTCAGTTATATAGAGTCAATAATGCTCTCTCAATATCCGTTAAAAATTAAAAAAAAAAACTGAAAAAATTACAAAATGGCGGAAATTAAAAAAACTTTATATTCTTAAAAGTATCAATGTATTATTTTGCTAAATTAGAGCAATATTAGAGCGAAGCGAGGACAGTAATCACCTGAGGGAATACTCGACTTTATTCCCGCATTGCATGTAGAACTTTATTGTCGACTTAACTGTGGCCATTTTATTGACTTAAAAATAGGGACTTCCAGTAAGAACTAGAATTTATTGAAAATGTATATTAATATAGAGAAAAATAATTAATAAGAAAAATGCATTTGTGGAAAAACAAATTGGCGGGAAAAAAGTAAATTTGCGGGAAACAGTAAATTTACGTGAATCATATGCTACTTTTGTCCCGCTTTTAAGGTCAATAAAGTCATTACGGTTGAGCCAAAAATAAAAAAAATATTGTCAAAATTGTACGAAAATGCACTTTTTATGCCTATATAGCGGAACTAAAGTAGCCGTCTTAGAATCGTTTCAACCAAGCACTGAAACAATTTATGATGGAAAAGGTAAAAAATGGTAAGGTCGCCTTATTCCCTGTATAATAGGAACCGATCAATATTCGAAAATCGAGGGGAATTAGTTAAGTTTAATGGATAATAAGAGTCCAGAATGTACTATTTGACAATGTTTAAACAGTGGGGACTAGGGGGGAAAATGGGCTTTTAAGGAGTCACTCGACAATCTCAGCAATAATTTTCAATAATTTTTTTTTTCATAGAAAAATTTAATTAATTTATTCAAACTTTTTACACATAAAAGAAGAGGTTTCACACTTATAAAATATATTTTTTTATTTTTGTTTTGTATGTAAAATCGGCTGGTCCGGCTCCCTGAAGTTGACCCTACTTCAATTTGGTTGACGTGATATCTCCACTTTGAAGAGCCTGAAAGCAATAAAGTAGACGGGTTATTAAAAAATAAGTTTTTCGCTATAACCGGTAGCTCAATAAACAAAATTTGATGAAAAATAACAAAATGGCGGACATTTGAAATCTTCGACCTTTTTTTGCAATTGCCAATTTTGTTATTTTTCATCAAATTTTGTTTATTGAGCTACGGGCTATAGCGAAAAACTTATTTTTTAATAACCCGTCCACTTTATTGCTTTCAGGCTCTTCAAAGTGGAGATATCACGTCAACCAGATTGTAGTAGGGTCAACTTCAGGCAATCGGACCAGCCAGATTTTACATACAAAACAAAAATAAATAATATATTTTATAAGTATGAAACCTCTTCTTTTATGTGTAAAAAGTTTGAATATTTTAAATAAATTTTTCTATGGTAAAAAAATTATTGAAAATTATTGCTGAGATCGTAGAGTGACCCCTTAATAAGCTAGGATGATGATTAAGCACGAGTGGAAGTCGAGGGCGCCGAAGGCTCCCGAGACGTACAAGAGTGCTCAAATTATCATCCGAGTCTGAAAAAGTCTTTTCCACTTTAGTTACACACCGTATTTTTTTTAACAAGTGTGTGAATAGGGTATTCTTCATGCATACAAAGGGAATGGGGAAATGGGCATTTCGAGTCGTCCACCAGACCTATAAAATAAAAAACATGAATTTTTTCAAAATTTTGTCTTTTTTTCAAAATTTTAATTCTTTTTAAATTTTGAATTTTTTCTAAAATTTTGAATTTTTCAAAATTTTTTAATTTTTTTTTAAATTATGAATTCTTTTTAAATTTTAAATTTTTTCCTATGTTTTACATTTTTTCAAATTTTTGAATTTTTTTCAAAATTTTGAGTTTAAATTTTAAGAAATATAAAATATTGACATTATTTTCGGAGATTTTCAGAAATGGGAGGGAATGACTATTCCCTCCGCTCCGGCACAGATGCTCGGACTGCCCAGTTTTTCATTCGTTTTGCCAGTATGATGCCAGTTAATTTTACATATATTTGTTGAATTTAACATTTTGAAAATTAAAAGGGATTGTATTTCGAAAGTATTACAAGAGTGTGTTAGACATTTTAGTTTTTACACTTTAAAAATTGTAGCATTTGAAAGCTATTTACTAATTTGTCATTTTGACATATTGGACTTGCACAGTTTGAATTGAAAGAAGGTATTGATATTTTGATACTGATACTTTGAAATTTGTGATATTTGAAAATTGAAAACTAGTTACTGACTTTACTAATTTGATATTTTTATACTTGCATTGTTTAAAATGCTAAAAGAATGTATTAAATGTCTTTGCATTTGCACTTACAAACTGTAATATTTGAAATTTGAAAGGTTGTTTATTGATTCTAACAGTTTGAAAATTTTAGAGCCGTATTGTTTGAAAACACTGAGAGGGTTTATTAGATATTTGAAATTTGAGCTGTAATTAATATTTTACACGTAAACCTGTTTATTTTTATAGTTTAAAATAGAATCGTGTTATTTAAAAATGTTAAAAGATTTGTTGGATATTTTAACATCTGAGCTGTCTTTAAAATTTTACATATAAACATTTTTATTTTATTAGTATATAATAGTAGAATTATATTATTTAAAATGTTGAGAGGTTTTGTTAGAAGTCTTAGTATTTGACGGCCGCCGCCTGCATGCTGTATTCCGCTTACGAGGATGCACAATTATTTATCTGTGCATAAAAAACCCGTTACGTAGTGATGTCGGGGGAGCATCACTACGAGGAACTGTGCTGCAAGGAATGTCGAAAGGTAAGTTTCTTTCCTTTTATTATAATCTTCCACACTTCCTTTCTTTCTTTTGCTTCGCTTCTCTTTTTCTCTTTTTCATTTAATGACCCCATTGTGACAGCCGCGTTCTCTCTTTCTTTTCTTTTCTCTTTATATTTTTTTTTATTTTGTTCTTGTTAATCCCTCTTTTTTATTTTGTTCTCATCAGGAGATTGACATATACTATGAGGAAAAGTACACAGTGCGCTACGGTGGGGGAGTACACATCTTTCTGTAGGGCGGACGCTTCCTAATACCAAAGGGGGCACGCTCTAGAGTGCCTGCTCTAAAATTTATTTGTTTATTTATTTATTTAATAATCATATGAAGCTGTTTCTAATTTCCTTCTTTCCTTATGTTAGATTGGCTATCGAAAAGTTGTAGGCTCGGCATACTACGACCCTGCGCACTCTTGCTCGCGCAGTCCTGCTGGTGGGGTGCTGATCCTGCACTGTACGATCAGCCTCGTGCTGGTCTCCATCGCTTCTATTGTCCTGGTAATATGGTGAGCGAATGCACAATTGCATTTTAAATTATTTGATTTTAAACACTCGACTTAAATTACTAATTATGAACTGTAGTACAATGTACTGTCCTTCATCGTGATTCCACACTCGGGGGCGGTTTGTCCTAAAGTTGATTACGGGGTACTTCACGACCAGAGGTTTAACTTGCGGCCCAAGCTGATCGTTGTGCGACGCTACGGATAATGACGTCGGCTACCAAGTCTACCTCGCCTGCTCCTGTCACGGGGGCTTTTTGTTTCTTAACTGTGTGTCCAAAGAGTAGTGTAAAATATGCAGCAGTGTATTGTGATGTGTATAGTTCAGTGTGCTATGTATCTTATCCGTGACAACCGTATTTATGTAGTGTTTCTGTCTTGTGAATTCTACATCTCTTTTATTTTTCTTAATACATAAAGCACAGTTACCCAATAACCATTTGCTTATTCAGTTAATAATCCTTGAGCATATAAGAATCATATTTCTATATAATCTGAACGATATTTATTTTTAAAATGTTAATCAACTCATATTCAACTCATAAAAGAGCAAATAATTCATATTTTTAAGAGCCAAAAGGTTTATATTTTCTAAGTGATATTTTGACTCAAGCGACGTTAGTTGTGCTTGTTTTTAAATTTAAATTGATTTGATCGATATCTACTTTTTAAAATAGTAAATATTTCATGTTTTTGACTAGCTAAGACAGCCACTGATCTTCTTTTTTCTTTTACTTTTTTATAATGAATTCTGAAGTAAAAGATGGCGGATTAATTCCATCTTGATATTTTGTAACTAAAAGCTGTGAAACTACGACATGAGCAGAATGGCTGCGGTCGGACTCCAACCATTTTCTCGTCGAACGTTTGAGACAGGTGGTTGAATTTCTAATTATTTCTTACTCGAGTGATTCTTAATGCCTGATTTGAACGATATTGACGTATAATCATCACATTTCAGGATAACTATGGGATGACATGGTCACTTGATTATCAATTTAGATTAACGTTAAACAATTTCCCAACTTTTAACTTCTTTTAATGATATGAGTTTATTATATTCTCTTTGCCAAATGATTGTTTAATCGGTTTGATTTTCTTTAAACTCAATTGATATTGATATCTAATTATGTGTAACAATAATTTATGATTATGATGTCTTAAGTCAATTGTGGGGCAGAATGGTTAGTGTCCTGCCGAATTGACTTAGCATTAAGTAATTTTTTTAACTATTGATTATTATGCAAGCTAATTAACATTTGAGATGAGTTTCTTGAGCTAAGTGATAGCTTTTTCACTTGTTGTTTTATTAAACACGATTGATTTTGATATTTGAGTATGTATATCAATACATGATCATGATGTTTGCACTCAATTTTGGGGCAAAATGGTTAGAGTATTGCCGATTTAATTTAGCATTAAATGATTTTCTTAACTATTGATTTTCTAATATTATGCAAACTGGTTAATATTTTAACTGAGTTTCTTGAGCCAAATGATTGTTCCTTCACTTGTTTTCTTAAACTGTATCGATTTTGATATTTGATTATGTATAAAAATACACGATCATAATGTTTTGAGTCGATTATAGTGCAAGATGGTTAGTCTTTTGCTGATTTAATTAACATCATGTAATTTTCATAACTATTGATTTTTCTAATATTCTGCAAACTGCTTAATATTTTAAATGAGTTTCTTGAGCCAAGTGATTGCTTCTTACTTTTTGTTTTCTTAAACTTGATCGAATTTGATATTTGATTATGTATAACAATACATGATCATAATGTTTTAAGTCAATTATATGGCAAAATGGCTAGTGTTTTGCCGATTTTAGTTGGCATTACGTGATTTTCTTAAACATTGATTTTCTAATATTATGTAAACTAATTAACATTTGAAATAAGTTTCTTGAGCCAAGCGATTGCGTTCTCACTGGTTTTTTTTCTTAAACTTGATCGATTTTGATATTTGATTATGTATAACAATACATGATCACAATGTTTTGAGTGGATTATGGCGCAAAATGGTTAGTGTCTAGCCGATTTTAGTTGGCATTACGTGATTTTCTTAACTATTAATTTTCTAATATTATGCAAACAAATTAACAGTTGAAATGAGTTTCTGGAGCCAAGTAATTGCTTCTTCACTTGTTGTTTTTTTAAACTCTATTAGTTTTGATATTTGATTATGTATAACATTACATGATCATAATATTTTGATTCAATTATGGGGCAAAATGGTTAGTATATTGACGATTTAATTTAGCATTAACTATTTTCTTAACAACTGATTTTCTAGTTTTATGCAAACTCGTTAATATTTTAAATAAGTTTCTTGAGCCAAATGATTGCTTCTTCACTTGTTGTTTTCTTAAACTCAATTGATTTTGATATTTGATTATGTATTACATCACATGATCATAATGTTTTGAGTCAATTATGGGGCAAAATGGTTAATGTTTTGCTAATTTTATTTGGGATTACGTGATTTTCTTAACTATTGATTAAATAATATTATGCAAACTCGTTAATATTTTAAATGAGATTCTTGAGCCAAGCGTTACCTTCTTCACTTGTTGGTTTTTTAAACTCTATTAGTTTTGATATTTGATTATGTATAACAATACATGATCATAATGTTTTAAGTCAATTATGGGGCAGTATGGTTAGTATATTGCCGATTTAATTTAGCATTAATTGATTTTCTTAAGGCAGGTTTGCGGTGGATTTTTTTGGAAAAATCATTTTTTTTTTATTTCATTATTCGATAGCAATACTATCTAGAAATATTTTAAAACTCATACAATTAGTTCCTACGACCGGGAGAAAAGAGGCAGCACCTACCGCGTTTGAGCGCGCGCGCTCGACTGTTCCTGCAGCGGCCGGCGTTGCGCTGCCGCTGCCCCCCTCTCCATCTTTAATCCTAATCCTGCTCCTATCCCCCGTCGTAAATAGCAGTTTTGGCGGCCATTTACGTAATTCAGTGCCCGCTCAGTCATCCAAAGACACGATTTAAAAAAAACTAATGCACCGATTCAGTTGAAATTTGAACAGCTTACTCCTGACATATCAAGGCCCTTGCGATGAGACTTAATTTTAAATATGTTTGGCATAGAGGGGGCCGTTTCCTGGTGAAGAGGCGCGATGGCGATGTCTCTCATGAATTTTCATCTGCGGCTGATTTACAGACAATAGTGGCATCATATGCCATTAATCAACCATCTCAAACTGTAAATACTGTAAAAAAAACTGTTGATAATGAAATCGTAATTGATAAAAATGTAATTCCGTCAACTGCTCCAAAAAATTGACTATCCGCAGACACTGCTGGGGGGGGGGTTCACTGTAAGGGACTGAGGGCAGGTTTTGTCAATGTTACCTCACTGAAGGGGCACATTGGCATGATTAAACAACACCTTTCAGCTCGTCCTACCTACCATCTCTTTGGGGTTGCTGAGTCGCACCTTGACCCTGATGTTGGGAGTGATCTCATTCAGATCGATGACTACTCACTACTTAGCCTTGATCGCAACAAACTAGGAGGCGGGCTAGTCCTGTACATTCATAACATTTTCAAGGCAAATTTACTAAGCAGTTCTCCAACAACACAGGAGGGCAGACCATTTATACCTGAATATTTAATGTGCAGTGTTCAGCAGGGCAGCCTTCCCCCCGTCTTTGTTGCTTTAATATACAGACCACCACACGTACCGTTTTTACAGGGCTCGGACTTAATAGACAAACTGACGATACATACTCAAGACTTTAGTCACAAAATTATCATGGGAGATCTGAATGCGAACCTACTCGGAACGTCAGCCGATGCGAAATTTGTTAGACGGTTGGCTGATGATCTTAACCTTCAAATAATTGATCATGGTGCGACTCATCATCTCACGGATTCTCACACGTGGATTGATGTGATCTTGACAGATAATAATGACGTTGTACTGAGCAGGGATAATCGGCCGGCGCCTTTTCCCAGTCATCATAACATCATAGAGGTCGAGATTGGGTCGAAACTGCTGCATCCTCTGTGGTTGAATCTTTCAGCTACAGGGATTTTAAATCGATCCAGCAAAACGACCTCCTGTCTCACCTAGCTGACTGTGATTGGTCGCGGATCGATGGTCCCGCGGCGGGTGTTGACAGTCAATTAGAGTGCCTCAGTGTCAACCTCATGGCTGTGATAGATAAAATTGCACCGTTAAAAGAATTCATGCCGAAAAAGAAAACAAATCCACCATGGGTTGATGCTGAATTAATACATCTTTACAAAAAACGTGACTCCGTACGAAGACGCTATGCGCGGACCAATGACGACAGACTGTGGCGGGAGTATCAGGGCCTTGCAGCTGAAGCTGAATTACGAACGAAGGAAACAAGGGAAAGATTTTTACAAAATAAAATTTCTGAAGCGATTGATAATAAGAAAGATATCTGGAAAGAGCTCAAGGCTCTGGGCCTTCTGCCAAAGACAAGAGAGGAGCTTCATGGTTTCTCACCGGAAGAGCTCAATGCCCACTTTGCAGGGGTGTCGATCTCCCAAAATGAGGGTGATGAAGAACTTGACAACGTCCTGACCACTGCCAGTGATGACGGTTTTGTTTTCCGAGAAGTCAGCTTCTCGGACGTGGTTCTCGCTGTTGCCCACTTCTCATCACAAGCCAGAGGGGAAGACGGCATTCCCCAAAGTATAGTGGCTAAGGCTCTTCCGTTTGTGGGAGATCATATTGTTAAGATCTTTAACTCCTCTCTGTCCAGTGGCATTTTTCCGGGAACTTGGAAGGGAGCTCAGTTGGTGCCTTTGAAGAAGAAGCCTGTCCCATCTACGGTGTCAGATTTCCGACCAATTGCCCTACTGAGTTTCCTTTCTAAGGTCCTTGAAAAAATCGTACACGACCAAATAACTGACTTCTTACGAGAAAATAATACTTTGGACCCGATGCAGACTGGTTTTCGACAGAATCACAGTACACAGACAGCACTACTGAAACTGACGGAGGACATAAGATCAGGCATTAACAACAACAAAAAACTATTGACTATTTTGTTAATGTTTGATTTTAGCAAAGCATTCGACACCATCTCACACTCTAAACTGCTGCGTAAGCTGATGCGCATGGGATTCTCCAGGAGTGTTCTCCTGTGGCTTAAGTCATATATTATGGGGAGACGACAGAAAGTCATCACAATCACAAACGGGGATTCAGGTTGGCTAACCACCAATCTTGGCGTTCCACAGGGCTCAGTCCTGGGACCCCTGCTTTTCAGCCTGTACATAAACGACTTACAAGACGCACTCGACTTAGATGGTGTCGAACACATACTTTACGCTGACGACTTGCAAACCTACACACAAGTGACCCTGAAGGGTCTTCGTGATGGTATCGGTCGCATGTCGGCTGTAGCACAAGCAGTGTCGAACTGGGCAACGTCAGCTGGCCTGCGCCTCAATGTCGGCAAGACAAAGGCGATCATTTTTGGATCTGATCACAACATCAAACAGGTTCAGAACCTTGACTTGCAAGGCATTGAGATACAGACCGGCGTACACGTTCCCTTTGTCGATACAGTCACCAACCTCGGCGTGGTGATGGACGGAGGGTTGACATGGAAGCCGCAACTGAATGCGGTCAGTAGAAAAGTAAATAGAGCTCTGTATAGCTTAAAACTTTTCCGTTCAAGCACCACAGAGATACTGAGGAAGCAGCTGGCATGTGCACTGGTACTACTACTACTACCTCACTTCGACTATTGCGCAGTGGTTCTTCTTGATGTGTCAGGGGAGCTCCAGACACGACTACAACGTCTACAGAATGCATGTGTGAGATACATATGTGGTGTTAGGCGGGATGAGCATATCACCGCCTACAGGAAAAAACTGGACTGGTTGGATCTGAAGGTGAGGAGGGAGTATTTTATGGGGCTGCTGCTTTACAAAGCGGTTGTCATGCGGCAGCCACCGTATCTTACTGCCCTCTTTGAAAAAAACCAGGCCAGGACTTCAAGTAGGGGTGGTATGAAAGAGCTCTCGGTTCCGGGGTCACGCACCGATAAGGGCCTTTTCTCATTCAGAGTTCAAGGTGCGCACCTCTGGAATTCGCTCCCGAGCAGTGTGAGGTGCCTGCCATCTTTTTGTAAATTTAAAACGGCGTTTAGCAGGCACCTTAAGCAATTACATGGTGAAGAGTATGTACAGAGGTGAGTCGAACATTTATTTAAGCTTTTTATTTATTTTGAATTATTTATTTATTTAATTTATTTATTTATTTAAATTTATTTATTTATTTATTTAATTTATTTATTTATTTAAATTTATTTATTTATTTATTTAATTTAATTATTTATCTGGTTTATTTATTTATTCGACGTATTTATTTATTAATTTATTTATTTATTTATTAAATATGTTTAGTGTTAGTTAGGTGTGAATGTATTTATTAGCGTGATTGTTAAAGTGTTATGAATGAGTGTTTTAAATTTAGACGTGATAGTATACGCAAAAATTTAGCAAAGTATGTGTATGTATTCTTTTATATTTATATGTTATCTCTATTGTATTTATTTTTTATTCTATGTATTATTTTTTGACGAAGCGTTTTCTGTGATATCTGACTGTGACTAGTTCATTACATTTAAATTTTATAAACTGACGAACTGATAAAGTGAATTATTATTTTAATAAGAAATATGCAATAAGTGAAAGTTAAGATAACAATTATATTAAATCGACTGATATTTTTAATTATAATTATAACTACATGTACATGAAATTGTAAGATTTTGTCTTTTGATGAATAAAAAGTATATCTATCTATCTATCTATCTATATATATGTATGCATCCATATCTCTAGTTATCCATGATAACGTTTAATGCTTCAGGGTTCATTTGGTTTGTGTCTATTAAACGAAGGGGGCACAATAACATTTTTTATAGTTTATCAGATTAGTTTTTGTTGTTTAGATGTTTTTCAATATTTTGATTTTATTTTTCGTCTTTTTTCGTATGTTAGAAATAATATCATCGGCCCATTAAAAATGCATTTGAAAGAGCATAAAATTACCTCTCTTTTACGAGCCGAAATTTTGGATAAGGTGCTTCCTTACTTATGTTA
The DNA here is from genome assembly GCA_949152435.1 of Gastracanthus pulcherrimus. Classification (NCBI taxonomy): domain Eukaryota; kingdom Metazoa; phylum Arthropoda; class Insecta; order Hymenoptera; family Pteromalidae; genus Gastracanthus; species Gastracanthus pulcherrimus. The sequence continues at coordinate 108,459,142 of OX424573.1, read as the reverse complement.
TACACGGAAACGTCATTGTATGTTTGAAAGGTTATATCTCTGAAATATATGATGGAAGATTCCTGAAACAAATGATGTGATTGGGATAATGGAGCAGATTATTCTGTAAAATTTTTGAGTCATTTTATTTTTCTATTCATGAGAAAAAAATCATTTTATACAAAAAATCGATTTTCTATGGTAATCGACAACTTGAGTAAAACGTCATTATTCCTTCTGAAATTTTTTTAATAGGTAGCTTTTTACTCTCTTTCGGGTAAGTTATTTGCTCAGATCATGAGGGCTTTTATTTTTCAAGATATTCGAGATTATATTTTTTTTCAAAAAATTTTGATTGCTTATTTTTTGCGTTTAACACGGTAATTTTTTAACAATGAACGCTTATTTGTTTCGTGCTTTAATGAAGATTTTAAATAAAAAAGAATTTTCAAGATTTATCGAATAGTTTTTGTTTTATAATGATTTTTCGTATTGATGGTATTTTCCTTTTCAAAAAAATTTTGATCGTAGTTTCTTGCGTATTACGCGGTAATGTTTGATCAAATAAAGCTAATTTTTTACGTTTTCTTATGAATATTTGAAATCAAGAAGAATTTTTAAGATTTATGGATACGTTTTTGATTTATAACGTTTTTTCATTTTTATGAAATTCATGTTTAAATAGAAAATTAATCACGTTTTTCTTGAGTATTATGCGGTATTTTTTGTCCATTCAAAACTCTTTTTTTATTTTTTTTATAAAGCTTGAAATAAAAATAAAATTAAGGATCTTAGATTCTTTTTTGTTTTATACCACTATTACATTTTGATTTTATTTATGTAATTAATGAGTAAATCCGTTAGTCATAAAATCGAACAAAATTACAAAAATACGAAAGAAAATTTATTTGTAAAAGTACTATACATTATATTCATAAATAAAATTTAATCAACAATTATAGTGCTTCAAAATTTATTATTGACAATTGAAAAAACTGTAAATGCAAAAATATGCAAAATCTTTTTCAGTTTTTACACAATTGAAATATTTTTTCATAATCTATGCTATACTTTTACATAGGTTCAATAAATGTTTTATTTATTTTAAACCATAACTTGAGTTTAAAGATAGTCAAGACTATTAACTTTCATTGATGTGTGGTGTAACTGGTAAGAGCCACCTCCAGTTGATAAGTGCTTGTTGCCAGAATTGGCGTATAAAGGGCCACGCGCGCCGACAAATTATTATAAAATGAGTCTGGCTGCAATTGCTGCAAGTTCGACCCCAGATTTGTCTCAGAAAGTTGACAAGCTGGTAGAGGAGAAATCGAGTGCGAAGCGCAACGCTCCAAGACTGGCAGCGATATCGCAGAATTCGTCTCACGATATCTCAGCTATGATTGAGAAGCTGTTCGAGGAAAAGCTAAAGCAGTTGACTCAGACTAGCCCTATGAAAGCTCCACCGCCTGCTGCAGTTGAAGCATTCGGTGCAAAAATCGGCTCCCACGAGATATAAGGGGTCGTATTATAAAAAGGTCGGTAGTCCGAAAAGAAGATACTCCACACGCCAGCCGGACAGTGACAGGAATAAAGGAAAGACACCTGGGCCACGTTCCCATCTTGTCTGCTGGGGCTGTAGCTGGCCAGGATACACTACAAGGACGTGTCCTGAGTGTGCGGGAAAAGAGCACGGGGGTGTATAGATCAGGTCTATACCACCCCTGCAGCCAAGCTAAGGACCTTACCGACTCACTCTAATGAGACCAGCGAAGCACAAGAGCAAGCTGAGCCAGTTCTTCCACCGATCGCGACGGCGGCCGAACCTATAGTAGCTCACGATGCGAATGCCGCTTCTGAAGGATCAGCTCCTTACATCGAGAGAAACTACTCTCGCTGGTGGATGCAAGTGTTACTTGACTTAGCTTGCAGATTGAAGCAGCGTGTAATAAAAAGATTGCACCAAGTAAAGGACCAGGCGTGCGTATGGCTAACAGACAGATGTCACCTGTGATCGGATATGTCGATTTACCATTCGATATAGGTGAAGTACGACGCCACCTAGAGGTCGTTATCCTATCCGAGCTACCAGAAGGATGTCTTCTCGGGGTAGATTTTAAGCGAGCGTTCAATGCACACATATTACCTCGCGAAAATAAATTAAAGGTAGAAGGGATTAAGGAACTTCTCCCTCTCGAGGTAGCAGTAGGAGTGGATGAGCCAATTTCCGTCTCTTCGGTTGGACTAGCCGACGTTACAGAGTTGCAACGCTTACAATTACAGGAGATGTTGGATCGAGTATTACCAAAGAGCAAAGTGCCTTTAGGTCGCACTAATCTTATCAAACATAAGATTGATGTTGGTTCTGCGTGACCTATTAGGCAAAGGTACTATCCGGTCTCCAAGAAACTTGAAGAAGAAATGCATGCCCAGGTGCATCAAATGCTGGAAGCAGGGATCATTCGTAAATCCCATAGCGAATGATCGAGCCCAGTGGTAATGGTTCGTAAGTCAAACAGCTCTTATCGCTTTTGCGTCGACTACAGGAAATTGAACGGAATGACTAAGGTACCTGCGTATCCGCTTCCTTACATGGACTCTATCCTGCGAAAGCTACAGAAAGCGCGCTATATTTCCAGTATTGACCTAAGCAGTGCATATCATCAGGTGCCGTTAGACGAAGAATCACGACACTTAACTACATTTACGGTGCCAGGCCTTGGCCTTTTCGCATTCTGTTCTCTCCCATATGGCGTATAGGGCGGTCCCGCCACGTTCCAAGAATTGAGTGACAAAATGATCGGCCCTGAGCTTTAGCCACACGCCTATTCATATATGGATGATATGATTATAGACTTTCGAAGAACACCTGATATGGCTTGACTATGATCTCCGCAGAATTATCGATGCGGGATTTCTCCATCAACCTTGACAAAAGCGAGTTTTGCCGCAGTGAAGTTAGATTTTTGGGGGTTCTCCTGATTCGAGAGGGATTCCGGCCGGATCCAGACAATATCGCCCCAGTATTGGAGTTTCCTGCTCCGAAAAATCTTAAACAGTTTCGACAATTCCTAGGAATGGCATCGTGGTATCGGAAATTTTTGAATTATTTCGTTATGATTTTGGATTTGCTTACCCATCTGACTAGATCAAGTGTCAAGTACGTATGGGGTGATGAGCAACAGATGGCATTTGAACAGATAAAAGCGTTGATCGCATCTGCTCTAGTGTTACATAGTCCCTCTTTTGACCATCAGTTCGTTATGCTGACTGATGCTAGCTCCATTGGTTTGGGAGCGGTGCTCACACAAATTCTTGATGGGGTTGAACACGTTTTGATTCTCGTGATAGCTTTTAACCTGTAGAATATGCCCCAAAATTAGTTAGAATGGGTCTGGTGTAGAAATACAGTTATGTATGCAAGACGTGACCCAATTACAGCTCTCTTTTTATTTTTGTGTACTTTCTTTTAGTTTGCGTATTAAAAAAATACGTTAAGAAGTATTCAATGTTATGAATAATGCGAGGTGTAATACCTTTATGGGTACTTAAAAAGATGAGCCGGGTTTTCATTTCCAAATTTCAAAATGGCGGCCTATCGCGACGTTGCTTATGTTACATTTTGCATTCGTTATCATGTTTGTGCTTCTTGGAATTGTGTAATGTAACTGGTGTGACGGTTTTGTTGCTCATGCAATTATTATTGCATTCTCATCCAAAACATCACAACGCCTCTCCGGGCGAAAGCCACACATTTTCTATGTACTGTAATATTCTATACTATAGCAAGCATTTGGGGCAGAGATAGGGCAGCCGACGCAAAGAGCACGACCGTGCGCTTGGTAAGTAAGAGAGAAAGATGGAGAGAGAGAGAGAGAGAGATAGAGAGAGAGAGAGAGAGAGAGAGAGAGCGAGAGACAGAGATAGTGAGAGAGAGAGGCGTCCGAACGCGATAGCCGCGACGCGACATATTGGGCTAGGACAATGCCGGCTCTTGTGTGCGCAAGTAGTTCCGCTTCGCTCTCATAGCTGACGATACGTCCCGTGCGAAAGACGTACGAATTTTACGCGACAGCCGTCATGGGAGCGAGCCCACGACTTCGGCCGAGACACACAGCGGAGGGTCAATCACGAGCGAGCAACTACAAGATCAGGCTGGGATATCGTTCCCTTTATAAGTCAGATCTCTCCTCTACGCGATATGTGCGAGCCAACCTCCTGCTCTCTTGCCCTCTGCCGGTTTGTATCACACAATACCGCGGGTGTTGTGTTAACTGTATCTGTGATTAACGTTAATAAACCCCTGTTTTAGTTCGACTGTAACTAACGGGTGTTGTTCTAGAAAGTCTCCTCTCCTTTGGACTGCCACTGCCTACGCAGGCGCGAATATTGCGCGCATTATAAGTGGCCAGCCGGGCCCCAACATAAGAGAAAGCACGACCCTCAGTCGCGCATGCTGATCGGAAACGCAAGCGGACCGGCGTGCATTGTACCTACAGCTGTTCAGAGATATGCAGCGTGGGGTTGCACACAGATTGTAGAGTCGCCGATCCGCATTGCTATAAAACCACCACACTGGTGACAAACTAAATGTATTAACATGTACTTTATACATGCACAAATAAAAAGAAAATTGTTTTAAAATTACTCCATTTTTTAAAACAAATACGCGAAAATAGCCATCAGCAGAGAGCGTTATCTTTGAATATTGCATTATCTAAGTATTGAAACTAAGAGCATTGGAATATGCTTAAAAACGTTGAAAATTTTAAATTTAAGAAAAATTGTTAGGATCCGACCAATAGGTGCCGAGATATTGATATTTCAGGTAAACTAATTAATATTTTTACTTGAAATTTGGTGTGGTAGTAGTAGACTATATAATTTAATACGTGATTTTTTCCCGATCATTTTGGCCAATCGGTTCGGTAGAAATGACCATAGAACAGAGCGATGTTGCGCAGAGTCTATGAAGGTCCTATGGTTTCGGTTTTGTTTTTCTTTAAATATTTATTTACAAAATTAACGAAAGTAATTTATAGAATATTATATCTGTAATAAGAGAAAGCTAATCATTTATAAGTAATCTCGTAAAATTTTATAAACAATTATCTTTCTTTTATCACAGATACATTATTTTATAAATTTATTTCGTTAACTGTAGATAAATGTTTAATGTGGCTCTCTAGTGATTTTCACCCGAAAATTCGAAAAAAAAATTTTATTTGACAAGTCAATTAAACTATTAACTCATCATGGAAAAATATTTTTATTATGGTATTAATTTCTTTTCAATGAAAATCAAACGCTTAACAAAAGATCTTTTTGTCATTTATCATCATTTCTTTACTTGTATGCATTAATTTACGTTTTTCAGGAAGTGAATAATAATTTTTTGCTTCAAGTTTTGGAGGTTAAATACTGTATCATACTAGTCAGATGTGTTCTAAGAGTTATTGATATATAAAATATATTTATAATGAATAGCTTTCTAAAATTATGGTGAGATTATTCAATAAAGTCACTATTTTGATAAAAACACTGTTTGTTCACTAATTTGTTTCTTAAACTTTAATTTTATCCTGGCGCACACAAAATTAATAAATCAGGCGATAATCTTAGGATAATATTCTTCAAAGTATTTGGAATAAAGGTGTGTATTTTGTTTTTGAAATTATTTTGAACATCTTTATTATTTAATGCCATTACGCGTAAAATTTTTGTAAAACTAGTGTTGTCTTAAGCAAAATCATAAATCAATAACGTTTTATTTTTTACAAAATTAATAATAAACTTTAGACAAAAACAAAATACATACTTTTTTTGTATATACTTTAAAAAACATATCCTAAAAATTTCATCCGGGTTAAAAAATTAGGTGTGCGCCATAATGATTTTCCTCGTAATCCTATTTTTATTCAAATTTAACACATTTCCTGGGATAACCCTAATTCTAAGAGATCTAAATGAATGAAAATTGTTATATACCTTCATAATATCAGTACAAATATGATATGTAAGTGTCAATTCACAAAAATCAAAACTGTAGAGAAATTTGATTTCACTAGAAAGCCACTTTAAGGGGACTTTCCTGTAAAAAATAAAACTTCTTTAGCTTTAATGCTAACAAAATATTATTTACATGGCACATTTATAATGATATTATCAATTGATATACACATTTCTAAAAACTTTATCAAATAATATTGAAGTTATTTAGAATAATAGGTTTATTTTAAGTAAAATTAGGCTGTACGGTAAAAGTTGTTAGCGCACACCAGAATAGCATTTATAAACTAAAAAATTTGATAGTGTTTTTGACTGTAAAATATCAGTTAGCTGAAACTACCAATTTTTACTGAACTATGTGTTTTTTAAAATTAATAAATATTTGTTGTTTAAAAATTGTTAAAAACAGTGCAAATTTGTTAATAGAATTATTTAACATGAGTTTTGTCATGAATATTTACAAAATATTCCAGCTAACTGATATTGAGAATGCTTCAAAGAACGTATCCTAAAAGTCTCATCAAGATTGTTTATTTTGGTATGCGCCAACAACATTTTGAAAACTTAAATAATGAGACAGCAGCAATTGATGAAAAATAATGAAACATGTAGCTTTATTTTATAATAGGCTAATACAAATTTACGACCCTTTATTATATTGTTGTGATCGAGCCAAGCATGCGATGCAAACAACCTGAATCGCCGCGCTTGACAACGACTCGTAACACCGAAAAACAGCAGTCTGATGTTGACGGTTAATGAGAATAGTCGTTTTTACACTTTTATTTGGTTATACGAATAAAGTCTGAGTTTTGCATTCCTTTTTATAAATAGTGAGTTTTTATTTAACTACCCCGAACCCGGTTGTAACATTTTGGGGTCTCGTCCGGAGAAATTAATGAATTAATGAATCTACGATCTGGAATGATGACACGATCTCCAAAAAAGAGGCTTGCGCCAGATACACAACAACAACAAAATAAACAAGAACCAGAACAACAACTACAATATATTCAATTGGAACAACAGCAAGAAAGACAAAAACAGCTACAACAAGATTGTTCAGAACAAGAACAACAACAACAAGGAGAACCGAATTCGTCTCTAACTATGACAGTACAAGAAATAAGCAAACTCAAAGAACAGAATAAGATTCTCAGGACAACATTACAAGACGCGGCAGAAAATGTACCCAAGGACAACGACAACACGAACAGACTGAAACTGTTGTGGCTTCTCTTCAAGCGTACGTAAAGGATTTAGAGTCAGAAACACAATATTTTAACGAGCAACACCAGAGAACGTCTGACGCAGATGAGGAAACATCAAAGCTACGACAGACGAACTAGATGTTGCATGAAGAACGGTCGATTTGGTTGCAGAGGCAGGAGGAGATGCGACAACGAATTAACCAACTAAATCGCCCTCCAATTTTAAACACAAACACAAACATACATACATTTCCAATATTATCGATAAATACTGTGACGACTAACATTTCTAACGATATTCTAGATTGGCATGGCTCGAACGTGACGCAACTTAGATAACTATTGGAATCGCTCGGGAGTGGTATACCTATTGAAAATATCGAGGTGCGCCAGCTTGAAAAGGTGTGCTATTTGCATAAACAACGAAAAAGTGAAAAAAATGTGATTTAGCGGAAACAATCGCATATAACTCGGTAAGTATGCATTTTAGAGAAAAAATGTATGCTTATAAATTTGTTCGTTATGAAACTTTCTACAAGATAGAGTTGGTTGGATATCCGTAGATTCGAAACGTTCGCTGCAAAATGCTCGGAAGTGCAAAAAAAGTAGGTAAAAAACAAGGTAATTTTAAATTATTTATTTAACAATGAAAAAATAACCCAATCACGCCATAAATTTAGACAAAAGTGCTTGACTGCCATACAAAACGAGAGCCGCAAGGCCGATTAAGATCGGACTGACAGTTTTTGCATAATGCAATTGTTCAGTAACCTACCTGGAAAAAAAGACCTTTTTTTTTAATTTTGTGCCAGGCTCAAAGTTATGAATATTTTTTTGCGACCGCGCTTTTACACCTTCTTGGACCCTTAAACTATCATATACAATTGCTATCTCAACCATTTTTCACTTTTTAATAACTTTTTGAGCGGTTTTAAAAAGTTTGAAAATTTTGGCTTTTAAACAAATAAGCCTGTGAAGAGGGATTTGCGGGTCGGAAAAAACCGGAAAGTATAGAAAAATAGTACTCCGAAAGACGCTTCTTTTAAAAAAAATCATCCAATTCGGTCCAGTAGATGTTGAGATATTAACTTCCAAAGTCGGGAAGGGTATGCGGCGTAACGGTTAATGATGTAACAATAAATTATATACCAATCGATAGGTTTTTCCGAGATGTTTTCGTATCTGCTTTCAAAAATTATATTGCACGTGTGCATCACGCCCAAAAATTTGCATAAACATTGTGTAGTGCGCGCTCGGAGCCAAAATTCGGAGGGGTGGGGATAGGCTGCGAAACTTGAAATCGTCGCTTCAAAATCGCTTCAGGATGATATATCTCGGCTTCTACTGCACCGATTTTGACGATTTTTTTAATTGGGGTAGAAAAACGAGAGGATTTCAATGTTCATAGTTACATTTATCAATTTTAAAAAATAAACAATTGGTGGTCGATTTTCATAATCAAGCATTTTTAAATGTTGGTAAAAATTAGTGTTAATCATAATATCCTTATTGTGCATATATTGTCCATTGTAAATTAGTATTAAATTGAAAAATTTCAGGCCAAAACTATTTTATTGTTGCTACTATTCGTAGAAGCCATGAACATATATACTTTGGGTTCATTTATGACTTTGATTTGTTACTTAGTATTGCAAGGCAACAGCTTAATATAGCTTATATATAAAGTATACTAAATTTTAATAAATTATTCGCACAGCCCCTGTAAAAAATTGAAAAGACATTCATATATCCTGGGGAAGTTTCCGATCAATTCGACTGTCTGCGCTAATACCCACTGGCGTCGGATAATCTGTACGAGTGTCTGTCTGTCTTCTGCATTGTAAATTATAATTGCTTTCAAATAACCTTATCCCTTAATTTATTATCTTAGCTATTAACGATACGCCAAGACACAAGCTTAAAGTAAATTACACGGTGTCTCCAGGTGTCTAGACGGACCCTCATTAAGCTTCCCCCTCCCCCCTTCCGAATTAGCCTTGCCCTGACACAAACTAACAGTGGTACACAGACCATATATATCGCATACATCCATACGTAAATTAGTTTGCAAGCAGTATCCATCGAAACAACAGCTAAACAGTTGCCGAGAAATTATTGTGGCTACAACTAGAAACAAACATATTTCTCAAATCAGAGTAGATATCTGTGTGTGCTTGTGTACTGAGACTACACCATCTATCTGCCCATCAACACCTGGTCACTTTCTAGAACATCACGCAGCCCCTATTGAAAATATCGGTCTCCCCACTATTCACCCGCCGCTGTCGAGTCTCTTTGTATACATAGGCAGCAGGATCCGTTAGGGATTATTCTGAAAAAGACCGCAGGTAGCAACACGAGGACGCCCGAACAGACGAAGATTCACAGGAGAAGGTAGTCAGTTTCGAAAGTGTGCTCAATAGTGCAACATCCAGTTCTGTGTCGAGTTTTGAAGCCGAAAAGTATCCAAGATTGTATTCAGTGTGAATTTTTCAACCGAAAATTTTGAAAACTGTAAGTACACAATTTAAGTTACATTATATACACACTCATATATTTACTTAGAAAACTTTACTTTAACATTTAGATTTTAACAATGGAGCAAGAGACCGAAAGTTGCATTATCTGCGACGACGTTTTGAATGGAAAATTACGAACGATTCCACAAGAAGGCATGAAGAATTACATACAATCAAGTTTCAGAAGACAGGATAAGAAATATTTGACATTAAGAAAGTTTAATTCGATAACTGTACACGAGAATTGTGCAAAAACTTATACTAATGAGACAAAAATTGTAGCTTATCTACGTAGATTAGAAAATTTTAATGAAAGTATGCACGACCCGCGTTCAACGGAAAGTTTCAATTTTGCAAGTCTATGTTTTATATGCGTAGAAGATGCGTCCGATAATTTTATTGAAAAACTAAAAAAGTACCCTGCAAGTAGGCGAAAAATCGTTCGATTAGTTCATACAAATTCCACTAGACACTCTTATAGAAAATTTAAAAAAATAAAATCTACGAACAGAATCTGCATCGATGTTATTAACAGAATAAGCAGTATCAGAGATTTAACGGCTGTCGGCGAAATATATCATGACACGGGCAACAAAATTTTGTTTGTAACAAGCAGAGAGTCATCTGAAGTCCTAGATACAGACACTAAAGCTGCCAAATTTATTTGTGAGTACATTCTTTCCAATAAAATGGAATGCCAATTTAGTTTAACAGCTATACTTGCCAATTTCGACGGGGATACGTGGCCCGATATGAGATATTTGAAAAAAAAATTAACTAAAACATTTGGCGATGACGTTATCATACATTCTTCTAAAGAAGGGCCTATTTTATCATTCACTAACATGTGTGGTAAAATTTTGCAAAACAGCTGCAAAAATAATTTTAGAAGATATTCGCTCAAAAGTTTACGACACCAATCAGTATCCTGCACCAGACTGCTTTCTCGAAAATGTGGACTCCGATATACCAGAAACTTTAAAAGTATTATTGAATGAAATAATCCTCAAGAACAAATTTTCCGATTCAAATTATGAAACTAAAATAACTTCTGTTGCTCACTGCATAATAGCAGCTACTCGTCCGAGATCTTTTGTATCTTGTCTTCAGGTTGCTTTAGGCAGCATGCTTAACAAAAAATATGGATCCATAGATCTTATACGAATTTTAAATTCTTTAGGATTTTGTTGCTCTTACGACGAAACTCAACTTTTTGAAAGTTCTTTATTAGCTCATCCGCAACAAAATGCTTATAATAATGCGTATACCCAATTTGTTTTTGATAATGCAAACCACAATGTCAATCTACTGCTGGGCGCAACACTTTTCACGCAATGGGCGGCATTCAAATCGTGACTCCGCATAGTTCAGTGACATCAAACAAGTTCATTAATAGATTATCCTTACGAACACCTTCTCAAGAAATCGGAAGATTAGGTAAAATTGATTTAGAAATATTTCACAAAACAAGTCGTTCTGGAATGGAAAATATCATTGTTCAAGATTTAGATAAAATACGCCCTGTATCACTTGACATAAAATTATCTAAAACTGATTTTCTATGGCTCTACGGCAAGCATAGATATTCGACAAATTTTCTGGGGTGGAACGGCTACATGGAATCTATAACCAACCGCTTAAGTTATGCAAAAAGCAGAATACTTTTTTTACTGTTTGTCAATGCTCAGTCGAGTAATTATGATACTATTTTGATACTGTTTTGAATCAGGCTTGCTTAAAAAGTAGTGAAATAGACCAAAAGCATTGCTTTGTCACTTTTGATCAACCGTTGTATTACAAAGCTCGAGAAATAATAGAATGTTGTAAGGACGAGTTATCTTCAGTAATTGTTAGATTAGGTGGATTTCATCTTTTAATGTCGTTTATGGGAACTATTGGATTTATTATGGATGGAAGCGGTCTTAGAGAGCTTTTTTGTACAATTTTTGCCGAAAATTCTGTTGACAAAATTTTAAACGGTCATGCTTATTCAAGAGCTGTCAGAGGCCATATTTTGGCTCACTTGGCTTTAGGAAAAATAATGTTATCTTCTTTTGATTTAACGAATGATGAAAACGCACTTATAGATGATAAATTGACTTTAGAAGATAGTACTTTAACAAGCATTGACGAAGAAAATTTTTTGAATATTTATAATAAATTTTTAAGACATGTTGAAGAATTGAAACAGCGTGGCCCAACTGCGAAATTATGGTTGCAATACTATGACATGGTAACAGTGATGAAACAGTTTATTCAGGCTGAAAGAATGGGTAATTGGAAGTTACACCTCGAAAGCGTTCGAAAAATGTTGCCATTTTTCCATGCCAGTGGACATTATCTATACGCGAAATCTTGTCAACTGTATTTGCAAGACATGTATCAACTCGAAAAAGAAAATGGATCCACTAGAATATGAAAAATTTACGACAAAGGGCTTTTTCACTATTAGAAGATCCGATAAATTTTGGAGCGGCATTTGGTCTGATATGTCTATAGAACAAGTTTTGATACGTTCAATGAAAAGAAGCGGTGGGCTTACACACGGTCGAGGAATAACTGATTCAGTTCTTCTGAAATGGGTATTGACAATGCCTTTCCTTATCGATGTCAGTAATTCAATGCAATTCTTTTGTAATGTAGCTTTTACTACTTCAGAGTAACAGGTTGATGCTAGACCTTCACGAATTCAAGAAGACAATCGTTCGTTAGACTTAATGTTAGAATTTTTCACTTCTTATGATCCATTCGTAGTCTCTGATGCAATTGTTTCACTTAGCTCAGGCATTAAAGGTAATGAAAATATTAATTGTCACAATGCTCTGGATATCGGGTTAAAAATTATGAATAATATTGTCGGAAATAATTTTAACGCTCTTAAATTCCAACGAAAAAATCGAGTAATGCCTCTTCAAGCTATTCATTCTATTAAATTAGAAAATGAAAATGTCATTATTAACCCTGCATTAATATTTCAAAGAATTAGTATAGCAATGGAGGGTAAATCCGAGTTGAAAGATTGTTTTGCATACGAATTGGCGCCTTATCCCCTTTCTATGTTTGACAATGGTATAATGCGTAAAACTGAGAAATCTAAATTGTATGATCATTTTCAACCCATGTACGACGAGCCATCGTTAGATAATTTTTATCATGTAATTGATGGAGGATTTTTAATGCATAAGGATCCACAAAAAGAAACTTTTGAAGTCATTCTTGATTGTTATGTAACTTATGTAACTAAATATTACGCTGCCAATAGCGTTATCATATTTGATGGTTACCCTGAAAATTTAAAAAGTAGTACTAAAGGTGCAGAACGATTACGTCGACAGGCTAGAAATTTATGTGCAGAAATACAATTTCATTTGTCCATGACCGCATCAACATCGCAAGAGAAATTTTTATCGAACGATCGCAACAAAAATCGATTTATTTTATATTTACGAGAAAAAATTGCAAGCCGCTGGATATCGTACTGAGCAAGCTCAAGAAGACGCTGATACTCTAATTGTTGAAACCGCTATAAATCTAGCCACCGACGAAAAGCCAGCCATTATTGTAGCTGAAGATACAGATGTATTAGTAATTTTAACGCAAAGAGCGCCTGTAGATAAGAAAATTTATTTCTTAAAACCAAGTAGAGGAAAAACAGCTGAAAGGCCTTACAGTTCCACATCTCTTATCGGCTAAAATTTAAAATATCTGATTGCTTTTATTCACGCTTTCACTGGATGTGATACTACATCTGCTTTTTTCAAACAAGGAAAAGCTAAAATTATGAAATTATTAGAAAAAAATACAAGCTTAATTGAAGAAGCTTTAATTTTTAATAAAACAAATGCAACTGCACAAGAAATTGAAAACGCCGGCACAAAAATCATTGCAGCTATGTATGGGGGCAGGAAATCTAGTAATATACAATTAAATGATCTAAGATATCAATGGCGCAAGATGGCACAATTAAATGATCTAAGATATCAATGGCGCAAGATGGCGTCGGGGGTAGATATATCCCTCGATAAGCCGTTAGAAAAATTCTATAAATGCCATCCGAAACAGTAAGCTAAGACAGTGATATGTATTATATGTGAAAACTATTATCATTAAAGTTATTTTGATAAATTAGCAAACACAGCATACGTAGGAGAATTACTGGTAATCTGCCCGGAACATTGTCAGCAAGACCTAACCTTCAAATACAGAGAAGAAGATCTATGTGATTCAGCAAGATTCCTCATTTCCCAGATTAAACTAAAACAATCAGAAGAAATAAGAAAAGAACTATTGACTGAACTAGCTAATAAAACTCAAGACCTTCATAATTCAATAAATTTTGATTCTGAAGCTGAACATGAAATAATAAGAACTGAAAATGCACTGTTGAAAACTTTGAATAAATAATTGACTGACAAAAACTTTTTATTAAAGGAATTGTTCGAAAAAGAAAAAGAAAGAGATAAAGAAAGAGTAATAAACAAACTGTCTTTTGCTGAAATCACACAAAATGGCAAACAAAATTACAATCAACAAGTTAAGAGGATCCCTAAAATAATTGTTACAGCAAACACCACTAATGATGGCAGTGAACAAATAGATATTAAAGAAAGCGTCACCAAACCACTAATAAATAGGAAAAGCATTCAAACCAAAAATGTATATGTTAAAAATAATGAAGTAATTATAAACTGCATGAATAGTGATAGTGTAGTTGAAACTGAAAACTATTTGAAACATAACCTAAAAACAGTTTCTGAAGTCAAAACCGAACAACTAAATAATCCTAAGATTAAAATTGTTGGTATAGACAACACTTTTAATATGGACAGTGATACCATTGAAGAAGATGTAAATTCTAGAAATTTTAAAAATTTTGATACAAAAGGCACACTACTTCATATGTATATAAATGAAAAAAAAAGTACAAGTGTTATAATGGAAGTCACATCTGATTTGTACAAACATATAAGAGAAAATAAAAATCATATTCTTGTAGGTTACCAGAGCTGTAACGTTTATGACCTAATAAACATTAAGCCTTGTTATAAATGTGGAGGCCTGGGTCATAATAGTATTAAATGCAGAAATGAAAAGAATTGCCTACAATGTTCAGGGAATCATGAAGTAAAAGAATGCAATAACAGTATTTTTAAATCTCCTAACTGTTCTTATAGCAATAAAAATACAAAACAAACTATAACACAAATCATTCGGCAGCAGACAATACATTATGTTCAATATTAAATAACAAGATTAAAAGATATATCATATCAACGGACTACCCTATTAAACCAGATTTATCAACATTTAACATAAACAACAGTCGAAAATCAACTCAGACGAATACAATATCAACAGCACAAAAGACAGTATGATTACAAAAAATTACAATATATAGCAAGTACAATAAACTTGAACAAATACAAAACAATACATGATCCAAATGAAGCTATCAACTCTGTTATAAAAGAAATTCAATTTTGTACATAAAAAATAAGAACTAAAAGTAAAACTCATGATAATGTACCTAGAAAAGATTGGATTACAGAGGCTATAATTAAATCTTGCAAAAGGAAGGAAATGTTATATAATAAACTAAAGAAAAATCCAAATAATGAGCAAACAAACAAAGACTGATTACAAGAATTATGTCAAAATATTAGATAAGGTTATTAAAGATGTTAAAATAAAATACGACAAAAAACTAGTCGAAAAAAATTGTAATAATGCTAGGCAGATATGGAAAACTATTAACTCAAAACTAGGTAAAAAAGAAAAAAGTGCTAAAAAAATTAATTACATCTATGACAATAATAAAAAGAAAATCGAAGATCCTACAGAAATAGCTAAATATATGAACGCTTATTATTGTAAAGTTGGGGATAATTTAAGCAAAAAAATTAAGGTGCCATTAAACAAAAATTTAAAACTATCACCTATGAATGTAAAAACTATCTTTTTAAAACCTACGAAAAAATTTGAAATCCAAAAAATCGTAGATGAAATGAAACTCAAAAATGGTGGAACTGATAAAATTAATACAAAAACTATAAAAATGATGGCTATATATATTACAGATATTTTGGCACATATCTTTAATCTATGTATTGAAAAATCGTTATGGCCTGACTCTCTAAAAGTTGATGAAATCGTTCCTATATATAAATCTGGTCATAAGTACGAAGTCGTAAATTATAGACCGATATCGTTGATATCAAACATTGCAAAGATTTTTGAGAAACTAATATATAATAGAATATTCAATTTTATTTCGGAAAGTACATTTTAGCTTCTAAACAATTTGGTTTCATAAAAGGAAAATGCACTAAAGATGCATTAAATTTTATTACTAACAAATTGTATGATAATCTGGATAAGAGTAACCCTAAAATTACCTTTTTAGATCTTGCTAAAGCTTTTGACTGTGTAAATCACAGAATCTTATTAGATAAGCTCTATAGTTATGGAATTAGAGGAAGTGCACATGATCTCATTAAAAGCTATCTAGTGAAAAGATTACAAAAAGTTAGAATATATGAATTTGAAAGTGACTATGCACTAATTAGTACAGGAGTTCCTCAAGGGACAATCCTTGACCCACTATTGTTTATACTATATGTTAATGATCTTCTAGCTATAATGCCAGAAAACTCTATATTATCGTATACTGATGATACTGCGATTATATCACCTGGTAAAACTTGGAAAGATGTAGAAATTATAATGAATAGGTATTTAAAGGAGGTAGCTGAGTGGTTAACACTTAATAAGCTATCTTTAAATATAGAGAAAAATTTAGATATATTGATAGATAATAAGAAATTACAGAAAGTCGACAGCTGTAAATATTTAGGTTTAATATTCGACTATAATCTAAAATGGGTCAAAACATACAATAAATTATTAAGAAGACTAAATACCTGATCTACATTTTCTACAAAATTTCCAAATTTTTGTCAACTGAAACACTCAGAATGATATACTATGCTTTGTTCCACAGTGTCATCAGTTACGGTATAATAGCGTGGGGAGGAGCATATAAAAACAATGTTGATCTATTATGAAGAGTACAAAATAGACTAATTAAAATAATAAATAAAAATAAATTCATTAAAGAAAATCCTATGAATTTATCTCAATTGTTTGCCTACGAATCACTGTGTTATAATTATAACTCCCTTAAGGAGATCTACATCGAATCCAACTGTATAACGAGAAAAAAAAGTATACAGATTCCTAAAATGTCCAAAGCCATTAGTAACAAAAACAGCTACATAGTTTCCATTAAATTATACAATAATCTACCGAATGATCTAAAAACTTTCAATATCCAACAAAAATCTGCTAAATGTAAACTAAAGCAATGGATCAGAACGAACATACTAATGTTATAAGCAAGTGGACAATAATATGTCCTCGCATTAAATATCTCCAAAATGTGATATTAATATAAGTAAATATAGTAAATATTTCTTATACGTGCAGATTACTGTCTTTGATATAGTATAAAGACAGTACTATTAGATTTTTAAGCTTAGTATGTAAGCTTTAGTAATTAAGTTCTATTAGTAATTAAGTTTCTATTATGTACCAGACCTGCGAACAGTTAATTATATTTAACTCTGCAGGATTACAATGTATAATTATATATGTAATAATTATCTGGTTAAGAAGAATAAAGAATTTATGTTTTAAAAGTAGCTCTACGAAGAAAGCTTTTAATTTAGCTATGCTTCCGCCAACTGAATTAGCTGCAAAACAGCATACGTTTAGAGCATATTATCAAGTGCAACAATGGCTCGGTAATTTGTTGGACCCGACGCAATGGGGTTGGAGTGTTAGGGATAATAAATTACAACCAACATATACAACTGATTTACTAGTTCCTGATAATATATTACGAGACAGTTGTAAATGTACAAAGGGTTGCACAAAATCATGTAGTTGTGTAAACACGGATTAAAATGTTCCGATTATTGTGCAGGATGCCACGGTCAAACTTGTAAAAATTGCGAAGAAAATGTATTAGACAGTAATATAGATGTAGAAGATAGTAGCGAACTTGATATTGATGGCGACAATGATGTACAATCCATGTAAATACAGACATATTAACAGCTAACGAATGCGTTTTCGACAACGAAGACAGCGACGACGAAATTCCGTGTAAAAAAAAAAGTATGCGAATTAATGTAATAAATGAACTTGTATTATAAATAAATTCTGTAAATTATGTACATTTAATAAAATTGTCAATATTTTACGATTATTTATACCTTATCTCCTGTTATTCAATGTACTATATGCATTAAATAACAATTAAATTAATTTATAACATTATTACGCATTAATTCTTCAATTTAATACTAATTTACAATGAACAATATATGCCTAATAAGGATATTATGATTAACATTAATTTTTACCAACATTTAAAAATGCTTGATTATGAAAATCGACCTCCAATTGTTTATTTTTTAAAATTGATAAATGTAACTATGAACATTGAAATCCTCTCGTTTTTCTACCCCAATTAAAAAAATCGTCAAAATCGGTGCAGTAGAAGCCGAGATATATCATCCTGAAGCGAGCGCGCCGATTTTGAAGCGACGATTTCAAGTTTCGCAGCCTATCCCCACCCCTCCGAATTTTGGCTCCGAGCGCGCACTACACAATGTTTATGCAAATTTTTGTGCGTGATGCACACGTGCAATGTAATTTTTGAAAGCAGATACGAAAACATCTCGGAAAAACCTATCGATTGGTATATAATTTATTGTTACATCATTAACCGTTACATCGCATACCCTTCCCGACTTTGGAAGTTAATATCTCAACATCTACTGGACCGAATTGGATGATTTTTTTTAAAAGAAGCGTCTTTCGGAGTACTATTTTCCTATACTTTCCGGTTTTATCCGACTCGCTAATCCCTCTTCACAGGCTTATTTGTTTAAAAGCCAAAATTTTCAAACTTTTTAAAACCGCTCAAAAAGTTATTAAAAAGTGAAAAATGGTTGAGATAGCAATTGTATATGATAGTTTAAGGGTCCAAGAAAGTGTAAAAGCGCGGTCGCAAAAAAATATTCATAACTTTGAGCCTGGCACAAAATTAAAAAAAAGGTATTTTTTTCCAGGTAGGTTACTTGACAATTGCATTATGCAAAAACTGTCAGTCCGATCTTAATCGGCCTTGCGGCTCTCGTTTTGTATGGCAGTCAAGCACTTTTGTCTAAATTTATGGCGTGATTGGGTTATTTTTTCATTTTTAAATAAATAATTTAAAATTACCTTGTTTTTTACCTACTTTTTTTGCACTTCCGAGTATTTTGCAGCGAACATTTCAAATCTACGGATATCCGACCAACTCTATCTTGTAGAAAATTTCATAACGAACAAATTTATAAGTATACATTTTTTCTCTAAAATGCATACTTACCGAATTATATGCGATTGTTTCCGGGAAAAATGCGATTTTCGCATTTTTTTTCACGTTTTCATTGTTTATGCAAATAGCACACCTTTTCAAGCTGGCGCACCTCGATATTTTCAATAGGTATACCATTCCCGAGCGATTCCAATAGTTATCTAAGTTACATCACGTTAGAGCCATATTTGAAAGATTTCGTCGTAATTCTCGTGGCCTATAGGCCGTTACATCAGACTAGATTAGGTTCTGAAACGTTAATAGCGAATGCCGTAGTTGTTGACGATTCTAGTAGGTTACGGGCATAAAATAGGTTGTGTCTTCAGGAGACAAATTCAGGAGTAGGATATAATCTCAAACAAGATTTTTTCGATGGAACTGCATTTCTTGAGTTCTACAACCAGTTTCAATTAGTTGCAAGCTACAACAATTGCAATGAAGAAATGAAGATAGTTGCCCTTGCTTCTTCTTTGAGATGAAAAGCAAAAGGCATTTTGAGTACTTTCTCAGAACCCGCTACTATAGATTTTGAAAAATGAATAGCGAAGTTAGAGTTAAGTTTTGGAGAAAAACATCTGACACCTTTGTATTACTCTCAATTTTAGAATAGGCGTCAATAATTTGGTGAAGATATTCCAACTTTGGCTGCTGATCTGGAGAAATTAGTTAGCCTAGTATATTTCGAATGTCCATACGAAGTTCAAGACAAGATAGCATGTGCTCAATTCATCATGTTATTTTTGATTCGTCGATTAAGGAACTTCTGTAGTTAGAAAGGATTTCTTCTTTGAAGATAGCTTTTGCACGAGCTATGGAAATCAAGGTTATTCGCGACCAGAACAGAAGATCACAATATTCAAAGAATAATTCTGCTTCTATGACTATTCAGAAGAATATTCAAAATACATAAGTTTCATCAAAGAATACAAATACAGCCTCAATTTTCTAGGAACTGAAGATTTCAAGATTTTATAAAGAATATTGAATGTTGGCAATGTGAACAAAAGGGCCATTTTAGATCAGATTGCCCGAATTAGTTAGGTGATCAGGGGAATTAGGTTATGTTGAACTTTCTGGAACAAGTTCAACATAATATGACAAGGCTCCAACAGATACTTTCTCTTCTCTGACTAATCATCGCATTGGAAGAATCAATAGGAATTCTAAAAGTTTTTATTTCAATGGTTTAATTAATAATAAAACTAGTAATTTTAAGATAAAGTCTGGATATGACGTAAATATTTTAAATTCAAAATTTGTAGATTTTAATGATACGAAAATATCTATTAATTTTAAAATACTCAAATACCGACTGGAAAAGACGTTCCAGTTGAGTTTGTAAAGTTGTGAGAATTCTCAGGTATCTAGGATAATTCGTCCAAGTATAATTTTACCGGATACTTTAAGAGAAGTTCTTAAGAATAATATTGAAAAATTAAATTTAGAACAACGAGAATAATTCGCTCAATTACCACTCAAGTTTGAAGATTTTTTTCAAGATGAAGATGTTGCTGGAAAATGTGATTTAGTTCAACACAAAATAAAATTCAGTCAACATCGACCTTGTTTAATAGGTCGATGTTGACTGAATTTTATTTTGTGTTGAACTAAATCACATTTTCCAGCAACATCTTCATCTTGAAAAAAATCTTCAAACTTGAGTGGTAATTGAGCGAATTATTCTCGTTGTTCTAAATTTAATTTTTCAATATTATTCTTAAGAATTTCTCTTAACCTCTACGAAGAGTTACATTACACCTAGAAAGAGAAGTCGAAAAGGCAATTACTGCGATGAAAGAACAGGATATTATAGAATAATCTGAAAGCTCATGGTGTTTTCCAGTTGTTGTAAAACAAAAGAAAGACGGTTCTATACGGTTTTGTGTTGATCTTCGAAAAGTAAATAATATCACTATAAAGGATTCTTATCCTTTACCCAGAATGGATGATACGCTTGACAAATTAGCCGGATACTTGTGGTCTTGTACTTTAGATTTAAAGAATGGTTATTGGCAATTGGTAAAAGGTTATCGCAGTTTAAAGTCATGTCTTTTGGATTATGCAACGCACCCGCTACATTCGAACGTTTGACGGAAAAATTATTACATGATATCTTTTTCGTTTTAATTTATCTTGATGACGTCAGGGTTATGGCTAAAACTTTCCATGAAATGTTGAGCAATTTAGAAAAAGTCTTTACAATATTTCAAGATGCAAATCTTCGACTCAATACAAAGAAATGTCTTTTTTTCAAGAAAGTAGTTGAATATCTTGGTCATATAGTATCAGAAAAAGGTGTAGTCACGGATCCGAAGAAGATTGAAACACTAGTAAATTGGACTATTCCAAAGAACAAGAAGAATCTTAGGAGTTTTATGGAATTCTGTTCCTATTATAGACGGTTTATTAAACGATTTTCTTCTATAGCTAAACCTGTTTATAAGTTAACGGAAAGATCGACTAAATCTATATGGTCAGAAAAATGTCAAAAAGCCTTTTCCAAATTAAAAGAAGTACTTACTACACCTCATATTTTGACATTTCCTTCTGAACATGAATTTATTTTAGATACAGATGCTTCTGACCATGGAAATGGATCGGTTCTTTCGCAGGTTCAGGATGGAGTGGAAAGAGTAATAGGTTATTATAGTAGAGATCTTTCTAAATCAGAAATTAACTACTGTGTTACTCGTTGTGAACTGTTAGGTGTGATAGATTCTTTAGGAACTTTTCATCGTTATCTCTGTGGTGGTAAATAATTTTTGATTAGAACAGACCACGCTTCTTTGATTTGGTTGTTGTCATTTAAAGAATCAAATGGACAGTTAGCTCGTTGGTTAGGAAAATTAGATCAATACAATTACAAAATTTTACATAGTAAACGAAACTCTCGTGGAAACGCTGATGGACTTTCAAGATGGCTATGTGAAGAATCGTCCTGTAAGTGCTGGTCAAAAGTAGAAGAAAAATTCAACGTTATTGAGGAAACTGTTTGACGACTCATCTTTGACGAAAATACGCCACATAACTGGAGAGATGATCAGAAAGAAGATAGGGTTATTTCTTTTTTTCTTATTTAGAGAATGGATTATATCAGATTTAAGTTATAAGATTCGTCAGTTAGTGGTTCCTACACAAAAGATTAAAGGGATTTTAGAAGAAGCACATGATTCTCCTTCTGGAGGTCACTTTGGGATAAATAAGACTCTAGAAAAAGTTCGGAAAAGGTTTTAATGGGCTATTTGTAAGAGAGATGTAGAAAATTGGTGTAGATCATGTAAGCTTTGTATTTCAATAAAAGGGCCTTCAGATAAAGGGCGTAGTGCGATGAAAATTAATAATTCAGGCGTTCCATTTTACTTCAAATGGATTTATTAGGTCCATTTCCAATTTCATCTTTAGGTAATAAATACCTCCTTGTAGTAACGGATAGTTTAACAAAATGGGTTGAGACTTTTCCTTTCCCAAATATGAGAACAAAAACTATTGCAGAGATTTTTGTTAATAAGATTATTTCTATGTCTGGAGTACCTTAAGAAGTAAATACTGATCAAGGAAAAAATGAAGAAATTAGCACGAGACAAAATTAATTAACAATCAGAAAAGACGAAGTCTCGGTACGATAAAAGAACACGATACGTTGAATACTCTCAAGGTCAAAAGGTTTGGTTTTTCAGTCCTCGACGAACCAAAAGAAAATCACCGAAACTCCAATCGAATTGGATGGGACTTCGGGAAGTTGTGAAGAAAATCAATGATGTTGTTTATTGTATTCGTCGTTCACCAAGACACAAACCCAAGATTGTCAACATCAATCGACTTGGAAGTTACACCGAAAGAGAGACCTATATATGAAGACTGCTCTGCTTATGGTTCTTTTGAGTCATGGTTTTTCCCGTAAGCGTGAAGATAAATATCAGAGCAAAGACTTGAAGTGAGGTTCCATGGCATGACTACTCCCCACTCTCGTCCGAAAACTGAATTTGAATCGAATTCAACCTCTTGAAGTTTAGATTCAATTAATAGAAATTCATTTGTTAAAAGAAGGGTCCGTCTTTTTATTCCTGAGAGTGATAATTGGAGTCTGTGTGGAAGCGCTGCTGGGTAACTTGACGCCTGATATGGGTTAAGGTAGAGGACGTTGGTGGGATCCTGAAAGTCAGCATTGGAAATAAGAAGATAATCAGCTTGCTTGAAGAATTCAAGTTAAGAATTCAGCCCTGACGAATTCCAGAGAAGAATTCAAGTAGCCGAGACCTAAGATTGTCGGGACCATAATCTGAAGGAAGGGGGAGTAATATTGTGATGGAGCCAAGCATGCAATTCCAACAATATGATTCGCCATGCTTGACAACGCCGAAAAACAGTAGTCTGATGTTGACGGTTAATGAGAATAGTCGTCTTTACATTTTTATTTGGTTATACGAATAAAGACTGAGTTTTGCGTTTCTTTTTATAAATAGTGAGTTTTTATTTAACTACCCCGGACCCGCTCGTAACAATATTCATAAAAATAAATAAATAGCTTTTAAAGGAAAGTATAGATCATTTTTAACTTAAAAAAAAAAACGAAAAAAGACTTTCTTTTATTTAATTCTCCCAGCCTTTAAACGTCCGAAATTATGCCAAATAAAGTGTAAATGCAATAAATAGCTTTAACTAAGCTATGATATTTTTCAGTTTAAAATGTAAAATGTCATTATATTGCTGTTTCTACTTCTTAAGAAAGAGTTGATCCAACTTTTAAAACCTTAAAAAATTTTCGAAATTTTTCGAAAAATTAACCGGAGAGCCAGTTTAAAGAAAATAATAACCCTCAAAAGATTAAAATTGATTCAAAAATAAAAAAAATAATTGGGGTTTAACTAAATATTTTTCAAATTCACAGTATTGACACTTGTGACGGCACGATGTTTCTGGAACAATTTATTTTTGCTTCCTCAACGAGGAAGCCTTGTGTTAGTAAAAGACAATTTTTGCTAAAAACATGTTAATGTAACAGCCGAATTGTTATTCTGCTGTGCGGGTTATATTTCGTGAACAAATATTTCTAATTAATTACGCGGAACCGATCTCGCACGCGAGCTCTCATTTACTATTACTTTTTATTATTATGTTTTATTATTATATTTAGGTAAAGAATATTACACGTCTTGAACTTAGACGACCATGTCCAAGGTTGTCGACAGTTCTTTCTTCTTTGGTTCTCTTTTTATATATTATTTTACATATATATATATATATATATATATATATATATATATATATTATATCTATAAATTGTTATTTTATAGTATTCTTTTAAGGAAGGGTTAGATAGTTGGAATGATTAAATTGTTCGTTTAAAATCTTTTTATTTCGAGAAAATCTTTGATTTATAATTAACAGGCTGTAAAATGAATCGCTTACTCTGGGTTTTCTAAGCCCGATCTCGTGCTTAAAATATAATAAACATGAGTCGCTTACTCCGGGTTTTCTAAGCTCGATCTCGTGCTTATAATTATGTATCATATAATAAACATGAGTCGCTTACTCCGGGTTTTCTAAGCCCGATCTCGCGTTTATATTTGGTATAAAATATAATAGTTTATTTTTAACTTACAATTGGTCGTTCTTGGTTCAATTTCCTCTAGTCGAGAGATATATCAGTTTAAGGATTCTATGTACGAACGTGGTTCTTTCACTCTCGAGGACGGGCTTTGAACGCAGAAGGGATTGTGATGCTGTACTTTCGGTACTGACGCCGGTGACTTCGACGGGCTTGTTCGAGGACGGTGCTGAAGCTCAAGGTCTCCTCGGTTCTCCTTGGGCAAGACTGGCTGACGGCCACCTTCACACTTCCAGTTAAAAAAAGCCCCGCGAAGGTGGTGTGCGAGATATTTATAACCTCGTGGGTCGGGTGGGAAGGTGGTGTACGTCAGCTTCTCTTCTCCAATGAGAGACTGCCAGACTTCGTGGTCTTTGACCTGGTTGAGAAAGCGGAGAGTGCTGAGCCCGCGCCTCGCGCGAGCGCGATTGCCTCTAACTCGGCAGCGGTCGCGTGTATTTCGCAATGACGAAATATGGAGAGTGCTTGTATGCATGTCCCCGCATACACATGAATACATACACATATATAAGCATGGGCATGCATATATATATATATATATATATATATATATATATATATATATATATATATATATATATATATATATATATATATATATATATAAATATAATAAATATACATTCTATTTATTATAAATATTTCTTTATAAATATTTTTAAAGTAGAAGTGACATAGGATGTCACTCCCCCTCCCCCCACGGGTCGATTGCCGCCCTCGGCAATCACGAAGCGTGCAAACGTGTGTACATATGTCGCGAAATACATACACTTATACATATAAATATAACCTAAAGTTACCGTGATGGGTGGCTGCCATGCTCCTGTTGGTACTGAGCGGTGATCTTCCGGCTTCTGATTTCCGAATTCAGTGATGCTTTTTAGAAAATGTCCTTTTCTGTTTGCAGGTTCTACAAACGAATGGCATCTTCTTACAGCATCCTGTTTTGGCCCAGTTCTGATGCCAGTGTGTACATGGATTCCAAATTGATTCTGGATTATTTTGTCCGTAATAACAGTGATCCTGGCAACTGTCACACATGGTGCTGATTAGTTGTGCCGGTACTGTGCTGTGTTGCTGTTTTGTTTCTCCGGTATTATTTATTTTCTTATTTGCGCGCTCTCTTTTTCTCGCAGGCGATCTTTTTTTCTGTGTTTCTCTAATTTATCGAGGTCGGCTTCTATTTTCTGCTGTTTTTTTTTTCTGCGTCTTCCGTTTTCCTTTTTCCTGCCAAAGGAATCACGAATGCAGGCATTGCTTCTTTAAGTAGCTGCTACTTTTCCGGTGGTGTTATGCCATTTTTCATGCCATTTGGCAGAGATGGCTGTAGATTTTCTTTGCTCAGGTAGTGTGTTGGTATGTTCGCTGGCCTCTGGATCTTCAAGCAATGTCGTCTCTCTTGATCCGTATGTGCCTATTTTTGGTAGGCGTACAAATTTTCTCCTTTTTGCATTTTTCTTTTATCATCTTCCAGTATTTCTTCTGGGGTCATGTGTGTTCGGCTGTTCCTGGTTTATCTTTTTGGTGGTGATGGCAAGGGTGCAAATGCGCGTGTCTGTAGTGGCAGAGTCGTCGGCTGGTGGTATAGTGGAGTCACACCTGTTTTCCTTTGCGGACTCTTCGTCTGGCGGTGTAGTGGACGCGCGACCGTTTTCCTCTGTGGACTCTTCGCCTGGCGGTGTAGTGGACGCGCGCCCGTTTTCCTCTACGGAGTCCTCACTTGGCGGTGTAGTGGATGCGCACCTATTTGGCTCCGCGGAACCTTCACTTGTTCGTGCAGTGGCATGTTCGCTTGTTGTTGCAGTGGAATGTTCGCTTGTTGGTGCAGTGTAATGTTCGCTTGTTGGTGCAGTGTAATGTTCGCTTGTTGATGCAGTGGAATGTTCGCTTGTTGGTGCAGTGGAATGTTCGCTTGTTGCTGCAGTGGAATGTTCGCAGCACTTTACGTATTCGCAGACATTTCGGGGACTAGCGTTCGGAATGTCTGTCGTGTCATGCACTGCACTCGTGGTTTCTTTCGTTCTCGTGGCGGATTCACAGATCCAAGTCGCGGAAGCTCTCCCGTGTATGAGGTTGAGGTAGCCGCTGATGGTGTGGTCATACCTTTTGCTTGCTTCCGTAAGATGTTCGTGGGCGCCAACAAGCGAATCCCGAGCTGTTTCTAAACAATTTTTAGCGAACGTGATGTCAGCGTGTGTAGCGATGGTGATTATAGGTGGTACTGGCTAATTAATGTATATGCAGAACGTTGGCGTGGATACGGCAGCACTAGCCACTTGTTGAACGTAATTAAGTCTTCTATCTTGATTGATGTCTGTCAAGTGGTGACTCCTGGCGTCTTTAGTCTTCTTAATTAGATCTTATGATTATAATTCAAAGTAACTATGTTTTTCTATAGCGCCTGATTTGAATTTTGTATATTTATAGAGTGTTATGTAGAGTTAATTTGCTTGATTGTGAGATATATTTATTTATTTGATCATATAATTTTGTAAGACCTTAATTGTATATTGTTAGCTTATAATTAGGTTATTTGTTAACAATTTGTTTAAACATTGTTAAATTTTCAAAATTTTCAATGTTTGACTTTTGGGGCTAAGTCGTATGGTCGTATATTATTCTAATCTTATTTAACCAGAGTAATACATAGTAATACATGTTGTAGTTAATCTTCAGATATATTAATTATATCTGGAGTAACCCACATCCTATAGAGGTAGTCAGAGCTGCCTGTACATAGGTCCGGTGTGTATAATAACTTAATAATTAACCTACAATCTAAGTAAAACTAAAAACTAACTTAAAACCTTGGGGCCTGCGGCGGCTCAGTCGGTAGAGTGTCGGATTCCCACGCCGGTGACCCGGGTTCGAATCCTAGTCTCTAGATTGATACAAGCACCTCTGTAAAAATTACATGTGCTTTGTTTACAAACACACCGCAGACCCCCGTCGCCGATTAGCACCACATGGAAGCACAAACATGGCGACGTTAAATAATATAAAAAAAAAAAAAAAAAAAAACTTAAAACCTAAGTGTCCAAGTACATATTTGTCTTGGATAAAGTAACAGTGACTTGTTGATGTTTATAATATATTCGTACTTATCCATTTTTTTAATTTTTTCTTATTATAAATCTTTGATACGTATAGTATTTTAAGATTTATATTAATTGTTGGTAAGCAGTTATAAACTTGTATTGCTCTAATGTGATTACTCTTATCACTTACAGCTTTTGAACATTTTGGTGGTATAATAAGTTTATTTCTGGTTTTGCTTTTAGACGTTAAGTATAAATTCTTGAGTTCATTATAATGATACGATACGCATTCGTAAGCAAAAATTTGTTTTAAATTTAATGGGTTGTCCTGATTGAAACTATTTTTATTAACAATTTTTAGGATTCTATTCTGAGTCTTTTGAAGTAACTCAAGATTGTTTCTGTATGCACCACCCCAAGCTATATTTCCATAAGTAATTATACTATGAAAAAATGCATAGTATATTATCTTAAGCGTATCAGATTGCATGTATTTTGACATTTTGTAAAGTATAAATAATATATATTTTGTTTTCTTTATTATATATTCAATATGTTTGTCCCATTTTAGATTGTAATCAAATACAATACCTAGATATTTACAATATTCTACCCTACAAATTTTAGTACCCTGTATTTTTATGTTCATATCTTTAGGAACACTATCACAGTAATTGCGAAATGTTATAAGGTTGTTTTATTTATATTTAAAGATAGTTTGTTCAGAGCTAACCAATTAGCTATATCTTCCAAGTACTTATTCATTTTATTTTCAACTTTTTCCCAAGTATCATCAGATGCTATAATTGCTGTATCATCAGCATATGAGATAGTGCTGTCAGTTGTATTTATTAATAAATCATTAACGTAAATTATGAATAGAAGTGGTCCTAGTATAGTACCCTGGGGAACACCTGTGTCTATTGTTTCATATTGACTTTCTGTTATTCCAATTCTAACTTTTTGTCTCCTATTGCTTAGATAATTCATTACGAGTTTATGAGCTTTACCTCTTATACCATAATTATATAATTTATCTAATAAGATAGAATGGTTTACAGTATCAAACGCCTTAGCTAAGTCTAGGAATATGATTGCTATTGGTTTGCTTTTGTCTAAATTGCTATATATTTCTTTCGTTATATAACTAAGAGCATCTTTAGTACCTTTATTTTTTACAAATCCATATTGATTGTGAGTTAATAGTTTAAATTTATCAAAAAATTCTTGTAATCTTACAAAAACAATTTTTTCTAGAACTTTTGCTGTATTTGAGATTAAGGATATGGGCCTATAATTTGATATTTCCATTTTGTTTCCAGCTTTAAAGATAGGTACTACCTCAACTGTTTTCAATGATTCAGGCCATATTGATTTTTCTAGACATATATTAAATATATGAGTTAATGCATTTACGATTAGATTTGATAGTATTTTCAAAGCTTTTGTTGGGATTTTATCAACACCATCATTTTTTATTTTCATATTTTCAATTATTTGTAAAATTTCAAAATTATTAGTTGGTTTTATAAAAATAGAGTTGCAATTCATGGGTGGTAGGTTTAATATCTTACCCTGCGGAATATTAATTTTATTACTTAAATTCATTCCTATTTTGCAAAAATATGAGTTCATTTGATTGGCAATTTTTGTAGGGTCATCTATTATTTCATCGTTATTCATTATTATTTTATTAATTGTATTATCATATTGCGATTTAGTACCCAGTTTACTTTTTATATGATTCCATAGTTGTTTGGAATTATTGCTACTTTTTATTATTAAATTTCTTTCATGCTTAGTTTTAGCTTCTTTAAGAATTTTATCAAGACTCTTTGTGTAATTCCTATATTCTAATTTTATTCTTTCGTTATTAGGTTCATTACGTATTTTGACATATAATTGTCCTTTTCTTTCACATGAGATCATAATAGCTTTAGTGATCCAATCCTTTCTTGGTTTATTCTTGTTATTTTTTCCATTTTTTAACACATATTTAGATTTTTCTAAACAGTCTTGTATTTCAGTTATTAAAGTTGTTGTAGCTTCTTCAGGATCATGCATTGATTCAATTATATTCCAATTTTTCATAGCAGCTACTCTGCGTAGTTTAATGTAATCATACTTATAGCAAATATTTTCTTTATTTAATGTTTGTGAATCGTTTATTTTTATAAATAATGGATAATGATCTGTAAATGGTATTAAAAGTTTGAAGGATTTAGTGTCTAGAGATTTGGTTTTTATATATATGTTATCAATACATGTGCCTTCTCCACTACTATCATTTGGTCTAGTTGTATATATAAACCCAGGGTAAAAACCTTTTTCAAGCATATTATTTAAAAGTTCCTGACTGTTATGATCTTCTTTCATAATGTCAATGTTAAAATCACCAATAATTAAATGATTTTTTATATTTTTTTTGCCGTTCATATATGATTTTAAGTTGGAAATGAGTTCAGTACATGATAGATTATGACATCTATATAATGTTGATATTTCAAGAGAATTACCTCTATTTAGTGTTATTCTTGTATTTAATATTTTCAATTTACCAATTTCAATTGTTTCGGTTATTTCCGTTACGCAATCTTTTATATATACAACTACTCCATCATTTTGATTTATTTTGCTATTATTATAATATAATTTATAACCTTGTATAGCAAAATATTGACAGTTATTTAAGCACCATGTTTCTGAGCATACAATTATATAAGGTTTGATCCTCAAGCTCTTAATAAAAATTTCTAATTTTGTATAGTTAGCATTTAGACTTCTAATATTAACATACAGTATAAGGCTGTCTTTTATATTAAAATTTTTATTAAGAGTTTTTAGATCAAGATATGATATTTCCTCTTGAATTACTTCTTTTTGGAATTCTTCTATGAGATCTGGATGTTGCTCCATTATTTACTTTTATTTCTGCTTGTGCTTGGGCTTGTTAATGATAGTATACTAGCGCTGAGTGGTGCATTCTTGCTGAGCGTTGCATTTTTGCTAAGGATCGCACTCTTCATTCTTGGTTTAGTTGAGTTCGTTGTCATAGTGTTTTTTTTTGTAATTTTCTACATTACCTATGTATCTTGGTATAGTAGGATTCATAGGATAATCTGTCATACTTATGTATCTATTAAGTTTTTTCTTAAATATTGTACATATTTCCGTATCATTAACTACATGGTTAACCTCTAAATTTGTTTTATATTTAGTATTGCTATAAAAACAATTGATACATACTTTATTGGACAGGTTATCACATTGTGAAGATATGTGTGATCCAGCACAATTTATGCAACAAGGTTCATTTTCACAATTACGAGGATTATGTCCAAATCTTCCACACTTATTGCAGGGCTTGATATTTATTAAATCCCAGACTCTGCAACTTTGATAACCAATAAAAATTTTATTTTGGTTGTCTCTTATATGTTTGTATAAATCTCTTGGTACTTCTATTATTAGGCTTAACTTGTTAGTAGTCGTAATTTAATGTATGTGTAATATCTTACATTTGTCTTGATATTCACTAAAATTTCTTCGATTTATATCATTTTCGAGTTCATCTTGGTTCATTTGTGTGGAATCCACTCCAACTATTTTCATCTTTGGCGATTCAATTTTTTCATACACAACATTATAATTATTAGATAACTTTTTTGTTAAAACATCAAAAGTAGTTTTAGCACTTCTTTCGTCCAAGCTTTTAATCATTAATTCATTATCATTAATTGATTTCACATATTTAGTTTGAATATTTTTATCATCTATTAAATAATTGCACACTTTTTTTGAAAAATCTTCAGGATGTTTTTCTTTTTTCCGATTTTCTACAATTATTGCTGGAACTCTTTTCTTTTTATTTACTGATTTATTAATTAATACATCAGCATATGTTTTTTGGTTTAGTTGCACTTTTTCACATTCATCTTCATTCTTCTCTTTTTTCAATAATCTTTTTAACAAAGTATTCTTGTCCATTAATTCACTATTTAATTGTTTAAGTAATTGATTTTCGATATTAAGATTTTCTAGTTCAGAATTTTCTGACAGTAACGTGGCATCTAGTTTTTCATTCGCTCCAGATTTTTGTGTATTTTCAGATATAACATTTAATTCATTTAAAATTTTGTGCTTTATTTTCTCTTCTTTTGCACTTTTTATCTGAGCAATTAAAATTCTAGCATTTTCATCTAATTTTATTTTATTCTCTTTTAAGGTTAGAACAAGCTCCACGTGTGCAGGACAAACCACAAGTGCTTTCCCTACGTATTTTTTGTCTTTATATTTATCAAAGTCACTTTTATGATAAATATTATCACACACTACACAAATCACTGTTGTAACTTTATTTTTTGGATGGCATGTATATGCTGTTTCTGAGTTTATATCAGGAGGTTCGGGAGGTAGTCCACCTCCTCCCGACGCCATCTTACATTTTTTATTAGTGATAATTATTTATTTATGGCTTAATAACTCTAAAGTTTATAGTTTTAATTTTTGTTTATTGGCTTATATCTTTTTAGATATTTGTTGTAAGCGTAAAATTGTTTTTTGTAATTTTACAATTAGGTTGTGCGGTCCCGTTTCGAAAATTTTGAAAATTTTTAACGATTAATTATTTAAATAATTTTATTTATTTATTTCTAATTCTTAAAATATCGGGGTGGTTTACCAAGTATTGTATTACGGTTGGTGTGCTTAATATTGAGGTGTGGTTACATATTTTCTCAAATTGTAAATTGTTAGTTAATTAATTAATATTTCGAATAATAAACATAATTTTTCAAACATTTCTCTTTGTGTTTGTACACTTAAGTTGTAGGTATATAATTTGTATATTTGAACATTTAAATTTTGGTAAATGTTTGAACAATTTAATTTATTTATAACTATTTCCTAAAATGTCGGATATTGTAATAGTGGAATGTATATTTTTCGGTTCGCTTAACATAGAAACGTGGGTTTGCAATTTCTTAATTATAAATTCTTAATTGGAATTAGGTGAATTGTTTAAATAATATAATGGTATTCGAAAATTTTGTTACATATATTTAATTTCTTTGTAGGAATAATTAATTTCTGTATGTGGATTTGCAAATAAGAGTATGGGTATTAGCTTTATATATTGTATAGTATTTTATGTAAACCATTAAATTATTTAAAGAGTACATGGTTAGTTATTTTACTAACTATGATATCAGTAATTCTTATAAGATTAAGCTTCCCTGTTATATATATATATATATGGGTCAATCCATGCCAAAACGCACACGGCTCTGCCCAAAAATAGTAAAGACTTAGGAAAACTTGTATAGGGTCAAAATTTAGGGTTTTTTATGTAGAATCAATAGCTATGTGGCGCTTTTCAAAATTTTCAAAATGGCGGTCCCAAAAACCCGATTTTCTGACCAGTTTTCCGAAAATTTTCCGATTAATCGTTCATAAAAATATAGAGAAAAGACGAAAATTGTGAGTAAAGGTCATTTTATATGTTTTCGGGTACGCTGAATCCGAATCCGCTGACCGTTTAACCTTACCAATGCAGGATTTGCTCTAACCTCAAAAAATACCTCAAAAACGCTCAAACAGGCATGATTATGGCTAAATAAAGGTTCGTGGCGATGCATTTGTTCGTTTCAAGGGTCGCGTATTTCAAATCCAAGGTCCGTTCAGCTCGTTCAGTCCAAAATTTGCCCCTAGCCTCAAAATATTTTTCAAAAACGCTCAAATAGGCATGATTACGGCCAGATTAAGGATCGTGACCATAAATTTATAGGTTTTCGAGATCGCTGATTTTAGGTCTAAGGTCCGTTTAGCTCGACAAGCCCAAAATTTGTCGCTAACCTCAAAAAATACTTCAAAAATGCTCAGCGGGCATGATGACGGCCAGATGAAGAATCGTGACCATATATTTATACGTTTTTGGGGTCACTGATTTCAAATCCGAAGTCCGTTTAGTTCCATCAGCTAAAAATTTGTTTTTAACCTCAAAAAATACCTGACAAACGCTCAAATGGGCAGGTTCATGGCCAGAAATGGACTGTTATACTTGAAATCTCTACAACAACTTCCTTTTTATCACTTGCAAATTTTCTGATAATAATACTCTTGTTTCGTAGTGGAATAAAACAGTGATTGCTTGAAATTTGTGGGACAGAAGGAGCCTCGTCAAATCGTCTTTTTAATCTTCTTTGAGTGTTGCTATGTGTTACTTTTGAATAATAAAAGAACTTTATATTTTTTATTGAATGGCATGCCCACTCATAAAGCTGCTTAGCTGTTAAAATGCTGTTGATTGCTGATGCTTGGAGGCTTGCGTTCCTAACTCCGATTTTAAGAGTTGCACCAAGGCCATTATGTGGGCCTTTTCCGTGAGCCGTCGCGCAAAAATGCCATTCTGCTTTGATACCAAAATCATTTTCATGATTACATAAATTTTGGATATTAAATCGATTTTTAAAATGTTGTTTTTCTCCATCAGAAAAGTAGATAATCTTTGTAACTTTGTGTTGTTTCTTTAGGTAATCAATTATCATCGAATTACACACATACACCGCTGCAGAGTCATGAGTATTTGATTTAGAAATCACGATTATATTTCCATGTTTTAATTCACCTTCATCTCGATAATAAAATCACGTGACATAGGTAGTAATTCAAAAAAATCGATTACAAATAACTTTTTTAGATACGCTCACGTCTCGAAAACGCTTGAATCAATTTCGAAAGTTAGTTCCTAGAGGTTTTTGGGGTCGCTGATAAAGAATATGCTATCAAAATTTTGATTTTCTAAATCCAAGATGGCGATTTCAAGATGGCGGACACAAATTTTTTGAAATTATGTATATTTTTATCTAAAAACGTTATTTGGGGGTTTTTGAGGTCGCTGATTAAGAATATGCCATCAGAATCTTGATTTTCCAAATCCAAAATGGCGGATTCCAACCCCTGTGTAATAATAAAGATACTATACGGCGCTTGTAGAAACATTGAATATTTACCATTCAGGATCTTTGAGAGAGCTGTAGAACTTGAAAAGTGCCTTTTTTGGCTATTTTATTGAAAAATCAGTTTCGTCACGCGACCAAGGGCACCAATATTTTTAAAAAAATAATAAGCTTAGGAAGAGCATCTCGAAATCATTGATTCAAGCGTTTTCGAGACGTGAGCATGTCTAAAAAAGTTATTTGTAATCGAGTTCGGTGAATTACTACCTATGTCACGTGATTTTGGCCATCATATTGAATTTTATGGTAACAAAAAAATTTTTTTTATACGAATTCCGAAAGTAGATTCCAAGACCTTTCATTTAAGCCACCATAGATCTCAATCGGTTTCATGTAGCTGGTTTTATAATCGTTATGGTAAAAAAAAGTATGGGTCACGAGCTTCTAGCGACCATATTGGAACTAAAAATGCCACTAAAAATAGCAACTAATATGCTGATAAGGTATACAAATTTAAAAAAATGAAGAATGTCATCGTGAAGAAATCATGGATACATAAATAAACGGCGGGAGTAAAAACCATATCTTATCGGCATGTTAGTCGCCATATTGGATCCGCCATTTTAAATTCTGCAGATTTGACCTTAAATTCATCATCAGCAACCAGAAAAACCCCCATATACCAAATTTGGGCCAATTCAGTTGATTTTTAAAAATATCGACATATTAGCCGCCATATTGGATCCGCCATGTTGGATTTCGGTAACCTACCACGTAATTTTTTGAAGTATGAGTGGTAGCTAAAATTTGAGTAAAAAAAAGTCCAACGTGATTATTTTTTTTAATTTTTACGGGCATTTTTATCTGTACTCTTCACGTTTTAGGGGTGTTTAACGCCATTTTGAAGCCGCCATTTTCAAAATGGACAAAAACGCCACTCGACTTTTTGTAGCTCTTGTCAATACGAACATTTTAAGCTATTGATGGTTCTCTTACGCCTCTTCAAATTTTGGGCAAGGGGGGGCTATTCGTTCACAAAGAATGCCTCATATATATATATATATATATATATATATATATATATATATATATATATATATATATATATATATATATCAGTTTCTCGCATTACTTAAATGAAGATATTAATATCTTTTCATTATTTAAATCCTACATGGTTTCGTCAAAATAAAATGAATTTTGTTTTACTGTTATATGAAATATACAGCAGATTTCTCATTTGAGTTGAAATTATAATAAAATTGAAAGCTGAGGAATGCGTCTCGTGATGTGGTATCATGTGGGGTTTATGCTTACGTTTTGGATTAGGATCTAGTTTCGTTTGGCTTTACGATTTCTTGAGGCAAGTAGAGAGGCGAGTGTTCGGTCGAATCATATGCCATTCGGTAACCGAGTGATTCAAAGGCTTGTAGTAAAAATAAAAAAATATATTTCCGAGTTTTGGGTGTACGAGATGGTTCGTTTCTACTACAGTTCGAGGCGTTACTTGCGGTATGAACGCGTGAATGTAAGTATTTATGATCGTTTCTGTCAGATTTCGTTATTATCTGGGTTTTGGCAAGAAGGTAAAGATAACATCTATTTGTTAGTTCACGCAGTGGGCTTTGACGCGACTTTTCCGGCGCTTGGACAGGGCTGCGAACGAGCACCGTCAGGAGGGGGTGCAGGAGCGGGATGCAGATGCGTGGGATCTGAATTCCCTGTTTTTGCATGAAGTGGATATATTGGTGGTGAACGGTTTAGTGATTCGGATGGAGACATTCCAGGTGGACTCTGTGCTGATATTTACAAGTGAAATTTAAATAAAGAATGTTTTTGTGTTCTATGTAAAGTAGAAGTTGTGTATGTTAATGGCGGATTGGAGAAAAGGAAATAAATTCAGCACTGTTTATATTGTGTTGTCTTGTGGTAAGTGTCCGTAGACGTGGAGCACGAACGATGTGTTCAGGCGGGGCGTGAGTGGGGTGTCTGTGGACGCGATGTGTGGTGAGTCTGTGGAAGTGGTGCGCGGAGTTTGTCTGTGGACGCAGTGAGTGGTAAGTGTCTACCGATGCGTGCATGGATGAGGGGTGTGGACGAGGTGTTCGGACGGGGTCAGTGCCCCGCGTAGATGTATTATTAGGCGAATGATATACGTTGTGGAGGTAATTTAGGGTCTGACGGGGAATCGTCAATTGTGCGGGGGTGTTTAAGTTGTGGTTGGTTGTGGACAAGCTGGATAGGGAAGAGGTGAGGGCTGGCAAGTTAGGAATTATTGTTTGGTTGTGAAGAGGTTGCGGTACTTCTTGAATTTGGAGGGGATTATAGGAATCACATCAGTATAGTATAGTGTAACCAGAGGGGTGGTCTCTTTGCAGGAGAATTTGATGAGGGTTTTTGATATACATATTTAATCATAGGCTTTTCTGGGTGATTGTGTCTTAATAGAGTTTGAGAGGCTGCAATTTCGGCCATTGCTAAGTCGATGGTTGCGGATGGGGTGGGCCTATTAACTCTTTTGTTAATCGTTTTGGATTTTCTTAGTTTGCGTAAGTGAGTCAATTTGGTGAAGATAAAATATTTTCTGTTGGACCATTTGTTTAAAACTGCTTTCTATTTGAGTCAAAGACGTAGGGTCTGCGCTATTTGCCCAATCTATAATTTCTGTAGCTGTGCTTTCATCGAATTTTATTTCGCTGGTGATGGTGTTGAACGTGGGTAATAAGGCAGTCAAATCCAAGTTAACGTTGGGGTTGTACATCAGAGTTTGTGATGTTCGTAGAGTATTTAGTCCGTAGATGGTGAAACCTTTGGCATGAGCTAAGCATTTTCCATGAATAGCTAGTATTCCAGTACCGTTTAAAGTAGTGTCAATTCTCTTTTCGTTCTCGCATGTTATTCTCATGGTGGTAGGTTGGTGGGTTGAGAATGACCATTTATCGGTAGATGTAAGTTTTGTCCAATGTATGGTTGATTGTAAAGATAGGAATATGTCACATTTTGAGAGAGCTTCTTGGGTCGGTCGGATGAACATTAAATATTCACATGGTGTGTCTTCTGTTTCTTCCTGGAACACAGTGTGGGGTGGGCACAAGATTGTGTGGTTATACGTAAGAGAGGGGGAGAAAAAGTTAGGGTTAACTAGTGCGAATGTTTTCAAGTTTTTGGTTATTAAAAGGTTTGAAAAACGAGGTTTAATACTGAAATACCCTGTTTTATTCGGATAAACAGGAGCGAAGGT
This sequence comes from Gastracanthus pulcherrimus, assembly GCA_949152435.1. Classification (NCBI taxonomy): domain Eukaryota; kingdom Metazoa; phylum Arthropoda; class Insecta; order Hymenoptera; family Pteromalidae; genus Gastracanthus; species Gastracanthus pulcherrimus. Next base: position 108,421,157 of record OX424573.1, on the reverse strand, counting down.
TGATAATGGATGTAATTTATAGAAGTATGGTGGCTAGCTGGCCCTTTACGGTGATTACGTGAGCTTTTGCTACGCTAAACAGGAGTTCGGGCGTAATTTTTGTTTGTTCCCAAGGTAACTTGTGATTTGGGGTTTGTGAATTAATTTGAAGTAAGAGGTCTTTTAATTGATTGTGGGTTAAAAGGAGTGTGTGTAGGTTTCCTCGAGCGGTTACTTCGATGGCGTTAATCAAAATTTTATAATAGATTATCATGTCTTCTAAGTTTTGTTCGAATTCAATGGCTCATAATGATAATGTCTGGACGGCAGATGTTTGATTAGCTAGAACAGCGTTATATGTATTGGATTTTAATATTTGCGAGATTTTATTACGTAATTCTTGACGGTATTTTTGATTGTGATTGTATTTGTTGTGTAAATCTGCAAGCTTAGAGCGGATTATATGTGTTTCATCGGCAGCTAAAGTTGAAATATTTTGTTGTCTGTCATATAATTCAGTTATTTGTTTGTCCAATGAATCGCGGTCTGCAGCGTCCATGGTACCAAATAATTTCTTACTAGCCCACCCAATAAATTCTAAGGGTGCTCCTCGTTCCATAATTGTGTGGGGGGTATTCTTGGGAAGATCCGGGTCTATATTAGGAGTAGCGAAATATTGTCTAGCATCAGAATGGAAAGATGCAATTGTTTTTAGACTTTGAGTCAGCCTATCTATTGGGATGATAGACTTACATTCTTTTCCCAGTTTTTCAGCTCAGGTAGAAAAAGTGTGGTTTAGTTGGTATTCTCGTTCGGTTTCGGATTTTTCTAGGTGTTGGAAATCTAGTGTTATGGTTATTTGCCATTTGGTACGAGCGATCTTGACTTCCATAAGATATTCGTAATATATGTCGGGGTAGTGTGGTATATAAACTATTCTGTAATTTTCTTGTGCCGAGATGTGGATAACTAGGTAAACTGTTATCAAAATTATAACTCTTTTGGAGATTTTCCACGCCATGTTTGACCGTATGTCGGATTGGGAAGCCTGTAATTGTGATGGTATTTTATTCATAACATCTTTGAATCTTTCTAAATGTTTTAGGATGCATTTTCCGTTGGTTGATTCTACTAGAGCGTTATTGTATTTACGTATTTCTATGATTTTAAACTTTCTATTGTAGAATTTATCAATTTTTCCGTGTCTCGGCTCTTTTAGAACGTAGACTTCCGTTCCTACTTCTAGGTGTTGGGAACGTGCTTTCTTGTCGTAATATATTTTCTTGCAGTGTTTAGGATTTATAAGATTCTTGCGGGCAGCTTCTCTAATTTCGCATAAGCACTTCACTAGATCACATAAATAGAAATTGTAAGATTCCATTTCAAATTCGTCAGGTAATTGATGAGGACTTCGAGCGATACGCCCATATATTATTTCGTAAGGAGTGAAGTCGGTAGATGTGTATACTGAAGGATTGAATTCATCGATGGCAAATGGTATTACTCGATCCGCAGGTATTACCGCAGCTATTATACCCAAACACTCCTTCTCAGTTGTGGTATAGTTCCTTTCGCATTTATTTAAGGACCTAGACATATAGCCTTCGGGACTATTGTCTTTAGGTTCCCCTTGGCTTAATACTGCGCCTAAAGCTATGTTTGACGAATTAGTCGTTAAAATAAATGGTTTGGTCACATCTAAATTAATCAGCACCGGGGCTTCCCAGAGTGCGTTTTTCAAGGTATCGAAACTTTCTTGTTGTTCGTTAGTCCATATAAATTTCTTACCTTTCTTTAACAGGGCTTTCATGGCGTTTGCTTTTTCAGCAAAATCTTTAATGAAACGTCGGTAGTAGTTAGCTAATCCCAAGAATTGTCGGATATTTGTGGTAGTTTTGGGAATAAGAAAATCTCTCACTGCTTTGATTTTATTTGGAACTGGTCTAACTCCATGGCTGTCAATTTTGTTTCCTAGGTACGTCACTTCAGGAGTAAGGAATTCGCCCTTCTCAATTTGTAACTTGAGTTCAGCTTCAGACAAGCGAGTGAATAGTTTAAAAATTTTATCTTGGTGTTCTTTTAACGTGGAAGCAAATATGATTGTGTCGTCTAGGTAAACGAAGAGTTCAATCCCTTGTATTCATAAAGTCACAAAATCCATATAACGCTGGAATGTGGCGGGAGCGTTGGATAAACCAAAGGGAATCATAATAAATTCAAAATGACCACTTGGCTTTTCCTATTAATTCTAAGATTTCTTGAATATTGAGTAGCGGATATGCATCAGGAATGGTTTTAGCGTTAAGTTTTCTATAATCTATGACCAATCGATATTTCTTTTTTCCATCTATTCCAATCTTCTTGGGTATAATCCACAGCGGACTGGTCCAGGGTGACGTAGAATGTTGTATTATCCCCTCATCTAACATTTTGTTTACTTGGTCTCTCACTTCTTTGTGAAGCATAGGTGGGTAGCGGTATTGTTTCGTATATACAGGTGCATTATCAGTTATTTCGATTCGATGTTGTACGTGTCTGGTTCGTGGAGGGGAATCTCCTTCTAACATGAACAAATCTGGAAATTTGTAAATTTCGTACGGTTTACGGATTTGTTGAAGAGATTGACGAGAATGATGCTTTCTTCGTAGCCTGTCCATGATAATTTGGACGCGATCTTGTCCTTTCTTAAGTGGAGGGATATCTTCATCTGAAGGGAAAAAATCTTCGGAGTCCTCAAAATCAAATTGTAATTCTTGACATTGAATTTCAATTTGGACTTCAGTCTCTTGTGTATTGATAGCAAAAATATAATAGGTTCCTTGTTGGTTTTTCACGGCTGTGTTTCCAATAAATACTCTGGGTATGGTATCTATGCGAGGTAAATAGGCTTCACCTTCAGGGCTACCTTCTTTTATAGGTATTTTCAGTGGTATTTTACACATTGGAGGTAGGTATGGTGTACAAGGTATTTTCCTCTAGTGGTATGCCCGCAACGTTGAATTGTATCCTGTCAGCATTGTCAGTTCTCTTGGTTTTTCGAAGGTAATCTTCAGAGTGGTATGGCATTTCGTTAAAAAAGGGGTTTACTTTTGGTATATGATCGATCACATTGTCATAGTGGAAATTTTTAGGTTCGGAAATTTGATTTTCGTCTTCACTGGCTGTCGTATCGATTAGGTTATAAAGTGGCTTGATTACATGATTGGGGGCATTGAATAGGCTAAGTTTCAAATCTTCTGACATCGGAGTTCATCTTTGGAAGGATATCGGTGTTGCGGGTTTATCGTGAGTTACCATGGCTTGTAGGTAGAAAATAACGTTAACTTTTACTCCTATAAAGTAAGGGACTCCCAGAATTGCATCTCCTAATAATGGTGAATCTTTCCTCGATACATGGACCAGGTGGTCGTTCCCAAATATGTTAAACATTACTGTTCCCATAGTTATAACATTATAAGCTGATATTCCGGTGATAGTGATACGTCTGGAAGTGTTAATCATTACATCAGGTCGCAGACTTTCACATTTAATTTCGTTGATATCAGCTGCAGTGTCTAGAATATACAGGGCATAGTCTTCTTATGTCTTATCCGTTTTTATGCGGACTGTTGGGGCGAATCCATTAGCTTTTGCTCGATAAATTGTCCCGCAAGTGCGAACTTTACCCTCGGATGCATTTGCTGGGACTTGTTCATCACTGCATCCTCGCGACGGCCCCCTTGCGAGTTTAAATGTGGTTGTTGATTGTATGGACAGTTGGGTTGGGAAGGTGTTCGAGCAAGTTGTTGTATTGGGGGTGGATTCGGCGGGTTGGGTGGAAACATCGGAGGACCTAATAAAGTATTTTGATAAATACTTGGATTAAAGGTATAAGGCGGGTAATATGGATGTGTAGGTGGGAGTGGTGGAGTATACATAGGATAAAAAGGGGCGGGTGGTGGTATAGGATACTGGGGGTAATGTTTAGGTGTAATAAGAGTGGCGGGTCCGTTTAAGATTCCACTAGAGGCGTCACCGTGTTGGTTGTTACCAGGAGACTGGAATGGTGGTCCTGTATTTTCGTTAGGTTTCCTCATTTGTATATCGTTCGAGTCGTAATGTTGTTGGACTCTTTATCAATTGTACTGTTGTGAGTCGTGAAAATCTACCCTCTTAGGTGACTGTAATCTAGTTCTGGTTGATTCGTACGGTGAGGGGATGAGTTCGTTCCGATGCGGAGATACAGGACGTTGGCTTTGGCTTTGGAGTTCATAGCGTTCTGCACGTCTGGGAGACGGGGTTCATCCTCTTGTGATGTTGTCGTCCACTGGTCGGAAGTGTCTGACATAAGTATTATTATGATTGTGTCTTAGAGTATCACCATATTCTGTTTCGCAGTTCACGGCTACTTCTAAATGCTGCAGCAAGGGTTTTAAGAGGTGGGTTGGTCATAGATGTTCGATAATTATCTGGTAATCCTCTTTTGAAAGCTTCCAACGCCAGTACTTCTAATTGTGATTTTTGGTCTACATCTTTATGTGGTTGCGAAAGATTTTCACGCAGGGCTGCTTGTGCTCCGCTTATCAAGGCTAATAATCTTGAATGGTACGTACGCACTTTCTCGTTTCTTCTCATAGTTAATGTATAAATTTCTCCTATATACTGATAATATGATTATGAAGGTGCGAAGTTGACTTTCAATAACGTTATGAGATCGTCTAATGAATTAATAGTTTGGTCTACCAGTGTTTTTCGGGCTTCTCATTGTAACTTGGCTATGACACTTCGTAAGAAATCTACTTCTTGTCCAGGAAGTAGAGAGTTTCACCCGTTTTCTACATTTTGCATGAACTCTTGTAAAGGGCTAGTACCATCGTAAAATGGTAGATGTCGGATAGCTCGGTCTAGATTGCTACTACGGGAAAGATTTGCTAATTGATCTTGGGTACTTAAGAATCATTCCGTCAAATTCGCCAAATGACCTATGGGGTTACATGGGTTTCAGAGGCAAAAAAAAGCAAATTTTTACGAATTTTTTTTTAGGTACAATAAAAAACTTTTTTTATTCAACTTTTTACTACATAAAAATATATATCTTCAACAACATTTTTAAAAATTTTGATGAAAAAAAATTGAAAATTGAGCCGTAGCCAGCACATTTTCCGAAGCCCCAAAAAAAGTGTCGTTGTGGTGGACATGATAACTCATGTCGGTTTCATCTGAAATAAAAAAAAATATTTTTCAGGTAATACATGGTAATAGCTCGTGATTGAACGAAGGGATAAGAAAAAAATTAAATTTTGAATTTTTGGGAGAGATTTTTGCAAAAAGTTCGATTTTCGGTAAAATTTTGAGCACAAAATAGGTTGTAAAATAAATTGTGATTTTGGATTGAAACTTTGTTTCCTCTGTCTAGGTCTATCCTTCCTGGTATTTTTGGAGATTCGTTCATCTCTCGTAACTTTGTGAGGCTCCATTTCGCAAATAAAATTTAGATATTTTCACCGCACAAACGTACAACTGTGTGACTCGATAAACGAAGCCAAACTAAATCTATCTACGAATTCTCCCTACTTATATATACTTGTACATTCCATCCAAATTCTTACGGATCACAAAAGGCGAATCTGACGAATAATAGAAGGGTAGGGAAAGGGAGATAAACAATAGCTAGGCTGCTCCGATATACCTGCGACGCGCTGAAGCAGTCGAACTAGATAGGCGGAGTTCCTTTTGCTCTATTTCCTAGAGTCTTAGTACGATTGACTTGTATCTTTCCGAGAATATTATTTAATGACTATACTTTCAAATACAACATTTAAGAATAATCAGGTATACGGAGAAATTGAGATTAACAATATCTAAGCAGATATTTCGAAACATTTACGAAGCAATAAGCTAAATGGGAGGTGATTCATATGGCTCTATCCTCTGAAGTTTTATTACAACCGATTTAAAACCGACTTGAAATTTTAAGGGGATATTCTTAATTTACTATACTTTCGAATAAGATAGTAAAAAAATCGATTTTTTAAAATTGCGAAACCCATGTAACCCCTTAATGCACTTTGTTGACTGTATAGTTCTATCAACACTTGGAATCTCGCATAGGGGTCTACGATTGAATTTATTTCGGCGAAGGTGCGATTGGGAGAACCGTTTACAGTGTTAGCCATTTTTTATTTGTGATGTTGATTAGAAGCAACAGTTAGAACCGTATATTAAGTTTTAATTTTAATGTTTATTAAGATTTATTTAACGTTGGATTTATTTTGAAAATTTTAAATTCACGTTAATTTATTTATTTATTTTCTTTTTTTTTGTAATAGTAAATATTGATTAGTTCTCCACAACGGATACCAATTTGTAACAGCCGAATTGTTATTCTGCTGTGCGGGTTCTATTTCGCGAACAAATATTTCTAATTAATTACGCGGAACCGATCTCGCTCGCGAGCTCTCATTTACTATTAGTTTTTATTATTATGTTTTATTATTATATTTAGTTAAAGAATATTACACGTCTTGAGCGTAGACGTCCATGTCCAAGGTTTTCGACAGACACCTTTTATCTGTGGTTCAAAACGTCGACAGACGCTTTAAGTCACCGGGCAAGAGTGTCGATAGACGCTCTATGTTCACTCTCTTACTTTGATTTCTGTATATCTCCTTGTTCCTTCTTTGGTTCTTTTTTTATATATTATTTTAGATATATATATATATATATATATATATATATATATATATTACATTTATAAATTGTTATTTTATAGTATTCTTTTATGGAAGGGTTAGATAGTTGGAATGATTAAATTGTTCGTTTAAAATCACTTTATTTCGAAAAAATCTTTGATTTATAATTAACAGGTTGTAACATGAATCGCTTACTACGAGTTTTCTAAGCCCGATCTCATGCTTATAATTATGTAAAATATAATAAACATGAGTCGCTTACTCCGGGTTTTCTAAGCCCGATCTCACGTTTATATTTGGTATAAAATATAATAGTTTATTTCTAACTTACAAGATTCTTATTTTTACGCGCGATGTAGGCGCGGCTGACAGATTGGTTGTTCTTGGTTCAATTTCCTCCAGTCGAGAGATATATCTGTTCGGGACGAGAATAAACTAAGGATTTTGTTACAAACAATTTACACACCATTTATGATAAAGTCTGTTATTTATTAAATACAACATTCGCCTTACTAGTATAACGCGCTTTGTAACTACCGCTCTGTATAAAGGCCAGAGTGCATCTGGTCTCTGCGTCATTATTTTTCGAGTTAGAATGAGCCGCTATACGCGCCGCCGAAAGTCGCAGCTGACGACCGCCGAAAACATACATAAGAAACTTGAGAATGTCATCGCATTTGAACTATACAGAAAGTTTTAGAGATCTTTTGCATAGGAACTTATTACACAGTTACATTTTATTATTACTAATGGATTCTATCCGTAACAATTCTCCTCCTCGTATAAAATATGTTTTATTTGATACCCTAAATCAAGTTACGGGCTATCGCCAAAAACAATCCGACAGAACGCCAATATAATTCAAAACGTTAAATCTATTCGAAAGCTAGAATATTTGTACATTGAACCTAATTACCAACTAATCTTAATGCCTCACACATTTCATAATCACTGCAAATATCTAGCATCGTTGCTGTAAGTACAAATACATACACTTTTTAAATCGTGAAATCTGCACATCGCTGATTTATTATTAATAATGTTGCAACAATTAATAACGCTTTCTAGACTGGCTTCATATTTTCGCTTTAAATATTGTTAAACAATGAATATTTGGAGGTGCTGCTTGTGATTTTGCGTATTTGCACGGCCACAAAAACACATAATCCCTGGCTTTTGCCCTATGCCTCCGAGGAAACCGTGCAAAACTCGGTGAGGGGAAACGGCATTGGACACCCTTTTGCTGAATTATTAATCAATTATAATTTCGGTGTTCATACTTTATAACTTTTTTACTGTTTTCTTATACAACAATAAATTTTCATATTTTATATTTAATTTTTAACATTCGCGCTTCTATTTGTAACCCATAAACTCACCCTCGGTTAAACAGCTGCATACATACTCCCAAATCTCGATACAAACCCAAATTTATTCAATACTCTTTCAATTCTGTAACCATTGCCTTTGGATTATACATGTATTGTAGGCAAAACTCATATCCGTTTTTCTCTCAAATGTATAAACGGTTAACTGTTATTACTATTTCATGAGTAATAAGCACGGTACACGCGTATTGCTCTAATATCCATTTGTAAATTATAACATTCATTTCATATCCGAATATAATTAGACTATTGCAAAGTCATTATACGCATCTGCGTATCCACGCGACATCTCCCACGGTTTCTCCCATCGCTGGAGCCAGGGGCTAGAGCGAAGTGAAGTTATGTCGCTCTCTTTTCTCCACGCTGCCCTGCTATCGGCTCGCCGCTAAATCTCGGCGCCGCAGACACTTGACGCCGTCGTCGATAGTTACCGAAGGGATACGAGGCGGCCCGAGCGCACAGCCATACTATGACTAATCATAGAAACTACACACAAATGCATCAAAGCACAACGCCTCCCACGATTTCGCCTTCTAGCTTGACGGCCACAGATCCACCAAATGGTTTCCCTGCGCACGAGGTGATCTTCAGATACCATGGAGTCAGACTCCCAATGAGGTCGATAATAGTCTCAGGGCAACTACAAGAAGCCCCTAACTAAAGCTTAATAGCCACGAATCGCACTGCCGACATTACAACCAATTTAATAATTACGATAATCCGTGCGCTCCACGCTCGCTTCGAGTACCTTCCGTAATTAACGATTTTCTATCAGTAATAATTCTCCCCCTCGTACAAAATCTGTTTAATTTTGTACCTTTCTCGCGTTAGACAATCGTATCAATTTATGCACTGGTCTTACATACTCGCCACTAATCGTCCTAATTTTAGCCACTCGTATTATTTGATCTGCGCCCTTATACACATTTTCGATGACGCCTTTTTTCCACATATTACGAGGTGATTGCAAGTCAACAATTAGAACAATGTCTCCGATATCTAGAGGCGGCTCTCGCTTGAACCACTTTTTTCGAGGCAAAAGGCTTGGCAAATATTCGCGCAGCCAACGCTTCCAAAACGCATCCGCAAATGTTTGCGCGATTCGCCATTGTTTTCGTAGACTCACCGCTTGCGCGTCATACTTTCCTAAATTAATTTCACCGGAAGAACATCCTATAAGAAAATGATTAGGTGTTAAAGCTTCATTATCGCTCGGATCCGCCGACACATAAGTCAATGGCCGTGAGTTTACAGAATGCTCGATTTCAGTCAACAATGTGCACAAGACTTCTTCACTCGTCGTTTGCTCGTTTAGTATCGCTTTTAACGCTATTTTTACCGATCTGATTAGCCGCTCCCACGCGCCGCCCATATGCGGAGCATCCGGCGGATTAAATAACCATTTCATACCATTCCTTAGCGCGTACCCCCGCTGCTCGCTCATTTCCATTTTACCAATATCGCCTTTTGACCGGCAGCCACGAGTCGTATTACCGATTCGCGCAAACAAATGCTAAACCGTGGAGGACTGTCGACAATGCCAATCTCAATGAAGAAATATACAATAAACTATAGCGAGTTACCAAATTCATGTACAACAATGATGCTCTCCCCTGTTCAGACTCTTGGCCTTATGCATTCGATGACCTTCAGCGCAGAGCGAACTCCCATTTGAGGTTCCATGATAGTCTCAGGACGACCGCGAATCGTCCCGAACTAGTGACACTACAGCCGTGGAATTGCACTGCCAATTTCCACGCACTGCAAGAGCTTCACACTTTAAGAGCGTCATTGATACAAAACTTTGGCGTCCCCAGTTATAGCCTCACTTCCTAGTGATTCCTACAGCTCAACCCTATGCTTGTTTGAGCGGCAGTCATTTTGCTTATAGGAAAACACTTGGCTTTTGTAGTGAGCCTACTCCTACAGCTCATCCCTGTGCGTGCTTGCGCGGTGGGACTATTGCTCATAAAAGAAGTTATGCTATAACTATTGCAGAGACATTCTACTTTTACTAATTTCCAAGATAAAAATTACTTCATTTCGCACAGAGTTTAAACCAATTCACCTGGGCCCTAGGCCAATTGGAAAAAACTGCTAGCAAAGACAAAGTACGAGTAACCATAATATTTTCCATGAACGACAACATTTTTCCAAACGTAAAATATATAATTTACTTCAAATTTAAGGATGATTTTTACTTTTACTATTCTTTCGTTTAATCAATAGTTTTCAAACGATGATTAGCATGTTCGAATATCCCGTTAATTGAATTTCGCTTTTAATAATTTCATCAAATTATATACCATATAAACCATATCAAAATATGACGAGTCGCAGCACCTCAAAAGCCTACTGCGATAAATTATCAGTTAACAAATGTTTTTATTTCTATTTTTGCATAGCGCCTCTAAAGCCTACTATACACTTCTAACAAATAGTTCATAATAATTCGAAAATTTACAGAATTTTTAATATTTCAACGTATATCCTAAATCCGACTTTGTTCAAAGCTAAAAAATGTACCGCACACTAAAAAAAAACATCTCTAGAACGTTTGTACACGAATATTTTGTTTTACCTACAATACTTCACCCCATGCAAGTTAATAAAATTTTCGTTCTTTTCTTCATTTTTTTTTGTACTATTTTATTACTCTAAAACCCAATCGGTTCACCTGTAAAATTTTAATAATTCTCAGCCCGTTCTAATATATGTCACATTTTGAATCCCCTGTTGATGCGTTTATTGCACGTATCACGACGAAAGCATATGTTTCTTATCTTATAATTTACGGTTTAAAAACGCTTATAAACGTTGGCCGCTGCACCGTAACCGCTTGTTGAAAAAGGCGCGCATAAGCGCTCTGGTCCCTTTGACAGCAACATGCCTCCTCGCCGTCGTTGCTTCCGCTCACGTAACTTCGCCTGCCGATGTAGTTACTAGCCTTCATTACATTAGTCATTGAAGGTGATCTTTTCAATTGCAGCTTGGTTACTGATAAATCCTCTCTAAAACAAAGTTTATCAGCAATAAGAATTTCACATTAAATAAAATTAATTTTACAATTAATAGTATTAAACAGAATAACATAAGCTAATTATGTCGCGCTCAACAGACCCATAATATTAAAAGTTACTGACTTTACAAAATTCTTTATATACAAAAAAATATATACTATAACGCTACATTATAATATTACACAGCACATTGTGTCATGCTCCAAATGATTCTTGCCATGGGAAAGTACGATAGGCCTACTTTAATTGTTTTCCAAGGAATCCCAATAGTCTCACTTATGAAAACTGAGCGCTGCACATTGACACCCGATATGCGGCTGCACCGACTTCGAGCATGCTCGGACGCGCGGCTGCTCCCCGCCGCGACGCATTTCTTTCACGCGATAATACAGTGTACCATTGTGCGTCACACGAATTTCCTCAAGCTACTTTTATTTTGAATCTTAATCAATATTAAGAAAAGACAAATACGACAAAACTTTTCTCGCGTTATTCAACTGTTACAAACAAGTCATAAGGACTAACTGACAGAAATGTACTTGCAATACATTCAAAACATTTCTAAATTTAGCTAAATTAACATGTTGCTGCACGAGTAAATTTCATTTATTTTAATACCTTTTAATATCAATTATTATTTGCGACAAATCTATTATTGAGTATTACGTATTAACTCCATGTATTAATTCATAAAATACATTAGATTAGCAGCCAGTTTGTAAAATGCGCAATATTCTTACAATCTTTCAAATAATATGTACATTGTTCTCAAAACTTTTATTCTATAAAGAGTCAATTAAATAGAATTCTATCTACTGATTTTGCCAGTTTGAAATTGGATACGACATTTCATGCAAACATTCAGTTACGATAATTATTATTACTTGTGTTACTTTATGCGACTGTACGTTACACATTTTCCTTTTTTTAAAATCATGAACGTCTATTTTGCTCGCACTCAAAACTCATTATATTTATTCATAATACTTTCACTGTAGGAATATTTCCGTATTCAATGGTATCATAATTAAAACAAATTCCCATTTAAAGAAACATGATCATGGAGCACACTACAGGGTATACTTGTCAAAAGTTCTAAGCATAAAATCACTTTATTTTGCAACTGTAACTTAATTATTACAAACTAATCGATAACCGATTTTGTTAAACATGTCTAGCTTTACTAAATCCTTTATTAATCGCTCTAATTAAAACGCTCTCACAACTAAACAATAGGTACTTTATAAAATTACTTTATTTTCCACATTGCCCATGTCCTTAAATTTCAATCAAATGTCAAATAATAAAAAAAAATATATTCAACTACTAAATTAATAACCAAATATAAACAAATTAGACTGAATCCTATTACACACGTAATTTCAATATAATATTAAATTACCACAAAGTATTAAAATACACCGTGCAATTTAATTTAACAAAAATAAATAAATACAGAATCATTCTGGCTTTTTAAATAATAATGTACTTATCTTGATGTTTTTGTCTCTGTTTTGTTCATTAACGAAGAATTCCCAAAAACTATGGTTAATCAGCTTCTGTCCTCCTACACCATCATCGACGAGGTTAGCCATCGTAAAAGGCAAAATTAAGAGGCCGCTTTGACATCGTCGTTGCTATCGGTAAGCAGCTAGGCCTTTGTCTTGACTTGACTTCTTTCTTCTCTGGGCAGCGGCGTCGATTTCGAATCCACGTATATGCCAGCTTCACTGATTTTGCCTCGTACTTATTTTCAAATTAAGTCATCCTGATTAGCTTTATTTTTCACAAGCTTTCATCCCTTCATTGACGGCATACTTCTTTTCAATTAAGTTATTTCACTAAAAACACTTTTTTCAAAAATCCTTTTACACATGTCCCACAAAATACAATTAATCCCGATGTTTATTCCCGGGTTTCTGGCACCAAATTGTTCGGGATGAGAATAAACTAAGGATTTTGTTACAAACAATTTACACACCATTTATGATAAAGTCTGTTATTTATTAAATACAACATTCGCCTTACTAGTATAACGCGCTTTGTAACTACCGCTCTGTATAAAGGCCAGAGTGCATCTGGTCTCTGCGTCATTCTTTTTCGAGTTAGAATGAGCCGCTATACGCGCCGCTGAAAGTCGCAGCTGACGACCGCCGAAAACATACATAAGAAACTTGAGAATGTCATCGCATTTGAACTATACAAAAAGTTTTAGAGATCTTTTGCATAGGAACTTATTACACAGTTACATTTTATTATTACTAATGGATTCTATCCGTAACAATATCAGTTCGAGAGTTCTATGTTTGAACGTGGTTCTTTCACTCTCGAGGACGGACTTTGAACGCAGAAGGGATTGTGACGCTATACTTTCGCTACTGAGGCCAGAGACTTCGACGGGCTTGTTCGAGGACGGTGCTGGCAGAGAGGCTGACGGCCACCTTCACACTTCCAGTCAAAAAAAGCCCCGCGGAGCTGGTGTGCGAGATATTTATAACCTCGTGTGTCGGGTGGGAAGGTGGTGTACGTCAGCTCCTCTTTTCCTATTAAAGACTGCCAGGCTTCGTGGTCTTTGACTTGGTTGAGAAAGCGGAGAGTGCTGAGCCCGCGCCTCGCGCGAGCGCGATTGTCTCTAAATCGGCAGCGGTTGCGTGTATTTCGCAATGACGAAATATCGAGAGTGCTTGTATGCATACGTATGCATACATACACATACACATACACATGTACAAGCATGGGCATATATATATATATATATATATATATATATATATACGTAGGCATACATATGCACTTATATGTTTTATATATATTTTGAAAGTAGAAGTGACATGGGATATCACATTCGAAACATGTTGTGGTCTTAAGAAATCAAAATACACTGTTTTTAGAAAATGTCTCTATGGATGTGTATGTGTGTGTGTGTGTGCGTGCGTGCGTCCGTGCGTGCGTGCGTGCGTGTGTGTGTGTGTATCTGTGTGTGCGTGTGTGCATGCGTGCGTGCGTGCGTGCGTGCGTGCGTGCGTGATTGCGTGTGTGTGTGTATGTGTGTGTGTGTGTGTGGATCTGTTAGGACGAGGATCAGCATTACTCTACATATACATGGTGAAACTTAATATTTCAGAGCTCATTTTTGTTGTTTTTCTTAAAGGGACTGGCTTGAGTTAAACTCAAAAAAGAATTTTCTTACTAGTTCAGGAAATTTTTTATGTTTAAAAGTAATGATTCTGAAAATTTTTATGCTTTAAATAATTAGTAATATCTTAAATTTTACCGTTGTAAAACCTCAAAATCTTGATCTTATGTTTCACAATAAATCACTATTTTCAATACTATATTTATTAAAGTTGCTGTGTTCCTCAGACGATGGCAGGTGACATGATCAACGAATATATTTTTTCGCCGGTTATTCGAATCCTTTTGACATGTATTACACAATGAGCTAAGCACCTTTTTGTTAAAATATTTTGTATTATTATTTTGGGAAACCCAACCGATTTAAAAGATGTAAAATTTTCATTAAATCGGTTAGGTCTTCGAAAATATAATAAAAAAAAATTTTAAGAAATGCTGCTCCCCTCTTCTTATACTACATGTGAAAAGGAGTCGAATAACCGTCGAGAAAAAAATGTCATTCATGATGTCACCTGTGTGAGGAATACAGTAACTTTAATAAATATGGTATTGATAATAGTGATTTATTATGACGTTTAGGATCAAGATTTTGAGGCATTATAACGGTAAAATGTAAGGTATTACTAACAAGGAACCCCCCCCCCCCCCCTCCACCTCACCTCACCGATTTTGATAATTTTTTAATATGTTGTAGTACATAACAAAATAAGGCACACGTGTTTTTTTATGTACCAACATCCACTTTTAAGGGGTGAAAACCACCCCTAAAGTTTACCCTCAAAAATCACTTTTTTCTTATATCTCGGCATATAATGGATGTTTTTCAATGAAACAAAATGGAAAATATTTCTTATAAGAAACCCTAGATATTAGGTGTACTTAAGACCCAAGGGGTTGCAACCCTTATTTTATATTTAAAAAAAAATACATTTCTTATCAATATTTTTATCATGAAAATCAGGGTATGAACTCAAAAAAATTAAGAAATGCGTTTTCGTTAATTATATCGAATATTTATGTTGACGTGTTTCAGGATTTTTCAAATAACTGCCCTCAAGTACCGTTAGCTACCCTTTAAAGCGATGGGCCACATGTAATAAGTAAAACATATCTTTTTTTCTTAAACAGTATTCTACCTGTAATCAGAATGGAATTTATAACAAATGCAAATATATTATAATTTTTTCCTCAATAGTAGTATTAATGGGGTGAGAGAAAGTCACCTCCAGAAATGGATTATCCAATTAAAAAATGGTGTAACTGTGCGTTGTCAACGAAACTGACTGTATCAGGCATTGCACTTGTTTTTCTCCTTCAACTGCTAATGTTCTTCCAGAATGCATTTCTAATTGGAATCCAGTCTGATCTGAAGTGTACAAATACTGCATTACAATTGTTGGTATACACGACTTAACGTCAGCCACTACAATGCATATGCTTTAGTTTGAAGCTCAGAACTAATTTCCAATGTTTTCCTAGTCATAAGCTTATTTACTTTCCTAGATACTATTTTATGAGTCTTAAAAACTTTGATAACCAATTTTTAGAAGCCTTGAATCTTAAATCTTCAAAGCCAATTTCTTTTTGAGTTTGTAATCTACGTAATTCTAATAGTAATTCTAATAGTATTCTAATATTACAAATATATTATATTTTATTAACTCATTATGTATCTCAAAGAAAAATATGCTTCATATACGGATGATTTAAAAAAAATTTCAATATATGTCAATAAGATTTTGTATTTGCATGAGCTTTATGTAAATGAATGTAGCTTGTTTTGAAATTTTTTTTTATTTTATTTCTTTCTGGGGGTAAATTGTCTCTCCCTCTTGACATTACTTTTGCGGAGAAATAGTTTCATATTTTAAATTGTTATAAATAACTTTTTGCTTAAGCGTAGAATATTTTTTAAGAAGAAAGACATGTGTTACTTTTTACATGTAGCCCATCACTTCAAGGGATAATTAATAGTACTTGGGTGATGTTATTTGAAAAATCCTGAAACACGTCAACTTAAATATTCGATATTTTTTAAACGAAAATACTTTTCTTGATATATTTGAGTTCATTCGCTGACTTTCATGATAAAAATATTGCGAAGAAATGTAGTTTTTTTAAATACAAAATAAGGGTTGCAATCCTATGGGTCACAAATACATCTTATATCTGGGGTTTCTTAAAAGAAATATTTTCCTTTTTGGTTTATTGAAAAATATTAACTGGAACTCGAGATAAATTGAATATGCATTTCTAGGGGTGACTTTTTCTCAGCCCTTCAATACAACTATTGCAGAAAATTAATATATTTGCATTTGTTAGAAATGCCATACTGTTAACACGTGGAATATTTTTTAAGAAATAAATATATGTTTCACTATTTAGATGTGGCCCATCGTTTTTAGAAGTAGTTAACGGTACTTGAGAGCGGTTATTTGAAAAATCCTGAAACACGTCAACTTAAATATTCTTTATTGTTAAAAAAAATGCTTTTTCTAATTCTTTTGTGTTCATACCCTGATTTTCAAGATAAAAATATTGATAAGAAACTATTTTCCATTTTGTTTCATTGAAAAAAATCCATTATATGCCGAGATATAAGAAAAAAGTGATTTTTGAGGGTAAACTTTAAGGATGGTTTTCACCCCTTAAGGGGTAACACCACTCTAAAATATTCAAAAAATCGATTTTTTTGGCTTAAACGATACTTTGGTCCCTTAAAAATCACATCCAATTGGTTTTATACAGAAAAAAAATTCTTAAGAGGCCCAATTCTCGATTTTGCCGCAGCGCCTAGGAGTGCGCCGTGACGGCTGAATCAGCCACCACGGCGTGCTCTGATTTATCGACTATGTAGTGCTCCTACCTGTCCAAATTCTATTGCTTATGGTCATTGTGTTTCCTCAGAAGTCCACCAGGGTGTACTAACACTGAATAAAAGTGTGTGTGTGTGTGTGTGTGTGTGTGTGAACTAGTACAGCTGCCAAGCGACGCCGTGCAGACACTTTCACGGTGGGCAGGAAGGAGTGATAGGTTTGACCAAAATGACGATAAAATCGGATTGCGGGGCGGTATTCGGGCATGAATGTACATCTCAAATCCGTTCGAATCGAAATCCGATCGGCTCCTGTTTTCGAGATATCGTCAATTTACGTATTTTAGCTAAATTATTGACGTAAGCGAATGAGGTGCAAGACGACAAGAGATGCAAATACTTAATGGAAACTTCGAATTAGATATATCAAAATCTTCATTTATGTATTTTCGAATCAGTCCTTCATGAGACTTAGTTATCAAAAAATCTTGTGATCTTTTTCCTTTGAAAATTATTTTTCTTCCACATGGCGCACAAATTTTCATTCTATTTTATATTTTTATATTCTATTTTATAATCCGCACTGACATTTATGGCACACTTAAAAACTTCTACGGCAAATTTACGGACTCTTACGAAATAATTATTGAATTTTTAAGAGTTGTGCGGAATCTTCATGGAACCTCTACGGAATCTTTCGGAACCTTCATGTACTTTTATGTTACTTTCAGAAACTTTTACATTTACGCATTCTCACGGAATCATTATTGAATTCTAATGGAGTTGGGCGGAACCTTTACGGAACCTGACGGAACCTCTACAGAAACCTACAGAACGTCCACGGATACTTACGGCATTCTTAATAACTACTATGGAAGTCTCACGGACTCTTACGAAATGACCACGAATACTTATGACACTCTTAAGAACATCTATGAACGCTATACGGATTCTTACGGCACCCTTACGGAATCTTTCGGAATATCCACGGATACTTAGGGGCCGCGTACAAATTACGTTAGGGCTATTTTCTGTACTTTTGACCCCCCTCCCTCCCCCCAACGTAAGGAATCGTAAGATTTGTATGACTCCTCCCCCCCCCCCTTACGTAAGATATTCTTATTCGAAGTAAGCAACATACCATATCAAAATAATTAAGTTTAATCACAATAATTAATTTACAATGAGGTAAGTAAATTGAAACATTATTGGTAAACTATTTTTATTTCAAGACTTTTTTTGATACAGTGTGCGTAAAATGAGTTTTTACGCACTCATTTGACTGTGTATAGTACCATTTACGCACTCTTATAAAAATCATGATTTTATAACTCAAGCAAGTAATTTAACACTCCGGTGTGATCGCGTAACACGATGGCCGGCTTCGCCGGGGGACAAACTGCTACTCAATGGCCTTTGGTACAGCCCGGTTCTCTCGTCCTGGAGTCCACCGCGCCGGTAGTAGCCTCGGCAGAACCCCCCCCCCCCCCCCCCTCCAGTACAACAGGGTCCTATCTGATCGTCATCCAGCACTACTGTACTCTGGGAGATTTTCAACGGTTGATAGAACAGCCAGATTAATGGGCTAGAGAGTAGATGTCTCCGGGCCCCTGTACTATCCGGCAGCCTGAGAGTGTCGACCACAGTTTTTAAGCTGTACGCTCTCCCAGGCCTGAAATGATACTCATCCTAGAGCCGCGCTGTACCAGACACCGAGCGCAGAATGCTCCGCTGTGTGTGAGTATAGTATACTAGGTGTTGTGCAGTGTGCTTGCGTGTAACCCACGCGACTCCCACCAGAATACGCGCGGTGGTGAATAAGAACCCAACCAGGCCTCACCCAGCTCAGGTTGGAGGGTTATTTCTTCGTCACTCGGGGTCCGCTGGGCTTCCTTAAATCTGTAGGGCAGGATCTAAAGGTTCCCCGCCCCCGCCAGAGGGAGTTAAAGGGCCCTGCCACACTGGAAGAACCCAAGCAAGGTTCGACCTCAGACTCAGATCGACTGAGAACGGCTTTACGACCTACCTGCCGACCTCCACCCTCCGCACTCGAGAACCCGTTTATAGAGTCCGGTGAATTAAGAGGGGAACGGGCCCCCCGCTTTCCGCTCCTCGTGGGGCAAAGTTTCAACCCCCGGGATCCTCGAATTAGGCCTCTCCACTGGCCCCAAGGGGCACACCCGCGGGAGAGGACCCTTGCGGATACTTACGGCACTCATAGGAACTTCCATCGAAACCTTACGGACTCATACGGAATTATTACAGAATTCTTACGGAACTGTAGGAAAACTTTGCAGAATAATACAGAGGTCGGTATATATACTGTCAAGCACGGCAGATAATGGAAAAGTCATCTTTTGCATACGATTTGTACAGAAGATAACGAAAAAGTGAATTTTTTAGTGTAATTTTGAATTATTTCACACGGAATATTACACGAGACGTCCGTATAGGCACTTTCGTTGAAATTCTTAAAATGCTTAGTATTTTATTATTCATTCATAATTATTGATTTCAATAAAAATTGCAGATGGCTTAATTGCTCATTCAAAAATATTCTATTCGAAATTGTACCTGTGCTCAAAATATCAACCAACATAAATACACAGTTATATCCTTATGAAGTAGGAACTAAAAATATATCTATTTCCAAGAAGAAAATAAACCTTAAACTAGTAACCCCTAAAATCATGAACCCTAAGCTCCTGACTCCTAACCCAGAAACCCGAAACCCATTAATTATTAATTCATAAACTTTAAACCCGTAATCCCATAAACCATAAATCCATAAACTCTAAATCTAAATTGAAAAATTTATACCTAAAAACTCTAAATCCATCAGCCGTAGACCCATAAACACTTAAAATATGACAATAATCATGTGACTTTTCATATAAAAAATCATATGAAAATGATTTAAAACTACGTGAAAAATCATATGATACATAACATTTATGATTATTTAAATAATTTTTCATGATTTTGATTCTAAAAAATCCTGTCTGATCTCATATGATTAATCATTCGATTTTTTAATGATTAATCGTAAACTTAATCACATGCATTACCATAAGAATTTTTATATAATACATGTAGTAACATACTTTTTAAATATCTTGAATTAAAAAAAAAATAGAATTTTACGAACACTTAGAAAAATGTATTGCTCGAGCAGCCAGATTCTAGTTGAGGGAATTAAGCTGCCGATTGCTGATGCAACTAAACTTTGCTCTCACAGCTACACTTACTTACCGCGACAAACATACAATAGCGACGGCAATGTTATGTAAATTGAAAAGTACTGTTGTGCGAGCAAATCCTTTCTCTCAGTATATTGTTTATATTTTATACCCAGTTTGGGTTGTATCATCCGGATGATAAGACTCTATGTGAGCATATTTAAACATAAAAATCCATTTCTTTTTGTTTAAATTTTTTTAGTTTAAAGAAAATAGGTTATGAAACGGAAGCTATATATATATATATATATATATATATATATATGTGTGTGTGTGTGTATATACATGCTGATGCTAGCTTCCGTTTTATATATCGTACATGTTTAGCGAAGGGAAGCCCCAATAAAGCTGAACATTGAAAAACATGTAGTCACATGTACGGGAGAATGTACACACACAAATAACGTGTATTGCGAGCGGCGAGCTCTCTAACGAATGCCTACGCTAGCAACAAATGCATGGATGTGTGGAAGGAAAGTCGTGTAGGTGTGCACACCTACAGACAATACTAATGTCGTGTCCCGAGGGCGGCTGTTTCAAACTACTAGGGGGTGGGATGGATCGGAAACCTAGAAAACAAGCCTTACGTGTTTTTCGGATAGACTCTATACACTTTCATTTACTATTTTCTTTAATATGAAAAAAAAATTAGAAAAAAAAATGGATTTTATATATATTAGGTTGGAGCGAACATTTTTTTGGAGAAAAAAAATTACGTAACGACCCCCTCCCCCCCCCCCCCCCCGCCCTCTGCCCTTCCCAAAAGTTAGTATCAGATGTCAATATTAAACCCTACAAATTTCATCAAGATTGGTGAAGGTTTCAAGTTTGCATCGAGCCGTTGAAATTGATCATATGTAATTATAACACAGCCATATAAAAAAAAATATCTTTATCTGGTGACTAGACCCATCTATCACTATGTATTTTGACCCGCTAAATCCGAATCCGACCTCAAAATTGTCTCAGTACATCTGAGTTTTTCATAAAACGCAAAACGTAACCTCAAAAATGCCTAAAATAGGCATTTCATATGGCGAAATATAAGCTGAATGCTTAGGTCGAGTAGACATCATATGAGGTCACCGATTTGTCGCTAACCTCAAAACGTAACCTCAAAATTGCCTAGGAGGGGTTTTTCTTGAGCCTAGAATACAAACTAAACGCGAGCAGGTCGAGCAGACATTGTGCTCGTATATTTTCGAGGTCAATAAATTTGAAACCGACGTCCATTTAATTCCATTAGGTCACCATTTCATCCCTAACCTCAGATCGTAACCAAATATGCCTAGGACGGGCTTTTGTTAATTTTTTTACGTATTCAATTTAAAGAGAGTATGTTACCGTTGTGTGATTAAGGTGAAAATAGTAAAAGTGCTATGTCTGTTCCATCTAAGCATTTAGTTTGTATTCTGAGCTTAAGAAAAACCCGTCCCAGGCATTGGAAGACTAAAATTATTGAACCAAAATAAGAAAATTAATTTTTTTAAATTCATGTTCTATTTACTTATTTTATTGTTATGTACTTCTGTCACCATGAACGAGACTCCTGCAACCTCTCTTTCCGGGTGTTTGAGCTTCTACATCTACTTCAGGAAGATTACGAATTTTAATATTAGAGATTGATTGCAGTCTATTTGATCGTTGATCAGCCAGAAAATCACGCTTATCTTCTGGCACTTGATTCTCTTTAGGACAAGAACAGTTACAAAAATTATCACATTTACAACGCGCTAAATCAAGAAGTATATTTGTAGAAAGTTTGAATTTCTCAATATCCTCTTTTAGATTTTTTGAATTTGCATGTGATTTTTTACGTTTCTTAAGAATCCTAGAATTTTCATAGTGTTTATGAATTAAAAATTCAATTCTTGCATTTGATACAATAGGTATACTTGTTTTTTTTTTTTTTTCAAAACAAATTTAAAATAATTAACGTTTCTTTTATTAGTAATTTTTTAGAAGAATCAAAGTTAGTTCAAGAAAGTGCTTTTTGTCTCAAGTATTCAATGTTTTGTAATTCCTCTGTGGCAGTTGGAAGCTTAGTTTCAGTGAGCTTTTTTGCAAACATAACGGAACATTCACCTGCATTAGAGGTACAATTGCTTGAATTGCTCATTCTAAAAAAATATTGTAATGTTTAAACATTCTTTAAACATTTATTTAAAAATGGTTTCATAAAAAATTCAAGGAATTCACAAACGATACAACTTTATTAGATTCATTAGTATGCAAAGTAACATAATCCACTGATTTAAGTTAAACTGATTCTACGCATATCTCAGACAGAGAGTCGATAGGGGAAACCGCGGGGAAACGATATACTCAACGTATAAATGGATTCACGTACTCCTATTAATTTTTTGAAATGGGTAATCTAGAAGGTTCAGGAATCTTTATCTATATACATAAAAGAACTTGTCCTGACTAACTGATTCATCAATGCCCAGCCAAAACCACTGGACCGATTAGCTTGAAAATTTGTGGGTGCGTTCCATCCACATAGTAGGTACTCAGAAAGGAACGGTTTTTTAAATTTCACCCCCATGGGGTGGAAAGGGTTAAAATGTGATTTTTAGTTTTTTTACTATATTTCTTCAGTGAAAAAAGATTTTGAGACGGTTTTTGCGGCATAACATATAGAATGAGATTATATCGAGAATGATTTCTGGGTTTTATGAAATTCCACCCCGGGGGTGGAAAGGGTTAAGATGTGTTTTTTCTTTCTTTTACTATGTTCCCCAATCAAAGTAGATTCGTACATGTCTCGCATACATAGTAAAGTATATAGTACTGATAAAGTGCCGCTAGATGGCTACGCTAAGCCTTACCCGTAAGTGAAACAGTCGAATCTAGAGTACGAGGTCTGTCCCAAAACTATCCGACCTACCTCGATTTCTCGGCGCTTGATTTATTCTTCGTCATCCGGGGGGTGGCATCCTTCAAAGTAGTCCCCATTTGATTGAACAAGACACTCATATCGATGTTTTCACTTATTAAAGCACTCTTGAAAGTCAGACTTCGGAATCGCCTTTAGTGCAATCGTCGCATTAGTTTCAACAGTCTGTTTATTGTCGAATCGATGTCCTTTAAGCGGCATTTTCAATCGAGGAAACAACCAAAAGTTGCAGGGAGCTATATCAGGACTGTATGGAGGCTGGCGGAGCTGCGCAACACTGTGTTTCAATAAATACTGCTGCACAAGGTTTGATGCGTGCACTGGAGCATTGTCGTGATGAAGAAGCCAGTCCGGTTTCCCAAAGTTGCGATCGTTCTCTCCTGATTGCATTACGTAATCTTTTCAAAACTTCAACGTAGTACTCTTTATTGATTGTCTGGCCTGTAGGGGCATATTCGTGGTGCACAACGCCCTCATAATCGAAAAAAACAATCAACATTGACTTGATGAACGAGGATCACTGTCAACAGATGTGCGGCCACTTTTGAACCGCCTATACCACTCTTTTATTTGTGTTTTGCCCATACACTCATCTTTAAAGGGCTTTTGCAACATTTTAATAGTTTCCGCACAACTTTTACCGAGATTAAAGCAAAATTTTATGCAAATTCGCTGTTCGGTTCGTTCTGCCATTTTTAGCAATAAGCAAATTGCGACGAACGCAAAAAAGTCGTTGTAAACAAATACACGCTGCGCGGGAACTAAGGCGTTTCATCGGTATCTCAGGCTACTGATGAGAAGGTTAGGAGTTGCTGGTGATGTTCGTATCCTCCAGAGGTCGCCTGAGTCTCTCCGCGCGAAGATATGAACGTAGGTCGGATACTTTTGGGACAGACCTCGTATATATAAACGCCTTAGAGCCTTAAGAAGGCATTAGGAGTCTGAGAGCCCTAGACAATCGTGAGTAATATCACTTTGTTCCTGCATTATTTTCGATAGTTTGCGTTGATTTTTTGAGTATTTTACGATGCCTGTGAAAATATCTTCTATATACATACATGAACATGACCTAACTGACTGACTGACTGATTCATCAACGCTCAGCCAAAACCACTGGACCGATCAACTTAAAAATTTGTGGGTATTTTCCTACTAAATGCTAGGTGCTCACTAAGAAAGGGTTTTTTGAAATTCCACCCCTAAGGGGTGAAAAGGGATGAAATGTGTTTTTATGTTTTTTACTGTATTTCTGCAAGAAAATAAGATTTTAAGTTGATTCTTGCGTCAAAATATCAGAAATAGGATTATGTAATAAATAATTTCTGGATTTTTTAAGATTTCACCCCTAAGGGGTGAAAAGGGGTGAAATGTGTTTTATGGTTTTTTACTGTATTTCTGCAAGGAAATACGATTTTAAATTGATTCTTACTGCAAAATATCAGAAATACGATTATGTAACAACCAATTTCTGGGTTTTCCGAAATTCCAGCCCTAAGGGGTGAAATAGGGTGAAATGTGTTCTAATATTTTTGTACCATATTTCTTTAATTTATCCAACGAAACAAGATTTTATTGAAGACAAAAGATTAAGTTGATTCATGCGCGAATTTTTTGAAAAAGTATAAATTTCTTCATGTTAATTTTCAACTAAATATAATTAAGAAGCAAAATAAATATTTATAAATCAATCTATAAAAGATGTCCGATACACCTACTCACTGGTTCACTCACGCACTCACTCACTCACTCACTCATCAACGTCCAGATCAAACCACTGGATCTATAGACTTGACATTTTTATTGTAATATCTCTTATGGTGTAGGGGTGAGATAAGGACGGATTTACCCCCATCCACCTCTAAGAGAGTGAAAAGGAGGTAAACGTGTATTTACGTTTTTATCTATATCTTTGCAATATCGAAAGTTATGAATTCGATTTTACCCCCAAAGGTTGCCTATGAAACTATCTAAATATCAATTTATGGATTTATGGTTACCCAAAAAGGGTAAAATCCTTTCTTAACTAAACCATAATACATATATATTTTATTATATTATAAAATTTGAAGTCTCTAAGTCAAATAATAGATATTATTTACTTGTCAGTTTCACGCACTATTAGCACGGGCGAAGTCGTGACGGGGGATGCTAGTTAGTGTATAAAGTAATATGGAAATCGTATACTGACACAAAAATCATTTTTATGATTACCATGGTGACGGAGTAGAATGATATTAATATTACTGTAATTAGAAAATTTGCGATGGGACACAGTTATTAACGCGTATTTTCTTGTAAATTGCTACAAATAATTTTAAAATTTATCTAAAATGAAAATTTATTTGTTTCAGACACTCTAATAATTTTAGTTTAAAAATTCTATTTGTACTACATAAGAAATCGATATTTTTTTTCAAGCAAGTTAATTAAAGTTAAATAATGGAATGCTGAGTTCATTGATATGCTGCTATAAAATGATTATTTACATAAATAAATAAATAAATATATAACCAGATGAATAAATAAATAAATAAATGAATTTTATTTTGCTATGCTTTAATTACACGTATTAAATTTATAAAATAACGTTTTCAAAACGTTTTTAAAATATTTTACAATTTGGCCAACTGATCGAAATCGCGGACATCTCGCACCTTTTTAATACATTTATACATACGTTTTTTAAGTTATTCATTTAAACGTTTAAAAGTATTTTCATGCAATCTTTTTAAAACGTTTTAAAAACGTTACGCGCAATCAGAGTTTACGCGTAATAACAATAATGTATCACTTAAGTGTTATTAAAATTAACACTTTTATAAAATGTACATGTATGTGTAAGATACATGTAAACATTTTAATAACAATTAAAATAATAATTTGATTCAATAATAATGATATTATGGTTTGTAACGAGTCGCGTATAATTCGCGAACAAGAAGACACGAAAAGAGACGCCATCTCATGCCCACGCGCGGCAACAGACGAAAAGACGAGAGCGGAAGAAGCGGGGGGGGGGCACGGCGGCGGAGAGGAAGAACGCTACCGCTCGAGTCATCACGCCGTGTGCCCTGCAAGCAAGAGACGCTCCGACGCCATCTTTGAAGACGCCGCCGAGGATGCCGACGATCAGCCTTCCTTGGTGATACGACGAAGGATGCGGCAGCAGAGAAGAAGAAAGCTTCGTCGAATTGCAGCAGCGAGCAACATCGTTAGTGACGCGTAAACACGGCATAGCGTCGAACTCTAGTTAATAGAGGTAAGGGGTAGCCCCCGGCGACCGCAAACGTTTATGGAGCCACGCTACGAATAGTGTGTCGTGCCCTCAAGACAAAAAGGCTCCTTTCAGCTCACGGGATCGAGGGAACGCGCGCGATCGTAACCCTCTGCGAATCCGACGGCGTGTTCCGCGACGGTCGTGTTGAACACGCAAGCGACGCTCGACCCAGGCAAATTTTATTCGTGATTACCAACTCAGTTTTTATATGTAAAGCAAATGTAGATTATTTATTTGTTGACTATTTTAGAATATAGCTTCTATTGTTTTGTTAAAATCAGTGTGCCTTAATTAACGAACCCGCCTGCTCCTCGCACCGAGTTAGGCCAAAGTAAGACTAAATTGCTGTTCGTGTTACGATAGCATTAGTCTTCGCGTTTTCGCGCTCCTTACAGGTCGCGAAAACCAGTGCGTCGCTGAAACTCCGCACGAAGCCGAATCATCGTGGATTCGGTGTATACACGGGAAGAGCCTGCACAGCTACACCGGGGTAGGCTACAGCGGCGGGTCGCCGCGAGTCGCCTCAAAGGTAAGAGCTGCGTAAGCCGCGCACACGCGCGGCGTGTGGCGCACTCCTGCAGGGCGCTAGCTTAGTTAATTAATTCGTTGTTATTAATGATTGAGCACCCCGTTATAGGTTAGAATTTTTGACACAAACAAAAATATTTGAGTTAAAATCTATTTGATGTCATTTATCAGTTTTGATCGAAATATATGAATTGCATTATATATAAAACTTAAATAGGTTATACATTAAACATTAAACAAAAAAATGCAGAAGTTTTAAGAAATAAACCGAATAAGCAAACTTTATAATGATATCAATGTAAAAAATATATTTTGCTTGAGAAACATAATGTTGTTATATGTAAAAAGACCGTAAAAATAACTTTCATAATGATTAACTATATTGTAACGGTCCATATTGATATGGTATGAATATGGGTTTATTTAAATTATTTATTTATTAGAATACTTTTATATACTTTTTTTATTGATATATGTAAAGAACGAATGATAAGAATAAATAAAGTGAAGATGAATAAATGAATTGAAAATCGCAAATCAAAAATCTATTGTGGACAGCGAGGTATCGTATGCGAAAGAGAGAGAAAAATATCACAGCCCCAGCGATTACGTAATCACCTAACGTTGCTGTTCGATATTCTGGAGCTAGTCTTTTTCCTCGCACCTAGGCGATCCGACAGCCCAAAGCCTTCTGCCCTACGAAAGTTACTCTCTTTTCGGTAGTGTCAGACGTATAATCTCGTCCTTACTCGACTCTCTCTCTCTCACTCTCTCTCACTCTCTCACTCTCTCTCTCTCTCTCTCTCTCTCTCTCTCTCTCTCTCATTCTATCTTATACAACTTATTCATATACACGATTCAATATACTACAACATTAGTATCATATATTAATAGTTTTTACTATGTTTATTTTTTATACTATATATTATCTCAACTTTGTTATTTTATTAAAGGGATAGCTGAATTGTTTGATATTTTTAATGAATACAAGCAAATAATTGTTGCACTTAAGTGTTATTTTATTCTTCATACAACTATGCGTTTTATGAAATAAAATAAAAATTTATTTTGTCATGTCTAAATAAGAAGCACTTAAATCTCTCTCTCTCTCTCTCTCTGTCTCTCTTTCTCTCTCTGTCTCTCTCTCTCTCTCTGTCTCTCTCTCTCTCACTCTCTCTCTCTCTCTCTCTCATTCTATCTTATACAACTTATTCGTATACACGATTCAATATACTACATCATCCCCCTTTTCAGGGTATCCTAGGGAACAATATTTTATATTAGTCATCGCCGAGAACCGTTTTGTTCCTTGATAACTATTTTTCATCTCTTTCACTGTCTCTCTCTTATATTATTTTTTTTATATATATATTATTTGATATTCGCCATTTTACTAATCTATTCTTGTCCTCTACTTCTTTCTTCATTGTTTCATTCAGGTATCCACTCATTCTAAGACTTACACGCGCTTGTACCTATTATTAGTAATTATGTCGCATTTCGTGGTAATAATCAAACTAACGATGAATCGCCTAGGTGCGAGGAAAAAGACTAGCTCCAGAATATCGAACAGCAACGTTAGGTGATTACGTAATCGCTGGGGCTGCGATATTTTTCTCTCTCTTTTTCGCATACAATACCTCGCTGTCAACAATAGATTTTTCTCTCTCTAAGCGCCAATAAGGAATACCTTAAATACTGATCAACTACAGTGCCATGAGGCCCCGCTCAACTTATTTTATCCAAAGAAGACGACGAGACGAGAGGAGAAGAAGAGAATGTGAGTAGTGTGAGTGTGAGCTTTAATCGTTTGTAAATTTTGTAGTATAGTTTAAGAACCCGCGACCCGTTAATAATAGATGTAAGACAAATGATTCTATCGATCGAAAATTATTAAAATCATTCTTGTGTTTAATTTTAAATTGTGTGTTTAATTATTTCATAAACCCATCATAACAATTGGCACCCAACTAGAGGCAATCTAATACTAAGAAAATTCACCGTTTTTGGTCGAGCGTTTACAGTTGCGGATTGAAACAGTGGAAATCGAGCACCGAACAAGCAGACAGCAGATGACTGAGCTTCATCGGGATTTGCATCGAAATCAGGAAGGTGAGTGGTCAAAGATACTGTCACGGGAAATTTTTTTACCAACTTTCGAGGGCGAGATTGTCGACAACGCGAATGAATTTTTACGTGATTTAGAGCAATATCTACATATAAAAAAATACCACCTGCTTTTCAAAGTAAAATTATTGCTAATGTGTTAAAGGGACGTGCAAAGGCATGGTTTTCCGCGATGAGAGATGAAATAAGCGATTTCAATGAGTTTCGCGAACAATTTAGAGCTGAATTTATGTCGGAAGAAGTACAGGAAAGAGCAAAAGATCACGGGAAATCGAAGAAGTATTCAGCCGGAAGTGCTTTAAATTATTTTTATACGCGCGTTGGGGAAGCAACAAAGTTCGTTCCTCCTTTAAATAATTATTAAAAACGCAATAAAATAATTATACAACAGCTTCCTGATAACGTTCAAATGGCAATGGCCGAGACCGATTAGACTTGTACGGAGGACGTTGCACGGGCTCTCGCACGTATTGACGAGACACGCGAAAAAAATCGGTCTTGGCAGAAAAATAAGGTATCAGACGATGGACGACGCGACAGAAATGGTGACGATTTTCGCTCGAATGATCGCTGGCGTGGAGAAGGAACATGGCGAGATAGCGAGCAAAGTAACTACAGCTCATGGCGCGAGCCAAGGAATAACAATTCGTCGCGTGACGCAAATCAACAAAACCAAATCAGCGAACCCGTTCGGCCTAGCAATCAAAATAAACGTTATGAGAATCGAGATTATAATCAAAAACCAAATTATAATTATAATACTAACAAAGGGATAACATTATTGTCGAGGCAGAAATCCATGCGAATAATAATATTCATTGTTCAAACGCGGAAAACTAAGCAGCGGCTCGAAAGCATCGGGTCCGATTTCGAGCTGCGCTATAGGCATGCAGAACCTAGCATTTGATATCACGGGAGATAAGGAAAGTACGCAAATGTCGATATCAAAACAAACCAGAAGCCCAAGAATATTATTGACACTTTATAATATTAAATGCGAATGTTTGATAGATACCGGGAGCAATGCGACGTGTATATACGAGGAGTTATTTAATAGAATAAAATACGATAATAACCTTAAAATATTGCCGGTTACAAATATAATAGTTACCGAAGCTTTTGCGAAAAAATCATGTAGAATAAAAAAACAAATTACTGTAGGATTATGCATCGGAAGTTATAAATTTACAGTAAGTTTCTTAGAAAATCCTAATTTAGTGGTTGACATAATTTTCGACATAGATTGGGTTTTAGCGAATGGGGCAATTATAAATGGAAAAAACCGAGATCTTATAATTGGAAACAAAACCATACGCGAGCCGCGGATTAGCTTTTCGGCCCTTCTGCCTGAATCGTATCAAAGTGTTAGAGCTATAAATACAGTCGAAATCTTGAATTCAGTCGATGATGGGGGATATCCTTCGCCTCAAAAGGAGACTACCTGAAATATGTGATATATCCATTGAGACGGGGGATAACGAACGCTATTACCTATTCTGAAATTGATTTCGAAGATCGAATATTTCACAGTTTAAAGGATACAGATATTTTGAATGATTCAGAAAAGGAGCAATTAAGAGATTTAGCGAGAGAATATCGCTATGGTTTTTGGAATAAACCGGGTTGTCTAAAAAATTACAAGTATAAAATTCAGTTAACGTGTGAAAATGAAGTAAAAAAAATGCTGGATAATGGGATAATTCAAAGAGGCAGTAGTTCATTTTGCAACTCAATCCACGTGGTAGGTAAAAGGATGGTAGTGTCCGACTATGCTTAGAAGCGAGAACATTAAATAAATATATAGAGGCTGACAGTGAAGTGCCGCCATTAATCGAAGATATTATACAATGCTATGATGGTGCGAGATTTTTCACAAGTACAGACCTTAGATAAGGTTATTATCAAATTTTTCTAGACGAAACTTCGCGTAGATATTCAGCCTTTGTGATAGACTGAGAGTGTTTCCTTTTTCTCAGAGTTCCGTTTAGTGTTAAAACATCAGGTAGTATATTTATTCGGGCTTTAAGGAATTTATTCAGACCTTCAAAATTTGCTACATTTTTATTATTATATATGGATGACGGTGTAATAAAATCTCGTACGTTCATAGAGCATTTAATGCATTTAAGAGAATTTTGGGAAGTTATTAGGGATGCGGGACAACGTTAAGATTAGATAAAGCTTTATTTTGTCGAAAAGAAATTCCCTTTTTAGGATTTATCTTAGATACCAGTGGCGTGTGACCGGATCCGGATCGTGTTAAAGCCATTTTAGAAATTCCACTACCCAGAAGTCGTAAAGAACTGTAAAAATGTATTGGAGTTTGCACATACTATCGTCAATTTTACATTCAATACCCAAAATTTAACGACCCATTTCGTACGCTATTAAGCAGCAAAAATAACTTCCAATGGCTCGAGAAACACAGCTTAGCTTTCGTCGAAATTAAAGAGAAATTATCGCAACACGTACTGTTGAATCATTATCGTCGGGATAAACCTTTTTGTTTACAAACAGATGGTAGCAAGCATGGGGTAAGTGCGGTATTGTTTCAGCTCGATGATGAAGGCGAAATTTTAATAATCTCTTTAATTTCGCGATGTTTATCAAGTTACGAAATGAACTATGGCGCTACGGAACTCTAACTGCTTGCGATCGTGTACGCAGTCATTAAATTAAAAACTTATTTATTGAGACAAACTTTTGAACTTATAACCGATCACCAGTCTTTGTTATTTTTGTTAAAAACGCCTTACTATACTTCGCGATTGACGCGATGGTCGTTAATTTTGACATTGTTTTCTTTTAATATTGTACACTGTAAGGGCAGTGAGAAAATAATTGCCGACTTTTTTAGTCGGGTTACGCCAAACTATCAATCAAGCAATACAAAATTAACGTATAATGGGCCATCTTACGCAGAATATAATAATCGACAGGTGTGCGCATTTAAATTCATTTACACTATTAAACAGGGTAGACACTTGGTTTCCAGAACTAAACAATATTATAAACATGCAACAGAACGATCGAAATCTGGAAACAATAAGAGAAAAAATAACGCTTGGGAAACGTGACGATTACAAAAAATATAATGAAATTATTTTCCAAAAAGTTCATACGGGGGGATGGAAAATTGTTGTCCCAGGGGAGTTACGAGTAAAATTAATTAATGAAATTCATGAGTGCATCGGCCATCTAGGTGTGTATAAAACTCTAAGCAAAATAAAAAATAATTTTTGGTGGTCTGGAATGAGAAAAAAGATCAAAAGCGTCGTATTATCCTGTGACTTATGTCAGAGAGTCAAGCCGTTAAATGGGACAATGACTGGTGCGTTTCTTCAAATTTCCGCTCAGAAACCAAATGATCTTGTGGCTGTAGACTACTATGGGCCGCTCCCGCATTCTACAGGCGGGGTTGAATACATTTTCGTGGTTTTACACGTTTTTTCACGCCTTGTCACGCTATATCCGTTAAAAAGAGCTACCGCGAAAGTCAGCGTAAATAAACTTCGAGAATATTTTGGCAATGTAGGAAAACCAAGGAGAATTTTGAGCGACCACGAAACTCAATTTATATCGTCAGTTTGGCAAAATTTCTATGGCGAAAATAATGTAAAAGCGGTCTACTGCTCAATCCGCCATTCAGAAGCTAATCCCTCAGAGAGAATAATGCGCGAGCTCGGTCAATTTTTCCGTACGTACTGTAGCAGTCAACATACATCCTGGGCGCGTCATTTGAAACAAATTAATACATGGTTAAATTTAAGTACGTACTGCGTGACGGGCTATACACCATACGAATTGCCTTACGGAAAAAAACTGGCTGACAAAATACGTTCTCTTATTAAATTTCCCAGAGAAATATCGGAATCTTACGATATAAAAGTTGAATTAGCAAATAAGCGGACGAAAAAACATCACGAGCATCAGAGAAATGCAATGAAAAAGTTTAGTAACGAGAAAATTAACGTAAATGATTTAGTGCTTCTTCGAATTTCAAAACAATCTAACGCAGAAGAGAAAAAGATTTCCAAGTTCTTTCATATTTATTACGGGCCTTTTCTTATTTCTCGTTCATTTAAGGGGGTAGTCTGCTTTAGGTCCCGAAAAAAAGCGTTTTTTCAGCGATTTTTTTGAAAGGGAAGGAAATGACTGCGGTAAACGAAATTTTGAGAACATAATGTACTATAATCTAGCTTAAAAAAAACAATTTTTGTTATTAAAAAATATTAAAATTTCTTCAAGTTATGATCATTTTGCTGGAGCGCCTGGAGTCTGCACTTTCTAATCGGTGCCGGTGATGGAGGTCGTGCAGTGCGTCTGAAACAGTCAAGACAACATTTTTTTTAAGTTGCTTTTCTATATGAACTCAAAAAATACGGAAGAAGTTATCAAATTCCAAATATTTTCGAAGTTTGAAAAATAATTCACTTTTTTGAAAAAAAAATTCACTTTAAGTTGCAAAAAAAGTAGTTTAAATAATACTTTTGTCCAACTTTTTAGTTGAAATAGAAGATAATTTAATACTGAAGCTAGATCACATTGATTTTTTTCGATCAGACGTATATTCTTTTAAGTTTTAAAGTTTTCGGTCCAAAAAAATATAAGTTTTTGGGTACTTACAGTAATTAGAGGTTAATCAGCTATCCGTGGGCCATACATTAGTCCTTCTTCTTCTTCAAAAAACTCGTTTTGGCTGAGGGTTTCCAATCTTCGGGCTGTACGAGCCTTCTTGCTAGAAAATGATGCGCGCCGGTTCTCCCGCGTTATGCGCTCAGCATCGACGGCGTCAGCAAAATTTTTGCACTGCTGCCCGATGATGATATTGAGGAGCTGCGTGGTGGAAAGTACAGCAGAGTAACCCTCGTTAAAAATGCCTGCAGCCATATATGCTGCAATTTCGACGATTTAATGCCGGAATTCAAATGTTTCGGACTTAGGCGCCACACAATCGAATTGAACTATTCGTTTTAATTTTGAGTGTGGCCGCCTAAGCACCGCCTCATTAAATCGTCATTAGAGAGCTCTTCATAAATTGGACGAATGTGCTTCTCCGCGGTTTCATCGATTAATCTCGCCGGATGTTTGTAAGATGCAAGATTATTCGCCACTTGAGCCTTGCGCCATTCGCACCAACTCTCGGCGCCTTCTGGACAATTTTCATGCCGACGATTTTCATCCGTGGAACAGTAGTGGTTTAATGTTGCTATAATAGCTGTCTTCATACCTTTCACTGAATCAATATTTCGACGAATTGCCAGACCGTAGTTTATCGTCAATTTCTTGATTACACTCTCCGTTAGCCGCGTCTTTCCTCCGAGTTTCTCGGTTTTTCTTTTATTACGTAAACGAGTACCCATACGCTTTTGCACGTATCCAACACACTCATTTTTCGTCACTGTGCACTCGTCCCCGTACGGATTGCTATTTAAGATTCCAGTAAAAGTTTTGGAGTCGCCATCGCCGATATAATTAGTGTACATAACTCCGAATTTCTCGACGGATCTCGAAAACATCTCCATTATGGAATCCACCTCCATCTTCCCTGCCGAACCTGCATGATTTGAGGAGCATGAGTATTTATGATTCCCATACCACTGCTCAACTGCGTCTTCGTCCAAAGTATTTTTACTTATGGCACACGAATGACAATATCCACTTTTTACAATGAGATAGATTATTTTGCCACTGTAGTATCCGATAAGCGTTGTTACACCGTACAAGGAAGTATAACCGCGCTTTTTCCACGATCCATCGCCCGAAACCTTCAAATGCTTCGCAGGTCTTTCATGTTCAACGTTTTTTTCTTTTTCTTCCTTGACGGCTTTTTCGCAGGTGCTCTTGAACATTGTCTTCGACGCTGCGTGCAAATGCTCAACAATTTGTTGGTAAGTAGATTTTGCAAAACCTGTAGACATATCCATAAGGCCGCAGAATACGTTTATCCCTTCTCGTCCGATACCAAGAAGCCTCATAGCAAAAACAATTCGTCTGTTGATTTCGTAGCCGGTATTTATCAATGCTCCTGACTGGATTTCGCGTCGACCACACATACACTGGACAATAATTTTAAATCCTAGGCCTCGATGACCGCTTTCTGCAAACGTTAATTTTTGCTTGATTGATCTACAAATTGCGATTTCCGAAATGGCGAGAAACACAGATATAAATTCAATAATGCGGTATCAGTGCGCAGAATGAATAATGACATCATCGCTGCTTGCTGTCGTTAACTTCTGCTCACTGCGGCTCGTAAGTAAGTCTCCGTCGTCCGATGAAACACTTGTAAAACGATTGCCGTGAAATTTCCGCTTTCGCGGTTCCGCAGCACGCTGTCTTTTAGATCGATCACCTTTCGAGTAGCTTGACATTTCGATGTGTACTCGGCAAAATCAAAAGTGGAACTGAAAGCTGACGCTACAAACAGCAGCGTAGAAGCCGATGCCGAGAGCTATAGTATACCGTTCTCCCTACTACTAGTCAACACAGACCTTCTAGAAACTCCAAATAATGTTTCAAAGGACTGTTCAAAGGACCTTTTCAGGTATATACGAGTATAGTCGAATAATAGAATACATCGAGGGGCGGAGTGCGCGCGCTCGGGTCTGCCCGAGCATTCGCACCTGCGCGATGCTCGGCCACTCAAACTGCTATAGCTTCGGAAATATGTCGAATTGGCGTCTGAAATTTTCAAGACATACTCTTGGTTTGTTTTGGAATAGATTTAAGACAAAAAAATTGATTTTTTGAAGCTGGAAAAGCAGACTACCCCCTTAATGCAAATGCATATGAGTTACTAGCTGTCGACAATCCGTCCAATGTTGTGGGGAAATATAACCGTGCCGATCTGAGACCATATCGGCGTAATTTTTCCGATGCATACTCGAAGGAGACATAAAGGCGAAAATCGATAGTTTTTCGATGAGAGTGTTCAAAAAAATAAATAAATAAATAAAAATAAGTTTGATTAGCACAATGATAAAGGCGTATATATTAAGTAAGAAAGTGCGTACTTTATTGTTAATGTATAATGAATAGTATGTTGGTAAGACAATAATCTTTTGATGTATGTTGATAATTCTGCAAGTGTATTCGGTGGGATAAATATTTATAACAAAAACTAAAACACAAAAAGAATATATATATATATATATTAATATGGCGACAACTACACTAGATAGATTCGTTAGATTATTTTAGCGTCGATAGTATCTTTTAATCCTGAAAATCGAATAATGTAGTACCGGTACAAACTGTATTTTATTTCTTAATTTAAGTTAAGTTAAATTGTTAATACCATGCGAAGAAATTATCTATATTTAATAGTAAGATAATGCTAAAGTAATTAAGGTTATGAGTTCTAACATCATTAGTTTGATTATTACCACGAAATGCGACATAATTACTAATAATAGGTACAAGCGCGTGTAAGTCTTACAATGAGTGGATAGCTGAATGAAACAATGAAGAGAGAAGTAGAGGACAATAATAGATTAGTAAAATGGCGAATATCAAATAATATATATATAAAAAAAATAATATAAAAGAGAGAGACAGCGAAAGAGATGAAAAATAGTTATCAAGGAATAAAACGGTTCTCGGCGATGACTAATATAAAATATCATTATTTACAAGTACAACGTGAGGCAGTTTTCAGAGTGCCACTTCGTTCTCTAGGATACCCTGAAAAGGGGGATGATGTAGTATATTGAATCGTGTATACGAATAAGTTGCAACCGATTGATGTTGTGCTCGGAGTCGAAAATGATCGCTTTTGTTTTGCCGATATTGAGTCGCAGTCCGGATGCTTCGGCCCACTCCGACACTGCCCGCGCAACAGCCGACATGCATCTGATACCCACATAAAGATCTCGCCATGTCACTTGAGTGTAAGTTTGCAAGTCGTCCGCGTATAGCAAGTGTTTAACATCACCACCAGTCAGTACGTCTTGTAAGTCATTGATATAAAGACTGAATAGCAAGGGCCCCAGGACTGAACCCTGTGGCACACCTAGATTGGTGGTTAGCCAATCAGATTCCCCGTTGTTGTCAGTTATGACTTTTTGCCTGCGACCAAAGATGTATGATTTGATCCACAGAAGAACACTCCTGGAAAAACCCATGCGTATCAGCTTACGAAGTAATTTAGATGGTGATATAGTGTCAAACGCCTTACT
This sequence comes from Gastracanthus pulcherrimus, assembly GCA_949152435.1. NCBI lineage: Eukaryota > Metazoa > Arthropoda > Insecta > Hymenoptera > Pteromalidae > Gastracanthus > Gastracanthus pulcherrimus. The sequence goes on along the minus strand of OX424573.1, from coordinate 108,383,899 downwards.
AAAGTCGAACAGTAGCAGTATAGTCATTAGTTTCTTATTGTCGTTTATCCCAGTTCGTATGTCCTCGGTTAGTTTTAGTAGAGCTGTCTGGGTGCTGTGATGCTGTCTGAAACCGGTTTGCAGAGGATCCAAGATATTTTTGGATCTTAAGAAATCGGTAATCTGGTCATGTACTATCTTCTCCAGCACCTTGGAGAGAAAGCTCAATAGTGCTATTGGGCGAAAATCTGATAAAATAGATGGCACTGAAACCTTTTTTAGAGGCACCAAGTGAGCCCCCCTCCAAGCCCCTGGGAAGACACCACCAGACAAAGAGGAGTTGAAGACCCTCGCTATATGATGACTTATATACGGGAGAGCCTTAGCTACAACGCTTTGAGGAATACCGTCCTCACCCCTAGCCTGCGGCGAGAAATGAGCAACAGCCAGGACTACGCCCGTCACTGTAACGTTTTTGAAAACAAAGCCGTCGTCACTGGCCAAGTCCAAGATGCTACCCAAATCAACGTCACCTTCACTCTGGGAGACCAATACCCCCGTAAAGTGCGAGTTCAGCTCACCCGGCGAGAAGCCATGCAACCCCCCTCCCCGTGCCCTTGGCAGGAGCCCCAAGCCCTTTAGTTCTTTCCAAATATCCTTCTTATTTTCTAGGGCTTCAAAAATCTTATACTGCATGTAAGTCTCCCGCGCGATTTTCATGCGTTGTTCTGCTTTGACCGCGAGAGACCGGTACTCCTGCCAAAGATTACCGTTTTTTGTGCGCTGTAGTCGTCTGCGTACGGCGTCACGTTTTTTTATTATGTGAGCCAGATCTGCGTCAATCCATGGAGGATTAGCTTTATTTTTTTGTGTAAATTGCTTCAGTGGAGCGAGTTCATCTATTGCCCCCATGAGATTGGCGCTGAGCTGTCCCAATAAATCGTCCATGTCGTTGTTTTCCAAGCAATCAAACGCCGCCCAGTCACATATACTCAGGTAAGAGAGAAGATCTTCCTGTTCTATTGTTTTAAAATCTCTGTAACTAAAAGTATCGGTGATGGGGCTATTGTTTAATTTAAAATCTATTTCAACATCTATAATTGTGTGATTGCTGGCAAAGGGCGCTGCCTGATTGCTGGCATTCAGCACCACGTCGTTGTCATCTGCCATAACGACGTCAATCCATGTGTGAGACCCCTCGAGGTGATGAGTCGCACCATGCTCTATTATTTTTAGATTTAAATCGTTGGCTATCACCCATTCAGAGAGAGAGAGAGAGAGAGACAGAGAGAGAGAGAAAGATCTAAGTGCTTCTTATTTAGATATGACAAAATAAATTTGTATTTTATTTAATAAAACGCATAGTTGTATGAAGAATAAAATAACACTTAAGTGCAACAATTATTTGCTTGTATTCATTAAAAATATCAAAAAATTCAGCTATCCCTTTAATAAAATAACAAAGTTGAGATAATATATTGTATAAAAAATAAACATAGTAAAAACTATTAATATGTGATACTAATGTTGTAGTATATTGAATCGTGTATACGAATAAGTTGTATAAGATAGAATGAGAGAGAGAGAGAGATAAATATATTTATTTGTAAATATTTACAAAAATTTTTACATACAATTGTACATTTTAATGTCACACGTTATCAGTTTCTTAAAATTACATATCACGGGAAATTATTCCGTTCTTGCACCATGGAGATACTACGGAAACAGCTGGCATGTGCACCGGTACTACCTCAATTAGACTGCTGATTAGTGGTTCTTCTTGACGTGTCAGGAGAGCTTCAGACACGACTACAACGTTTACAGAATTCATGTGTAAGATACATATGTGGTGTTAGGCGTGATGAGCATATCACCTCGTACAGGGAAAGACTGGACTGGCTGGATCTGAAGGTGAGGAGGGAGCATTTTATGGGGCTGTTGCTTTACAAAGCGATTGTCATGTGGCAGCCACCATATCTTAAAACTCTTTTTGAAAAAAAAACAGGCCAGGACTTCAGGTAGAAGTGGTACGAAGGAGCTCTCGGTTCCGGAGTCGCGCACAGATAAGGGCCTTTTCTCGTTTAGAGTTGAAGGTGCGAACCTCTGGAATTCGCTCCCAAGCAGTATGAGGTGCCTGCCATCTTTTTGTAAATTTAATACGGCGTTAGACAGGTACCTTAAACAATTACATGGTGACGGGAATACACAGAAGTAAACTTTTCGAATATTGATAAATAAATTATTTCTATTCATTTCTATGTAGTCCTAATCTATCTCTGCTATTTATTTAGGTTATTTATTTATTTAAATTATTTATTTATTTAATTTATTTATTTATTTAAATTTATTTATTTATTTAAATTTATTTATTTATTTAAATTTATTTATTTATTTAAATTTATTTAATTATTTAAATTTATTTATTTATTTAAATTTATTTATTTATTTAAATTTATTTATTTATTTAAATTTATTTATTAATTTAAATTTATTTATTTATTTAAATTTATTTATTTATTTAAATTATTTATTACTCATTTAATTTATTTAGTTATCTAACTTATTTATTTATTTAATTTAGTTATTTATTTAATTTATTTATTTACTTAATTTAATTATTTGATTTATTAAAGTGTTAAGTGTTAAGTATGAATGTATTTATTAGCGTGAATTGTAAGAGTGTCATATGAATGAGTGTGCTTTTATTTTTTGACGTGATAGATCTACGTACAATTTTGGAAGAGTGTGTCTACGTATTCCTTATATTTTTATCGCATTTTATTATCTTTATTATATTTATTTTTTTATGTATTGACGAAGCGTATTCTGTGATGTACCATTTGACTATAACTAGTTCATTATATTTAGATTTTATAAACTGTTACAGCGAATAATATTATTTTTTATATAAGAAACGCAATAATTGAATGTTAAATGTAAGATAACAAATGTATAAACTGACTGATATTTTAATTATTTTAACTATACATGTACATGCAATTGTAAGAATTTCGTCATTGATGAATAAATAGTAACTCTCTCTCTCTCTCTCTCTGTCTGTCTCTCTCTCTCTCTCTCTCTCTCTGAACGCCAGCAACAACATGAGTGGGAAAGAGAAGGAGCTAGTCGTGTCCACTCCGGCCAATAAAAGGCCTCCAACAGCTGCTCGCACCAATTAGGCGAGAAAGGCCGCGCCCACCAACTCCTCACTCTCTCCGTTGCAGGGGCTAGGCCCCGCCCCCACCAGCAGCCTACTCCGGTTGACCGTGCAGTCTCCTGTGACGTCACTAGGCCCGCCCATTTCCAGCACGGGAGCAGAGCACAGCGGGGAATCCCCGAGTGACGTCACGGCCAAGAGTGCGGACCGAGCTAATAATACTTCGCAGTCCTCCTTCTCAAAAAATAACAGCAGTATTAATGACATAAATGCGTCCGTCATCTGTATGCTAGATAGCACCGCGTTAAAAAAGGGAACAACGGTCTCCTGCCAGGTGGAGTACGCGAATTCTACTTCAAGAAACATTGACAATGCACTTGCTAGACATTGCACCTCTATTGAAGGCAGATTGGAGGCAATTATAAATAGGCTAAATACGTTACCAGCAGTACATACTTTGGCACTTTCAATTGAATCCAAGCTGCAAAAAATTGAGGAAAAACTGTCGAAACAACACTCCCAGCTGGAGGAGATGAAAAAGGAGAAGCCAGTGCTTTGTCAAGAAATAGATGACCTAAAAATTAAAAATAAAAAATTACATGATAATAACGTCGAAACGAACATTTTGTTGACCAATACAGAGGTAAATTATAACATGTTAATTGAAAAAATCGATAATCTAGAGCAGACAAATCTTGAGTCACAGACTAAAATTGATAATTTTATATTAAACACTTTTGAAAACGATTTCCTAAATTTAACAAATAAAATCAATAGAGTTGAATGTAACAACAAGGAAATAATAACAAAAATAGGAAAAATAATAACAAAAGAAGATTTTCCCTCTGTATATACTACTACTATCGACAAAATTGAAAGAAATGTTGAGAACATCCAAAAAGATAACCAACTCATATTAAATAAAATTGAATTCCAAAAAATCGCAGTACTCCCCAGTACACAAAACAATACCGTTTCTCTGATAAGTACAAATAAATGTAATAATGTTAATAATGCGTCTGCTACAAATAGTACCTTACTCGACAATTATAGTGATATAAGCGACACAATTGACAATTGTAATATCAATAATGACGGGTTTATCCAAATTGTAAATAGTAGAAATAAAACATCTAGTCGTTTGAATAAGTACAATATCGACAATGCTCATGCTGCAGCATCACCTGCACGAAGCACGCGGGTGCAAACGATTGATGGGGGAACAATGCACAGTAAAAACATTAAAAGCGGTAATACGGAGCTCATTATTTCAAACATTTTCGACGGTGATGTCTCTAAGCGTGTTGACGTCGCATACGCGATACTGTGCCGTGTCCTTCCATCAACACGAAAAATTGATATAATAGGCACACGCCTGCTTCGGTCAGAAGAATCGACAGCTGCGGCATTAGCAGATACAAATAGCGAACGTAGACGGTCACCATGGGTTGTTACCCTTGCCAGCAGTGCGTTAGGCGAGAAAATAATGCGAGCCAAAAAGCTTATCACTGGCTTTCATGCTAGAGATGTCGACATTGCAGCTCTTGACCAGGACACAAGGGATGGGATTATAAATGGGAAAATTTTTATAAATGAATTGTTAACAAAAGAATGTTTTATTAATATAGAAGTCTCAAGGCCCTTGCGATGAGAGTTAATTTTAAATATGTTTGGCATAGAGGAGGCCGTTTCCTGGTGAAGAGGCGCGATGGCGACGTTTCTCATGAATTTTCATCTGTGGCTGATTTACAGACAATAGTGGCATCATATGCCATTAATCAACCATCTCAAACTGTAAATAATGTAAAAAAACCGTTGATAATGAAATCGTAATTAATAAAAATGTAATTCCGTCAACTGCTGCAAAAAATTGACTATCCGCAGACACTGCTGGGGGGGGGGTTTCACTGTAAGGGACTGAGGGCAGGTTTTGTCAATGTTACCTCACTGATGGGGCACATTGGCATGATTAAACAACACCTTTCAGCTCGTCCTGCCTACCATCTCTTTGGGGTTGCTGAGTCGCACCTTGACCCTGATGTTGGGAGTGATCTCATTCCGATCGATGACTACTCACTACTTAGACTTGATCGCAACAAACTAGGGGGCGGGCTAGTTCTGTACATTCATAACACTTTCAAGGCCAATTTACTATGCAGCTCTCTAACAACACAGGAGGGCAGGCCATTTATACCTGAATATTTAATGTGCAGTGTTCAGCAGGGCAGCCTTCCCCCCGTCTTTGTTGCTTTAATATACAGACCACCACACGTACCGTTTTTACAGGGCTCTGACTTAATAGACAAACTAACGATACATACTCAAGACTTTAGTCACAAAATTATTATGGGAGATCTGAATGCGAACCTACTCGGATCGTCAGCCGATGCAAAATTTGTTAGACGGTTGGCTGATGATCTTAACCTTCAAATAATTGATCATGGTGCGACTCATCATCTCACGGACTCTCACACGTGGATTGATGTGATCTTGACAGATAATAATGACGTTGTACTGAGCAGGGACAATCGGCCGGCGCCTTTTCCCAGTCATCATAACATCATAGAGGTCGAGATTGGGGTCGAAACTGCTGCATCCACTGTGGTTGAATCTTTCAGCTACTGGGATTTTAAATCGATCCAGCAAGACGACCTCCTGTCTCATCTAGCTGACTGTGATTGGTCGCGGATCGATGGTCCCGCGGCGGGTGTTGACAGTCAATTAGAGTGCGTCAGTGTCAACCTCATGGCTGTGATAGATAAAATTGCACCGTTAAAAGAATTCACTCCGAAAAAGAAAACAAATCCACCATGGGTTGATGCTGAACTAATCCATCTTTACAAAAAACGTGACTCCGTACGAAGACGCTATGCGCGGACCAATGACGACAGACTGTGGCGGGAATATCAGGGCCTTGCAGCTGAAGCTGAATTACGAACGAAGGAAACAAGGGAAAGATTTTTACAAAATAAAATTTCTGAAGCGATTGATAATAAGAAAGATATCTGGAAAGAGCTCAAGGCTCTGGGCCTTCTGCCAAAGACAAGAGAGGAGCTTCATGGTTTCTCACCGGAAGAGCTCAATGCCCACTTTGCAGGGGTGTCGATCTCCCAAAATGAGGGTGATGAAGAACTTGACAACGTCCTGACCACTGCCAGTGATGACGGCTTTGTTTTCCGAGAAGTCAGATTCTCGGACGTGGTTCTGGCTGTTGCCCACTTCTCATCACAAGCCAGAGGGGAAGACGGCATTCCCCAAAGTATAGTGGCTAAGGCTCTTCCGTTTGTGGGAGATCATACTGTTAAGATCTTTAACTCCTCTCTGTCCAGTGGCATTTTTCCGGGAACTTGGAAGGGAGCTCAGTTGGTGCCTTTGAAGAAGAAGCCTGTCCCATCTACGGTGTCAGATTTCCGACCAATTGCCCTACTGAGTTTCCTTTCTATGGTCCTTGAAAAAATAGTACACGACCAAATAACTGAATTTTACGAGAAAATAATACTTTGAACCCGATGCAGACTGGTTTTCGACAGAATCACAGTACACAGACAGCACTACTAAAACTGACGGAAGACATAAGATCAGGTATTAACAACAACAAAAAACTATTGACTATTTTGTTAATGTTTGACTTTAGCAAAGCATTCGACACCATCTCACACACTAAACTACTGCGTAAGCTGATGCGCATGGGATTCTCCAGGAGTGTTCTCCTGTGGCTTAAGTCATATATTATGGGGAGACGACAGAAAGTCGTCACAAACACAAACGGGGATTCAGGTTGGCTAACCACCAATCTTGGCGTTCCACAGGGCTCAGTCCTGGGACCCCTGCTTTTCAGCCTGTACATAAATGACTTACAAGACGCACTCGACTTAGATGGTGTTGAACACATACTTTACGCTGACGACTTGCAAATCTACACACAAGTGACCCTGAAGGGTCTTCGTGATGGTATCAGTCGCATGTCGGCTGTAGCACAAGCAGTGTCGAACTGGGCAACGTCAGCATTTAATTTATTTATTTATTTAAATTTATTTATTTATTTATTTATTTAATTTAATTATTTATCTGGTTTATTTATTTATTCGACTTATTTATTTATTAATTTATTTATTTATTAAATATGTTTAGTGTTAGGTGTGAATGTATTTATTAGCGTGATTGTTAAAGTGTCATGAATGAGTGTGTTTTAAATTTTGACGTGATAGTATACGTAAAAATTTAGCAAAGTATGTGTATGTATTCTTTTATTTTTATATGTTATCTCTATTGTATTTATTTTATTCTACGTATTATTTTTTGACGAAGCGTGTTTCTGTGATATCTGACTATGACTAGTTCATTACATTTAAATTTTATAAACTGACGAACTGATAAAGCGAATAATATTATTTTAGTAAGAAATGCAATAAATGAACGTTAAGATAACAAATACATAAAATCGACTGATATTTTAATTATAACTATATGTACATGCAATTGTAAGATTTTGCCTCTTGATGAATAAAAAGTATCTCTCTCTCTCTTTCTCTCTCTGTCTCTCTCTCTTGGGGGTCTCCAGCAACATGTCAGGTTTTCAGAGCGTACCCACGGAACTGACGGCGGCGACAAAGTACTTTCACGAAAATGCATCTGCAGTATCAAGCCGAGTTGTACAGCCTCTGTTCGCTCACTCACAGTTCTCTCTCTTGTTGTTGCTCTTGAAGTCGCCATGAAAAGCTATAGAAGCAGCAGTAGTAGTGATGCTTGTGCAGTTAACTTCAATAATTATAGCATATACATCCAAATTTAGTTCCTATCTACTCTTGTCAAGCATTTACATTTATTACTAACTTGCCAATGCTTTGAGAAGAATATTTACAAAAAATGATCAATTCGAGGATGCCATTCTCAATGGAACTATACATTATTTTGTATTTTTTGTCTTCTGTTTGTGTGATTTATTTTGAAAATTGATCTGTACTTATAATGTGTGTCTCTGACTGTTTGTCTGTTTGTCTGTTACAGAATAGTTGTCATATTGAGACATGCGAGAAGCCAGAGTGTCGGACACCTCCGTGGCAACATTTTTTCATTTTAATAAATATATATATATATATATATATATATATATATATATATATATATATATATATATATATATATATATATATATATATTCCTTTTAATAAATATATATATATATATATATATATATATATATATATATATATATATTTATTAAAAGGAAAAAATGTTGCCACGGAGGTGTCGGACACTCTGGCTTCTCGCATGTCTCAATATGAGCAACAACAAGAGAGAGAACTGTGAGTGAGCGACCAGAGACTGTACAACTTGGCTTGATACTGCAGATGCATTTTCGTGAAAGTACTTGTCGCCGCCGTCATTTCCGTGGGTACGCTCTAAAAACCTGACATGTTTCTGGAGACCCTCAAGAGAGATAGAGAGGGAGTGAGAGAGAGAGAGAGAGAGAGATAGATAGATAGATAGATAGATATAGATAGATATACTATTTATTCATCAATGACGAAATTCTTACAATTGCATGTACATTTATAGTTAAAATAATTAAAATATCAGTCAGTTTATACATTTGTTATCTCACATTTATCATTCAATTATTGCGTTTCTTATATAAAAAATAACATTATTCGCTGTAACAGTTCGTCAGTTTATAAAATCTAAATATAATGAACTAATCATAGTCAAATGGTACATCACAGAATACGCTTCATCAATACATAAAAAAATAAATATAATAAAGCTAACAAAATGCGATAAAAATATAAGGAATACGTAGACACACTCTTCCAAAATTGTACGTAGATCTGTCACGTCAAAAAAAAGCACTCTCATTCTTATGACACTCTTACAAATCACGCTAATAAATACATTCATACTTAACACTTAACACTTTAATAAATCAAATAATTAAATTAAGTAAATAAATAAATTAAATAAATAACTAAATTAAATAAATAAATAAGTTAGATAACTAAATAAATTAAATAAATTAAATAAATTAAATAAATAAATAAGTTAGATAACTAAATAAATTAAATACATAAATAAATAAGTTACGAGGGTAGTTCAATAAGTCTTTAGAATGACCAACAGATGGCGCGCGAATCGCTCCAAATCATCTGTTTTCAGTCAGCACCACTCCTGACTAGATATATGGTGCAGTCACAGTCCACATCTTCTGAGTTTACGTGTTTTTATAACCAATTGAAAAAAAAAATTGCTTGTTAAGAAAAATGGAAAAAAACGAGTTCAGAGCGGTAATTAAACATTTTCATTTAAAGGGTTTAACTCCATATGAGATAAAAAATTAATTGGACTCAGTTCATGGCACATCTGCCCCTACCTTAGCAACGGTTTATAACTGGGTAAATGCATTTAAGCGTGGTCGTACATCAATAAGTGACGAACCACGTTCAGGAAGACCCATAGAAGCAACTACTCCCGAAATCATCAATAAAATCCACGATATGGTGTTGAAGGATAGAAGATTAAAAGTGCGTGAGTTAGCTGAGGCCACAAGGATATCTATAGGTGCAGTTGTTTCAATTCTACATGAAAAATTAGGCATGAAAAAGCTATCGGCAAGATGGGTGCCGCGTTTGCTCTCAGCTGAGAATAAACGCAATAGAGTGGTCGCCTCTGAGGCTCTTTTGGCGCGTATAAGTCGGAATCCTGAGGAATTTTTTCGTCGATTTGTGACTGTGGATGAAACATGGATACACCACTACACTCCTGAGACAAAGGAACAATCCAAACAGTAGATTTCCACAGGAGAACCAGCTCCAAAGAAGGCAAAGACCATAAAGTCAGCTGGTAAGGTTATGGCTACAGTTTTTTGGGATGCACGTGGAATTATACTTATTGACTACTTGGAAAAGGGTAAAACAATTACTGGTGAGTATTATGCATCATTATTAGAGCAGCTGAAAGAAGAAATTAAAAAAAAACGACCACATTTGGCGAGAAAAAAAATTCTCTTTCATCACGACAACGCCCGAGTTCACACATGCTTCGTTTCAATGGCTAAAATTGAAGAACTAAAATTCGAATTGGTCGAACACCCACCGTATTCACCAGATTTAGCCCCCAGTGACTTTTTCTTATTTCCAAACTTGAAAAAATGGCTCGGTGGACAGAGATTTACGGACAACGAAGACGTCATTGCCTCTGTAAGTGCTTATTTTGAGGAACTTCCGAAAACGCACTTTTCTGAAGGATTAAAAAAACTTAAAAAGCGATTGACCAAGTGTATAGAGCTCCAAGGAGATTATGTTGAAAAATAAAAAAAAATTTACCCAAAAAAAATTGTTTTTATACTTTATTCTAAAGACTTATTGAACTACCCTCGTAGATAACTAAATAAATTAAATAGATAAATAAATAAGTTAGATAACTAAATAAATTAATTAAATTAAATAAATAAATAAGTTAGACAACTAAATAAATTATATAAATAAATAAATAAGTTAGATAACTAAATCAATTAAATAAATCAATAAATAAGTTAGATAACTAAATAAATTAAATAAATAAATAAATAAATAAATTTAAATAAATAAATAAATGAAATAAATAAATAATTTAAATAAATATATAACCTAAATAAATACCAGAGATAGATTAGGACTACACAGAAATGAACAAAAATAATTTATTTATCAATATTCGAAAAGTTCACTTCTGTGTATTCCCGTCACCATTAATTGTTTAAGGTGCCTGCCTAACGCCGTTTTAAATTTACAAAAAGATAGCAGGCACCTCACACTGCTTGGGAGCGAATTCCAGAGGAGCGCATCTTGAACTCTAAACGAGAAAAGGCCCTTATCGGTGCGCGACTCCGGAACCGAGACCTTCTTCGTACCACCCCTACCTGAAGTCCTGGCCTGGTTTTTTTCAAAAAGGGCCGTAAGATATCGTGGCTGCCGCATGACAATCGCTTTGTAAAGCAACAGCCCCATAAAATGCTCCATCCTCACCTTCAGATCCAGCCAGTCCAGTCTTTCCCTGTACGAGGTGAATTGCTCATCAAGCCTAACACCACATATGTATCTTACACATGAATTCTGTAAACGTTGTAGTCGACACGTCAAGAAGAACCAATAATCAGTAGTCTAAGTGAGGTAGTACCAGTGCACATGCCAGCTACTTCCGTAGTATCTCCATGGTGCAAGAACGAAATAATTTCAGACTATACAGAGCCCTATTAACTTTCTTACTGACCTCATTCAATTGCGGCTTTCATGTTAACCTTCCGTCCATCACCACGCCGAGGTTGGTAACTGTATCGACAAAGGGAACGTGTACGCCGTTCTGTATCTCAATGCCTTGCAAGACAAGGCTCTGAACCGGTTTGATGTTGTGATCAGATCCAAAGATAATCGCTTTGGCTTGCCGACATTAAGGCGCAGGCCAGCTGACGATGCCCAATTCGACACTGCTCGTGCTACATCCGACATGCGACCTTTTCCATCACAAAGACCTTCCAGGGTAACTTGAGTGTAGGTTTGCAGGTCATCAGCGTATAGTATGTGTTCTAGACTATCTAAGTCTATTCCGTCTTGTAAGTCGTTTATCTAAAACCTGAAAAGCAAGGGTCCCAGGACTGAGCCCTGGCACGCCAAGATTGGTGGTTAGCGAACCTGAATCCCCTTTTGTATTAGTGACGACTTTCTGTCGTCTCCGCATTATATATGACTTAAGCCACAGGAGAACACTCCTGGAGAAACCTATGCGAATCAGCTTGCGCAGCAGTTTAGTGTGTGAGATGGTGTCGAATACTTTACTAAAATCAAACATCGACCAAATAGTCAAAAGTTTTTTGTTGTTGTTAATACCTGATCTTATGTTTTCCGTCAGTTTTAGTAGTGCTGTCTGTGTACTATGATGCTGTCGAAAACCAGTCTGCATCGGGTCCAAAGTGTTGTTTTCCCGTAAAAAGTCAGCTGTTTCCAGATGTCGTTTTTATTATCAATAGCTTCGATAATTCTATTTTGCAAAAACCTTTCTCTTGTTTCCTTAGTTCGTAATTCAGCTTCTGCTGCAAGGCTCTGATACTCCCGCCACAGTCTGTCGTCTTTGGTCCGCGCATAGCGTCTTCGTACAGAGTCACGTTTTTTGTATAAATGTGTCAGTTCAGCATCAACCCAGGGTGGATTCATTTTCTTTTTCGGTGTAAATTCTTTTAAGGGCGCAATTGTATCTATCACAGCCACGAGGGTGACACTGAGGCACTCTAATTCACTATCTACACCCGCCGCGGGACAATCAATCGGCGACCAATCACAGTCAGCTAGGTGAGACAGGAGGTCGTCTTGCCGGATGGATTTAAAATCCCTGTAGGTGAAAGATTCAGCCACAGGGGATGCAGCAGTTTCGACCCCAATCTCGATCTCTATGATGTTATGATGACTGGGAAAGGGAGCCGGCTGATTGTCGCTGCTCAGTACAACGTCATTGTTATCTGTCAAGATCACATCAATCCATGTGTGAGAATCTGTGAGATGATGAGTCGCACCATGATCATCTGTTTGAAAGTTGAGATCATCAGCCAACCGCGTGACAAATCTTGCATTGTTTGACGTTCCGAGTAGGTTCGCATTCAGATCTCCCATAATAATTTTATGACTAAAATCTTGCGTATGTGTTGTTTGTTTGTCTGTTAAGTCGGAGCCCTGTAAAAACGGTACGTGTGGCGGTCTGTATACCAAAGCAACAAAGACGGGGGGATGGCTGCCCTGCTGAACACTGCACATTATGTATTCAGGTATAAATGGCCTGCCTTTCTGTGTAGTTGCAGAGCTGCATATTAAATTGGCCTTGTATGAGTTATGAATGTACAAGACCAGTCCGCCCCCGAGTTTATATATATAATGTGTCTTTCTTTTTATTTTTTTTTTGACAGAGAGAGAGAGAGAGAGAGAGAGAGAGAGAGAGAGAGAGAGAGAGAGAGAGAAAGGAAGAGAGAAAATGTGCGTAAACAAAAATTGTAATATATAACATTATTTTCTTTATAATTTTACTGCATTTAAAACTATTAAATAAGTATTAAAACAAGTTTTGTTTGAAAAATTTTTACCAATCACTTTTATTTTCTGCTCGATCTTTTAATATATCATTTCTGAACTCTGTGAATAGTCCACTCAGGTGCTCAAGTTCTAATTTTGCAATTCCGTTATTATGTTTATACTTTTCTATTTCTCTAAAACCATTTTCATGTCGTTCTTTAATGCTACTTGCTCATGAATTAGAAGTGCTTTTATTTTCCAATGTCCTCGAAGTATTATTTAATTCAATTTTTGTGTTAGGTAAAGCATGGATTTTGCCATCGAAATCCGTTGTTGCTTCTTGTATTTTATTGTCTAATATTTCCCTAAAGCTTGAGCTAACTAACTCAATATTACTGATTTTAGTAACCTATTTAGCTCTTTTTGACTATTTCTTATGCTAATAATTTTGCAATTTAAATCACTATTGATTTTGTTAGAAAATGAGGTTATATGTATATTTAAGTGAACTTTATTTAAACATTGGATACAATATATTTTCTGATAATCAGTACTCTAGTAGAATATAAAGAACGTGAGAGATAATGAATAATTGTGGAAATAAGTGATATATATAGTCTATTATTGTGAAACACTGAGTAAACTGCACGTGACACTATTGCTTGTGTTGTTCTCGCTTCAGTGATCTGTCGGGGACTGACGCTCTCATCCCTCAAGCGTCTCTGCGTTGGTCCCGTCGGAGGGACGCGGGGGTGCAATAAAACTGCAGGCCGAATATTCCCTTTCTCTCTTTGCTCATCAGCTGAGCTTCGAGTGTGCATGCCGTTGCTGTTGTTTCCAACAGATTTGTTCAATTTTATCATCTAGCATTTCTTGTTTATTCGATCCTTCAGTTGTTGTTCTTGTTCTAGGTTTCTTCTCCAATTCTGCTTTAATTTGTAAAATATCTTTTTTAACCTAATTTATTTCTCCATGTCTTGGTTTCTCTAATTCTGCCTTTATTTTTAAAATATTTCTTTTTACTTCATCAATTTATTTGCTATTATTATTGTTTCTATTAATATATTCTATTTCATTTTTTATAATATTAATTTTTTCATTCGTTGTATTAAATTTTGAATCAAACTCAGCATTCGATCTAACTGTTGACTGCTCTGAAGCTGTTAAAGAAACAGCTTCTTTAACTTGACTTAGTTTGTTTTCAAAAATTAAAATTCTATTCTCTACTTATCATTTTAGTACGTCTAATCTTTCCAAAAAATCAAGATCATTAAAATTTTTAATTTTTTCAATAACTTCTGCATAAATATTAATGTTGTTTATCGATTGAAAAGCATCTCATAACGATTTTACAATACTTTCTAATCTTGTCTCGAGCGATTCTAAATTCTCAAATTTAATTTTAAATTCTTCCGTCAAATAATTGCTTGTATCTTCATGATGGTTACCTTGACTTTGTCTATTCAAATTTAATTCTTCTTTTATTCTCATCGTTGCATCATTGGGTAAACTTCTCGTTATTTCTAAATTTATTAAAGCCTCATTTACATTTTTATAAATTCTTTCAATCGTTTCAATAATTGTTAATGATTTTTTTATTCCAAGCTGTCATTTTTTTATTTAAGCTATCTGATTGATTTTTAAAATTTACTGGATTAATTGATGGATTATATTTTTTCTCTTCATACTGATCTTCTTCATTTAAATAAATAAGTCGACGAACCAAACATATCGACTGCTATTTTGATACTAAACTTTATTGTTATTGTGTTATCTTACTATCATCTACATTCTTACGTATCTTGTTCTCTAAGCTTTTAATAGATACATCGACACCTACAAATTTTTATAGAGTATTATTATAATTGTCCGATAATTCTATATTCGCTTGGTATTGCGTTGATTCACAAGCTTGTAAACGATCCAAAACATCATTAACATAATCTCGATAGTCACGCACATATTCATTTACGCATTTTTCTGAATTTTCATTTTTATCTTTGAAATTATTATATGGTTTTTCTACTTTTGCAATTTCTTCTGAAATATTTCCTTATTTATTGTTTTTGTAACGCTTGTTTTATCGTTTGTATTAGTTGATGATGATCCTTCTGCCATTATTGTAATTTCGTTGATAATGTATAGAAGAGTGATGTGAATATTAAACAGTAAGTTATTGTAGTACCTTGACCGACTCTAGTAGCTATTTTTCTTAGTAGCTTTACTGACTCCGTACTGTAGACTGAACTTGCACATGAACTTACGTTCCTATTTATAATGAATCTTCTCTACTATTCGCTTAACTTTCACTCGCAACTCTCGCTGCATTGACACACATACCTACTTCTACTACCCGTTTACGTCTAATACTATTTTTCATTTTGAATATTGTTAAGCATTTTGTCCCTCTAGTTCTTTCAAAACGTTTCAATGTAGTTTTTCGACAGAAGTCTGCTCAGCAAGTTTAGCACTTATAAGTAGTTGTAATCTTTCGATAAGTTCATTGATATCGTAATAATATTTATAGTCAACTGAATTATTTGTAACTGTCATATCTAAATTATCTAATAAGTTTTCATTATTTTTACCTTTGTTAATTTTATTACTCATTCCTTTTCCTCCTTTGTCAATTAATGATGATAATATCTATTTGCATTTATAGACTCTTACTTTTAATGCGACCGTTCTCTGTAAATTCTTGTCTATAAACTTTAGTCAATTCTAATATTTCTTTATAATTTTTTAAATCTTTATTAGTATATAGATTTTTATTTAGTTGGTTTTTAGAAATTAGTTCTGGCAGACCTACTGTAGCATTTATTTTTCTTTTATCAATTTTTATATTATCATTGTTATCAACATCAAATTTTTTCCTTCCTAACATTAAAGTACTTTCATCATTATGAGGTCCGTATGCTTTATCAATAACTCTGTTAGTGTTGGAAAAAAATTCAATCATATAAATCTTTAAAAATGGGCAAACATTTTTATCTACATAAATTAAGAAAACTATTACGTAAGACGAATTTTGACCCCCCCCCCCCTCCACCCCGCCGGGTAATAATATGTAAGAAAATTTTAAACTACCCTAAAATGTCTTACGTAATTTATGGATGGCCCCATATGATAATGTATATGTTATACGAATAATCATGAGAAATGTCATTTAAATAATTATATGATTACTTGACAGAATTGTTTTGATCAATAAAAAATCATATGATTAATCTTATATTTTATCGAACATAATCGTTTGTGATTTCTCATTATATTTTTTATTGTTTATATAAATAATAAAATAATAAAATATAAAAGTACTATAGTTAATTAGATTTTTTAGTTTAAAACCAATAATTGTCAACAAATATTTATGTGTACGTGTATATATATATATATATATATATATATATATATATATATATATATATATATATAATGACTTCCAGAATATTGTTTTTAAACACTTATTATGTTTGTTAATTCTTTTATACAACAGAGCGAAAATTGTTAAAAAAAACGTGAGTAAAAAGCAATATTTTAAGTCATATAATTTTGAAAGAGCTTAAGTGGACAGCCTGGGTAGAACACAAGAAAAAAAATTTTATGTTATGAGTCTAGAAAACTCTTTATGTTTAAAAGCAATAAATCTGAAAATTTTCACGCTATCAATACTTACTAATATCTTAAATTTTACCACCGTAAACCATCAAAATCTTGATGCGATACATCACAGTAAATCACTATATTCAATACATTACTTATTAAAGGAACTTTGTTCCTCAAACGATTCTAGGTGACATGATGAACGAAAAATTTTTTTTCGACGGTTGTCGCTCCATTTGATATGTATTACAAGATAAGTGTAGCACTTTTACGTTAAAATTCTTTTTTGTACATCCAATCAGTTTTGTAAAGGATATTAAAAGAAAATTTTCAAATAATCGATTGGATCTCCATAAAAATATAATAAAACAAAATGTTAATGAAAAAGTGCTCTGCTCTTTTTGTAACACATGCTAAAAGGAGACGAATAACCATCGAAAAAAAATTTATCGTTTATCAAGTCACCTAGAATCGCGTGAGGAACTAAGTTCCTTTAATAATTATGGCATTGAAAATAATGATTTATGGTGACGCGTAGGATCAATGTCTTGAGGTTTTACAGCGGTAAAATTTAAAATATCATTCTGTATTAATAGCAAAAGAAATTTCAGAATGATTGCTTTTAAACATAAAAAGTTTCCTGGGCTCGTAAAAAAAGTCTGTTTTGGGTTTAACTCAGGCCCGTCCCCTTAAATTGTCTTAAATACTAAATATAAGTCAAAATTATAATAGATATTACTGAAAACCCATTATACTAAAACATTATACTAATTTTGATTATATTAGTACAATGTTATAGTATATTAGTCTAACTGAAGAAATTTTATTTATCGCATTCTTGTAGTAATAGACAGTTTGTATTGTTTTTCTCAAAATGTATGTTTTTGGACTTGTCATTTTAAAAATATTCAATTCAATTATAAAGAGCTTTGCCCGTCTACCAAATAAATAATTGCTTATTAATCCTCTCCCCCACCCCGATTCCCTGTACGTCGGAAATCGATCAGCCAACAGCTGTGTTGGCAAAAAAAGTATATTAGCGCATATGCACGGAGTGTTTTTGTAATCAGTAATCCGGAATCGGGCAGTCACAATACGGAATACGAAATTTTAATCTAATTATTGTATATATTTTATTTTATAAGGCAAAATCAAAATTAAAAATATCTTAGCACCCGAATCATTTTATGCATTATCTCTAGGGGAGATCGGGGCAAGATGGCTACACCGGGTTAATTGTGCACTCCTTATATTTTCGAATATTCTTACTTTTTCTGTGCTTTTTTTTATATACGAGTATAGTATTTGATGTAACTAAGTTCTTCGATTATTCGCAAGTACGCTAAAGCAAGCCAATTAACTTTTAGAAAACATTGTCTCTTTTCGTATTTGTCCATCAAATTTGCACCAGAATTGAAATTAAAAACAATGTAAGTAAGCTATCAAAGTTATAGAAAACAAGTTAAGCATGTTAAGTTAAGTTAGCATTTAATAGAATTATCTCCATGCATACTTTGTTGTAAAAACATAATTTTTTATTTCTGTTGAAATCAACGAAAGTTTTTTCTATGCAAAGTGGAAGAGTTGATTTGGACTCAATGGGTTTGGGACGCGATGGCTCAATGGGCATATGCGTAGTATACGTAATTACAAATAAATCTTAATTTTATTCACAATTTGCTTATTATTCAATTCTACGACGATGATAAGTCTTAGATTTGAGCATAAATTGATATTTAAGTATTTTGTTTCACCTTCAACTGATAATACTTACACTTATAGGTTATGTACACTGAAGTGTTCTGTTAATGCAATTATAATTATATTATAAATCCAAATTATAGATAATTTTATCATCAAATACCTATTTGGAAGCAATTTTCGTATTGAAAATTATGTTTGACTAATTATGACAAAAAAGAGTGGTGATCGTTGAGCCCTGAAGATGTGCCGATGTAGGCTTACTGGGCTCAACGGGCAAAATAAATTTTTTTACGTTTCCGGTTCTCACTTGGAAGTTAAAGTTGTTTTTTGTCTTAAACCAAGTGCAATTTGTAGTTGAATAGTTTGAGAACGTATATGCATTGTAGTAATGTCATTATTGTTCATAAGTATTGAGATATATAGCGTTAAACATAATTTATGCCCGTCACGCCCGGTTTCCTGTATATATTTCTTGCATAATTTTGAATTATTTTGTATGCCCAGTCGATAGAAAGAAATCAATTTTATCGATCGTTTCTTCCGAGTGCCAACTGTCAGGAACTGTTACTACCGAGAAAAGCTTGCTCGTAGTTATCGCCGGTGAAAGCGTAGGAGATTCAGACAGCCCAGTAACTATCGTAGCTTTCACTGAAAAGTTTAGTGGTGCCACCTATGAGGAAGTTGAGAAGTTGCTATGCCCTGACGTCGAAGATATCTGGAAGTTCGAAAGTGGAGCGTCATGCCACTTCGCGTTTCAACTAGAGTGTCTCGCTAATTTTCTCCCGTATGCAAGTCTGTCCGTAAATCTCGCTGATGATGGGGTACAAGAAGCAATCGGAGTTTTCACCGCTATTGTGGGGCACATAAATAATGTGCTTACGTGCCGACAATTAGGAGGAACTTCTTTTCCGTTGCGACAGTTGCTCTACGAGGATTCAACCTGTTTTCTTTCTGGGCGAATTGTGAACATATTGTAGGAAGAAGTTATGGTAGTACAAGGTATGATCCAATTTAATAATGTATATAGAATGTTCTTCAGACCACAAATCCGACAAGAAGCGAACGTGTCGACTTTTAGCTCCCAGATATGGCAGGAAAGGCTAGGTCATGTCAGTCAACGAATGATGAAAAATAAGGCCAGCGAAGAGTCTGCGAGAGGTATGAAGATCAGCGGTAAAAGAACTGACACCTGCGGACCATACCATCTGAGAAAAGCCCTTCGTCTACATTTCAAGAGCGCAGCAGACAAATCTGCAGCCAAAGTTAGAAAGATTTTCCACAGTGACGTTTGTGGGGGAATGCCAATTAATTTATTTGGAGGCTGCGGGTACTTTCTTACTTTCAAAGATGATGCCCCGAGCTTCAGGTCAATCTATTTTATGAAACATAAATCTGATATCTACGAATGTTTTAATGACTTCGAACGAGCCACCTGTAACAAGTTTCGTCGCCCGATGAAGACACTACCCAGTGACAATTGAAAGGAATATTGCAATCATTTGATCCAAAGATACTTAGTATAGAAGGGGATAGATAGATACAGCGCCAAATGATTGTACCACATACGCCTGAACAATACGATCAAGCTGAGAGAGATACCCGGACTATTATGAAGAGTGCACGTACCATGCTCATCATCAAGAACCTACCTCAGTTCCTGTGGGATGAGGGTGTCAACACGGCAGTATATATGTTCAACAGGATTGTTCGGGTTAAGGCGTGTGAGTAGGAAATGGAATGGTAAATTATACAGAGTTATTATTTTTTACGTAAAGTAAAATAAGTTTTCCGAAGTTATATTCTTTTATAAATTTTATTTTATATAACGATGATTGGCAGACGAAATAAGAACTTAAGCTACACAAACGCTAACGGGTGATTAAACAAAACGTGCGCGCGGAAATGTAAGAACCGATCACGTCGAGTCCCGCTATCGAAGTGAAGTGTCCGCTCGCTCTCTAGCTTAGTTCAAGTCCCTTTCACCCCCTCCCTCTTTATTTCCCACCGCCGACGCGGCGGCCATTTTGAGGCTTGAGGCCCAGAAAGGTGGACTTTCGGTTCCGCCGCCTTGCACCCGTTTACCAGGCTGCTTACCGGCCTCGGATCAGCCTTACGACTTCCCCGAGCACGTAATTGACCTGCAAAACCTGGGATCCGAACTCCCCTACGAGGTCTGAACAGCCTCGAGGAACAATTTCCCCGAGCTGAATGGCTTACGGCCACGTATCCGCGCTTTTGCGTCCATGCGCGTAAACGCGACTTGTGCAAAGCGGAGGGCCCAAAATCTTAGTTAAAAAATTATGACCTCCAATGACATGCCAGTGTCATGCGTTTATCCCGCAAACTTGGTTAAATATTCGAATATAATATTCGATCAACAATTCATCTGATTATTTCGAACCTCCTCCGTCGCGGAGCTCGCGGATTCTTCCTTCGTCAGCTCAGACTCTCCACTTCTAATCTTTTCTATTTTAATTCGCCGCGATAGGACTCGAACTGGCGTTATACCTAACGTGCTTATTTTATAAAATTCGCACTATATATATTTATTCAAAACTTAAACTCTATTAGTCTAGGGTAACATACTTCATTATAAATATTAATTCGGTTGCATAAAATTAGGCGCTATTTAAACAAAACAATAACTTAAATTTACATAAAACATTAATTTAAATCTACATACAATATTTGTTTATTATACGCACGTCGACGAATAGACATTACATACGCTGCGATGTTCACTCTTACATTCATTCTCTCATACCTATATCATTACAATCTCCGGAGGTAAAACATTTACCGTTTTTCCATTTGAAACGAAAAGACAAGCATTTTGAGAAATCGGCTGCGTGATTGTACGTTTCACACGTGTGCCCAACGCCTTTGTCGTCACTGTCGATCTCCTGGTACGCTTTTCGAACGGAGAGCCTAAATTGAGGGGCGGTCATATGTGACGTTTCGGCAATGCGTAATTACCTACTGTTATAGTTTTCGCATCCCGACGCACACGTGCTATACTAGGAAGAGGAAAGGTCGGTCTGCATTATCGTCGAGATGTTTCCCCAAATTTTTATTACGGTCAGCACGTAGCGGATTAGAAAGCGCGTTTCCTTCTTTACAAATATTTGCCCGAGATTTTATTACGACAAGTGGTTTTCCCCGCACAGGTAACGTACGGGCTTCAAAACTTCCCGCTGCCCGTAACAATATGAGTTGTGATGTAGCTGCGAGCCATCAGTCGAGCATCTCCCGGTCGTTGGTGCGACAACATATTCCTATGTGTTTTTTTAGAAAAAACTAGATGCAAAAATTAAAAAGTATACACTTGTTAGTTATTAAGACAATTTCAGAAATTACAGACTTTATCAAGGCAGAGCAATTTTAATATTTTTCCAGATAACGAGCCAGAAGATGAGCTTGTGCTTGAGCGAATCGAAGTGGAGGGATAGACTCAGAATGATCAGACTGATCGACAGCAGAATGAACAGATAAACATACATCCATGCTCGATTACCACCTAGTATTGCACCGATCGAAACTCACCAGCTGAGACAGGAGGAGCATTCGCCCTTCAGATCGATAAGAAATCTGTGTGGCTAAATGATTGAGCTAGCTTGCTTCCAGGATTCAGACCAGACGAAGAAGTGGTATGAAGCCATATTAGAGGAGTTGGAGGCACATCACAAAAACAACTCTTGGAGAATTGTGAAAAGGCCCGACAATAGACACACCATAGACTCTTAATGGATGATTAAGATCAACAAACTAAATGTGAAAAAGACACACGCGATAAGCACGGTTGTGTGCTAGAGGCTTTAGGAAGGAGTATGGTATAAACTATAAGGAGACTTTCTCATCGGTGATCCGGTACGACTTTCTCAGGATTTTGGTGGCCCTGGCTGCATACAAGGATCTAGAGATAATACAGTTCGGTGTGAAGACTGCCTTCCTCTACAGCGAGGTGGAGAAGACCAATTAGATGGAAGTTCCCGAGCAACTACATGTAATAGAGGTAGAAGAGTCGTATGCAGTCTCAACAAGGCACTCTACTGCCTGAAGCCAGCATTACGCTGTTGGTACCAGATCATGGTTTTCGTATGTGTGACTCTGAAAATTCATTGCTTATCGTTAGTGTGAATGGAGAACTCGTACTTTTGAGTTTGTTTGTAGATGACGGTTTTATTCTTGGTAGTACGCGGTAATTTTTTAATAGTATTATTAATGTATTAAAAACCGAATTTGAAATAACTGTGAACGATCCATGTGTATTCGTGGGGATTGAAATTAAGCGTCACTCCAAGAGTCTTAAACTGTTTCAGTATGAGTTATACAAAGCCCGTGTCGATGCCTAAAAAGGGATAAGTCTGCAGTCTGAAGAGAATAATCAGTCCGGCAATAAGATCCTATTCCGCGAACTTATAGGATCGCTTATGTTCTTAGCAATCGTGACGCGATCGGATTTTATTTTTTCTGTAGATTTCTTGACTTCTTCGATCAGTCTCACTGAAAAGTGGACAAGAGAATCTTGTGCTACTTTAAGGGAAGAACCTAGAGCAAACCCCAAAATCTGTTAAACATTGACAAATATATTTTTTCTTTTTTTGTACATAATAATGATACGTAAAAAGAACATATTTTAGCTTGTGAAACTCCCCTTAAACCGCACTTCAAATATCAGTACAGCCAGAGAACCTTCAAAAAAGGACATTAATTTGATTATCGTTTTACGCAACAGGCATCGGTGAATTTTGATCAGCCTTAATTTGTGTATTCGTTTGAGTAAATCTTAGAAATCAATGTTGCAATATTATTTTTTTTGCTTCTAAAATAATGCTATAGCTAAATGAAGTTTTCAATTTTTTATTTCCACAAAAATCACTTATTTTATTATAATTATTGACGAGCCAAAATTTGTACTTAAACTTTTATCAATAGGTCTCAACATAGATTTATAAAAAATATATTTAAAAAGTAGATTACTATATATTTAAAACGTAAAAAGAAAATCTGATTCGCAAAACGCAAGTGGAAGTTCTGAAAACAAAGAATTGAAGAAAATGACTCTAACGTAAAATAGATGTAATAAATATTATTCGTAAATAAAAGTTAATTCGTAAATATTTATGATTCCTTCCTTGTTTTATGGGGTAAATTTTTTTAGTCTACCACTGACATAGGGTCTTTGACCTTTACTGTCATTGAGCCTGGCTTAGGGCGTACTTATTTAACTTTTTTCTCACGCAAATGTTAAAAAACATTAAACATTAGATAAAAAAGAAAATATTTAAAAATATTAAAACAACTTAAAGAAGTCAAATATTTGTTATGAAACCTCTTTCATTATTAAAAAAAACGTTTAAGAATTATGATAAAATAAATAAAAAATAAATCTGTTTTATTACCAAAAACCTGTATCTTCTTCCCTAAAAAGGACATATAATCAAAGAATATTTTACCGAAAGGGCTGTAGTTTCGAAATCGTAGGGTGTTGCGTCGCGGACTTTGCGGGTGATCTGACTTTTGAAAAAATTGACTTTTTCTAAGAGAGGATCATGATTGAGCATGAGTAGAAGTCGAGGTCGCCGAGACCAATACGAGTGCTCAAATCATCATCCGAGTCTCACATATATCTCATATATCTCACCTGTCTTTCATTCCTTACCTAAAAAGGGGTGAGAAATAGATATTATAGTTCTAATTGTGTTGCACGACTCAAAATGCACAATTTCCCACACGATCCGCATACATAAAAAAGGCCAAATCATGCCTTTGTAAAAAAAATACGGTGTGTAACACGGGCATAAACATCGGGCATATACATCGTGCATAAAGGGGAGAAAATGAGCCATTTCAGTTTCGGGTGAGGTGCTTTAGCACTTGTCTCAGACTCGGGCGCCTGCGGCGCCCTCGACTCCGAATCGTGCTGCACCTCACTCTCGCTAGAAGTAGCTCATTTTCTCCCCTTTATGTACGATGTACTATTTTGTCACACTCAAAACACGTTTTCTCATGCCCATATAGCGAGACTAAAGTGGCTATTTTTCAACCAGCGGGCGAAAAACAGATCAGCGGGAAAAAATGTATGTTATGTCTGCTATAGTGAGCGTAAAGTAACCAATATGGAGGGTGTAAAGTACTGACTTCACCGGATAATACCACATATTTAGATGGGCTTAAACCCTATAAGGGCTTATTTTAAAAAATGAGCTTACTAGAGTGTTTGGGCCTACCTAAACACGTGGTATCATCCAGATGATACAACATATTTAGGGGGGCCGTAACATTATAGTTTGATATTGTGTACCTTGGGTGAAACGTAGCCTTTCTTTGTCTGCGTGTGAATTGTTGTATGAGTCGAAGCGAGTAAGCACGAGTACTGCAATCACACAAGAGCAAAAAAGACTTTTCACCTAAGGTACACACCATACTTTTTGTCATATACGTCTTGATTTCACGTTTTTTTTTTCATGCCTCTGAAGCAGGTGTAATTTTGGCTATTTTTCGATTCGGTGTAAACATATATTTATAAAACCATAATAAAATATCAATAAAATTTTATCCAAAATTTTTAAACACTTTAAAAAATTTTCAAAAATTTTTAAAAGTTTTCAAAATTTACCAACATTCTCGACACTTTCACATATTTTCAAAATTTTTACATACGCACTCACGCACGAACGCACGCACACTGAAAGACTCATGGATGGTGGGGAGTGCCACTCGTGGCCGTTGGATCCCCCACTCGTCTACAAATACTTATACGAGTCCGCGTGCAGGCCAAACCCTCGCACGCTGCGAGGTTCCAAACGCCACGTTCGAAAGTCGCAGCAAGCGAGCACGCGTGGCATGCTTTTACTTCCACGTTGGGGGTATATTTGTAGGAGCGCTTATATTGAATGCGCGATTGGATTTTAGGTTAGAAATTTTGTAAATTTACGGGTACAATACCTATCCGACACTTGTGTACTTTGTATTTATACTTTTTATCAAGAGTAAAATGCTCATTTACTAGAGTAAATAAAATCGATGTAACGTAAAATAATACAAATGTAACTCGCGAGGTCCGATTGGAAAATACGACTTATCTTTTTTTAGGTTGTTTTGACCCCTGTTTTTGGTATCAAACAAATGTTAAAACATGAATTAATATCTTACTTTTGATATCATAAAAATGTAAATTAATTAGTATTAAGGAGGTTGTATGCCTAGATATATGTCATAAAAAACAAACATTTTTTACCACTGTAATCTCATATAATGATATTAAAGTCAAAATATTATAAAATAAAGGGTTTTTGTCAGAGTGAAATTTTTTTTTATCAAAAATCCGTTATTGTAAAATTAGATATCGTCAAATTTAGACTTTAAAAAAGAAAAAGTTCACAACATAGTAGAGACTTTTTTATTTGTTATCCGATTTTAATTCTGAAGATCTTGTTTTGTTCCTTCAATGATTTCAGGGGGACTTACCGATATAAAAATGAAATAATATCGAAGAACTTGCAAAGTTACAGCCTATAATTTATACTTGTACACGTTCAACCTTACAAAAATACGTGTAGTGACCGATAAACAATAGGCTACAACTTTGCAGGTTCTTCGATATTATTTAATTTTTATATAGGTAAGTCCCCCTCAAATCTTTCAAGGAACAAAATGAAACCGTCAAAATTAAAATCTGAAAACAAATATAAATGTCTACGTTTTGTGAACTTTTTCTTTTTTAAAGTCTTAATTTGGCGATATCTAAGTTAACAATAACGGAATATCGTTATAAAAAATTTCTTTAGTTTGCCAAAAATCCCACATTGCATAATATATTGACTTTAATATCATTATGTGATATTAAATTGTAGTAAAAAATGTTTGTTTTTATGACATATGTCTACGCATACAACCTCCTTAAAAATCTTCTTAATAGTTGTATGACTTAAAAGTTAGTGTGAAAAATCATCCCGAAAAAGATATGTATATCTTATTAGGACCCATCGAAATAATTATTTTCTAAAATAGAAACTTTTTAATGTTTACTTTACAAAAGTAGATAAATCAACCTTGCAATTTGAAAAGAGTATTTTTTAATACTAGTTAGTTAATTAACACAAAACAGTCAATTATTTCATTAAACATTCTATAAATTAATTTTGCTAAAATTGAAGCAAAAAATGATATATGGCTCGAAAAAGACCTGATTAAGAGTTAAATAAATACTTAATAATAAAAGTTTTTTAATGAAACAAAATTTAAATAAGTTTTTTAAATGGTTATCATTTTTAAGTTGGTTCGTGAAACATTTACACTTAAAAAAATATTAAGAATTTTTTTTTAAATTATTGATATAAAGAAATGTAGTTGAAAGTAGTATGAAACACATTTTCAAATATTTTATATATTAATAGAACTTTAAAAGAAGCAAAAATATTTTAAAAACGTTAGAGTTCAAGCCTTCAAACGTTCAAAAGCAAAATTTTGAGTACGTCTGAAAAACGTTGGTAAAACGTCTCAATGTCCGCAGATTGGTTTCACATAAGATGTTATAAGACCGTTTTTGAAACATTTGAAATAGGTTTGAAAATGGGTTGAAAAAAATACTAGCATAGAATATATTGAAAAAAATCGTTTAAATAGAATTGGATGCTACAAATATTATCAATTTTGGAAGTACCATCTGGATGGTATTTTCCATATTTCCTCTTGAAAACAAAATATTATTTTAAGTTAGGTTAACTGGAATTATCAGAAAAAACTACAAATTGTGACATTAACAACGGCCACGCGTGGAGAGAAAACGTCTGCTCAAAGGGCGGCGCTCCGTGCGCTTTGTCTCACGACACTGTGCCAGCTTCGAGCGGCCACGCGTGCTCGTAAACAGCGCTGCAGATTTCGTGGTCGATCACAACGTACATGAGTCTTTCAGTGCACGCACTCAAGCACGCACGCGCGCATGCACGTGCATTTTTATATACAAAATAATGATTTTCTGAGTAGCGGGTAAAAAGTAAGCACTTTCGCCCGCCGAACAAATTTTATTTATTTTGAGCGTGTAAAATATTTTTTTTTGCCCGTCGGACGGAAAATAGCTGCTTTTTGCCCGCTTTAAAGATACGAAAAAACGCGAAAATCGTGCGTGTACGACAAATAATACGGTGTGTACCATGGGGAGAGCCTTTTACGCCCTTGTGTGTTTACAATACTCGTCTTCAGCTCGCAATACTCGTCTTCAGCTCGCAGTACTTGTCTTCAGCTCGC
The DNA here is from genome assembly GCA_949152435.1 of Gastracanthus pulcherrimus. Taxonomy (NCBI): domain Eukaryota; kingdom Metazoa; phylum Arthropoda; class Insecta; order Hymenoptera; family Pteromalidae; genus Gastracanthus; species Gastracanthus pulcherrimus. The sequence goes on along the minus strand of OX424573.1, from coordinate 108,356,176 downwards.
AATACTCGTCTTAAGCTCGGCTTCGGGTCGTGCTTGCTCGCCTACGACTCGTATTACAAACCTCACACGTGGGCGAAAAAATCTACTTCTCCCCATGGTACACAATATACTATTTCCTCTCTCTGCAGCGAAAGAAAATGTCTTTTCCTCCCACTACTCGAAGACGCTCGAAATGCTCAATTTTCCATTCGCCTTACATATATGGAAAAGGGCCCTTTTCATGCACATATTATAAAAAATAAGCTGCTAGCAACTTGTATTATAATTGTAAATATGATGGAATGTTTCAAGAAGAATGAAAGAATATGTGTAAAAAACTTATCTGCTATATAACAATTAAATACTCAAATGACGGGAGTATTAAAGTAAGTAAAAATATTTCGCATTGGATGGTATGTGCAAAGATGTATGTGAGGTATTATCAAGCGTAGGCAGCAGTGACGCATCTCGAGCAGCCGTAGGTTAGGTTAGTAGTGGGAGCCGAAGAAAATTTCGGAGTCATATGCGCTCGCCTTTCTCGCGCGCGTAGGTAGTAGCGAACGACGTCACGTGCTCTCTTGACGCTTACTAAATACGATCTTGTGCACAATCACATTTCTTATCTGAACAGTGGCTATTCAGTTATTATTAACTATCTGAACAATTATCTAATTTTACTTGCTCTGCTGAGCATAAATAAATACGAGCCTTTATACTTAATTACACCATAAAATATTTGAATTTTTTGGTTAAAATAATTTGTTTATTACATCAATCTAATTTTGATCACTTTTTTCTGAGTAAAAGAAACATTATATTTGAAATGAAATATTTTTTGAGTATAAATCTCTTTAGATCACGCTGTCGAACTGTAAATAAAGTACTTACTATGATTTTACGAAGATTTTTATTTCGAAAATTTAAATAATTCGAAAAATAGCGCAGATATCAATCCAAAATGTTTACTATATATTTCATTCTATATAACACTTCTTTCTGTAAAGTTACAAAAATTATCAAATAGCAACAAAAATTTAACTATTTTTTTTTAAATGTACTCAGTAACCAATAAAGATATCTTAATAATTTGAGACTTAATCTGTAGGTTTCGACAATACCTACAAATGTCTCCTATGAACTTTTCGTCTTAGATGAATAGCTTTTGTTTTACATTCGAAAAACTCCCCATTTCTCTTCCTTAAGGAAAGAGCCGTTATAGGTATACGCTTACGAGTTCTGGATGTTAAACTTTATCACTAAATACTATAAAATATCGAATATGTAATATAATATGTAATTTTGCAAGTTATCTTTAAATAACACTACAATTTAATTAACATTGACTTACTTAGATCATAATAATATGTTCATTGTGAATAATATATTTTATTATTGTAGAGATGATGTTCGTGATAAAATGAAAAGCCGCTACCTTTGCAATCCTGAATATAATTTTGAAAAAGTGAATAGGGCAAGTATGGCGTGTGGTCCTATGGTAAAATGGGCGATAGCACAGGTAATATATACAATTTATTTATGTACAAAACAAAAATTAAATGTATGTGCCTGTGTGTACATGTGTGTATACGTTTATGTGTATACGTGCATGCGTATGCGTCAGTGCGCAAATTTGTTTGTATGTGCGTATATGTGCATGTGTATGTTTGTACATATATATGTTTGTACATGTTAGTATAACCTAATCAAAGAACACCCGGACAGAATGTCCAATTTTCATTGAAAATAATGTGAAAGACATGTGCGTTTAAAAATATATGTCCCTTTAAAAAAATCAACCGGCTAAATACATCAGATTTTACTGAAGCTCCCTGGAAAATATTTAATTTTAAGGATAAAGTTACATTTTTCACCTTTTCAGATCTTGCGGGGACTATATGTCTCACAAAAATTCTTCAAAATTTCATATATTCAAAATATCTTCCCCTAAAAAGTTATATTGACATTTTGCATGGCTCATTTGAAAGATAAAGGAGAGAATTCCTCAACAGAAAAATCAATACCTTATTTGCACACATCCTCAAAATTTTTTTTACTATTTTACACTGAAATTCATTTTACACGGGTTTTTACAGGGGTTCTCGAGATCGCTGATTATGAATCTGTAGTTTAAATGTTGGATTCAGTATGGCGAACGAAAAGGAATAATTTTGTTTAAGTTGATCAAAACTCTTTTCTTAGAAGTTTTTGGGATAGCTCACTGAATTTTTAATCAAATTTCAAAATGTTCAAAGAGTTCAAAATAATGATTAGGGATTTTTTGTGTTTATGGTTTATGATATTGTATTTTAATTAGAAATAGTCCTTAGCAATATTACTATTATTTAATACGTGAAACCATGTTACTCGAATATAGTAAACTATTACTGTAACCCCAGACTCCTCGAATCCCAGGAGGAGGTTCGCTGAATCGTCGCCTGGACAATCGGCGAAACCAACGATAAACCAAATTCGATGATCTTAATTATTTAATTATAACCTGAAATTTTGCATGCAAAAGGAAAATCGGTCGATAACTACGAAATAATTATTTGAATTTTTAATAAATTAGTATTTATTCAGAGAGAATTTGAAAATATCGGTACAGTCAATTGTGAACAAAATTCCATTGATCTTATTTACTCAGATAATAAATAAAGTAAAATTTAATAATAATTTCAAGTTATCGTATTAATTTAACTTAACCACCAAATTACCGTTCGCACATTTTACCAATTGAATCCATAAAGGTTGCTCTCACATGTTGTTACTAAAGACCTCAAATACTTTATAATAATTTACTTTCAACAAATTAAACCACAATCTATGACTAATCCGCTAATACATCCGTCATCTTTCGGGATCCGCACGCAGTCACTTCTTCGTGAAAATGGCGTCTCCCTTGCCGCTCTGCATATAACCCGACCAAACGCTAGCTGAAAAATAGAACAGAAAATAAACTGCCTGTAGAACTCGACATCCTGTAAAATAAAGAAAATCGCGATAAGACCGCGAACAACGCACACACGATCACTTTTCCACTACAGTCTCGATAATAATAATCTGCAGCAACAATAATCTCCTGTTGAAAATAAAGTAGTAAGGAAAGAACTCACCAAATATTTTCCTTTACAAAATAACTGCGTGAATGAGCATAAAATTACCTATCTTTTCCGATTCGAAATTTTTGATAAAGTCATTCCCTCCGTTTGTAATAAACAAAAAAGTATCTTTTTAAAACCGTTATATGTCAAAAACGCATGATGAAAATATATCGAAAAAAATTGAAATTATCAGTAACATGGAGTACAATATTCAGTAAATTTTTGAGCAATTTCACTTTTCTCTGGCCGAGTAAAAACTCATTTTGTAAAAAGAAATCGATTTTTTAAAGCCCACAATAAGTTAGAACTAGCGCGCCACACGTGGCCTTCGGCTACACGTAGTAACCCGATGTTATTATGGATGTTATTACATAAGTACTACACTGGTTTTTCCCTGCGTTAAGTCATGCATTGGGTCAGTTGACGCTTGTGATTCGAATATTGAACAGCGCTCTGTATATAGCGGCGAATACATAAACCTTGGGGATTTAATCTCGATTATCTCGAACGGTCCGTTATATTTTGTGGCCAGTTTGGCAAGACATGCACTTTCTTCATTACTTGATCACCCACATTGAAGGTCACATCTAGTTTTCCCTTGTTATACTGCTTCGTTTGTTTCTCTCGAGCTTCATCAATGTGCCTAATCACTAAATCTCGTAAAGCGTCTAACCTTTTCACTCGATCAACCCATACATGTGGATCTAACTAACTTCAATTTTGGACTCCTAGTCTCGACCTCCCTCCGCAGACTCTTGACCGGTGTGGGGTGGCGTCCATAATTCAGGAAAGCCGACGATACCTTAGAGCTCGATTGCATGGCGGTGTTTATGGCGTGCCTGAACTCATGGAAATGCTGGTCCCGATTATGGTGCTCTTTCCCTACAAAAGTGGCTATCATCGTTTTCAACGTCCGATTACTCCACTCGGCTGAATTTTCAGGTGTTTATTATCGAATTCCTTACCGTTATCTGTGAGCAGATAATCGGGCGTCTCCCATCTGAACAAAATCAGCTCCTCGAATGCTTTTGCTACCGCTTTACCGTCAGCTTTCTTGAGAGGCTTTATTTCGGTGTAACTGGTAAAGAGATCTTGTAATGCTAACATGTATTTTTATTGACTCTTGTACTGTTTGGAAATGCCATCATATCGGCGGATACTACTGTCTCTCGATAATTATCTGCCCCATTAAGCCCTGTTGCTCAGTCTGAGTCGTTTTGTACCGCTAACACTCATCGAATTCTTGCATCACGACATTTTTCTAACTCATCTCCCCAATTACCTTCATTGGTACGTCGTGCTTCGCTCTCCTAAACTTATTTGCCATAATCTCGTTCATTTCTATTGGGATACTACTCCATTCACCCCACAACATCTCCATGGTCCTGTGATTGTACAACTCTTCTGCTACTTCATCAATTACGCGCCACGTCTTTGAAAATGTTCTGCTGAAAATGACTACCTCTAACGCCGTTCTCTTCCATTCGATGTTAATTTGGTTGGCCGATCCATACGTATCCGGTACTACCATCCTATCCCCACTCTCGAATATCTGATTATCAGCAAGCTGCAGAACATACGTGGAAGCTCCGACCGTGCTCCGTACCCCTCTCCGGGACTGTACGCGACGGTACACCACTCACGTCAGTCCCAAAACCCGCCTGCAACCCAACCTCAGCAGATCCGACAGACCCTGAAACACAAGTGAACGTCCCTGCAAAGTTTTCTAGTCTTTGGATCGATGATCATAATTGTTTCTCGCTGGTCTACCTTCTTCTCTAATGCTTCAACTCCATATATCAACCTATTTTCACAGCTTGATGTTGGGACATCTGTGAAGATGGTTATCGAGTTATCAAGTTCTTCGTTCCGAGCTCTTTTATTGTAAACACCCCTAGGCACTGTGGCTTGGAATGGTTGCAATTGGGATCGTTCGTCACTCGATGCCGTTTCACCATTATTTCCAGATGTTTCAATGTTGTTTCTGAACCGCATAGTCTGGAGTGATCTCCTCTCAGTCCCCACAGGTTGTACGTTATTTACTCTCTTTTTCTATTTGCCGCTTTCGAATACCTTGGCTTGTGGTGATTGCAATTGCGATCGCGATACACTGACCATCGGTTGTTCTGTATTAACGCGCTCTTTCTCTCCGCTTCTATCTCGTCTTCTCCCTCTTCTATCACGCGCACCTTATTCCACGCCATGCCGCTTCGGCTGTTATGTGTCTCTGGGTCAACTGCACTCTCGAGTGCGTATGTATGGCTGACACACACTCGGCCGCCTGTGTATATCTCTCTCTCAATTTCGTGCTGTCACTCTAACGCTGCTGCTGAAAAGAAGAAAAACACAACTCGACATAATCTCGATTTCTCCGTATACTTTTTTATACCGCAGATTGAACGAATGGTAATTTGCCACATACTAACACACACATATATACAGACATTTTTTAAGACGTGTATTCAGACTCCCCAAAGCATAAAACATGTTTATACGTTAAAAAACACAAAAAATATTGTTATCACAAAGCTTTCTCTTTAAGAAAGCATTAAAAGTCCTCATAATCTGAGCAAAAAACTTAGTCAAGAGTTAATAACAATCTATCGTTCTAAATATTTTCAGAAGCAATGGTGCCGTTTTTAGACATGACCGCGACACGGAAGTGTCTTATATTTTCGTTAGCGATAAATGTGTGCGATAGAACATGTCACGCAATTTTTTACCAATCGGGATGAAATTTTAGGAGAGATCTCCTCCAGCACAATATGAAATTCTATTTTTTTTATCCCGATCCTGTACGTAGTTTTTAAATTGCGAGTACTTTTTGCTTATTTTTACGTGTTTTTTTTTAAATTCATGTTATACGATTATCTCCGCGAAATCTTAACGAATCAGGCTCAAATTATTTTGGGAACTCTCCTAAGTAAAACATCTTAATGGTCCTATTTTGAGATTGATCCTGCAAATATACGCTGAATGCGGCGACTATGAAAAATCGCTAAAAACGGTTTTTGGGCTATAACTTGAAAACTAAGCATTCTACGGAAAAAAGTTAAATAGAAAAGTTGTAGATCTTTGAAAAATACAACTTTTTCCCATTGGCATCTATTTATGAAAATACTTTTAACTCGAGTTAACAGGCCAAAAACGAATTTTAACACCGAAAACACAGCTTTTTACCATATAACTTTACAGCTATGCATTTTACAAGGAAAGAGTTAAATGGAAAAGTTGTAGATCTTTGAAAAATACAACTTTTTTTCTTGACACCAAGACGCGAAAATGCTTTTAAATCAAGTTAATAGTCCAAAAACGATTTTCAACATCGAAAAATGTAGTTTTTTACTATATTATACAATCAAGCAAATGCGAAGCGTGAGCAAGGCGAGCGCGCAGCGCGAATACCGGTAAGGCAAGCGAGCGCCAAGCGCGAGCTTAGTACGGTCGTGCTTCTAATGCAAAACTCTAAGCGTTTTGCATGCCTTGCATTGCGAAGCGATGAGGAGCAGGCAAGTCACATGCGGCCGAAGGCCGCGTGTGGCGCGCTCGTTCTAACTTATTGTGGGCTTTAGAAAATCAATTTCTTTTTACAAAATGAGTTCTTACTCGGCAAGAGAAAAGTGAAATTGATCAAAAATTTACTGAATATTGCACTCCATGTTACGGATCATTTCAATTTTTTTCAATATATTTTCATCATGCGTTTTTGATATATAACGGTTTTAAAAAGATACTTTTTTGTTTATTACAAACGGAGGGAATGACTTTATCAAAAATTTCAAATCGGAAAAGATAGGTAATTTTATGCTCATTCAAATAGATTTACATTATATTAATGATAATATTTTTAACGTACCAGAAAACTAAAACCCGCACATTGAAAATCTGTTAGACACAAAAACGAATCTGAAAAACTAGAAAAATTATTTTTGTGCCCCCATCGTGTAAAAAATCGCTGCTAAATGCCTTAACACAATGCTTTCTTAAAGACAGGACCTTATTAATCAATTTATAGAATCTTATAACGGAATTTCGCATGAAATAAATTAATGTTAAAATTAATTTATGATTTCAGACTTCTGATTAACCTTAAAAGGATAGTTCGAAAAGAACTCATCTTCCGTTCTTGTCCTCCGTATCTTGTCAATATTTACGTATATTTTATATATTTTAGTAAGTAGTGCTATCAAATTAATTTTGATTTGCTAAAATAGCAATTTTCGATAAAATCGGAACATTCTTCAAATTAAAAGAAAATCACGCGCATTTTAAGAATTTATGTCCATCTTTTATATATCTTCAATACAAAATGCTGAAAAAAATTATTTTTAATTTTATAGGCTAACTACTTTTAAAAAAATCTTTAAATCCACGTTTTTTCTTAAAAATGACTTAAGAATAGTTTTAATGGACATAAATCCAATGGAAGCTACACGCACTTTAAGAATTTGCAATGAGTCTCTCATTACACTAATGTATAGTATAAATTTCCATATATTTTTTAGCATTAATTTATATACGAGTAAATATGCCTATTTTTACAGATATTTTTATAAGCAATATTACGTTATGAGAAATAATAACAACTATTACAATAATACTTTCAAATTGAATTGAATCCTCGCGTACCGTTCAGGGGGCGCCGGAACGCGCACACTTGCACAACAAGCGCGGTGGTGCATCAATCGAGGTGGTCGCAACAGGGCTTTTCCACAATCATGAGAGATAATTTTCATTTTATGAGATGTTCAGTGCGTTTGAGGGTTTACGCAACGACAAAAAAAATATTTTCAGGCTCGCATACGTATCGGTACAAGAAAATAATTGTTTCCAAGTTAACCACGTTGTTTTGAGTGTGCGCTGGTTTCTCACAAGCGCGCTTCGTTGTGGTAGATAAATTCAACCTGATTATCAAGTCACGTGACCACACCACGTTTTACTGTAGATTTTTCCATCAAATATTATAAATAAAGTACATAATGTCATCAAGAACGAAACTTATATTTGGAAAATATATTTATGTCAAAATTTGTACGATCAAAATCGCCGGTGATGATTACGTAACGCGGTTTTCGCGAGCACGTGGGGAAAGCCTTCGGTAAGTAAATTCAATATCTTTCTTCGCAATATTAGTAAATACGTAATGAATTGTTTATTTAATAAAGGCCATAGGAAGGATCAGCCCATTCTTTGCAATATATTATTAAAATAAAATTCCCTTGATATAAGATGTGATTAGATAAATCCCTATCAGAAAATTCAATAGTCAAGGACGGAGATAAGGAACGGCCTTCGGCGAGGGGTGCTTCTTGGAAGGAGTAGCGTACATACGATAGGTGTCAAATATAAATTGGTTGCGGCGCGGAGTTTAGTAAACAAGGATTATGCTGGCGCAGTTGGCAGAGCGTCCGCTTCAGGAGCAAATGGTCGCCGGTTCAAATCTCCACGAGGTTGGTTTTTTCGGTTAAAATATTTTATTATATATATTACCCCCTTAATTAAATCAGCATTCGGACTGCAAAAGCTCCTTGATAACATCCAACAGCATCGAAACCAACTGCGCACCCTCGGCAGACCAGTGGAATACTAAGACGATTGGTTTGGCACTCTCACATCTACTTCAATAAACACACCCACTAGACGAGCTAGGGAATAGGAGCTCGGCAAAGTCGATCAAGCGATCAAGAATATTCATTCATATTTTACCATTCTAACATCAATCCTCCACTGTCGCTGCAGAACGTTAAAGTCGATCGAGACTGGCCGACTAATTACGTGCACAGGCACAAGTTACAAGCAACCTGCTGAGGCTCGGATTAGCTCTCAGCAACTCGACTTTTGTCACCTCTGCCTCAACGGACCTACAGTGTCCTGCCTGCCAAGCCCCACGCTATGTCGGTCTCTGCGACATCTTCAAAGGCATCGACCCTGCGGACCGCCGACGCCTCATTAGCGGGTTCGCTCCTCTAAAACGCCTAAAATATAAATTTTGTATTTATAAGGGGAGACCATGGAATCCGGGTCTTGGATTTTTATGAAACATTGGAGATCGTCTTTTGGAACCTAAAAATGGAGCCCAGTATCCATAGTTTTATCCCATGAGACGTTAAATCTTAGATAGTACCAAAAAACATTAGCATTGCTCATATAGGCAATGCTCAAAAACAAATATATTTATATATTTATATAGATATACTATCAACGTTAATAAAATACACCATATCTACCATAAAAAGGCCCATGGGATAAAACCACGAGTATTGGGTTTCGTTTTTAGGTACCGGAAAACGATCCCTAGAGTTTCATCAAAATCGGTGACCCGGACTCCGTGGTCCCCCCTTGTTAGTTCCAAGAACGTTCCAAACTTCAATGACATGAGAGTCATTGAAGCCCATTAGCGCAGAGGCGTCCGAAATTACTTTTTCAATTTTTAGTGTATTCTTAATCAACTTATTGATCAATTTGTTTAAAACGTTGTATATTTGGGTTTTTGGTGCCAGTTCTCTTTACGGTTTTGAAACATTCAAAATAGCTGATTTTTCAAAACAATTTGCAGCTGAAATTTGGAAAAACTGGCAAAATTTGCAGATTAATGGAAAAGCTGATTACGAATCCAATGTCAGAAATTCAAAATTCAATATGACCAATCCAATATTTTCAAAAATTTCAAAAATTTCAAAAATTTCAAAAATTTCAAAAATTTCAAAAATTTCAAAAATTTCAAAAATTTCATAAATTTCAAAAATTTCAAAAATTTCAAAAATTTCAAAAATTTCAAAAATTTCAAAAATTTCAAAAATTTCAAAAATTTTAAAAATTTCAAAAATTTCAAAAATTTCAAAAATTTTAAAAATTTCAAAAATTTCAAAAATTTTTAAATTTTCAAAAATTTCAAAAATTTCAAAAATTTTAAAAATTTCAAAAATTTCAAAAATTTTTAAATTTTCAAAAATTTCAAAAATTTTTAAATTTCAAAAATTTTTAAATTTTTAAATTTTTTAAATTTTCTACAAATTTGAAAAATTTTATTTAGGACCAGGAGATAATGGTCATTACCACCCGCTGCAGCGGGATTCTACTTGATAAACACGTAATACCGCAAAAATCAATACAAGTGTCACAAAAAATACGGTGTGTACCATGGACGAGAGGCTTTTTCGAGACGGTAAAAGTCTGTTTCTTGCAATATACTATTAAGTACCACTGGGGAAGAATACTAACACCCAAAAATGCCTTCTTGACCGCCATGTATTTCTCGTATAACACCCAAAATTTAGAACTTTGTACATAAGGGTTTTTGAGGTCGCTCTTTGCGATTTTGCAACTTAAATTTTGTAAAAATAAAAGGAAACAGTGAAAATTACGGATTTTTCATACAACTTTTGTGAAATAAGTATATTTTTTTTGTAGATCCTATTTTGTAAGAAAAGACTAATTGTCTCTTATTGAAAATCAACCATGCTGGGCGGTTTTGGTTGTTCTTTAAGGGAAAATTGTATTCATGGGTCAAATACATTATGGCGATGTTAAATTTGCAGCTGAAATTTGGAAAAACTGGCATAATTGAAGTTTAAGTAAAGGTTGACCAAATGCGTATATTCCAGAAAATATTTCTTAAATCTCGTACCCGGTAGTTTTTTGCGTCGCTGATTACGAATCCGACGTGACAAATTCAAAATTCAAAATGACCGATTCAATATGATAGCCAAAAAATTGAAAAACTACTGCTTTTTGGTAAAAATCAGTATCCGGGAGTTTTTCGGGTCGCTGATTACGAATTCGAAGTCAGAATTTCAAAATTCAAAGTGGTGGATCAAATATGGCGGTGATAAATTTAAAAAAAGTACTCCTTTGGAGTAAAAATCGGTACCCGGGGTATTTGGGATCGATGATTGCGAATCCAAAGTCAAAAATTCTAATTTTGAAATGTGCGATTCAATATGGCAACCAAAAATAAAAGAATTTATGTTTTTTTTGTGAAAATCGGTATTGTCCGCCATATTGGTCCGGTCATTATGAGTTTCGAAATTCTGACATTGAATTCGTAATTAGTGACCGTAAGGCCCCCCAAAATCTTAATTCTTACCACAAAAACAGTATTTTTTTAATTTTTTGGCTACCATACTTTATCAGCCACTTTAAATTTAGAAATTCTGACTTAGTATTCGTAATCAGCGACCCAAGAAACCCCCGAATACTGATTTTCATAAAAAAAATAGTATTTTTTTAATTTTTCGCCGCCATTTTGGAAAATTTTTAATATGTAACAAAATTTTTAAAAGTTATAAATATTTTACAAATGTTTAAAATTGTTAAAATTTTTGAATAATCTATAAAACTTTTAAAAGCGGTGAATATTTGATAAAATTTCTTAAATTTTGAAAATTTACTATATTATAGAAAATTTTTTAAATTTAGGAAAATTTTTAATATTTTGGAAAATTTTGGAAAATTTTGAAAAAACTTGAAGTAGATGTAATGGGCAGAAATACACAAAGTGATTTTTCGTCGTTGAAGAACACAACTTTTTTCAACGAAACAGTTTGAAATCGACTTTACAGGGTGCAAGGGTGTGTTACATAATTTTTTTCGATTTCCGGAAACTGCCCCTAGTACAGACAGAGGGTGGAATGGGTAGAAATACACAAAGTGATTTTTCGATCGTTCAAGAACAATACTTTTATCGGCGATTTGGCTTACAATCAACTCTACAAGGACACAGTAGAAAAATTTCATAACATCCTTGGCACCTATAGAGTCAAGATTGCAAGCCAAAACGACAAAAAAGTTTTGTTCTAAAACGACCAAAAATCACTTTGTGTATTTCTGCCCATTCGACCCCCCTGTGCACGGACTAGGGGTAGTTTCCTGAAAATGAAAGAAATTACATAACACCCTTGATAGCTGTACAGTCGATTACAAGCCAAATCGAAAAAAGTTTTGTTCTTTAACGACGAAAAATCACGTTGTGTATTTCTGTCCATTCCACCACCTATCTGAACTATGGGTAGTTTCCGGAAAACGAAAAAAATTATGTAACACCCTTGGCACCTATAGTCAAAAAATTTGAAAATTTAAAAAATTTTGGATAATTTTAAAAACTTTAGAAAATTTTAAAATCTTTGGAAAATTTTGAAAATTTTGGACATATTTGAAAATTTGGGACAATTTTGAAAATTTTGGACAATTTTGAAAGTTTTGGACAATATTGAAAATTTTGGACAATTTTGTAAATTTTGGACAATTTTGAAAATTTCGAGAAGTTCTTATACTTTGAGTAAGTGAATGGAGCACGACCCAAAAGTCCCCATTCGTCCCATATGCATAAAAAGGGTCTTACATGCACTTGTCAAAAAACCTACGCATGGGAAATGAGCAATTTCTAGCCCGGGTGATAATTTTAGATAAGTGTTTCCGTCTCGGGCGCCCTCGACTCCAATTCGTGCTAAACTCATCTCACCCCCTAGTATAAATGCCCCCTCCCCCAGTTGCACAATATACTTTTACCGCCTGCTCGGGCGGGCGGTAAAGAACATTTTTGTCGTCGGTCGGTAAACGGCCACTTCTTGTCCACTTGAAATACACGAAAAAGCGCGGAAATCGTGCATGTGTTATACTGTTTTTGATTTTTCTATACCAGTATTCTTTTCTGGTATATCTCAGTTGGACTACAGTAGGCAAATCATTTTTTCAGCATTAAATTGTAAATATTACAACCAATATTAAATTCAAAATTATATTTGGATTTTTTGCACAGCTGATTAAATAAAACAAATCTAAAGCAGCAGCTTTATTTGTTTATACTTGAAAAAGACTTGAATTTTACTTAAAAACACTTTATCGTATCGTATCGTAGATAACTTGATAAAATCATTGAGTGTTTAAATAGATAAAATTTGATTTCGTATATTTAAAGCGAATTCGCATAAATAATATCAATACTTTGTTTCGTGACGAAAGTAAATGTAATGATTGTTGTTAGAATTTTCATTCTTCATTCAAGTATTTACAAACAAACTAATTATTGGGAATTTTATTTTGAATATTGAGCAATAATGTGAATTACTCATAAACTATATTGTTCTAGTTTATCATTACATTTGTTTTCGACGGTGAAAATTAAATAGTTTCATTATAAAATTAATCACATGGTTGCAAAATTAATTTATGTTGAAATAAATAATCTAGTAAATAAATATACGTTTAACCACTTGCTCGGTTGTTACCTAATTTATTATATTTGCTCGTTTATTCGATTAGCTTGTTATTTGACCGCATATTCGAGTATGAAAATTACATGCCGGTAGTACGTGTGTTGATACTATAGCAGCATGTATTGGAAATTTAACATACGTAATATCGATGCTGAGAGTGTATACAGTGACTGTACTGTATGGAATATAGATAGTTGTGTAGGTGCGAGTCTGTGTAGTCGCAGTGTAGTATATGTAATTCAACTGCGACCAAGCCACCGAATTATTGCGTGGCCATAAACTTTAGATAGCTAAGTTAATTGATTAATAATAATATTATGGTGATTCTATATATATATATATATATATATATATATATATATATATATATATATATATATATATATATATATATATATATATATATATATAAACAAGAGTTTAGTAACGTAATTAATGATTGTAATAATTATTTACTTCCTTTTGAGAAATAATATTGGGAGTTAATTAATTACTTAATTAACTAATTACTTGATCGCTCACAAACTTCTTATTTTTGGCATAATTGTTTTATTTAATAAACAATTGTTGTTGATTTAAGAAATGATTATTATTATTATTTAATTATTTCGGTAAAATAATATTATTGTTTAATCGATTATTCAATTAATTATTGGAATAATTATTTTTTTTTTTAATAATATACAATTGTTATTGGTTTGATTGATAATTATTATTGACTCGGGAACATGAGTGGAGTACACCATAATGCGGGAACAGGAGTTTACGTCATTAGTTGACGTAACTACACCACCAACGTATGAACCGCCTATACAAACTCTCATCCCACCACCACCACCACCAATGCCACTATCATTCTGGGGAATCCAGCCTACGACAACTACTACTGCAACTGGTGTAGGGTGATCGGGTAAAACAAGTAACCCGACTACAGTATATTCGACGGGTACAAGACAATCTGTGAATATGATTGAAAATCCAAATATGGTAATGATGACGTTATCGAATGGCACGTCATACCCTGTTCCAAGAGCCGTAGCACTCGAAATGGTAAGCACTCATGCATTGGTACAAGAATACAGTACTTAAGTAAAAGAACTGCGAGAGAATGTTTCTGAACTAGCTACGAGTACAAGGCTGCGCTTTAAAACAATGACTAACAGCGAATCAGCGAATACGCATCAGGGGCTAGGAGCAAAGCCCAAAAGCAAAAGAGGTGACGTCTTTCAAGACACATTCGACCTACGATATGAGGACGATTACCAGCTAAATGACGATAAAGGGCACAAGAGGAAGAAGCTGCAAGAGTGGGTGGTTCGCAACTTAATACCCTAGTTTTATATCACTCCGTCAACAAACAAGAAAGAGAGAAACAGCGTTAGCTCGCCAGCGTGATCAGACACTCTCAACCCGGCCAGAGTCTAGGGGAAGGGGAGTGTCTCAGTATTCTGAGACAACGCGACAATCGCAAAACAGCACATTTGCTAGTCATCGTGTTAATGATATTGGAAAAACTGTTCGATCCTGAAACATCAAGTTTTCCGGGGAAAAAGACGGTCGCAGTATTAAAGAATTTTTTATACGCGTCAATGAGTGCCGCACACTGGCCCGCATAGGGACGAGGACCTCTTGAATGCCATGACGGAGTTGGTGAAGGGAGCAGCACTCCAATGGTATCGTCTATCAAGGAAGAATTGGCACACATGGCAAGACTTTTGCGACGCAGCACGACGCTGCTACGGCGTGGATAACCGTTATCAACCAAGGTGAGACAAGTGCTTGGTTAAAATTACCAAGGTCGATGTCCTTGGTGGTATATGGCATGGGCTTGTCAGCTCGAGTCCTGCGAAGCAGACTCGAGGACAAAGTTTGCTGAAAGAAGCCAAGTGCATTAGCATTCTGTTTCAATATTGCACAGCTGCATAGAGATTGCAGCATAAAAATGTTTAAAAACAAAAAATATAACTTATAAGTGTGTAGTGGAGGCTACTAGCTACACTTGATATGCTGATCGGTGGAAGAGCAGAGCTAGGAACTGCTCGGATTAGCTTCTCCGGAGCTTGACTAGATAGTCTGGTCCTCAGCGATATCCTCTTACGGGTGTAGGTTTTTTGAGGTTAGACTGATGTCCTAAGTCGAGCAGCTTGGCATATATTGAAGGAAAGTTTGCTCCAATATTCACTTGCAGCTTGATGGCGAAGCCCTGCAGCTGACCATAGACTGCCCTTTTAGTAGGTGGATGCTCGATGGCAGGTCTTGGCTGTAGCGAGACTGGGCTCAGAGAACCAAAGCTGCTCCGCCTCAAAAGGCCTATGATGACAGACTCTCCTCCACAAGGTGACTCACAGACATGTGACAGAGACACTGCTGTTAGAGGTACACTGCGTTGATGTGTAGTCTACCTACATTCACTACGTAGTTGAAAGTTGCTGAAAGTGTACACCAATTGTTATTGGCACTTTGCATAAACATCATAACTATTTGTGAAATAGTACTAAATATAATAGCGCAGCATAGGGTGCTGCTATGTGCGGCTCGGCTGGTATTATTGGCTATTGCATGCCCAATTACGGCTCGAAACAAGCTCTCATAGAGTGAGAGTGTGACCAACAGTCTAGGAGTAAACACCATTATTTAAAACCTCACTATAATACAGCACTTGTTACACTGCAAAATGCTCTCTTGTGCATATGCACTCATGACTGATTTTGGCAGTACTGGTTATGCTAACAGACCAGGAACAGCTGTGTATCGTAAACCCAGGGTTCGACTGGCTATATCGCTGTCCTCGAGGTCAGGTTCGCCTTGTAAATGGTCAAGAGTTCCCTTGGTGTAGACCAGGAGCTATGCAGACAAGCCAGTCTGTAGCTCGACTTGTTGAAGTAGAGTACGTCCTTGCCTCGGAAGCTCTGAAGGTGGTTGACGGGACAGGAGTTGCACAGACAAGTCTGTCTGGAGCTCGACTGGGGCCTGTGGCCGAAGCAACATGTTGAGGGGCCAGGAGCTTCTCAGACAAGCTAGTCTAGAGCTCGACTCGTAGGCGTAGCTGGGGCAGGCCTTAGCAAAGTTTGTCCGATGCTTGCTGACTGCTGTAGACTCAACTCCTGGGCGACTATCGCAGTGCCTCCGCATACGTTAAGCTCGAGATAGCATTGAAGTGTCGGAGTGTAGCAATGTAGATGCTGTGACCCGAGTAGCCACTGTGGTTCGAAGTGCTCGAAGCAGACTCTCTTGAATGCTTGTAAAATAACTAAGCAGTATAGACTGCTCGTGCGCAGCTGTTGCAGTACCTCAGCACGGCGTACTCCTGAAGTCTGGTCTCGAGATCTCCAAGTGCAGTAGTGTACATACTGCAAATGGGACTGATGCTCGTGCCACTAATGGATTACATTTTGACTGTTATTCAAAAAGTAACTATTTGCACACCGCTTTACCTTAAAAATAATTATATTTAGTAAATAACTTAAAGTTAAACGTAAGAGCTATGTAGATGGCTCTATGATGAGCATAGCAAGTCATTTGGAGTGATGGCTATGTGGAATTTATACAGCAAGATATCTATCTGAGACAAGGCAAGTGATGTATCTGGCATAAGAAGCAGTAATACTACACACAGTCATGGTGATATATGTACATAATTAAAGAGATTAGATGCTACTTAGTCTCTGAGTGCAGTTGCTTGAAGATTGCTCGCTTCGTTGTCCGTCCAGGTCGACAACTCTGTGAGGCAGACGCTTCAGAAGCACTTTGCTGTGTTTTGGATGGCGAGGTTATGTTGACTCACCGGCCGTGTGGCAAACAGCGCGACTGTAGCTGAGGGCAGCGCGCTGCGCGCAGCTTTGAGCGGCGGTGAGCGAAGCATAGGCCATGTGCAGAGTGCAGCGCAGTACGTCGCTCGAGAGAGTGAGAGAGAGAGAAAGCTTTCTCTCCTTCTCCAGCGCGAAGGGCTAAGGCTCGAATGTGTGCCACGATAGCGTGATCGTGACGTCACAAGGTCAAGGTCGAATTGAAATTCAAATTTTGAAATTTCAAACGAATTTCGACCTTGACATGCGTACACAATGCTGCAGAGTGTTCGTGTACTTTATTTAATGCACTCACGCACAGGCACTGTAAAACCCGAGAAATAGTCACTTTTCTCGGCGAAGTACCGACTGTCTTTCAGCGCGGAATGCGAGTCCGTATTCGGGTTTTCTTACATTTAAAATCATTTTAAGACTCTCCACTGTGCTTAAAGTTAAAGTTCATGCGAGACTCCATTCCGCTGTACTCACAGCACATCAACACGTGCAATCCGACTCGAAGAACCAAATATTTGCCCCCTAGCCGGCCAAAACACAAGAATTTAATTTTAGGATTGAAATTTGCTTATACATGAAAATGGGCATATTTAGCAATTGGTTCGATTTCTTTATTTTAGGTTATGTTATTGGTGAATTCTACTAGTGGATTGCAATTTAGCGAAACGAAATCTATGAGAAATAATGTTAATCACATACTAAATAGAGTGATTTCTAATAGCGTAACAGACAAAATTAATTTTTTCCAAATAAAATGATACTTTACACGATTTCTTGGAGGTTAAAACATTATTGTTACTATTTCTCTATAGTTTTTCTATATTCTAGGACCATTTAGCTTTAAGCTCAAAATTTTCATTGCATTATCTTGTTTATATACAAAGATCTACGATTTTGAAAAAATTAAAGTCAATTTTGCCCAGTGTGCAGCATCTATACATTGTTAAACAAATTCGCATATTCCTGCTACATCAAAATACTTTGATATTATTTTATGTATATTTTGTATTTATGTAATACTGCTAAAATTAGCCCTGGCAAATTAAATCAATCTCTTTCTCTCTTTCTCTCTTTCTCTTTCTCTTTCTCTCTATGACAATGTTGCCTACGCTGTTCTCGCCACGGTCCCTCCTTAGACGCGAAGACATTGTATGCTCTCGCCTACTTCGCTCGGCACAATCAGCGGGATCTCTAGCAGCGGCTAGCACTACAAACCGACATTCTCCTTGGGTAGTCAATCTTTCCAGCAGTGCACTAGCCATAGAGATAATGCGCACAAAAATAAATTTTACTCAGTTCTGCACGCGGGATGTCAACATGTCGCTTCTTGACCAGAACATTGCTGATAGCCTTACAATTGGGAAAATATTTATAAATGAATATTTAAGTAAAGAACTTTTCTTGAAATTCCGTTGTTTGAAATCTGTCACCCAGGGACTAAACTTTATGTATATATGGCATAGGTAAAGCAAGTTTATGGTCAACAAGCAACATTGTGATATATCCCATTTCTTCTTGACCGCTGCGGATCTATATTCTATTTTGTCATCATATGAAAAAAATCCTGCGTCTCGGGCATTGTGAGAAGCTCAGAAGAAGGCGTCCACTAGTCAAGCTACAGCGTGTGCTGCACCTGTGACTAAAGAACCATCATAGGTATCACTTCTCAATAATGCTGAGACAAATTCAAAATGACTAGATTCGACTGCTGGGGAGGCAAGCGTCGGGGGATTGAGAGCTAGATTTGTAAATGTAACATCATTGCATGCGCATCTCGAACAAATTCAGCAAAATCTTCATGAGCGTCCCTCCTAATGTCTCTTCGCGGTTGCTGAGTTGCGCGTAAAGCCTGATATTGGTGATGAGAAGAGACCGAACTAAGACCGAACAGCTCGGTACTGCTGACATCCCGGAATATCTGATTTGTAGTGTACAGCAAGGTTACTCAGCTCATGTTCTAGTTGTGGTAATATATAGGCCGCCTCACATTCCATTTATTAAAGGTACAGATCTCGTTGAGGTACTTACATTGTGTGTATGTGATTTCAGTCACAAAATCAT
This sequence comes from Gastracanthus pulcherrimus, assembly GCA_949152435.1. Lineage (NCBI taxonomy): Eukaryota > Metazoa > Arthropoda > Insecta > Hymenoptera > Pteromalidae > Gastracanthus > Gastracanthus pulcherrimus. The sequence goes on along the minus strand of OX424573.1, from coordinate 108,337,021 downwards.
GATGGAGGACCTCAATGCGAACCTGTTATCAGTGTCGGCAGCGGCGCAATTCGTAAGCCGTTTATCAAACGACCACCCACTTAAGATAATTGTACATGGCCCGACTCATCACATTGATGAGTCTCATACATGGATTGATGTTATACTCGTTGAAGATAATAACGAGGTTCTGAGTGCTAGCGATCGAATGGCGACCTTTCCTAGTCACCATAATATTATAGATGTATCTATACAAATACAGACAATAACTCTTCCCAAGCCATCTACTTTTACCTATAGAGACTACAAATCCATAGATCAAACTCAATTACTGTCTGTCCTTCGAAACTGTGGTCGCTGCTCGATGGCTCGGTCGTTGACGTTGACGGTGGACTCGCTTGTATCAGTTCCAATCTTATGGAAGCAGTAGATAAATTAGTACCACCAAAGAGTTTTACTCCTAAGAAGAATGTAAAGCCTCGATGGGTGGATGCTGATCTTACATATCTGTACAATAAACGTGACGCTGTACGTCGACGGTACAAGAGGACAAAGGATAACGGGCACTGGTAAGAGTACTTACTTCTTGCCTCCGAGGCACAGAAAAAAGCGGAGCAGGCTCGCAACTCCTACCTTCAAAATAAAATTTTTGAAGCATTAAATGACAAAAATGCTATTTGGAAGGAGTTGCGAGCCCTCTGGTTACTGCCTACTCTGAAAGAAGATCTTTACGGCTTTACTACGGAGAAGCTCAACTCTCACTTTGCTGGGGTCTCGGTTTGTCAAAATGAATGTGCGATGGAGATGGATGACATCATAGCCTCGGCCTCAGAGGAGGGCTTTAGTTTTAAAGAGATCTCTTCGTAGACGTTGCTCTTGCTGTCTCTCATTTCTCTTCGCAAGCAGTGGGAGAGGATGGAATCCCGCAAGGAGTGATTGCTAAAGCTCTTCCGGCCATAGGCATACATCTCACTAGAGCACTTAATGCATCCCTCTCACGTGGTATCTTTCCGGGGACATGGAAGAGGGCTCATTTGGTGCCATTAAAGAAAACAGCAATTCCTTCATCGGTCACGGACTTTCGTCCGATAGCCCTCCTGAGCTTTCTTTCCAAGGTCCTCGAGAAGATTATGCATATTCAAATCACTTAGTATTTAACATCCAAAAAAGTTCTTGAGCTTCTCCAGACTGGTTTTCGACAGAACCACAGCACTCAGACAGCTCTACTTAAATTAACTGAGGACATACGAGGTGGTATCGATGGGATTAAAGATAGAAATAAGAAAAAGATTAAGAAACTAATAACCATTCTTTTATTATTTGATTTTAGCAAGGTCTTAGATACCATCTCGCCAACAAAACTGCTCCGTAAACTGATTAGAATGGGTTTTTCTAGGAGTGCAGTCCTATGGTGATTAAATCTTACAGATCGGGTCGGGAACAAAAATATATTACCAAATCGCTAGGTCAATCAGATTGGCTCATAACCAATCTTGGAGTTCCACAGAGCCCAGTTCTGGGGCCACTTCTTATAAGTCTCTACATTAATGACATAGCAGACATTCTGGACTCTGGACACATCAAGCACATTCTTGCACGTCGTGCAGATAACAGCTGCAGAACGAGCCGTGTCGATGTGGGCAGCGTATGCGGGTCTGCGCCTCAATGTCAATAAATCTAAAGCTATTATCTTCGGATCAGTGTATAACATTAATTTGCTCGGTGATTTGTAGCTAGCAGGCATTGAGGTAGTAGACGGTGTATTCGTGCCCTTTGTTGATACGGTCACGAACCTCGATGTTAGTATGGATTCGAAATTGACACGAAAACAACGAGTAGAACACGTTACTAAGCGTGTTAATCGCGCTCTTTACGGCTTAAAATTTTTTAGATCCTGCATTACCGAGGGTCCGAAAATACAGCGACTGCAGAATTCATGTGTGAGAAGGGACGAACACATTACGCCTTTCAGGATGAAACTAGACTGGTTATATGTAGAAGAACGTAGAACTTACTTTGCCGCATTACTACTTTATAGAGCCATAAGATTGGAGCAACCACCTTATCTCAATCAACTTTTTGAAAATAACCATGCCAGAACGTCCAATAGGGGTGAAGTAAAAATATCTTAGTTCCAGGATGGCGCACTGACGCTGGCCTTTACTCCTTCAAGGTTCGCGGAGCACGCCTTTGGAATACTATCACTCGCAGCATTAAGTACCTGCCATCGCTCTGCAAGTTTAAGACAGCGATGCGCAGGTACCTGTGTACGCGTAATATAATAATGCATGCTTTGTAAAGTTGAACGTCCTGTGTTGTGAAATTATTTACTTATCTAAATTTTCTGTGTTCGGTGTGAGTATTTATAAGCATGAATGCATGTGCGGATGCGTGAATGAATGTTTCATTTTATTATTTTATTATATTTCTGACGAGAATATTGAAATCATGTGACAATTTTACAAGTGTATGTGTATTTATAACCGTGAATGGTTCTGTATGAGTGCACATGTAATAGGATGAATGTGAGTGATTTTTAAAAATATTATCAATGATGCGATATATATTTACGACATTATGTACTATAACCATGATATTATGTACCTGACAAAGTGAAATTTTTACGACATTTTTATGACATTATGTGATATATTTATGACTATACATTATATTTTTGTTTTCAACACAGTGTTCCTCAAGCATGCAAAAGTGGTCCGAAAATGGATCCAAAAATAGCTAATGCAGAAAGTTTCTATATTGGTTTTAGATGAAAAAAATGTAAAATTGAAAATCCTAAGTGATCGGTTTCTCAAGTTATGGACGCTTTTGTGTTACGCTATGCGCATTCATGAATAGCCAAGTAGAGCAATTTGAGTACACACGTATAATTCGTTTTCTCACTCCGAATAAAAGAAATTGAGTATGTATTCATTACTTATTGTTGAGAGTATTATTGTTTTTTGATAATTTAAATATTATTTATTAAAATGTTGATATAATGGCTTAATAAACAAAGCCGTATTTCAGTTGTTTCGTCATTTTTCCGACGTATCTCAAAATGCATCATATAATTTTTATAGAGTTGGTGTTTTATAAATATATGACATAATTAAAAGTTTATTTTAATACCGCTAGGTGGCGCATGGAAATCCGTAATCGAAAAATGTATGTCGAAGTCATATATACACCAGAGGAAAAAAGCCGTCCAACCCTCCCGAGTTGCAGTTGCATTTTTTAAACTTACGTTTTCAAAATGCCTCCTCGGTGTTCTCATCATGATAATAGAAAGAAAGTATGTGGAGCTTGTGGTCGTAAAATTGTTTTTGGCAAAATAAAACCAGATAAATTTTTAATAAGTAAATCTACTGAAAAACTCATAAAGAAGTTTATATCTATGGATTTCGATTTAAACGATGAAAGGTATCCTGTGAGCATATGTAGGACTTGTTATTTGACACTACTTGATATTGAAAAAGAAATTTTCAATCGGCAAGTACCAACTATGCCTAACTACAAAGAGATAGTAGTTGCAAAAGAAACTCGTTTAAATAACGCTTGTAATTGTTACGTATGTTTGACTGCTCAGTCCAAAGGACACATAAAAGTTGAAAAAGGCAGAGGAAACTTTAGGGATATAAATAAAGAAATTGACATTTCTACTGGATACTATGAATCACACAAATCAGAGGAGCTTGAACTAAATAAAAGTAATGATTCTGTTGATTCAATAAAATATTGCATTAAATGTTTTCAAGAAATTGGCAAAGGTAAAACTCATAAATGCAAAAATCTCAGGGATAATGTCATAAAAATGGTTGAAAAACTTCCTCAGAAAATCCAACAGCAAATTGCAACTCGTGTTATAAAATGCAATGTAGAATCTAATCAAGATGAAAGTGGCAGGCGGGTCAATATTGATTTAAATATGAGCACTGCTGGGCGAAGTAAAAAGATCACAATAAATTCAGTTGACAAGAACGTGGCCTTTGACGTAAATAATTTAGATAATTTTCGAGTCTAACTAGACGCTTCACAAAATGAGATGAGAAAAATTACTAATTTTATAAGGTGTAATGTTGGTAAAATGTCTATCCCTAAAAATTATCGAGAGCATATGTCGAAAAAATCGAAAGAATTGACAGATGTTTACACAACGGGTGTTTATGAATTCGACTGTGAAAGCGCAACGGATGCAGAAAAGCAATTACGTCCTGTTGTATATGCCAATGCTGAAGAACTTGTAGAACAAGTTATCGAAAGTAGAAATTTAGTAGGCGACTGTTGCATCAAAGTTATGGCTGATGAAGGGCAAAATTTTTTTTAAATTAGTTTGTGCATTATGCCTGATAATTATTCACCCAAACAAGAAGAAAATTCGATGCAGGAAAATTATGATACTGAAAAAGATCTGGAAGATATAGTTAACTGTAATAATTCCAAGAAAAGAATGCTCTACTCTGAAGGAGGTCGTCTAAGCAAAAAAGGTAAGTTATCTAGTGTAAATAGGTTGCTATTGTTGTGTGTGGTTCCTGGAATAAAAGAAACTCACGCAAATATTAAGCTTTTATTTGACTTAACCCAACTTAACGATATCTCTTTCAAATTTGTTGCAGACTTCAAGCTTTTGCTGATAGTTAATGGACAACAAACCGCAACATCAACATTTCCTTGTCCATATTGTTTTGTCTCCTTAAATGATTTAAGACACAAATTGAGGTACTACAAGGGTATCTGATAATGCAGAAATGGAAAATTGTACAAATTTGAAAACTTATGGCGACTTGAGAAGAGATTATGAAAGATACCGCCTCCTAAGAAACCAAGGAGAAGAAAAGGAATGTAGTAGAAAGTGTCACAGCACTATCAATCTTCCTATTTTCGATGAAGATGATGATGTCTACGTTTTACAGAAATGTGTGATACCTGAATTACATGTCCTGCAAGGCTTTGTAAATCATGTATTTTGGCAAGGCTTGGTTCCCCTGTTAGGTCTAGAGAAAGTTATATTGTGGCCACGCAAGCTCAATCTAGTTTCGAAAAACTATCATGGTGATGCTTTTGAAGGCAATGCGTGTAGGAAATTGCTGAAAGAGTCAGATAGGCTAAAAGATCCAGAAATATATAAAGATGTAGGTATTTTTAAAATTATACCGTACATTGCAGCTTTCAAAGCAATGGACAAGGTGGTTAATTGTTGTTTCACCTCTGGAAAAGTAGGACCTTCACTTGATAATTATATTAAAGAACTGAAAGAAGCTTTAGAAAGTCTTGAAAAACTTTCAGAAACACTGAAAATTCACGTAATTCTTTCACATGTACAAGAAGGTTTTCAGTTCATTGAAAGAAATAACGGCTTGGGTTTTTGCTCAGAGCAGAATAGTGAGTCGATTCATCGTGATTTCTTGAAGTTTTGGGAACGTTATAAAGTAAACGGTTATTATTGTGAGAATTATTTACCAAATTTACTGAAAGATGTTGTAGAATTCTCATCGCTACACCTATAAAAAAAATAAAAAACGGACAAAAAAAACAAAAAAAAACAAAAAAAACACAAAAACAAAAAAACAAAAAAAAATGTGATCAGTTAACCACTACGTCCTCGTCGTTGATCATGGGTTACGCTAAAAGTGGTTTCAGTGAACTTGTTCTGGAAATTATGATTTTTAAATGATTTCATTCAATTTTTCAATCAAAAAAATTTTTAGCAATAATGATATCAACAATAAATAATCATCAATACATACTCAATTTTTTTACACGGAATTACTAAAAGAATTATACGTGTGTACTCAAATTGCTCTATTTGGCTATTCATGAATGCGCATAGCGTAACACAAAAGCGTCCATAACTTGAGAAACCGATCACTTAGGATTTTCAATTTTACATTTTTTTCATCTAAAAATAATATAGAAAATTTCTGCATTAGCTGTTTTTGGATCCATTTTCGGACCACTTTTGCATGCTTGAGGAACACTGTGTCAAACAAATAAATGCATATCTATCTATCTCTCTCGGATAATGCAGTCTCGTACGGCGTGTTGCGTTCTCCACGGCTCTTGCTTTGGAGCTAAATGACGGGCGCTGTCGCTATTAGGCGTCCTTCGTGATATTTTATCATGTGTGCATCAAGTCAAACTTCGGCAGCAGATATTAATTTTGTGGATTGCTTTTTCGGTCGTACATAACATCATATTCTTGTTAGACTTTCTTGAAGTACTGCTTTCATCATCTCAACAGACACTTGATTGATTTTGTTCACGAGGCACATGGAAACCAGCTTTCAATAATACTGGATATATAGCCACGTGCAGAACATACGGTGTGATCTGTAATTCTATTGTCACGGTCGGCTGCTAGGCTTTTCTTGCACTGGACATACCGAGCTGCGCCAACTGTTACAAGGCTGTGCGCAATACAAACGCGCTAATCAAGTGCTCTACGTGCACACGCAAATGCCACTCTGCATGCATGAAGCCAGTACAGAAAACACGTAGTAACACAGCTCTTAAATGTGTCTACTGTATAAGCATGAGCAATAGAGCCAATAGCAGCATCAAGCAGCCGACCAAGATTCACACCAACGCAGACGAGAGAAAAAGAATAAAACAAGAAAGACGGGCGACAACAACAAGCCCGTCGACAAGCCTGCCAAGTATATACACACACGTGCACCGGCAAAGCCGCAGGAACAGCCGATCATCGCGAATAATTCTCCGCTTGAGCTGTCGCCCCCCGCTCCTCTACCTCAGTCTATCTCTAGCACAAACACCAGCATGGAGGAGAGGCTCAGCGCTTCTTCAGTCAGCCCTCGTGAGGGGAGGAATGGCACAGTCAACACCTTGAATAGCAGCTGCGCGCGTGTACCACTGCAAGCCTTTACTCCGTCCAACACAGGCGCACGACGGGTTGCAGCCGAGCAGAGGCACCGATTTTCTGATAGCTAGAGTATTATGAAGAACTCAACCATCGGCGGGGCCAACAACCGAACAGCTAACAACTGTGATCTCACTATAGAAGAGAATAGAGATAAATTTAATATAAAAATAATAATAATATAAACCATAACTTCTAAGTTTGCTGAAGATTTGGAGACGATGAAAGCAATACAAGCATTGATAATGGGTTTTGATGATCTTAAAAAGAGCTTAAAAGTTATGGAGAAAAAATTGACAGATCAGACTGTTTTTGGGAGTACTATCGGTTTCGAATTAGTGTTCAGAAAAATCTGAAATTTTCTATACTAGTACTCCTTGACCTCAAACTTACTCATATACATTTTTAGAAAGCTACATCAACACAGAAAAAAGATATAAAGAATCTTATATTTACGTTTTAACACGTAACCTTATGATAACTCACGTTTTCTACAGTTGCAATCATGAAATTCACGAAAACTGCTGTTCTGATTTCGTCGAAACTTTCAGAAATATATATTTAATATTCGATAAATATAATGAAAAAGTCCAATTGTTGATTCACCAATTTTGAGAGTTAATATAAGTAAACGAATAAAATTTCACTCAACCTTTTATGCACATGATTTGGCCTATCGCAGAAGTCAAAGATCACCAAACATATGTTTGACTCACGGAGTACCGATAGACATCCAGTACCCTTCGGTATTCGATGCAGGCACATTTCCTAACTACATTATGAGGTTGAAAATAAAATGTATTACGCTTGTAGTATTCACAAAAAACACTAAGAACACTGTAATTGTAAACATAGGCGTTAGGATATGTTCGTGTGTAAGCATCCCTAATAAATGAAAATGGGTATTAATAGAACTTTGCGAATAATAGTATAGGCTTGTGGAAAATCAGAGATATATATATATATATATATATATATATATATATATATATATATATACAGTACATTGATTTTATATAAGAATTTTTATACTTTGAGTATTTTTATCTACGCGTTATGTTGTTTTATTCCGATTTCAAATGCAGCACGATTTTTTGTGTAACGTGACTAGCGGCCCAAATTATAATTAAAACTTGTAATTTGCGAGTCCAACCGCTTCGAAAGTCATTCTGTGCTGCGCATTCGATAAGATTAGCAGTGCGCGTCTGCTTAGCAGATTTCTGTAATATTTCTAGCCTAATAAAACTGTTTTGATAGTTTATTTATGATAATTCGTGTGTGTATTTCCTTTATCCTCATAAAATATTAAACTAAATAAATCAAACGAAAATTTCAAAATATCCTTCAGCAAATTAAAGGACAATGCCTACAGATTCATATGTTCGAATAAAATACCTTATGATGGAAACCTTTCTAACCTTATATAGTTACTTATATCACAAAAGAAAAATGTAAACAAATTGATCCTTTCCCCTCAAGGTAAAGTAGTGAAAGTACTCTCAAAGATACTAGTTTTTGGTATTACCTACTAAAATATTCCATACTTTGTTACAGAATTTTTAATTTTAGATCTTTTGTGATCTAAACAGCTGTAAAAATTAAATATATGAAATTCTAATGTATATATAACCACAATTTTGTACTGTAATATACATACAAATAAATATATTATCAATCTATATATCTCTTCCTAAAACATAGTAACCGCCTCGGGACCTGTAATGTAACAGAGAAGCTACATTCTGTATATATACATACACATAAATACACAGTCATACACATTCACAACATACATATACAAATACATACGTATACATACACGACACACATATACATACACACATCTATGGCACACACACACACACACACATACATACACACACACACCCACACACACACACGCACGCACGCACGCACGCACGCACGCACGCACACACACATATACACACACACACATACCCACACACATACCCAAAACTACACAAGCTGTATACTATACACACGTCTAATGAGAGGCGGACGCATCAGTGAATACATTTTGTAAATGGCCGCGCGCTCGCGCTCTCGCTCGTCTGTATAATGGAGCGTGAATCTCGCGGGGCATTTTTATGATTTCGGGACGTTCCGCAAACGGAATTTCCCCGGTCATTGCCGCGACGCGCGACGACCATAGCCAGCTCTGTTCGCCGTCCTATCCCTTTTGCCTACCCTATCTCTCATCCCTCCCCACCCCCTCCTGGAACTCTCCGCAGCCGGGGGCGCTCCTCGCACTCCATATCTTTCTCCGTTTCTTCGCCGCGCTGGTTGACTTATATATATATATATATATACGTGATGTGTGACGTGATACTTATACATTTACCTGCGATTGGACTTTTGGGATAATGGACTCATTACTGAGAGTGACTGCATTACTGACAGCTTGGGCATTTCTCGTTTTATTCATGAATTCGTCAATTTAGTAAATATTGTACATTCTGTACGAATATGTAATCTTATATACATTTATTTGAGAATATAGCTTGCTGCTTTGTTCGTAGAAGTTTTCAATAATTGAAGGCATCGATTCTAAAACGTCCTTAGCGCTCGGCCCGGCTGTCGTTATATCAAAATTGACGTCATGGTGACCAAAATTTGCAATTTTACGGAAATGAATTTTAAAAAATAGTATCGTCCAGAGGATCAAAAATGGCAACTTTTTATATATATACTTTGTTTGTACAATGTTTAGTATTTGAAAAAAATAAATAAAAACGGCAAAATTTTAAATCTTATTTGCACCACGTTTTTTAAACTTATCTCACTGCAGCTCCGACAAATATGAACGGATCTTGCTTATTTTTTGCATAGACTCGTAAAATAGTCTAGCGCTGCTAATAAACTCATAGATAGTTAAATATTAAATATTTTTCATTCAACAATTTAATTGCAAACCAGTGAGCTACCTTTTATATGGTTAAGTATGTTCAACGAAAAAAAGTATCGAGAGAAGTTTAAGACTCAACTAACTTTTAACGAGACATTTGTTTGTTAACATTTGAAGAAGTTTCTCAGAAAATTACAGATCAATTGGATGAAAAGTGGCAAAGATAGAGCGATTTTGCCAAACTTGCACGATGCGCGCGAACATTAGTGGGTCTGCGCGATACATGACGCTCAGTGTATGTCAGTCATAGAATAAGAAATAATTTAAGAAACATGATAAAAGTTATCCTGAAATAAACAAAACAAAAAAGTTTGAAAAACAGAAGTTGTCTCAACAAAAAAAAGAAAAGTAAGCGACGAACAAAAGCAAAAATTAGAATTAAAAATTAATAAAAAAGAAAAGAAAACAAAAACAATAAAAGGAAAAAGAAAGTAATATGTTTTTGAAACGCGTTGTATGTATTGCGACTAAATTGTAAATAAATCTTAATGTAGAAATATAAATAAATATAAGTATTAGTTATTTGAAGTTTCTAATTTACTGAACAATGTCAAAAATCTGTGAAATTTATATGTTTCCCAGAAATTTATATTTTTAAAGATTATAATTTACTATTCAATTCATTTACGCTGCAATATTCTTTTTAATGTGTGTGAATTTCATTTGAACGCTTTATTATAACCATTTATTATCTAGTGTATATAACATTTAGAATTAACAATAATTTCTAAAACTTTCGTACAAAGATTTAAAAATTCAACAACTTTATGAATAACTGCCGTTTGATTTTGCCTTTGCTTTGTTTATTTAATTTCTTATTGTTTCATCAGATACTTATTTTTCTTAACTTCTACACTATAAATCGACAGTATTAAATAGTATGATTTGATTAAGCATGTATTTTTAAAAAAAAAGGACAGCAAATCTTCAAGTAAACGACATTATATGACTGACATACGCTGCGAGCGTCATGTATCGCGCAGACCCGCTAATGTTCGCGCGGAGCGTGCAAGTTTGGCAAAATCGCTCTATCTTTGCCACTTTTCATCCAATTGATCTGTAATTTTCTGAGAAACTTCTTCAAATGTTAACAAACAAATGTCTCGTTGAAAGTTCACTGAGTCTTAAACTTCCCTCGATACTTTTTTTCGTTGAATATACTTAACCATATAAAAGGTAACTCACTGGTTTGCAATTAAATTGTTGAAAGAAAAATATTTAATATTTAACTATCTATGAGTTTATTAGCAGCGCTAGACTATTTTACGAGATTATTAAAAAAATGAGCAAGATCCGTTCATATTTGTCGGAGCTGCAGCGAGTTAAGTTTGAAAAACGTGGTGCAAATAAGATTTAAAATTTTGCCGTTTTTATTTTTCTTTTTTCAAATACTAAACATTGTACAAACAAAGTATATATATAAAATGTTGCCATTTTTATCCTGTATACGATGCTATTTTTAAAAATTCATTTCCGCAAATTTAAAAATTGGTCACCATGACGTCAATTTGTATATAGCGGCAACCCGAGCCGAGCGCTAAGGACGTTTTAGAATCGATGCCTTCAATTATCCAAATATGAAAGATTTTCAAGATACACACCTGAACTTATTCAGTAAATGATGGCTCTTGATAAAAATCTAAAAAGTTAAATTAACGTATTTGTCACAGTATAGAGTTTTTTTTTAAATTACATATAATCATGTTATCACATTTCGTCACATTTCGAGCAGGTACAGTCTGTATATAAAGTTTTTGTAATAGCATACGCACAATTTAAAAAAAATATTCACACACGTTACAGCTACATCCATGCATCCATTCACGCCTATAAATACATTCGTACTGGTTGCTAAAATTATATTTTGTATGTAAAACCTGATAAATATAAATAGAATAAATAAAAATAAATAAATGGATATAAAAGGTACACAATAAATAAATAAATAAATAAATAAGTAAATAAATAAATAAATGAATGAATGAATGAATGAATGAATGAATGAAGGAATGGATGAATGAATGAATGAATGAATGAATGAATGAATGAATGAATGAATGAATGAATGAATGAATGAATGAATGAATGAATGAATGAATGAATGAATGAATGAATGAACGAATGAACGAACGAACGAATGAATGAATGCATGAATGAATGAATGAATGAATGACTGAATGAATGAATGAATGAATGAATAAATATATAAATATATAAATACATAAATAAATAAGTACACAAATAAATCAATAGACAGAAAATAAATGAATAAATAAATAAATTAAGACAGGTACATTACATAGAAAATTTGACATAAAACAAGACATACATTCAACACTTAATTTTAATTCTGTTGGTCACCGCTCTGCTGTCTGAGATATTTAATCAACGCTGTTTTCAATTTACATAGGGACGGAAGATATCTCACATCGCAGGGGAGGTTGTTCCAGAAACGCGAACTCTGGGCTCTAAACGAGTATAGGCCAGTGTCAGTGCGCGATCCCGGAACCGAGAGCTCTTTTACATCATTCCTACTGGAAGTCCTGGCCGTGTTTTTTCCAAGAGAGCCGCAAGGTACGGAGGTTGTTCCATGTTTATTGCTTTATACAATAACAACCCCGCAAAGTACGTTCGTCCTTCCTTTATAGTAAACCAGCCAAAATATTTCCTGTGAGGAGTGATGTGCTCAACCCGCCTAACACTATATATGTATCTCACACATCTATTTTGTAACCTTTGTAACTTTGTTTCAAGCTCCTCTGACACATCAAGCGACGGAGCAGTAGTCTAGATGCGGGACTACCAGCGCACAAGTTTAAATTCATTTATTAACCTTGGAGTTTAACCCCATCTGGTTCCATAATAAATATACATTTGATTTTTCCAGTGGTACTGTTGTATACATTCGTGAATGATGATATATATATATATATATATATGGGACGTTTCACGTCAACCGGATCATCAGTGCACCCAAAATTTGGGTTAACCTATCAAAACGTTTGAGGTCTCAAAATGTTCGTCTGGTCAAGAGCTTTCAAAAAAATGCAGGCATTTTTCAAAATCCAATATGGCGCATCAAATATGGCGCCTGAAAGCCACATTTTCATAGCACATTTAACAAAAACAATAGTAAAAATGTTCTAATTTATAAAATATACCTCCCGAAAGCATGTAAAACGTATGCTCGGACTTATAATTGAGAATGCTTATAGAATTCCGAATTTTCAAATTGTGGATCCAAAATGGCGGACAATATACCACCACCAAACCATTTTACCTCAAAAAATGATTTCAGATTAGTTGAAAGTATCAACATAGGGGTTTTCGGAGATACTGAATCTTATTTTAACATTAGAATTCCGAAATTCAAAATGGCGGATCCAAAATGGCGGATCCAAAATGGCGGACATTATACCACCACCAAACCCATTTTACTGCAAAAAATGATTTAAGACCAGTTTAAAGTATCAATATACGGGTTTTTAGGGCCACTGAATCTCAATTTGACATCAAGATTTAAAAATTTTAAATAGCAGATCCAATATGGCTGACATTGCCCCCTCTTACCGAATTATACCGCAACAAATGATTCAAGATCAGTTTAATGTAGCGATATAAGGTTTTTCAAAGACTCTGGATCTTATTTTAACATCGAGAATCAAAAATATAAAATAGCAGATACAATATGGCGGACCTTACCTCTCACCTAACCCATTGTCAATATTTTGAACCTCAGACAGGCAATTTAAAACTCTATAAACGAGAAGAAAGCGATATGTGTAGGCTTAATACCCGTTTACACAGTTGGTGAGCAAGTCAATCAGCGGCTTTCTTCATCAGCGACTTCTTCTCCAACAGTCCATTTCAGGATAGTTGGTGAGCGAGTTTATCAGCGGCTTTCTTCATTGGCGACTTTTCTCCAACAGTCCTTTTTAGGATAGTTGGTGAGCAAGTCAATCAGCGGCTTTCTTCATCAGCGACTTTTTCTCTAACAGTCCTTTTCAGGATAGTAAGTGAGCAAGTCGATCAGCGGCTTTCTGCAACAGCGACTTTTTCTCTAACAGTCCTTTTTAGAATATTTGTTGAGCAAGTCAATCAGCGGCTTTCTTCATCAGCGACTTTTTCTCTAACAGTCCTTTTCAGGATAGTAAGTGAGCAAGTCGATCAGCGGCTTTCTGCAACAGCGACTTTTTCTCTAACAGTCCTTTTTAGAATATTTGTTGAGCAAGTCAATCAGCGGCTTTCTTCATCAGCGACTTTTTCTCTAACAGTCCTTTTCAGGATAGTAAGTGAGTAAGTCGATCAGCGGCTTTCTGCAACAGCGACTTCTTCTGCAACAGTCCTTTTTGGGATAGTTGGTGAGCAAGTCATTCAGCGGCTTTCTTCATCAGCGACTTCTTCTCCAACGGTCCTTTTCAGGGTAGTTGGTGAGCGAGTTTATCAGCGGCTTTCTTCATCAGCGACTTTTTCTCCAACAGTCCTTTTTAGGATAGTTGGTGAGCAAGTCAATCAGCGGCTTCCTTCATCAGCGACTTTTTCTCTAACAGACCTTTTCAGGATAGTAAGTGAGCAAGTCGATCAGCGGCTTTCTGCAACAGCGACTTCTTCTGCAACAGTCTTTTTTGGCATAGTTGGTGAGCAAGTCATTCAGCGGCTTTCTTCATCAGCGACTTCTTCTCCAACAGTCCTTTTCAGGATAGTTGGTGAGCGAGTTTATCAGCGGCTTTCTTTATTGGCGACTTTTTCCCCAACAGTCCTTTTTAGGATAGTTGGTGAACAAGTCAACCAGCGGCTTCCTTCATCAGCGACTTTTTCGCCAAGAGTCCACATTTCTTTTGTTTTGGTTGTGCACTTTCAGATCCCACAACAATGTCTTCCCCTGTGAAGATATACCGTGCCGATAGATGCGTAAATCCATTTAATATTACAAAAGGACACAGCAAATCTCTTAGGAAGATCTCCAAGGCAATTCGAGATGTCTATCCTGATTATCTGAACTTTTCAGTGATTTGTGATTTATGTAGAAAATCTTTTGACGAACTACATGATTTGTCGTCACCAAACGTCAGTATTAGTGCTGATTTTGAATCAGATATTGACTCACATTCTGTTTCAAACTCCGATGCACTTACGCAAGATGATCTTACAGATATTTTAACTGGTCTCAAAAACAAATTTCAATCTCTGAGGGAGAACGATCCATTACGTGTGAGTATTCTTACTATTTTGCCCGAACACTGGGCTATACGTCAAATTATGGACCAATTTGGTGTGTCCTACAGAATGGCTCGTAAAGCCAAAAAGTTAAGAGAATTAGATGGAGTTTTGTCTTCTCCTGTTGCAAGAAGTGGAAAAACTTTACCTACAGAAACTACTCAGAAAGTTAAAGATTTTTACGAAGATGATCTTAATAGCAGAATTATGCCAAATAAAAAAGATACCGTCAGTATTTATGTAGATGGTAAAAAAGAAAAGTGCAGAAAAGATTATTACTTACTGATATTAAGAACATTCATAGTCAATTTATAGAGCAGTTTCCTGAAAATCCGATCGAGCTAACCAAGTTTGCGGAGCTAAGACCAAAATGTTGTGTCTTTGTAGGATCTCCTGGTACACACAACGTATGTGTATGTATGATACACCAAAATTTTAAGGCAATGCTTGACGCAGTGAATATCGAAAAAATCTCAAACAATGTTCTCAAGAATTATAAAGATTGTTTGAATTTTGTTCTATGTGAGGACCCCAAACCATGTTGTTATTTGAATGAATGCAAATTTTGTCCAGACATTCAAAAGTTCTCTAATTTCGTTGAGAACATCATGAATGAGCACAATATTGATCAAGTCATCTTCAGCACGTGGCAATCAACCGATAGATGCACTTTGATAAAACAATGCCTAACATCGCAAGAATTTATTGAAACTTTATGTTCTAGACTAGAAAAGTTGATACCTCATCACTTTATCGCTATGGAACAATCAAAGTTCATTTCTGAAAAGAAAAATAACCTTTCAGATGAAGCGGTTCTTGCTCAATTGGATTTTTCTGAAAACTATCCTTTTATGGCCCAAGATGCTGCACAGGCATTTCATTTCAATAATGATCAGAGTACGATATTTCCTGCGGTTGTTTATTATAAATCTGAAGGTAAGCTAAAGCATTTTAGTACTGTAGCTATGTCTGACTGCACTACTAGCATTTCAAAAATCGTTATCAAATGAACAGTTTAATGAGCCATAAGAGAGATTTTGGCGTTGATGCTGAATGGCACTGTTTTACAACAGTACACGAAAAAGGTAGTTGCGATGGAGTTGGAGCGATAGTGAAGAGAGAAGCTACAAGAGCAAGCTTACAAGCTACAAACAATGAAGCGATTTTAGATGTTAAAGCTCTTTATTCATGGGCTACTAGGCGATCATTTAATATAAAATTTTTCTTGTACACCAAAAAAGATCACGAACAAACTCATAAATTCCTAACAAAGAGATTCAAAAGCTGTCCGCCTGTCACAAATATACAGACGGCGCATGGACTTATCCCAGAAAATACTGAAACATTGAAAGTGATGCATTACTCAAATGCCAATGAACCTAGAAACAAAGTTATTTATGATATCGTCGAAAGCCATTTATCACCAGTAAAAGCACCACGAACGAGGAGCCAGAATAATTAAGACTGCTCAAAATGTCATGAAATATTGATTCAATTGGCTAAATTCTATTTTTTCTTTCATCCGCAGACAGATGATTCTGAATCTAATAAACCGGACAAATATAAGATTTCTGAGCACAAATACAGATTCCGATGATACACTTAGTACCATTTACCTCAGAAACCCCAATATCGCCATTTTGAATTTCGGAATTCTAATGTTAAAATATGATTCAGTATCTCCGAAAACCCCTATGTTGATACTTTCAACTAATCTGAAATCATTTTTTGCGGTAAAATGGGTTTGGTGGTGGTATAATGTCCGCCATTTTGGATCCGCCATTTTGAATTTCGGAATTCTAATGTTAAAATAAGATTCAGTATCTCCGAAAACCCCTATGTTGATACTTTCAACTAATCTGAAATCATTTTTTGAGGTAAAATGGTTTGGTGGTGGTATATTGTCCGCCATTTTGGATCCACAATTTGAAAATTCGGAATTCTATAAGCATTCTCAATTATAAGTCCGAGCATACGTTTTACATGCTTTCGGGAGGTATATTTTATAAACTAGAACATTTTTACTATTGTTTTTGTTAAATGTGCTATGAAAATGTGGCTTTCAGGCGCCATATTTGATGCGCCATATTGGATTTTAAAAAACGCCAGAATTTTTTTGAAAGCTCTTGACCAGACGAACATTTTGAGACCTCAAACGTTTTGATAGGTTAACCCAAATTTTGGGTGCACTGATGATCCGGTTGACGTGAAACGTCCCATATATATATATATATATAAAAGAAAAATAATAATAGTATATAAGTGGTTTACATTGAAACGTATAATTAGTGAGTTTCGATTAATGAACCGCAGTAGTATAGTGGCGTATTTTACAAATGTGAGTTGGTAAATCGCTGGTTAGAAATGTGCAACTCCCACTCGAGATTTTGTTGTTGCAAGAGTGTTTGAAAAATAAAAGATTTGAAAGATTCAAGGAAGTTGAGATGTTGGGATGATTTTATAAGGAAAGGGTTGGAGTCTCGTTTGAACCGTCGTAGCGATCAGACGTGTTGATAAATACGAGCCTGATCACCTATTTGCTCTCGTGAGCGGTTTCTGCGCGTGTTTCTTGTACAGTGAAAATTTCTATTGCGCGAGTGAATTAGTGACACTTTATAAAAGGGGAGCAATCCCCTAAATTAAAAATCCATCATGAGTGTTCCTATTAATAGGAACACTCAAGTAAACAGTTCTTAAAAAACCTCTGCTTTTCCAACAACCGAAAGCAAACAATCATACTCCAAAGCTGTTCAAAAAGAAGTATACCCCCCCAAGAGATCAAGCTGTCGTCCTAGATTCTGTGGAAAGTCTAACCATTCGTGACTATGCCCTCGCAATTGGTGGCATTGTCGGTCCTGCAAACATGATCTCAATCTCCAGAATATCACACAATAGAATATGCATTTACTTAAATTCAGATCAACAAACAGACCTACTGATAAATAAACATAAGCGTGTTATAATTGGTGCAAATAAACTAGAAATTAGACCGCTAAACGCTAAAACCAAACGTATATTAATACCTATCGTACATACATCTATTCCAAATGAGGAAATAGAAAAACTCTTCAATAAGTATAACGTGGCTTTAAAATCAAATATTACATGATTAAGAACAGGACTTCAAGACGCTGGCTACACACACTTACTAAGCCACAGAAGACAAGTATACATAGATCCTAATGATGTAAATAAAATTCCTCAATCATGTCAACTCGATTACGACGATATTTCATATTGGATCAACTTCTCGACAGAGAAACTTTCTTGCTTCCTGTGTAAGGAAGAAGGACATTTAGCCAAGTTTTGTAATAATGTAAATATCGATGCCCAACTCTCCCCTTTTAATACACAATCAACTACAAACTCGCAAGACTTGTATAATATACCAATTACAAACACACAGGAAAACAACCAGCGGGACAATTTTCCTACCTTAACACAGACCAACGGAGATGAAATAGTCTTTCCCTCTCCAATAAACAGAAAACGTCCACCAGAAAATTCTTCCACGGCTAGTGACGCAACGCAAAATACACGCGATTTATCAAAAGCCAAACCAAATATAACAAAAATCAACAACAGAGCACTGAAGAAACTAATACTAAAATAAAACCACAAACAAAACGAATTAAAGTCAGTACCAAGGAACCCGCCTCAATTTTTATTGAACAACTAAAACCAGTATACACCCACTTAAAAGAGAATAAAATTGAGGTACCTATAGATAACGAATCTTTAGCTAATTTTTTGTCTGACACATTCGGCAAATCTAACGTAAATAGTATAGCACAAAATCTTTCAATAAATATCAATCAACTTATTGAAAGTCTACAATTAGTTCACCCTCTTAAAGAACAAAAAAATACGAAAAGCAGAATAGTAAGAATAGTCAAAAAGCTTGAGTTACCTGACTCGCTCGAAAATTTCAGTACAACTGAAGCATCGTCTGCCGAAGATTAAACCTACGACCAACATAAAACAAATCAAAAACATGCACATCGACGCTTCTTGCCTCACTATTCTCTACTGGAACCCAAGGAGCATCCTACTACGAAAAGTAGAATTACAACGCATTCTACACAAGATCGATATAATAGCCTGCGTCGAATCTTGGCTTAATGATTCTAGCGGTAATGGGTGGCGGAATTGTAATATTTATTAGGAAGAATATAGCCTATAAAGAAATACCAAACATAATATCTCCTGACCCTTCAATAGAAATAATCGGGCTTAATATTACTAATCTTAATCCCCATTTAACTTGTATGTTTGCTATAGAGCACCTAATCAAACTCTTAATTTAAAGCAATGGGAATCTATATTTTCAAACATTAACATTCAACAAAATAACGTCATAGTAGGCGATTTTAATTCCCATAACGTAAATTGGAATTGTAAAAAAACTGACTTAAGTGGATCCCATCTTTTCGATTGCATTCAAAAACACAATTTAATCATTCATAACATAAATTCCTTTTCACATATAGATAAATATTCTAAATCAAATTTAGACCTTATTCTTTCTACTGTAAATATATCTGATAAAATCAATATAAAAATCAACGAAGATACATGAGAATCCGATCATTACCCGATTTATATACATATCGATAGCGAAAAATCGTATTATAATAAAATCTCCTTTAAAATTTACTCCAAAAAAACTGACTGGAATTTGGTTGGATTCCACCTCGAAAACTCATTTTCACGCTTCTATACTCTAGAATACGAACAGCTTACTCCAAGACAAAAATATAATTTTTTTATAGATCTTATCACAGAAGCTATCGGTAGTATCACCCCTAAAAAAAGAATAGTCAATAAAAAATTACACAGAAACCCGGTTTATTGATGGGACGAAGAATGTAGTGACATAAAACGACAAAGAAAATCTCCCTTTAAGTGCTGGCAAAATAGGCTAAATCTAACTGATCTTATAGAATATAAGAGACTAGACGCCCTCGCAAAAAGAACGTTTAAACATAAAAAGCGACAAAAATATCCCGAATTTACATCATCTATTAATATAAATACCAGCGCTCACTATGTATGGAACACAATAAAAATCCTAAAGAATAAATGGGTTAACGTCAATAGTTGTCAAACTGAAAATTTGCACATTGATAAACAATTGTCTGCTCTAGACAAAATCTGTCCACCCTGGGTACCTACAGACTCTGAATGGATGCCCGACTGTAATCCTAACGAATTCCTAGATTCAGAATTTAATCTCACAGAGTTTAATTTAGCCCTTAAATCGCGAAAAGTAAATTCTTCTCCGGGACTAGACGGCATCGACTATTTTGTAATAAATAAACTGTCTATTAAATATAAACTGCTGCTCGTAGATATATATATATATATATATATATATACATACATACATATATATATATATATATATATATATATATATATATATATATATATATATATATATATATATATATATATATATAACGAAATGTATAGGACAGGCAAGTTCCCAGATGAATGGAAAAACACCTATATACATCTTATAAAGAAAGCTGACGGCATAAACTATCGGCCTATCGCTCTAACCTCAGCTCTCTGCAAACTTCTAGAATCAATGATTAAAAACAGACTCGAATGGTGGCTTGAATCAAATAACATTTTACCTAATACACAATGTGGATTCCGCAAGGGTCAGTCCTGCATAGACAACCTTTCAATCCATTTTCTGTACATTCTGCAAGCCTTTAAAAACAACAAAGAAGTTTACGCTATATTTCTAGACATTGCTGCAGCTTTCGATAGTGTAAATTGCAAAATTTTATTAAATATACTCGCAGAATTAGGATTACCACATAAACTCATACTTTTCATTAAATCCCTTACATATTAAAGAATAATTTATTAAAGTGTAAACGATGACATCAGATATGCGTACCAAGGAGTCTCACAGGGAGGAGTGCTGAGTACCATACTATTTTTATTGTACATACAGAAAGTGCTAAAAAACATTTCGTCCCAAGTCTCTATTTCTCAGTTTGTAGACGATACTGCATTTTATTCAACTAATGTTACATCTCTCCAAAAATCTATCGACATAGTGAAAAAAAAATTAACAGATATCGGACTTGACTTTGCCCCGCAAAAGTCAGTCTTTATCAATTTTAACAATAAAAATGTATTACCAGGCAAAACACAAATCACTATTAAAAATCACTCTATCAAATTCTCCGAACACACCAAATTCCGAGGTATAATCTTCGACTATAGACTTACATTTACCTCTCAAATAAACAAATTACAAAATAATTGTTCTCGAATCATGAACGTTCTCAAATACCTTTAAGGTATATGGTGGGGCTCAGACCCATACACGCTATTAGTCCTGTATAAAAGCCTTGTGAGAAGTAGAATAGAATATGGGTGTTTGTTGAGAAAAAGTCAAAAACAAATTAGAACAAATTTAATATTCTGCAATCAGGCTCGCCCTAGGATTTCGCAAAACTACCCCGACCATTGTACTCCTTGCAGAATCCAAACTCCCATCAATTTATGAAAGAGCCAAATTTCTTTGTCAATCATACTTAACGAAAGTAATCTCCAATAAAAGCCTTGCCAGCAATAAACTGATCACTAAATACCTTAAAAATCCTAAAATAAAAAAAAAACAAAAAAACAAAAGATTACTGGAGTACTGCATTTACGAAACAAAAGGTTTTTCATCGCATATTTACCAAAATGAAAAATTTAATATATTTTCATGTGATTACGATATACTTACATTATCTATTCCTGTTAATTTAATTACAGGTAGGATTGTTAAAAATGCATCGTCCCCCCCATCTAGATTTAATAAAGAATTCCCGGATAATGACGAAATTAAAATCTTTACCGACGGTAGCAAAAGCCCCGAATATCCTTCAGTAGGTACATCGGCAATTTGTCCAAACCTCAATTTATCTACTTCTAGATGACTGAGCAAACAAAGTTCAATTTACACAGCCAAAAGTATAGCGATAAGCGACGCCCTTGACATCGCGTTGAAACACACTGACTCAACAAATTTAATTTTTTCCGACTCCCAAAGTGTCTTACAAACTCTTCAGAATCCTAAAATTACTGTTCAAACTAATCCCTACATCATAGACATAAAAAAGAAATATATTGAGTTTCAAAAAAATAGAACAATTAATGGTAACCTACTACTTTATTGGATCCCTTCTCACTGCGGTATTCAAGGCAATGATCAAGCAGATCACTTGGCTAAAATGGCCAGTCAGGAAAACCATACAGTTTCTATATGAATTCCATTTACAGACTTTCGAGAGATGCATAAAAAATCAATGAATGCAAATTCAAATAAAAGCATTGAACAAGCAGGACTTATCATAGGTACTACTTACTTTAAAAATTTTTATAAAAAAAGTGCTAAGCCCTGGTTTTTCAATAAAAGTTTACAAAGAGATCTTATTGTAACAGTTAACCGCTGCAGATCTAACCATTACAATCTCTCAGCTTCCCTCGCTCGCTGCAACCTAATCAGCGATCCAAATTGTAAATCCGGTAATTCTGCACAAGACATTGACCATGTACTATGGCAGTGCCCTCTCTACAGCATAGAAAGAAAAAAATTAATGTCAAATTTATGTAAAGTCAATATTTACTTTCCGTTAAATACCGCCGTACTACTAGTTGAGCCAAATATAAAAGCGTGCGAATATATATTATCTTTTCTACATTCATGTAACCTCAGTGTGTAATTTGTACCTACGACCACTGTATAGCGAATAAACCTATGTAAGGTATAAAGCGTGCGAACGTATCTTATCTTTACCACAATCATGTAACCTTACTGTATAATCTGTGCCTACCTCCAATATATAGCGAATAAATCTATGTAAGATTTCAAAGCTCTCAATAAAAAAAAAACGGCGTTTACTTATAGAGTGCCATCCCAGCAATAGTCTGTACGGAGTGACATGCTTACGAAACGGGATACCACCCACCACGTAGCGTACGCTAGTATTGAGTGCTCTTTGTAGCTTGGTATTCGATATAACATCATTATTATGAAATACGACGGATGGATAGTCGAATAAGGGAAAAATAAGTGATTCCGCCAGCTGTTTGTGCAGCTGGCGAGATAGTACGTGACGGTAAAATTTTAATGTATGCAGCGCTCCATATACGCGACGACTAATATGTATTGCATGTTTTTCCCAGTTAAGGGATGAGGTGAGCCAGACACCCAGGTTCAGAGTTTCAGATACGTAAGGTAATTTAATATTGTTTATTCGAACTTTGGGAATATACTCAAGGTCTAAATGAGAAACAAATGGTAAACTTCCTAGAACGGGTACTGTGGTCTTTTTGAGATTGAGATTAATCTCGTTTTCTGCTACCCAGGTGGCTATAGCAGTGGCATCATGGTTAACTTTTGCGATTCCCTCGGTCAGATCGAACGGTTCACATGACAAATAGATCTGCGCATCATCGGCGAAAATCATATGACGAGTGAATTTGAGGACGCTTCGGAGGTCGTTTATGTATACAGAAAACAAAAAGGGGACAAGTACACTGCCTTGCGGGCCACCGGTAAGGGAATTTAGCCATTCTGATATGGTCCCATCCTCATCAATTACCGCTTGGAGTCGATCGTGCAGTTATGAAAAAAAACATTGGATGGTTCTATCACCACAATTAAACTTTCTTAGTTTCTCAAGAAGGCGCGCATGGGACATGGTATCAAATGCCTTGATGAAGTCAAAGAGCCCAAGGATAGTAATTTTACGCTTATCAATTGCCCGGCGCACGTTCTCAAGGACGCCAAGAAGCGCTGTCTGCGTAATGTGGCCCTTTCAAAATCCTGCCTGATAGGGATCTAACAGATTATACTGTTCAAGGACATCTTGACGTTGACTATGCACCAGGCGCTCGAGAACTTTCGGTCGCGTGCCTGATGGAGTGGTAGGGGATTTCACCTTGGAAATGCGAGCACGCGATGGACGCGTTGAAAAGTGAGGATAGTGGACTATGTAGGGAGGAGGCAGCGAGCTTAATGGCTTCGGTTGTGAAACCATCAACTCCTGCAGCTTTCGATGTTCCGCTGAGGATCGCTTTGAAAGTGTCATCGGGCGAAACGGGACGTAGGATAAATATCGGTCTGTTTGAGTAGGGGAATATGTAGGGTATTGGCAAGATTCTTTGGAGTGAGTGGTCGACCAGCGCATGATATTGCTGCATAATGCCTATTAAAAATATTCGGAGTTAAATGTGCAAATGGAGAGGGGGATTTTGATGATAAAATACTTAATTTTCGCAATTTGGACTACTTGGTTCTACAGTCTGGGGCAGCGTAGTATTTGTTTCTTTCCATGTCAAGTGAATTACGTACGCGGCTGCGAAGAGTTTTGAAAAGTTCGTAGTCAGTACGGAGACCGTATTGGACCGTGCGTTTATATATGCGATCACGTTCTCGCATTGAGTTTCTAATATCAGCAGAGGTCCACGGTTTTGCTTTAGACGATATGGTGAATTTTTTCTGTGGAGCTAGTTGAGAGAGGTCAATTGTAGCGCCATCTAGCTTGTAAGATGCGGAATGAGTGGCATCATGGGTATTGACATTGGATATTTATCAAGCATCCAGTGACTAGTATTATAGACCTGTGTGGAGGCCTGTAAAACTCGATGTCGAGCTCTATGAAGTCAGAGCCTGCGATAAACGGTGCCTCAGATTTTCTATGAGAGAGAGATAGATAGATAGATATGTATTTAGTTGTTTATAGAAACGAAACAATGTACAGTCATTTACATAAAAGTATATCACATAGTTTCATATCTTCAAAATATGTTCGTCAGGTCGTCACAAATTATCGCATATTAAAGTACATAATTGCGTCGTACAAAATACATATTGCATCATTTCAGTTAAAACATCATTTTTATCATCATTATTCACATGAGCGCGCGTGTACTGTCTCTCACACAGGCCTATACATAATAAAACAAATAAAAAACTTTAAACAAACAAACAAACAAACAAACAAACAAACAAACACAAACACAAACACAAACACAAACACACACCCACCCAAGGCAAGGCTCTGATACTCCCGCCACAGTCTGTCGTCTTTAGTCCGCGCATAGCGTCTTCGTACAGAGTCACGTTTTTTGTATAAATGTGCCAGTTCAGCATCAACCTATGGTGGATTCATTTTCTTTTTCGGTGTAAATTCTTTTAAGGGCGCAATTTTATCTATCACAGCCATGATATTGACACTGAGGCACTCTAATTGACTGTCTACACCCGCCGCAGGACCATCAATCGGCGACCAATCACAGTCAGCTAGATGAGACAGGAGGTCGTCTTGCCGGATCGATTTAAAATCCCTGTAGCTGAAAGATTCAACCACAGGAGATGCAGCAGTTTCGACCCCAATCTCGACCTCTATGATGTTATGATGACTGTGAGAGGGCGCCGGCTGATTGTCGCTGCTCAGTACAACGTCATTGTTATCTGTCAAGATCACATCAATCCATGTGTGAGAATCTGTAAGATGATGAGTCGTACCATGATCATCTATTTGAAGGTTGAGATCATCAGCCAACCGCGTGACAAATCTTGCATCGGTTGACGTTCCAAGTAGGTTCGCATTCAGATCTCCCATAATAATTTTAGCGAACCCCCCAGCAGTGTCTGCGGATAGTCAATTTTTTGCGACAGTTTCTTTTTAAACTGTTGACGGAATAACATTTTTTGTTGTCTCGTTTGGAGCCGATCAAAAGGACGTAACGATTTTAAAAAAAATTGTCGTTAAATTTTGATAAAATATCCAAATTTACGGAAAGAAAACCAGGTATAATGGGCCATTCATAAATTATGTCACACTGTTTTTCAGTTTATTGCCCCCCCCCCCCCCCCCATTACGTAACGCATTTTCACTGAATTTCCTATATCTTTAGAATACACTGTGACACTAATAAAGCCCCCTCCCGCCCCCTCTAAGTGTGACATAATTTATGAATGACCCCTAATATAATATGATGAGAGACTTATTTTTACTTTAAAATGTACGTATTATCGATTAATTTAAATATTAACGGTGTGTCTGTTTCCTTAACGTAAATATATGATATAGTATATGAAAAATAATAGTAATACGCATGCTGGTATGTATATACTCACGCAAATGTACTGCTTTTGTTATGTTTTTTTCTAAGTTTGAATGGCGACCGCATATTTTACTTAATTAGTCGTAATTTGAAATTTTTAAACCTAATTTTTTTTCTTTCAGTTTACATGATAACTCCGCTTAATCAAAATATTAAATGGAAACTTAAAATTGACACTTTTAGTGACATTTTTTTGTAATGGTAAGTTTTAAGAAATGACGTTACGGAATAGGCACATTTTTTGGGAAATGGATTTTAATAAAGCTCGAGTTTTTCTGGTACCCCTTATTCCCTTGTTAATCTGACCCATTACACACTAACTATACGTTAATTTAGTAAAGAAATAGTATCTTCATTTATGCTCATAACTCATAACTAAAGATAAAGAATAAAGTATCCTACTAAAAGAAAATGATGTAAAATAATATACAATAACGTGAAAGTGTCCCTGTATGATGAAATATTTTAAACATTTAAGGTGAGTTTATTGTGATACACTGCCGTGCAAATGAAGATAGTAGGTATCTGCATTTGAAGTAAATCCCAGGCACTTATAACATTCATTGTTATTTGGATCTATTTGCGTAAGATTTTATTGAAAAAATATCTATCCTTTTCCTAAGAAACGAACTAAGTCTAGTCATTTTTGTAAAAGAAAAATAATGTTTCAAATCAATTTTATGCGAAATTATTTATATGGTTTGAATCCTTTTGCGAAATGCAGATACCCGTGTTCTGCAATTGCACGGCAGTATACTTGAGTGATAGTGAAACAATATGAATAAGATGAAAGCTATAAAAGGGGGTGATGAAGGAGCGTGGAAGGGAAGCTGGGGACCTAAGGGGGGCGGTTCCTGATACGGCGGCTATAGCAGCGACACCTATTTATAATATAATATATTGATAGTGTTATATTGTATTATTTTTATATTGTTGTGATTGTCTAAATCATCGAGTACAATTTTCTAAATATTTTTATCAAATAAACGTAAAAAAGCGTAAACAAACATTTTAATATAATGTTTTCATTTACTCAACGTGATATCATTCATAGTATCACCCAGACCTAGATTATCTCATCACGCTTTACTCGAAATTCGAACTTTATGCCTCTTCGACAAAGCATCCATTATTAAAAAATACAGACCCATTACAATTTAATTTAATTATTGAATTGGTCGGAAACTCAAGAGACGTATGAATATATATTATAAACAAGAATTACATCGCTTGTATTACCATTTCGATTTATAGTAAATGTTAGTATAGTTGATGGTTGAATTCGATTCAAAATTGAAAATATTTAAGTGGTAATATTATTTTTGACGTAACACCATTATTGTAATATTATTTTAATATCAATTAAATTGTAAATCATATTATATCATGAAGAAGTAAGGAAAATGTTAAATAAAAAATTGTCTGTTTTTAAGTGCAGTATTTACTTTGAGTTTCATCAAATGGAATTCGCCGCACATTGAAGTAGTGCAATTATATTGTAGCAAGGATGTAGCGAGGAGATGCAATCAAAGATTGTGTATTTTCATTTAATTTAACTTTATAATGCCATCCATTTTAAAAATCTGTACAAATAATTTTTTAAAGTAAATGATGTTGACGTAATAAAATACATTTATTTTTTGTAATCGAATTTCGATATATTATAGTAAATTGGTGAAGAAAATGAAGCTAAAATGTTGACAAGGTAGTTTATTTATATTTGCAAACCTTTTGCTTAGAAAACTAATTTAGATTGAGGTGGATCTACACTGATTTTTTAACAAAAAATCGAAAAAAAATTATAACACTATTTGAAGCTCTACATTTGTTAGAACATTTTGGGACCTGATAAAATTCAAAAAATTTCATAATCAACAAAGTTAGGGTGAATGTACCGTTTGTGGCCAGTGCTCCTGTTTTGGACATCTATATATATAACAATATATAACAATATATTTCGTATTGTTATAATATTCAATTTTTTATACAGTAATCTTTCGCACAATTGTATCTAAACTTTCCTTAATAAACACATGTATAATATACGCCAAAATTTTAATTGCACCAAAGTTCCCGCCATTGCGATCCATCGCGTTTGAATATTTTCACGATCATTTCGTCAGCCGCAGCCGCGTGCTACCATGTACCGCCGCTAAGGTGAGAGCGACCCATTTTTCTGTCCACGTGATCAGAGTAGCGCATGAGCAGGCACATATACAAGTTATACAAGTCTGCTGGGCGTGGTGACCGTCATTCTGTTCTGTGAAGTCCACGGGTTCCCCGTATCATACTCACTTGACTACATTCCACTGGCTTCGACACTGTTACTACTACGGGTACCCCCTTGTGAAAGTCAGACTAATAATTTGTAAAATTGAGCAATGAAAACATCAAGAAAACGCTTAACAAGGTAAGATTTGAGAAAAAATACGATCTAGCTTACAAAGTGATCTAACAAACGTTCGTGGATGATATTTTGACGGACGGAAAGATGACACTGCTATCAAAGATGAGGTGAATTATAAGCGTTTAAGTTTATTTCTAATTAGTTTCCCAATCAGGTTCTGCAAAACACATAAATAAAGCTATTATTTTAAAACCCGAAGAAATGAATATTTCTCTTGAAGAATGGGTTGTTATTGGATGTGACGGAACGGCAACCAACACTGGTTGGAATAGTGGTATAATTCGCAAGTTGGAAGTGCATTAAAAGTGACCTCTTTAGTGGGTTGTGTGCTTGATGCATTTTAACGAATTACCATTTAGACACCTCTTTGAACATCTTGATGGAGTGACTTCTGGATCAAAATCATTTTCTGGTCCTATTGGAAAATCTTTCTAAAATTGTTATAAATTACCCATCGCTCATTTTGAGACTATTGATTGCGTTATGCCTAGCATAGAAAAAGATGATCTTAGTAAAGATCAAAGATATCTTCTAAATATATGTTCAGCACTTAAATCTGGAGAATGTTAACCTGATTTAGCTATTTCGTAACCAGGGTCATTGTGTTATTCTCGGTAGTTCACTGCCGCAAATAACGTTCTTAGATTGTACGTATCTACTGTAAATACCTCTACTAAAGTCATATAACCTGTAGAGTTTATTCTGAAATCTTATATGCCTACATGGTTTTCTATTAAAAAAGATAGTTCAATTATACAAGGCCCAAAGCATGTATTTAAAGTCATTGAAACAACAAGATACTTGCCTGAGAACCTCCGTCAAATTGTTGATTCTGTCATCCAACGAAACGCATTTTTTACACACCCAACCCAGAAAATATTTTTTTATCAATGACAATGTATAAAATAGAAGATATGACAAAAATTTGACTACAGAGAATCCTGGTAACAAGATAGTTACCTAAGAATAGAAATTAGAAGTTCGTACATTTATAGTTCCAACATTAAACTTTGCAGCTGATAATTACTTTGATATGATTGATTGGAACTGAGTCAGATTATTTTCGTCACCTATTTCGAGGAAAATTGACAACACAGATATATCAATCGTGATAAAAACGCAAACTATGTCAGAGTTGAAAATAGAAGGCTATTTATTCCTGTCAAACCCAATCTGTAGAACGCTGCCGAGAAGATGGTAGGATTTGAATATAAAGATGGATTGATTCGTACTACTTTCAAATCAAGAGAAATTATGCCAGAATTCACAAATAAAGCACAGTTTCCTATGAAAATGTAATATTGTATAAAAAGTTGCTCAAGTTTTATTGTAATAGGTTGGTTGGTTGGGTAGGGCGGCGGTGGAACTCGATGTGCAGCCTCACGGTCTCGTGTTGAGTTCTGAGTCGTTTTCAAATTTTCTTTTAAACGAGCCGAGAGGTGCACTTCAAAAAGTATTGAAGAAAAATCGTACGAACAAATGTGAACCTTATAAAATTCTTATATTTATGAAACTTCAACTTCAATGCACGATGGTCAAACCCGGCCGATGACTTAGAAAAAAATCCTTTTATGCGTTGAACTCGTAATGAGATGAGGCAACTTTTGCCCACTATTACGTTCCGATTTTCGACAAAATCATTTTTTCAGCCCACCCTACTGCATAAAGTTCCCCACCCTTTTCTATATTCGCGTTTCAGTTTATGTCTTAGGTCATTTCTTAGTAAGTCAATTTATTTTTGTACGATGTAGTAGTGTAGAACTACAGTTACACACATAGGTATACTAAAGCATAGCAATATTCCAACAATTGTACTTAGAAAGTTGAAGCGAGGCATAATTAAAGTCGAGAGGTAGATAGGACATTACAAATATACAAAAACTTTGCATTTGTGCTTTGCAATGTTAACCCGTTAACATTTTTTCAATATAACACGCTGAAGGGTATATACGAGACACTGGAAAAAGTCCTAAAAGTGTTTTTAATTAATATTATAAAATTAAAAATGTTTGTTACTATCTGTGAACAAAATACCAAAAGAAGCCTAGAGAGTGACACGTTCGGCGATTTAATAAGTCGTCTGGACGTATCAATCATGAAACATATAAGATTTGTAAACACTGTTATCAGGAACAGGGGCCATGCTGGCGCTGGCTGGCGAAGCAAATGGGATCCCGGCAACGGCGACCACGATAAACGAAGGCTCGTTCGTTGCGCCGCGCATGCAGTCACTCGGTCAATAAATTGCATTGCGGTGCACGTGTTCTCGACTATGTATCGCAATTACGGCTCCCCTCCCATTAAATTTGCAAGATACGTTGTTCTGCGGCAGACCGCAAGCGGAAGAACAGACGGACGAAAGCGCACCCCCGTCGCGCAAAATTCCCGATGCCTATTATACGTAGCGGGGGGATTCTCAGGGATGAGCCTAGTGTTTAATGATATAAATGAATGATGTATTAGTAGTAAAACTAAATTAAAGGAACCAAGTAATTTTATTTAAGCAGATATGGAGAGCAATATTTGTAGAAAAAGCGGTTGTAAGCTTTTCACAATATTTTACTATAATTATTTCACACTTGAAATGTATGAGGAATAAATCAGCAGCAACGTCTGGAGAAAAATAGCATCCACGAGGACGGCCTCGTTAACTCGCTTTGTGGTCAGGCAAGACAAAGACAAGACTGGGAAAGAGTGAGTATATAAGAACCCCGGAAAAACAAAGGGGACAGCTCAGTTTTTATCAAAAACTCTAGCAGGACGTTACTCTGCTCGACGCTACATAACTTAACGCTCTTTTGAGAAGAGCTCCGCGCCTCTACACTCCTCTCTACACTTGTCATCCAACACGTGCTACTGTGCTCTAGTCATCGCTCGTCACAGCTGAAGGACCGAGTTACAGCGGGGAAACACGCTTGCTCGACGCCAAAGGGACGAAAGGCACTTAAGGGCCTGCGCTCATCGACGACAACGCCATGCACACGCACACGCACATACACTTTCACTTGTGCACGCGCCTAGTATAAGAACATAAGGCACCGTATATATTTTGTTTGAGTTCGTGCTATTTAAGACGATTTTTCGATACATTAAAGTCAAGTTACACATAAACCATTTCTATTTATTTTTATCTTTCCTATTCGATTCCAACCCGGAAGGCGGTGATCGCATCAGCGTTAGCCAATGGGAAACCTTTATTAATATATTATTATTAATTACAAATAAATTATGGTGATTCTGGACGCGACAAGAGCAAAATTTGAGGCTACAAGAGCCCAAAATGCGTGCACTAGATTTGCGTTTGAAAACGTATAATATGGAATTTTGTTACGTCTGTGTCTTTAATTACTTTGTTAATTAGGCATTTGAATCTTCAAATGTTGCTCTGCACTTTACCGAATTTAATTATTAATGGACGCCAGGTAAAGTGCGGCTAGCTTCGGATGAGCCTTATACCCGAGGAGGTTCCGTGATATAATCAGGATGAAAATTTGATATATACAAATAGTGACAATAATTTAATAAATTAAGTACCTAGGCTTTATTTAATTTCTCTATTAGCCATGGGTCGCTAATTTACAATTCATCGCTTACAATTTTCCGGTCGCTATTCAGAAATGACTACGTTAGCCCTCGCGCGCGTCGATTACAACGACCGAATCACCACGTTTTCCTGAGCTATTCCTTAATCTCATGTAACCCTTATTTTAACCCGTTTCACGTCGTTCTCCCTTTATCACTCAATTATTCGATATTCAACTTTAACACCCCAATTTCACTATCTATAACAACAACTCGATACTACCAACAACTAACAAACTAACAATTCTAACGATTCTAACGCCCCTAATTACTCTCTCAGATTACTGTCGCTATCCTTCTTCTTCGTGTTACGACGGGCGGGCAGTCAATGGAGATTTTTCTCATGAGGCCGGAAATCTCTTCTAAAATCGACCTTCTTCTTGCCTAATTTCACCCTACACACACTTGTTGCTCCTTTTGTTAAGTCGATCCTCATTGGCCTTGATTTTTCTCGTCTGTGGAAATCAAGGCTACGATGACAGTGGAATAAGTCGCTAAGGATGATTTGTCCGCTCCATGATTGTTGCCTTGCCCGCGAGACGCGGGCAATATGAATCGCTAATTATACACGTGCGGCAACCTGGCGTGTATATTTATAGCGGGCGGTTTGACTTTCGTCGCCGCGGAGCCATCACAGTTGGCAGCGGCAGCAGACGCGCGCTGGTCTATGCTATGGTAGACCAGCATCTTCAGGCGGCTCGCGGCGAGGCGGCTGCTAGCTCTCCCCTGAGCTGTCGGCTGCCGCGTCTTTCTCTCTCTCTCTCTCTCTCTCTCTTTCTCTCTCTCTCTCTCTCTCTCTTTCTTTCTCTCTGCTACGATTGCGCGAATCCGATGACTTTTGCTCATCGTACGTATGTGCGCCGCGTACCACCCGGGCAGAGACATTGTTATACGGGAGAGAGCTTCGATTGCGATCTCGTGATGTCAGCGAGTGCTCGGCATCCTTATAACCCCAGCGTGAATGTTATTTTATTCGAGCGGCGATGACGTTTCACGCTGCGTTTATCGGTTGAGAAATTGGCAAAAAGAATAATTAATTACGAGATATTAGGCATTAAATAAACGGTGTTGGTTTCGGTGCGGGGTTCCATCGGTACGAGACTCGCTGCTGTATTTGAGTTTACCAAATTAGTTCCCTGACTAATAAATAACAAACCCATGTACTTGTACGCTAATCTACATAACCTCACCTGTCATTTTCATGTATCTATCTATCTACTAGTGTACGTATTTTATTACATATGTAATGACAGGAACAAATTTTATTTGATTTTTCACACTTCAGATACCTTACCAAGAGTAGGATTGATATTATTTTTCTTTTTTATCATCATGTGCAGTATGCATAAGAAAATGTTGAGCTTTGAATGTATTATTCTGCGAGATTAGTATAGGATAGTTATTACAAAGCTAATGTGTAGCTCGTAATAACTAATAACGGAGTTGATTTATGCACCGTTCATATCGGCGGTTGCGGCGCTTTAATCGCTTCATTTTCGGTTCAATTACATTCCTATGCAGACAGAAGTGATTTTTCTCAAGTCTTATGACATGCACAGTTAGGAAAAGAAATTTCAGCTGCGAAAATCTGGGATAGAAGTACACGTACCTGCATGTTAATATTCTTTCTACTGTACATGTTCTAAATTATTGGTTAAAAATAGTTTTAGCTTTGCACGAGTAAGGCCATCGCAACATTTTTTCTTACATATTTTGGACACTCACGCGACTGTACCCCGGAATGAGTAAGACAGAAATGTCTTTTCGCCTATTGAAGCACAAAGACTGTACCAAACAGTCAATATTTTATTTGGCGCAAATCATCACAAAAAATCTGTCGCTACTTTCCAGACTAAAAGTGGATGATTTTAATTTTCTTGAAAACATACGCTTCATATATTTAGAATCTCCCCCCCCCCCCCCTCCCACCCCAAAAAAAGAGAAAGATAACATCAGAGCATTTAATTCTTTTTATTTAAATTTAATACTTGAACACCGTGGATATTTCATATGTGAATAATTAATGCGTAGCCTACATGCTGCTAGAATTTTTTTCAGATAATTTATGTATATGTATAATAACATTTATTACTACTACAAATATTAACTACTCTGAGAACATTAATTATTGTAAAATTAGAATCAGATCACATGCTTTAATGTAATATATTAATTTCATTTAGATTGAGTATGCAGATATGCTGAAGCGTGTTGAACCTCTAAGAGATGAACTTTATTCTTTAGAACATCAGGCTGAAACTAATAAGTGTAAAGGAGAACAAGTAAAAGATCTAATTTCTCAGCTGGAACTAAGTATTGCTTCTTACAAAGAAGAATATGCTCAACTAATTTCACAAGCACAAGCTATTAAAACAGATCTTGAAAATGTTCAAGGAAAAGTTGATCGATCGATTGCATTGCTTAAATCTTTAGTGATTGAGAGAGAGAGGTGGGAAGCTACTAGTGAAACCTTTAGGAGCCAGATGTCTACGATTATTGGTGACGTTTTATTGTCTTCAGCCTTCTTGGCATACGCTGGCTACTTTGATCAGCATGTAAGTAAATATTTATACAGTGTATTTTGAAAGCAACCATTTTCTTAAAATCTGTATTTATGTCACTATTTTAAATCCAAAATAAATTAGTACCTTGAGTTTACTCATGTTATACTTACTTTAAGGAACAATTTAGGGTGAGTCGAAAAAAACAATATTTTTTTATTCGATTTCGAGTAGCAATAATCTTTTTCTATATATTGAAAGAAACCATTTGCTACAAGGTATAATTTTAAGGATAACTTTTTTAGTTGACGCATTGCCATTGAATTTTCAGGTTTCGCTGTTTTCGATTTTTATACTAAAATCAGTGATAAGGGTTCGTATGTGCAATCAAAATATATTTGATTTTTTTTTCAATTTATATGTTAAAACCAATATTCAATCTAAATTCCAAACTCCGAATAC
The DNA here is from genome assembly GCA_949152435.1 of Gastracanthus pulcherrimus. Classification (NCBI taxonomy): domain Eukaryota; kingdom Metazoa; phylum Arthropoda; class Insecta; order Hymenoptera; family Pteromalidae; genus Gastracanthus; species Gastracanthus pulcherrimus. The sequence continues at coordinate 108,301,925 of OX424573.1, read as the reverse complement.
CTTCTGTTATCGTAGTATGAATTTATTTAGGCTGATTTATAATTAATTTTTTACTTCTTCTTCTGTCAAGTATGATGAAAATGACGCAGTAAAACCTAATTACCATCGGCATATTGACGCCATTTATTTTTTTGTATCCACTTGACAATGAAATATTTTGCACGTTTTCAAAAAAAAATGTTTAACTTGAAAAGAAATTAAAATTTTATATATTTCTTTTTAATATCTAATTACTCATATTTTATTCATTTTTGTTATCTTATTTTTATAAAAATATGATTTATAAATAATTTTTATAAATGTATTCTTAAATACTTAATAACTATTATTTTTTGGGGATTTCTAACCGCATTTCGTAGTAATTCGTATTTCAAAATATCTATGCTGATTAAAAGTAATAGGATCCTAATATCAACGAATATAGACTTGTATAAAAGAGCGGTTCCAATGGTCGGTCGAATGTCTTTGTATCGTTCTCTACGCGAGATGGCACCACGCGACTTTACTTATCGGACTGTCTCTCTTCCATCTACGCGCCGTTTACTACTCAAATCTTATTGAACTTGCTCGCGGGTTTCTTTATAAATCTGGTTGAACTCGCGTTAATTAGTAGAAAAACTACATTTATTAAAAATGCAGTGTTACCTGCTCAGTTCCTTCTTGTTTATAAGAATAAATTTAATTTAATTGTGATTCAATTCAATAAATTCAGTATGTAACACCACATTTTGTGCGTGTTACACAATGTGAACGATATCACATTACTTACCCATCTCACTCACTATACACGTACACATACACATACACTATTCCACTGGACGACGCAGAGCAAGCGAGCTCTCATGCCCTGAAGCAGCTGAAGAAGACGCGCAGCTGCCATTCCATTAAGCCTCGCATAGGTGGAAGCTGGCTGATCTCGGCTTGGGTACGCTGAGCATGCCCTGGCGTCTCCTCTCCTTACTCCTGTCCCCTCGAACCAACCTAAGGAAACACACAAAAGATTAGAAACTGGGAAGATAAGTAAAATAGTATTGGAATGATACCCACCTGATTTTATGCCTTGAAAGGCATGGATAGATCCACCTTGGGCGGAGCGGCTGCTTCTCTAGACGTGAAGGAGGTCTGCAGCATACACCCTAGAAAATATAAACAAGAATTAGTCTACAGCAGACATGCACATCAAATTGGAACTCGCTTACCTGGTCTGGAGGGTTTGCAGAGGCAGGGTGGTCCCGCAGATACAGCAATGTAGCTCAACTCGTGGGCCGCTCCCCCATAACAGCAGCAGCAACAGCCTCCGAAGCACTCGCCAGACAACTGGAAACAACACAGCATTAGTAAGGGGAGATTACAGTCATAAACCAAACACTAATGTCACCTGATAATAATGGCAGTGGATGAATGCAGTGGGAAGCTGTATATAAACATAACCTCTTCGAAGCTCATCATGCCCACTGCTCCTGCTGAAAGTACGCCGTCCGGGGCCCTGCAACTCTCGCCATCGTGCCCCTTCGTCGACACCATTGCCCAGATATCCCTCCTGCTGCATCTCTCGTCGCACTTCCTCGTCCTGGCCACTCGTCCTCCCTCGTCCTCTCCAACACCGAAGAACTCTTTCTCCCTCGTCAAAGTATGCACTGCGCCCCCAGGCGGGCTCTGACCACACTACCGAAACTTGAGCGCCGCGGTGACGAAGGGACGACGAGTCCACTTCGTACTGAGCTACGTACACCGACGATTCGTTTCGACAATAGCTCCGTGCGAATATCCACAATAAAGAACACCTCGTGGGGATAACTTAGATTTATATAAATCGTTTATTGTGTGTGCCGACCAACCTGTGTCATCGAAGGAGGCCAGACCAGATTCTCATTAAAGAGTAAGTTGCACAGAATACTATTTTGCTTAGTGCGGAAACATAGTTATATATATATATATATATATATATATATATATATATATATATATATATATATATATATATATATATATATATATATATATATATATATATATATTGGATAATAATTTTGCAAAGCTTGCGCCGCGTGCGTGTCGAGCGTCGCGTCGCCGCCTTTTCCACGTGTATTTCGTCGCCGGAAATCATTTGAATTCGCGTCCCTGAGAAGTATCTTCTTCCCATCCCGAACATTTACCGTTTTCCACCGTACCGCGTGCTCACCGTAGTTAATTTATTGTATAAGTAGATTTATTATATCGATAGAATAATTGTAAAATCGTGCTGCGAATTCGCGCAGCTGGCGCTCAACTTTTGTACGTAAAATTGAATAAACCACAAGTGTTCATAGTATTATCCTAAATTCCCGTGTACAATTACTTTCAAGCCTCGAATAAAACATAATGTTGAAGCCTGCATGTGCGGCGCAATAATCTTGGTTAAATTAGCCGAAATTATTGTCATAAGTAATATAATTTAATTTAATTACTATTTAATTAATTAGTAGAGGGATCGCGTTTGGCGCTCATGTTGGATACACGCGCGTAAGCACATGGATACTAAATAACGATAGGAGAAATAATTAAAAGGGAGAAAGACATTTATATATATATATATATATATATATATATATATATATATATATATATATATATATATCTACCTATATATAGTTAATTCGCTAACTCTACCACACAGCCCCCTCATCCCCCCTCGCCCCCCTCGACCCCCCTCAGCCCCTCCGCTTACGATATCTCTTCAAAATAGCGTTAAATTTTACTTTTTTTACGTTATTTTTCACTTTTGTAGACTGCCACTTGGACCCCCCTCACCCCCTCATCCCCTCATTTGACCCCCCTCGCACCCTCCTCCCCCTTTTTCCCCTCCTCGTCTCCCCCTCATCCCCTCAGCCCCCCTCATTGTATTTAGTTTAATATAATGTTTTTATAAAATCTCTCATAATGATTAAAAGGAAAATATCCAGACTTATAAATAGATAGAAACGATCTTTCAGGTAAATAGAGAAATTGATAAATATATAGTCATATTTCCACTTCAAATTTTTAATGTTTCATATATTCACATATTATAACTAATTATTAAAATAAAGAAAAATTAATAAAATATTCAAAGCACATTAGCCAATCATAAAATTAATGATATAATTAATAACGTGATTATTTAATATTATTTCAAGACATGGTGTAGTAATATTTTATAAGCACAACCTTATTAGGTAAGAAAGCATTTCATTTTATTTTATTAAAAAATTTTATTATATGTTTTTGTAATTGTAATATTTTTCAATTCAACGAGCTTTTTTCCTTTTAAGAGTATATTTATATGATTACTTTTTTATACCCATTAGAAAAAAATTAAGTAGAACATATTAATTTTAAATTGATAAATAGATCTAAATATACACAAGTGGTATATATAGATGTATTTTACAAGTTAAGGGGTTATATCCCCCAAATTTTTTTGTTTTTTTCCATTTTTTTTATTGGCTTAAATCTTGCCAAAACAATCTTAAAATCAAAATCTACAACGCCCAAGTACCGATTTAAACTCAAAATTTTTTTAAATCAATTTTTTCCAAACAACTTTGATGCTTCAAAATCACAATTTTCGCTTATTTTAGCGATGCTCGCTTTTTTGAATTTCGCGGCTTTGGAAATTAGTAGAAGTTACCTACGATCGATATCTTGTTTTAAATTTGAATTATAGATGTCGCTACATGACATTACGACGGTTACAGCGTCTTTACAGCACGTGTTTACTCACACTTGCCCTGTGTTTAGTCGATCAGCCGTTCTCGTTGTTTACGATGTTATTTTGAGTTTTGCTTTACTTTTCTATTATATTTACAAGTACTTAATTATGAGTGAAAAGGTGTACAGTGGCCGCAAAGGCAGTAAAACAAGAAGTAAAAGTACAAAACGGAGTAAAATTAGTAATGGAGATCGACGCAGTTATAGAAATGTTCAAACGCTAGAAAAACTTCATAATATCAAATATTTGGAATATATCGGCGACGGCGATTCAAAAACATATAAAGGTATAGTCGACTCAAAACCTTATAAATATTTCATCGTCGAAAAAAAAGAATGTGTCGGACACGTTCAGAAGCGCATGGGAACGCGTCTGCGCAATTTGAAAAAAACAACGAAATGTCTTGGCGGCCGAGGAAAGTTGACCGGGAAGTTAATTGAAGAACTTTCTATTTATTACGGACTTGCTATTAGGAGAAACTACGATTCAGTCGAAAAAATGCGGAATGAAATTTGGGCAACGTTACTTCATAAAATGTCGACGAAGGAGAATACACGCACGAGAAGTGTCCCGTCGAAGTAGACTCTTGGTGTTCTTGGCAGCGCAGTACAGCGCTTGGTACACTTGCAACGTACAAGCAGAAGAGTCCAATGCATGAGGATGTTTTTAATGCAACACAACCCATTTATAATGAACTCAGCTCCGACAACCTTCTGTCACGCTGCTTGGGTGCGTATACTCAGAACAATAACGAGTCGTATAATGCTGTAGTGTGGTCAATTGCTCCAAAGTCGGTGTCAAGCGGTAAGACTATAGTTGACATTGCGACTGACGTAGCCGTTATTATCTTCAATGACGGCTTCTCGGGTCTGTTCGCCGTTTACGATGCTCTTGGGTTGACTGTTGGACCAAACATGTACGAGTTTTGCGTGGAAACGGACGCCAATCGCGTCAAAACCGCTGAGCATCGTATGTCCGATATCGCGAAAGAGGCCAGGCGCAGCATTACATCAGGCAAAAAAAAAGAAGAAGAGGAAATGAAGGCCCTGGAAGGACAATTATATGGTGCAGGGATAGCAGACTGAAGGTAAAAAAATTATTATGGACTATATTTTTGCGATTCTTAAGATTTATAGCATTTTGAAACTTCAAACATGTTTTTCTCGAAACCATGTTTTCAAAATCGGCAAGCAGTAGAACTCAAAAAGTTTACATCCGATTGACTTAAAATTTTAACAGTAGCTTCATTGTTTGATTATCTAGTGAAGTACACACGATTTTAGTGATTAATTAACAAGAAAAAAAGTTATAAACAATTTAAGTCGATTTTTTTCGTCGAAAACACGATTTTTTGTTAAAACAATCGCCATTTCGATTAATCATGTGTACTTCACTAGCAAAACTCATGTAGATAATAGAAAATAAAAAATATATATATAGGAAAGGGAAGAGATAGGTGTGCTGAATAAAAGGAATAATTAGGTTGTGAAGTGAGGTAATTCTGTGAAAAGTAAGAAGTGAAAATGTGGTTAGGGCGAAGTGAAGAATAGAAAAGGACATCTACAGGAAAAGGCGCACATGGACGAGACGGAACAAGCACAGGGTGACATCTCTGAGGGAATAAGAAAATTGTGTGAAGAAGAGCGTATCCTTTTCGGAGCACACGAAAATGCCAAATCAGATCATGGCAGACAAATACAGAAACATAAGTGACAGACAGATACTGCTCAGCATCATAGGAAAAATGGAGAAAATGGAAAAAGATAGGATAAGAGAAAAGGAAAAACAAAGGACGAACTTGGGCAAGAAATTGGGAAGGAAGTGGAAACAAGAAAATAATATCCTTTATGAGTGTAAGATAGAAGCATGCAGTAGATTGGGACAGAGTCAACACTAGAGAGGGAACTGTATATAGAGCAAAAAAATTAAGAAATTGAAGCTGACAAAAGGAAAAAGTGTATAATAGTCAAAGGGGTAAAAGCAGAAAGAAACAGTTTATAGAAGGTAATGGAAGACTTCTTCGCAGCCAAACTAAATGTTACGGTAATAGTGGAACGAGCGAACATTATAGAAAACGAAAACAGTATGATCCAGATAAAGTTGAACACAGGAGAAGATAAAGAAAAAATTATGAGCAAGAAAAGTACACTTATAAATGGAAATGAATATAATAATAGAACACGATAAAAAAAAACAGAGAGGCTTAAAAATAAATAGTTAAAATAGCAAAAGAAAAAAAGAAAACAGGAAATGAAGTAAAAATAAAATACAAGTAAATTAAAGTAGACGGAAAATGATACAAATGGAACGAGAGGACAAAAAGCCTGCAACAATTAGAGGAAATGAATGGCTGTAAAGTAGATACTGGGTGGATCAGGAGGGACATAAATGCAGGATATATGTGGAATAAAGTAGAAAACAGGGAATCATGTTAGGATTATGTACGAATATAGGAAGACAGATATAAGAATGGAAATTTTAATGGATGAAGACGCGAAAGGATTATAAGGGTTAAAGTAAATAAAAAGCAAAAGAACGTAGGGGAAGAAACAAGAAGAAGAAGAAAAGATGATAATACATATCTGGGCAAATACATATATCATTGAAGGAAATAAAGTGTAGAGTATAAAAAATAAAAAGAATATAAAAAAAGATTAATTAATTAGTAATTAAATTAATTTAATTAAATTGTGACTAAATTTGTTGTAATTATGGAGAATAATTTTTTTTACACTTTTGTAAGTTTTTTAAATAAGATTCGTCGACAGCTCAGATTCTTCTTTTTAATAAGAGTAAAGTATATTATATTGTATAATGTTATATTCTAATTTATTATTTATGTACAAGTGTGTTTATTTTTTTTTAATACAAATTGTGAAGTAATACAAATTCTATAAGAATTTGAAATATTAATTTGAAGAGTATATATTTAATTAAATAATATCGGTGGCCCGTATGCCTTTTCTATATATAGAATTTAAGTTCGTCTCGCATTAACTTTTGACATCCAATATCAAACATTTGTTAAGATCTAAAAAGCAAAGAAAAATATTCTGTATATATTGGGTATTTTAAAATTAGTTAAACTGCTAATAGTATTGATAATATTCAGCATTCAATAACAGCAAATTTAACATCATTATCGAAGCCAACTAATTGTGAGCCTGGCGAAACAGTAGCATTACTAGCCACTGATGAAAACGAAGTCGAAAATATTGATCGGTTGGCACAGTTCATTAGTAATGCTGTAAATGATAGTAATCTCGAAAGTAATTCTGCAATAAATAATGAAAGTGATAACACGCATTCGAATAGTGATATTCTTTGTGTAGAAGCAAGCAATTTCTCTGAAGACGATGAAAACGACGGGATATTTTGTAAAGATAATGAATCGGACACTGATAGCGCATTGCTGCAGACGATATAATTCACCTATCTAATATGAAAATATTATCTAACGGAATCTATGACGCGGTAGAATTAAATGAAAAGATTTTCCACTTTTTAATAAATTGGAACCCAATTGCGTATCATCTTCAGAAGCAGATGATTCAGTCCAGCTACCGGGCGAGGAAACATTATCTGAAGAAATGTATGACACGGTAGAGTTTGATGAACGATTTTCCACGTATTAATGGTGCAGATTTTGCAATTGATCATGTATCTTCAACATTATCTAATCTTAGTAACAGTACATCAATTTTAGAAGATCAATCAGATAAATTCAAAAGGGTTCAAAGTAACGTCAATCAACCAACTTCTCTTTTGTAATGTTCAATGTCACAGGATATATGGCTATGAAATGTCTCTCTAAGATAAATTGTGTAGATTGTTCATCTTGCTTGACGAGAGAAAATACTAATTTTGAACAAAGTAATGATCTCTTAATTTTTTTCAAAGCGTACAAGGTATTTGACGGTACAAGTGATTAGGAAAACTTTATGTTCCTTCTGATTTTTTAAATAACGTTATTACTATCGCGTATGAAACTTTTGATTTAAATTTTGTAAGACTATGTCATGAAGTCAAGATCGCTAAAAAATTGATTAAAGAAATACCTTAAAAAATAAATGAATCTCACCCAGAATACTTTTGCATTGATCAACCATGCGAATCGCATCGTAAGGAAATTATAGCATTTTTTGTCCGAGTTCATATTCTTTTATAAATTAAAGTGGATGCGCGAGATGCTAATAAATCAAGAAAATATGCATTTGTTACTAACAAGCCAAATTCTAAATTGCAGAAATTAAGTCATGAATAAGTAAATACATATAAAAGTACTGCATCGAGTTATAAAAATACGTATATTATTTAATATACAATCATTGTTGATACTTTTAACTAAATTTTCAAAATATAGTTCTGTGGTTTCGAGGCATAACAACTTTAGTTCACTATTAAAACAATTAAGTTTTTAGTTATTTTGGTATTTATGCATGGTATACAATTTTGAATATCTTTGCTATCCTTTCATCCTCATTTATCAATTATTAAGAAATTTAATTGCAATCATCATTATTGATTTTAAAAAAATGATCACGTTATTATTGCATGAGTGAACTGTACGTAACAGTCGCATGAGTGTTATTTTATGATTGCATGAAATATAAAGCTTTACCTATATTATAAGTTTTATGTTTTTTCACATTGATTCCTACCTTTTTTCCTATGCATCCTTCCTATTCCTGACGGAAGTTAACTCTGCCCTCTTCCCGATAGGTTTTGCATTGAATAATATTAGTTTGTTTTTATTATTTATACTAATATTAACAACAATTCTTTTTAGTTTTGATTGAATTAATATTTTATTTAAATTTACAAACTAATGTTAACCAAGAGCGAGTTTTTTTTATTTTGTACACTTACATACATAAATATTTGTTAGGATTTATTATGATATATCTACATTCTCAAAAAATGATATGCTTCAACATACACGTCCTCGATTTCACTTACTAATTTTGTGATTAAAATTTGCATATCATCTTCGACTTAGGCATAGAAGTAACTTCCAAATAAAAAATGTCTTTTCGAATATAAAAATACACTTTACATATTACAAAACTTGTTTTATGCCAGCAGTATGTTCATATGCAAATTTCTTTTATAAAACGTAATTAATATATAGAATATGTTTAGTGGTTTATATTGAAGATGGTGCTAAACCCTCCTGTTACCGGCAAATGAGGAACCATTTTTTTTTTCAAAATAGGACATACCCGCACTACTTCTCTCGGGCGACAAAGTCGATTCGTGCGGGAGTGGCCTATTTTGTGCAATAATTGTGTAGAATATACTATTTTTGTTTAACCATTAATTTCGAGAAAATATCTGTATAGAGATTTGTTGTGTTTGACTAGGATAACAATATTTCAGAGAGATATTTACGCCAATTTGAAAGTTAAACGAAAAAACTGTGTCCTCGTAATTGTCGGTGGAATGTTTAATTTGTTCAATTTGTTTAATTGGTATTTCTGACATGCGTAGTTTGTATTGTTTTTATTAAATACTCATTTCTTATTTGGAGTCATCGATTAAGTAATCAGTTATATTTAGGTTGTTTCACCTTAATAAAATCTTTGTAAAATATTACTTTGAGTATGAGTACATATTCGTCAAACATACAATTCTTATGATCGAATGCATTTAATTTTGTTTTAAATACTGCAATTTCATTTTAGTACTGCAATTTCAGATTAGTACTGCAATTTCATGTTAGTACTGCAATTTCATTTTAGTACTGCAATTTTATTGGGTACAACGCATGTTTTCACTAACCGCATTGAAAGATTTAAAATCATTGAAACGCGTTCGATCAGAACTAACGCATTTCAGATTTCCTGAAAAATACTAGTTTTTGTCAGGAGCCTCCTATGAATATTAGCAATTTTTAAAATCTGGGACACAAACTGTTATTTTCTCCGAGGATTTAAGAAAATGTTAGCATTTATCAGAAAATCTAGAAAATGCTAGTTTTCTTATAAGACGCCTCTGTGTAAAACTAGGTGTTATGGTAAAATCTGAAATGTGCTAGTCTTCGTAATGCTCTTCCTATACCTAGACTTTATGTTGGTCTCGCTTTAACTTTCAATGCTGAATATTATCAATACTATTAGCAGTTTAACTAATTTTAAAATACCCAATATATACACAATATTTTTCTTTGCTTTTTAGATCTTAAGAAATGTTTGATATTGGATGTCAAAAGTTAATGCGAGACGAACTTAAATTCTATATATAGAAAAGGCATAAGGGCCACCGATATTATTTAATTAAATATATACTCTTCAAATTAATATTTCAAATTCTTATAGAATTTGTATTACTTCACAATTTGTATTAAAAAAAAATAAACACACTTGTACATAAATAATAAATTAGAATATAACATTATACAATATAATATACTTTACTCTTATTAAAAAGAAGAATCTGAGCTGTCGACGAATCTTATTTAAAAAACTTACAAAAGTGTAAAAAAAATTATTCTCCATAATTACAACAAATTTAGTCACAATTTAATTAAATTAATTTAATTACTAATTAATTAATCTTTTTTTATATTCTTTTTATTTTTTATACTCTACACTTTATTTCCTTCAATGATATATATATATATATATATTTGCCCAGATATGTATTATCATCTTTTCTTCTTCTTCTTGTTTCTTCCCCTACGTTCTTTTGCTTTTTATTTACTTTAACCCTTATAATCCTTTCGCGCCTTCATCCATTAAAATTTCCATTCTTATATCTGTCTTCCTATATTCGTACATAATCCTAACATGATCCCCTGTTTTCTACTTTATTCCACATATATCCTGCGTTTATGTCCCTCCTGATCCATCTTTTTTTCTTTTGCTATTTTAACTATTTATTTTTGAGCCTCTCTGTTCTTTTTTTATCTATCGTGTTCTACTATTATATTCATTTCCATTTCTAAGTGTGCTTTTCTTGCTCATAATTTTTTCTTTATCTTCTCCTGTGTTCAACTTTATCTGGATCATACTGTTTTCGTTTTCTATAATGTTCCCTCGTTGCACTATTACCGTAACATTTAGTTTGGCTGCAAAGAAGTCTTCCATTACCTTCTCTAATCTGTTTCTTTCTGCTTTGACCCCTTTGACTATTATACACTTTTTCCTTTTGTCAGCTTCAATTTCTTAATTTTTTTGCTCTATATATAGTTCCCTCTCTAGTGTTGACTCTGTCCCAATCTACTGCATGCTTCTATCTTACACTCATAAAGGATATTATTTTCTTGTTTCCACTTCCTTCTCAATTTCTTGCTCAAGTTCGTCCTTTGTTTTTCCTTTTCTCTTATCCTATCTTTTTCCATTTTCTCCATTTTTCCTATGATGCTAGCAGTATCTGTCTGTTACTTATGTTTCTGTATTTGTCTGCCACGATCTGATTTGGCGTTTTCGTGTGCTCCCAAATGGATACGCTCTTCTTCACACAATTTTCTTATTCCCCCAGAGATGTCACCCTGTGCTTGTTCCGTCTCGTCCATGTGCTCCTTTTCCTATAGCTGTCCTTTTCTATTCTTCTCTTCGCCCTAATCACACTTTCACATCTTACTTTTCACAGAATTACCTCACTTCACAACCTAATTATTCCTTTTATTCAGCATACCTTTCTCTTCCCTTTCCTATATATATATATATATGTGTATACTAGGGGGGCTGCGCCCCCTGCTCGCTCCGCTCACCAACCCCCACATCTTACAACAATAGTTAATACGAAGTCTGTCCCAAAAGTATCCGACCTACCTCGATTTCTCGGCGCTTGATTTATTTTTCGTCATCCGGGGGGTGGCATCCTTCAAAGTAGTCCCCATTTGATTGAACAAGACGCTCATATCGATGTTTCCATTTATTAAAGCACTCTTGAAAGTCAGACTTCGGAATCGCCTTTAGTGCATTCGTCGCATTAGTTTCAACAGTCTGTTTATTGTCGAATCGATGTCCTTTAAGCGGCATTTTCAATCGAGGAAACAGCCAAAAGTCGCAGGGAGCTATATCAGGACTGTAATAACCTTTTTAAGAAAGTTTTCATCACTATTAATCATTTCCAAATTGTCCTGAGCGATTTCTAATCGAAGGTTTTTTTTGCTGGTCTGAGAGCAGTTTCGGGATGAATTTTGCACACACGCGAGTCATTCCCAAATTCTCGGTTAAAATTCGCCAAACAGTACTTTTGGTATTCCAAGTTCATCTTCCAGTTCTCTCACAGTCAAACGACGATCTTGTTCAACTGCGACACGCACACGCTCGACATTATCCGACGATGTTCCCGTCGAAGGTCGACCAGAACGAGGATCACTGTCAACAGATGTGCGGCCACTTTTGAACCGCCTATACCACTCTTTTATTTGTGTTTTGCCCATACACTCATTTTTAAAAGCCTTTTGCAACATTTCAATAGTTTCCGCACAACTTTTACCGAGATTAAAGCAAAATTTTATGCAAATTCGCTGTTTGGTTCGTTCTGCCATTTTTAGCAATAAGCAAATTGCGACGAACGCAAAAAAGTCGTTGTAAACAAATACACGCTGCGCGGGAACTAATGCGTTTCATCGGTATCTCAGGCTACTGACGAGAAGGTTAGGAGTTGCTGGTGACGTTCGTACCCTCCAGAGGTCGCCTGAGTCTCTCCGCGCGAAGATATGAACGTAGGTCGGATACTTTTGGGACAGACCTCGTACGAGGGTAGTTCAATAAGTCTTTAGAATAAAGTATAAAAACAATTTTTTTGGGTAAATTTTTTTTTATTTTTCAACATAATCTCCTTGGAGCTCTATACACTTGGTCAATCGCTTTTTAAGTTTTTTTAATCCTTCAGAAAAGTGCGTTTTCGGAAGTTCCTCAAAATAAGCACTTACAGAGGCAATGACGTCTTCGTTATCCGTAAATCTCTGTCCACCGAGCCATTTTTTCAAGTTTGGAAATAAGAAAAAGTCACTGGGGGCTAAATCTGGTGAATACGGTGGGTGTTCGACCAATTCGAATTTTAGTTCTTCAATTTTAGCCATTGAAACGAAGCATGTGTGAACTCGGGCGTTGTCGTGATGAAAGAGAATTTTTTTTCTCGCCAAATGTGGTCGTTTTTTTTTAATTTCTTCTTTCAGCTGCTCTAATAATGATGCATAATACTCACCAGTAATTGTTTTACTCTTTTCCAAGTAGTCAATAAGTATAATTCCACGTGCATCCCAAAAAACTGTAGCCATAACCTTACCAGCTGACTTTACGGTCTTTGCCTTCTTTGGAGCTGGTTCGCCTGTGGAAATCCACTGTTTGGATTGTTCCTTTGTCTCAGGAGTGTAGTGGTGTATCCATGTTTCATCCACAGTCACAAATCGACGAAAAAATTCCTCAGGATTCCGACTTATGCGCGCCAAAAGAGCCTCAGAGGCGACCACTCTATTGCGTTTATTCTCAGCGGAGTGCAAACGCGGCACCCATCTTGCCGATAGCTTTTTCATGCCTAATTTTTCATGTAGAATTGAAACAACTGCACCTATAGATATCCTTGTGGCCTCAGCTAACTCACGCACTTTTAATCTTCTATCCTTCAACACCATATCGTGGATTTTATTGATGATTTCGGGAGTAGTTGCTTCTACGGGCCTTCCTGAACGTGGTTCGTCACTTATTGATGTACGACCACGCTTAAATTCATTTACCCAGTTATAAACCGTTGCTAAGGCAGGAGCAGATGTGCCATGAACTGAGTCCAATTCATTTTTTATCTCATATGGAGTTAAACCCTTTAAATGAAAATGTTTAATTACCGCTCTGAACTCGTTTTTTTCCATTTTTCTTAACAATCAATTTTTTTTTTTCAATTGGTTATAAAAAAAACGTAAACTCAGAAGATGTGGACTGTGACTGCACCATATATCTAGTCGGGAGTGGTGCTGACTGAAAACAGATGATTTGGAGCGATTCGCGAGCCATCTGTTGGTCATTCTAAAGACTTATTGAACTACCCTCGTATATATATAGGAAAGGGAAGAGAAAGGTGTGCAGAATAAAAGGAATAATTAGGTTGTGAAGTGAGGTAATTCTGTGAAAAGTAAGAAGTAAAAACTTATTTGTTCACAATTAGTTGACTTCGATAATGATGTTAAATTTGCTGTTATTGAATATTGTAGATTGCGCCTGAACTGGATTGCCGTTATATTTTGATTATGACTGGACCGAGCTCTTAGAACAGCAAATAAGTTTAATATCCTCCCATTGCAAATGTGTAATAATTACTGTTAAATAAAAACCATCAAAGCACGATTGATTAATTTTGATATCTACACAGTTCCAATATTTTCTCCACTTTAAACTATTTTTGAAATACTCTACAACCTTAGTATCTTCATCAGATAAAGGGTAATGTAAAGAATTTCTATCTTTAAGACTTCTACTGTTCAAGCAATCAAAAATATCATTGACTTGTTTAATAAATTTAAAAGTTGATATACAATCAGGATTCATTAGTTTATCTTCTGTCGCCCAAGCACCAGTTATTAAAGCCAATGAAATTGGAGTTACTGAAAATTTGAGTCGCTAAGCTAACATTCATAAATTTAAATGGTCCAGGATCAAGATGTCTATCAGTTAACTAAGGCGCTGATTTACATAATTTATTTTGCTCTTTGGCTCGTAGTTCGTGTATTGCGTCCCATGATACTTTGTTACCATTAATCTCTATTTCGTGGGCTTTAAATATATTACAAAGACATTTAAATAGGTGAGGAGCATCGTAATTAATCGGTTTGATCGCTCAATGTACGGTTTTTCTAGTGTAATTTTTAACATCTTAACAGCTAACCGATTTGAACCATTTCCATCACAAACCATAGATTTAACTTTAAAGCCTGTTTCTTTAACATAGTCTAAAATATCGAAAATAATTTTGTTTGATTGAGGGCCACTAATAGTGTTACCAGTAACGTAATAAGCAATTGGTTTTCTCCAATCATACTGCTTACCTTTTAACATGAATACTACTTACCCAGTAAAGAACTGCAACCGTGCTCTTCTATATCAGTGCAAACCTCAATAACATTGTGACGGATGGGAGTTGGCAAAGGGGAAGAACGAGAGAGGCACAAGTTGGTGTTCGCTCTTTATTGGAAATAGGAGCACCTGTCACTTTGGTGGTCACCAGGAATCTGCCTGTCCGCTCGCAGTCGTATCGGGACGACGGCGAGCAGTCTCACGCGCGAAGGTGCAAGCCTTGCACTTTTGCATGTGAGAACGCTAGAGCAGCGATGAGCAGAGCTGACTGCACGTCTTGCGCGCATCCGCTCTTCTATTGGAGTAGCTACGGAGAGTCCTAAGCTCTTCTGTGACACCTGCGGGGGCGCGTTGAGCGGCGTCGGTGTCGCTCGAAGAAACAAACAATATTGATAATTCGAGCGCAACGCTAGCGTTCGTATATGTGTGTGTGTGTAAATGCGAGCGTGCAGAGGCGCGCTAGCACTTGTACACGTAATTTTTTTGTTTTGTATGAATTTATCTATCTTGTGTGATTGTTCTTAAGTATGTATGAATGTATATGCGTTTAAATGTGTTTACTTTCGAATGTATGTCCCTATCAGGTAACGCATTGGCTGTATTCTTGACAGAGTCAGTTCTATCGTTTTCCTATTTCTAATCTTGTGTGTTTTGTGTTTGGGATTTCTTTGAATTTGGTTTTGAACGCTTGTTTGACATTTTAGCAGCCGTTGCAAAATGTTAATGTGAAACTTATTTTTTTTCCTTCTTACTAATCTTAATTGTTACAACATAATTATGTGAAACTAAATTTTTTGCTTACATTTTAGTACTTTGTGCACCTGATTCTATTTATTTTACTATTACTTTCTCTCAACTGAGAGTGGTTTGTGAAAATGTTTTCTTTTTTAAATTCTTTAATGACCAAAAGTGCTTTAATTTGAATTACTCATAATATAATGGTTTAATCTACTATTTAAGTGCTATCACCTACGACGCGCTTGCACTTAGATTTAAATTATAAAATGGTATTGACCTAGGAAAATTAAACATGCAAAATTAAATTTAATATTGGCTTCTACGCCTGTGTATTTATATAATCGTTACTCGTTTTGACTGTTTGATTTTATTTTTACACGGCGCGTCCGGGGCCGCGTATAAAAAATAAAAGAAAAATGAATGAGCCTAGCGGTTACATAACCATTTCGGCCTGTTTCGCTAACTCGCTCGGTCTTTGTTTTATTTATGTGCACGGTTATAGTCTCGTTATTTTGTACCGTGATGTTATTCGTTCACGGTTGATTTTGATTATTTCGAAAGATCCGAGGTATTTTTTTGCGAACTATCTTTTTCTTGGTTCGTTTAGTTAGTTCGTCCGGATATAGATAACTTCGTTCGGTGAGGGCTTCCTGTGCCTCGGTTGTTATGAATTTGTCGGCCGAGATTAAATAAACTAAATTTTCTTTGTATCTAAACGGGTATTTTTCAGCGATTGTAGATGTACAAAGGAGAGCGGCTCTTGACCTTCAGGGGTTTCCCATGGCGATTTTTCGGGGCGGGGCGGTCGTGCATTCGCGACTATATAGCGTCTATATATCGGCTATATATCGACTATATATCGGCGTGTTATTGCGTTTCTCGGACTGCCCGTTCCCGTCATATTCGAGTAGCAGGTTTCCAAGTATGCCGTCGGGTGCATAGAAAGCGGTGAGCTGTGCAGAATCTGGATGCATTTCGATCTTGTGGTATCCTTGCTTGAAGTCGATCACCGTAATGTAGTTTGCAGAAGCGAGGTGCTCTAAAATGTCATTTGTAAAGGGCAGGGGGTGACAACTACCCTCTGCTTCATCATTCAGTGCCCTAAAGTCTGTAACTAGCCAAAATTTTCTTGTTTCCTTGGAAGTCAGGCTTTTTATATACAATCCAGAGTGAAGATGAGTAGTTTGAGTTGGAAGGAACCGCGAATTTTTGAGCCTGTAGCTTGTTGTGTCCCCTTATCATGTGCTCCTTAAGGGCTGAAAGACATCTGAACCTGTGGTTACGTATCGGCTTGTTTGACTTCAAGACAATTTTATGTTGAATTAAATGAGTCGCGGGCAGTTGCTCGCCCTCGAGTTCGAAAACTCCCACGTATTTTTGCACTATTTCCCTTATGTAACCAATCTCCTCTTCATTGCAGCCCTCTAACAATTCTCGACTTCACTTCTCGGTGCTTGGGGTTGGCGACGAGCGTCTTTCTAGTTCTTTTGCTGTTTATCGTTATTGCGCTCGTCGGAGCGGTTATCGCCGACTTGGTTATCGTCGCGACCGTCCTGGCAATTCTTTTTGTTGTCCCAGGCGTTTTTACATTTTTTATCGTAATTGTTGTCGCGATCGCCCTGTCTGTCGCAAATAAATCTCCTATTATCGCGGTTCGCGTTACTATTGTTATTATTATTCACGTTACCGCTATTATTTTGTACGGATTTTGAATTAAAGTTCTCTTTATCTGATCAATCACTCTTCTACATTCCTCGGTTGCGTGCCCGTCGCGTTCGCAGTACATGCAATATGAATCGTTCTGCGATTGTTTGGATTGGGAGTTTTTATTGTTACCATTATAATTATTGTTGTTTTTATTATTGTTGCTATTGTAACTATCGTTCGGTTTAAAATTTGGGCGCTGTCGTTCTGGTTCCGGCGCTTCTTCCACAACTATGAGTCGTACCTGCGTTGCTATTTTCGAACTCGCGATTCTTATCGCTTCACCGAGGGTGCGCGGCCTCTCGCCGCGTACTTAGTGGTCGAGCGGGGTCTCCTACGAAAACAAAAATTGCTGCAGCACATCGTCGTTTGCGAGGCGCCTTCTGGCCTTTCTGTCAAAGCTTGAGAGACTGGGCGCCGACTCGATCACTGTCAAGTATCGATTGTGCAATTTTTGCATTCGCACACCGTACTCGCCCGCAGATTCGCCCGCATTATGCTTGAATACTTTGATCTGTGCCATAATATCGTCCACGATGCCTATATTTCCGCACTGCATCGTCAAATCTTCTAACAGCTGCTCGGCGCGAGCGTAGTTGGTTCAATTTGACGTCGATAGCTTTACCGGTCAGTTTAGTTGACAGGCCTATCAGTAATAGGTTTTCCTTACTCTTTCCAATATTGCCTAGAACCTCGTGCACCGATTGACGGAACAAATTTATTCTATCGGGATTACCGTCGAAATTTGGTATTATGTTTAGCGCCTGATTTAGAGTCATTTTTTTCCTGCTCAGCCTATCGTGCCTAAAGCTCGTACTGCGATTCTGATACTCGGGCTCATCCCACTCGTCTTCGTCCGAGTCGGCTTCACTGTCCGATGGCTCGCGGTCGCTGCGGCTCGGGAATGTAGGACTCCGCAGCTTGAGATCGCGTCGTCCGGGAGTCTCAGGTTCGCTGTGTCTTGGAGGTTCGCCAGCATTATGTCTACTACATGGGGGGGGGGGGGGGGGGGAGAGAACACCTGGAGTTTCTCCCGCGGCGTCGGGGCCTACAGTCCGATGTACGGTCGCATGGGCTTGAGGGCCGGGTGCGTGTATCGAAACGTGCCGGTTGGTGAGGGACGGGATCGGTTGCTCGTGATCGCACGAATCGATCTTCCGTGCCACTATCGACTTGATACACCACCCCGAATGGAATTACACGTCTGTTTGTGTACCACGGTGTCTGCGGTTTCTCTTGTCGAGCCGCGTCTCGTATTTACTAACTACTATTTTCATATCATTTTTTTATATTACTGAATTCAAGTGGCTATCATATGTTAAATTGCTATCAAAGATTACACAAAGGTCATTGAAGACTGAAACTCTTTCCAACACAGAATCATTTATACGGTATTCGTAGTCTAATATTTGGTCCCGATTTATGGACATAAATTTACATTTCGAGATGTTTAATTGAAGGCCGTTATTACTTGCCCATTCGATATCAAAAAAAGTAGATTCTTCGATCGGAGGGATGTATGTTTGAGATTGAAGTTTAATATCTTGAATATCTGTTTTCAGCTTAGATATGTCATTCTGCATAACGGGAATAGTAGCTACTGTTGTATTAAGTGTTTTGATATTATCCATAGCATTGTCAATTCGCTTGTTTATGCCATCGATGAGTGAACAGGAAGTCTTAATATTAGCAACATCATTTTGCATTATACTGAGACATTCAGTGAGGGAGTTTTTCCCTGTATCATGTCAATTTTTGTTCTTAAACACCATTAACGGTTTCTCCTCTAATTTCACAACTCTGGCTTCAGTAGCGATTATTCTAGCGCACTCAAGGGTACCATGATACAACTTATAGCAAACGGAGCAAGGCAGAATCAGAGAATGTCCATCAAAAGACTGTGCACATGCCTCATATGATGACATCGTGTTTGTTTTATATATGTAATACACGTGGGCGGGAGGTTATGTTTAAGAGAGCACTAAATTTTAGTGACCACCTTGTCTTAAAAATATAAATTATTTATTTAGCTTAATTAATGTGCACTGCAAAATAAGATACACTACTATCCTATTTTATTCAATGTTAGAATACGTGATTACAGACATTAAACAAGAGCAAATAAAATAGACTAGCTATTGCATTCGATATTATGCAAAATCTAAAATATAGAAGAAGAATTCATAATCAAATATCTAGTTGAAAGAAATTTAATAATATTTAAATAACTAATATTATTTGTAAATAAATTTCGTATTCATTAAATAAAAAAATATTTAAAAAATATTCTCTGATAAGGTAATATAATCATGTAATATGTATCAATCCAAACAATACCGATCAAAAAATTGAATAAAATCACTTTTCAGCAAAAAACAAGAAATTATAATAAAACTGAAGTTTGTTAAACTTATGTTATTCTAATGTTACCTGATTTTACTGTAAAATAAAACGTTTTCGAATTATATCCTGCATAATGCCTACACTTAAAGTTATAAAAAACAATATTTATTTATTATTTACGTAAATATTGCGTTTCTATTCTATGAAGTTTAACGTTTGATAAATTAATACTTCTTATATTTTTTTTATCTTAATTGTAATCATATAAAAGAAAAATTGACCTTATATTGTCGGAAAGAAAGCGGTGAAACGTTGAAGAAGAATTTTTTTCTTTGAACTTCTGCATCTATTATAGAAACAAACTTCGCAATGAGATGACATACTAGCCAAAAATAGCTAATTAACTTTAATTCCTAACAATACCCCAATTAATTTTGCCTAGTTGGTGTATAAATGAATGTACTTCTTCAGTAAACAAATCAATCTACAAAGGACGTTAGTTGTTGTGGTACCACAATGCCGCGTCAAAACAAACTTGACCTTGACCTCAGATGACCCCGACTGTCGCCAGTAAGCGACACTTAGCGCCAGTGGAATGATATATCATACTTTGATGACTCATCAATTATTATCTGAGTAACGCATGATTCTAAATAAATCTTTTCTCTTTTATATTACTTTTATTATTTAAAGAAAAATTAATGTAATTAAATTGTAATATCGTAATGAAAGTATGAAAAATTTATTTTTCTTATAAAAGACTTTAAAAAAAAAAAGAAAGTACGTACAATTAAATTTTCTTATTTATTTTATGATAATCGATTATTTAGTACATCTATAATATTATACATGTGTAAAGATTTAAATTGATAAAATACATCTATTACGTCAAGTTTACAAAGAGGAATTTGTTTATTAAATTCCTTTGAACGTGTTTGTATGTTGGTGGATATAAAGTTAATTACATTATCGTCAACTGCATTTACAAGGTCTTTAACAATACTAGGTGCAAACACTTGTAATTGTGCTTCATGCATAATACTACTTTTAATTACAATAAATTCAATAACTTCATCCGAAACGCAACTTACACTACCCACTATAGAATTTAAATATTCGAGGAGAGCGTCAATACACTTTTCTACGTATTCGATAAGATAGTCAAAAGTAACTTTCTTTATAATGCAAGTATGCCGAAAACGTTTACATACAATAGATTTTCCAGGTTTCCGATCCTCCTCTATTTCGATAGCTTTATCTTGATGACTATCTGTGAATCTTAAAATCCAACCATTACCGTAAATCTTTTAATCCCTTAATTCTTCAGCGTCTCCACGAAAATTCTTGAAGATATCAACAAAAGTACTTTTAAATTCTTGCTGATCACTGGTTGAGAACGCTATTCCCTCAAAGTCAGAAGACAGCAGTCGCACAGTTGGTCGGTAATATTCGTTTTTGTAACTACCGTATTCTAAGCCAACGATCATCTTCTTGATCAATGACTTGTTTAGTTCATATAACGTGCTGAATATCTGATGCGGATGACAAGTGGTTCGTGGTTGGTCAGCTATGTTATCGTCTCTCGTCAAGTGGTCAGAAATGACTGACGTAAAAGTGTCATCATGCCAGTTCTTAATATACTATCTTTCAAACTAGAAGTGGAGGTGGAAAGTGTAAATATTGTAAAAGGGGGAGGGGTATCACATAACAATAAATACTGACATTCCGAGAACACTGAGGAATGTTGCGTCAGGAGTGTCGATTATATCAACAATGTTTTGACTAGGGTATCATGTTTCACAAATATAGTAGGAAATTATTGAGAAACTTCTTGAAACTCGATATTACTTTACGAGAAGAGTAAGGAATGTTGCATCAGACAGAAGGTATCCGGTTACAATTATGACGTTTTAGAGCTATAGTTTTGTAAACATCTGACAATGCAGCCACCTTTACCAATGAAATTTCTGTCAACATTTTTATAGTTTAAAAACGTCTGGCTATGCTATCATTTTTCTTCAAGTTGGTAGAAAAATTATCTAGAAACTTCTGGAAACCTAAACCAACGCTCATGTAATACAAGAACATTCCAGTGCATATCAGATCTCTCAGTAACTGTCAGTGTTTATTACAAACGCTGTCGGTTTCATCCACCGCTAAGGCGCTTGCTAATCGCGCAGAACGCAATTGGATTTCCGAAAGGCTCTTCCAAATTTGCAGACTGTCCATTACAAAATTCAATCAACTTTTACAATTTTCAGGATTTCGCGTATACAACCAAGATTTTAAACGATATATGTTATTTAATGCTCAACGATATTTTTGGTAGAAAGGTTTTACAGCGTGACGAATGCAGTAAGCATCGGCCGATAAATTATTTTAACTCGGGCAATCTAAACCGTACTCCAAATTAATAATTTCCCGAGCTATAATTTTGTGCAATATTAACTACTTCTCATTTCCTCTTACATATATTTTCGTACATTTTTGGTAATAGTTTTATTAACCTCTTTCAAAGATGCTTCACCTTCAAAATAGTCAAAAGCATGATGCTATTGATTTAACCAGTTATTATGTCTTGAAATATTTTCACTTAAATTGTATATAGGCGTTGTTTGCGTCATTAACTAAATGAGCACTAAAATCACCGTTTGAAGCAACCACTGCAACTTCCTTCGGTACAGTGGTATATTTAATATCTTTAAAGCACTGAATGTCTATAACCAAATCCATTGTCTTTTATAGCTCGTAACGACGATTGAGATTGGAAACTGACTGGCACGTAAAAGGAAACGGTATTCTTACATACGCACACCAGCGACATCTACATGTAACAACTTCATCTGCTAAAATCCACGATAGCTTGACGCGACGCATCTTTTGCAAAGGATTATCGAATCTCACGTCTGTTCTAACGATACCGTGCTTAATCAAGTTCCAGTGAGGACAATCGTTAGTTGACAAGTCGGGTGTTAAATCTAAGGCGAATAAACAACAACCGTTAGGATACGCTTCACGTGTAATTTGATTGCTTTCGTTACGAGAATGTATACCAGTTAAGGTAAAAAATAAGGTGTGATAAGCGATAACCTACAACTTATTTATTGGGTTAATGTCCGCTTGTATAGGTTTCGAAGGTAATTGTACACCGTCAACGTATAAACATCGAAAATTGATATTAAAATGTTCAAAGTTAAAAGGATTAAGTTCTAGATCACCGTTAAACGTTTTATTATTAGCAAAAACAATAATAATGCTTTTTGGTATCTCACCTTATATACAATTATCCAAAAGTTCACTGTGAATACCACTATGCATGGTAATAGCCTTGACTTCTACTCTCATAAGAGGATATTTAGCAGTTTTCCTTGAATGTGATTTAGCGTGTGCAAGTAATACACCTGGACTAATTATTTAGCACCTAACTAAAAGATTAGCTTCTTCAATATGCAAAGAAAAATATCCCGTAGGATCTATAAGAGTAATGTTATTGCGAACTATTACTAAACGAAATCTTACCACAACACCCTTCATAAGCAACTTTTCTTGGTTAAAGACGCTACCGTGAATGTGTCCTTTTAAGTCGATAGCTCTCCCCACTGATAACAATTTTCATCGATGTACAAGCCCCTCGTTAGCATCTACTGATCGTTCATTTTTTCAGGAGAATCTTCACACCACAAGACAGTCGTCAAGTGAAATTTTTTTGCAGCATGTTCATAGTTAAGCAACGTTTTAATATACGCTCTGCAAGTGTACGCATTGGTTGGTGGTGATACAGGCTTTTGATTGAAGAAAACATCCACTTGATTAAACAATGAATGCATTAAGTTCTTAACGGGGCGAACTTTGATTATTGCAGGTGCTGGATGCACAGGTAAATCAGCTATAGGTATATCGCGGGCTAGATGAACACGTCGACTGAGAATCGCGTGAGCAAGATGAATGTATTCTTCGCTATTGGCAGGTATAACGATTTCTATTTGTGAGTCATCTGTCAACGACGATATTGATTTATAATTTATGAAGTGAGAGCCTTCGATCGTCGTTTGAATTTCAAATAATAGTAGCTCCGACTTTAGACTAATGGATATGTAAAAATACCATCTTCAGCTATCAAAAATATCTGTCCTTCTTCTACTAGTCTTCTTCTTCTTTTTTGTTCGCTTCTTCTTTACTTTTCTTTACGGCATATGACTTGCGCCTTCATACCTTTTTCCTTTTTTTTGTTACTCTTTTCTCTTTTCTGCCTTTGCGGAGTGTGACAGGTCCGCCAAGCATTTGCAACTGAAGAGAATCGACGTGGCGGGACACTTTATATCCTGACCCCTCGATCAGGTTATCTAGTTTTTCATCAGCCTTTCTCTTCAGATTCTCTGATTGGTGTATTTCGCGTGCAGATGTCAGACATATTGTTCATTCCAGTACGCACAGCTTCCTTCCCCACCGCCATTGCTTCACGGGTAAAGAGTGATAGAACACGACGAAATATACCAGCCAGGAACGAGTCAATGCCGACATAACCACGCTGGTAGGGAGAGCCAATGTAAATGTGTCCAACCTCACCATTGCGAGGACCCCCACGACTGACATCTTGCATATTGAAGTGTTATTCGTATCGATCCATTTTTTCGGTTCCTTTTTGAACACACACCCACGAATCCTCAATGATCACATCTAATTGAAATATCGTCTATCTCGAGACAGTATGTACATACTTCTTGCACCACACACAAGTTTGGAACGTGAATTTTTCTTCCTCGTTGCCTAACACTATTTTAGTTTGCTGGGTCTCAAAATCATAGAATAAAAATAAAACACTGTTCGTAGATTCAGTTGATTTAATTGTGTGTACATAACACAAATGACCAATTGGTAATCGTACCTTACACGTGTGACAAAATGAAACACCGCACTCATGTCTTTCCTCGTTTTTTCGATTATGTATACGTACAGTTTTTAAACATTTTTGATAAATTTTAATATTTTCACATACATTAAGGGACTTGTTAAATAAACCTTGTTTCAAGTGATTTTCATAGCATATGTTATTGGAACATCTGTGATCTTCAATTCTAGTGTAACGTCTATTGCACGGTATACAATAACCACGACTATCAGATGCTGGCATCAAATGAAGTATAGGCTGATAGTGTTTCGAATGATCGTAGTACATAATTCATAAAGTATATATCATACTTTTGTATGTATCGGTAACAAAACGTGTACCGTCATATAGTGGTTGATCGCCATTTCCGAAATTTCTAAGACTATAAACAACAACAGCTGTACCACGAGTAGCAAAAAATATTTGAAAAATATAAATTTCTTGACTCCAACCTTCAAGGGGTACCTGAACTCTAACAATTTTAAAAGTTCTTCGGCGACTTCCATTTGCACTCTACCTTTATTTTGACGAATAAGGTTCCAATAGTCATGCAATTTACCTGAACGTATTTGTACTCTGACAACGTAGGCGTGAGCGGCAGCTAGGCTTCGCGGTAAACAAAGATTGTCGTGGTTTCTGATGCATAAAATAGATTTTTTTATTTACCGCTTCTTCTGTCAATCGCAGACGATCACGTCTAGCTGCACCTTTCACAACTGCACAAGTAATTGATAATCTACCGTTGATACTGAAATCATTTGCACTTTGCACTGCACCGAACAGCATTTCCCAAAGATCCGTTGCATTTAAATTTTGAATTTGCCTAAATGACAGCTACAGAGGTCCATAATTAAATCTTTCATATCCCTGTGTTTTGGTTTCTCTCCATGTAACGTTAGAACAAGGAAATAATAGCATAATCTACCCCAGAGAACAGATTATTTCTTTAGACAATATACTCAGTTTTGAAAATGCTGCCGACGAGTGATAATTATGAACCGGGTGTCGACGAGGCCGACACGCTGTACCTGAGAATCGCTCCGTGCCCACATTGTAGCATATTTCACTAATGACCGATGGTGCATTCTTGCACAAAATTATTTAACAAGTATGGAACCGTACCGCCGTAAAATTTTTAAATATTGTTTATAAGTGAAATTAAATGTAGCGACAAGTTTTAAGTGCATAAAGTCGTATACAGTGTGGGCATGTAAGAAACAAAATACCTTTTAGAGACGTAGATAGATAGATATAATATTTATTTGTAAATGTTACAAAAATATGATTTACATATGTTTCTTAAAAATAAAAAATAAAATATCACATCCTTGATTTACATAAAATATAATTGCAGGTATGCGACGTCAGGTACATAAAATATTGCACTTTGTTGTCAGAAATGTAAACATAATTCCCAATCATATCGTTATATTTATCAGTAATACTATTTAAATTACATTCATACCTAAAACAATAACTCATTTCCACACATACTAATAAATACTCGCATATTTTTAAATACTGTCCCTGTCAGTTAGTAAACCATAAAAAGTAAAAAGAAAGGAAAAAATAAGTAAAATGAATAAATAAATTAATATAAATAAATAAATTAAATAAATGAGACTGACAACAACATTACATCCAAGATTGCGAAGTATTTTTTAACCGTCACCTTAAAGGCCATTAAGGCGATGCTAAACCCTCTTGTTACCGTAAAATACGGGGAACCACTTTTTTCATTCAATATTTAATTTTCAGATAATATCTTTCTGAAGAGTTGTTGTTGTTGAGTAGAACAATAACGTTTCATAGAGATATTTACTCAAAATTAAAAATAAAATAAGAAATGTGGTTCCTCATATTTGTCGGTGACTGGTGGCTTTAGCATTACCTTAATAATGGTAGAATCCGAATGTCAAAAAGGAGTGAATTTCACAAATGCGCACCTTGTAGTTGGAAAGATCTTCGTCCTATCTCAGTGCGTATGTATCTGCCCTGTAAAGCAATCTTGTGTCTGACTCAGAGTATCTCACACGCCAAAGCGCCTCAGGAGCAGTATCTGTTCCTGTAAAGCAAAGCTTGTGTCAACTCTAAAACTCGAACTCTCACTCGCCGAAGCGCATCAGGAGCAGAATCTGTTCGTGTAAAGCAAAGCTTGTGCTGAAGTAAGAGTAGAAACGTCTCACTCATCGAAGCGCCTCCTCAGCAGTATCTGTTCAGGTAAAGCAAGGCTTGTACAAGACAAAATAGTAAAAAGACTTAGCTCGCCCTAGCAACCTCTCGAGGGAATGTGCTTCTAGTATCGCTAAGCTTGCTACAGATCTTTGTAGACAATTATATTGACAAATACTAAACTCAAATATTCGGGAAACAGTTTTAAGCCGAGAACCCATAAAATCTCCATTGCATTAATAAATATTTCGGGTTAAAATACCCAAGACAAAATAATTATTACGGGTTAATACACCCAAGACTAAAAATAAATATTACGGGTTAAAACACCCAAGACTAAAAATAAATTATTTAACGATTTTATCTTAAATAATAGAACTACAAATTAAACATCCGAAAAGTAATTATATTTTATTTACAATTATATTAAGCTATTTCTTGTATAAAATACTTTTAATAAACAGATTTATTACTAAAAGATTCGAATTTAATAAAATTACCTAATATATATACACATAAAGTTGAACGCAATACATCACATGGTAATGCACCTCGCCGCTTGTATCTAGTAACGTATAGCATACCTGTGATTTCTATATATTCTGAACCTCGCAGACTATTTTAGCTTACGCACCTCAGAATCATAGAGCAACATACTTAGTAATGCACCTCGCCATCATTACATGAAAGCGTAAAGCATACTAAAGTAATCTTTATGGGTATACGCCTCGAGATTAATATTTAATCACATACAATATATCCCACTAATAAAACTACTTTTGAACCTCGCGGCTATACCAGTATACGTAACCCTAGGTAGGAAACTAATAAAAATTTCTAGTAATATCAATCTGTTAAGGCCGCATTCAAATATGCGCGTCACTCTTGCAGCGATTCCTTTCAGGAACTACGCAGGGGGTCACTGCGAGAGTACCAAGAAGGATTTTTTCCCTTTCTCCGAAATTGCACGGCGTTGTAGCTGAAACAAAACTGCGCCGGCGCCGGCCAATTTCGGCCTCTTTCCGCTCTGATCGCGGCCTCAATCGTACAGTCCAGGTACCAGACGTGCGCCTTTGCAATTATCCATCGCCACGTGCAAGGCGGCACACACCAGGTCGAGTATTTTTCAATTCAGACACACACACACGCACACAAGCAAGTTCACCTGTACATAGTTATTGTTTATTATCTTTTAGAGTGAATAAATACTCAATTATCGTTAATTCAATCCTAGTTAAACCCTATTACTCTCCTTCACGCCTATTACCTATTCCACGAGCACGTGTACCGGGATATTACAGTGCCCCGCTGCACTCGCTCAAACTACAACCACGTCAAACATTTAAGGGTTGTTAATGTCCTGTGGTAACATTTAAAATTTTGACCGGCTAGTGCGCGAACATTTGGTCCTTTGAGCCCGATTTGCACGGGTTTTACAGAAAATAGAAGTGTGGTCGCGCTTTAAAAAACTTTAAATAATAGACAGTTCTGTGCAGTAACATTTTTATTTAAAAGAAAAAATAAAAAGTGATTAATCCCGAAATCGAACTCGATTGTCGCGCGAAGAGACACTCGTCGATTCCGCGGTAAAGTAACATTCTCGGGTAGCGTATGTGCAGTGTAAATTGATAATAAGAAAAGGGGACCAATTGGAATTGTAATTCATTTCGCATAAGGAAGAGAAAATCTATCACGCTCCTCTGCGAATTTCAATTTCAAAAAGCCCGCGACGTGACGTCAGCATCTCGCCAGTGTTCGAAGCTACATTCTCCGCCAATCAAGCGCCTGTGCTAGCTCGCACGCTTGCGCACCAGGAGATAGCTTGAGCGCACGAGAGGGCGTGCGCGCTACCTTGCCGAGTTGCTGCACGCTGCGCTGCGCTCACGTGCTCGCCACTCCTAACCTCGAAACCAGACGCCTGTTGCTGCCTGCTGTTGTTGCTGCGCTGGGTCGACGAGATTGCTGTTGCTGGAAGTCCTGCACGTCGACCACCACAACGCTGCGTTCGCTCTTTCCGAGATACACTTCATCGACATAGTCAACCTTCAGATCCGTGCAATCTTTCTCCCTCTCTGCGGAGTGGTTTAAATAATAGCTCTACTGCGCGATCATTAGTTTATGATTCTAGTAGGGGTATTAACGTTGGTAATCTGGACTTATCAAACTTAGTGACCTTATAGCTAGTGTGAGTGAAAATACAGCTTCGGAACTTATAGAAGTAAGCTCTTTCAATGAATCATTTTCTCGCGTCAACGATAAAATGTCGGAAGATTTACCGCAAGGGTGGGACAATTTTACTACGGCACAGCAATTTTCTGCGCTATTTAACGCCATGAATAGTACTAATGTCAATACGAACGAACGGATTAATGAATTAACTGAAAAAATAAATACTTTCACTACATCTTTGAGTGAACAAAATGTGCGCTTAAAATCTCTTAAAGTAGAAAATGCTACTCTCCGTAATGAAATAGACGATTTAAAAGACTTGCGTGCCCGAGCTAACCCAAGTACGGAAATGAAAATTACGGGTATCCATACTACGTCAAAGATACCATTACATAAGCTCACTAACAAAATTTTACATTATATAGAGTTAGGTTCATTGACAACTGATATTTTAGAAATACGTGAGTTTAAACAAAAAAAACAAAACTCTTCTAATGAAATGGAAATACAAAATGTTCACTCAAGCGGCGATGATAATAATGCGAGAAATAAGGGAAAAAAAAGGATAATATACCGACTTTTTCTTATATTGTTCAATTTAAGTCGTCTAGTATACGCGACCACGTATTAAAAGTTAAGCGAGAATTCGGCGAATTGTTATTTTCCGATCTTTACCAGGGCGCTGATAATCTAATTGTAAATTAATATGAAATGTTGACTTCAGTTGTTCACAATCTTTTGTATCTAACTAAAGAGAAAGCTAAACAGTGCAAATATAACTACGTTTGGACGCGTGAAGGCAATATTTATGTTCGCAAAAATGATAATTCTGATAGAATTTGCATAGTAAACGAAAATGATCTTGATACATTATTGTGACTGCCCACACATTCTACCTCACTAGCGCAATCCTTTTGTAGACATTCATTTTTACTAGTCGCTCAAATTAATGCAAATTAAAAGATCACCTAAACGAAATCGAAATATTTCTTATTAATAAAAATATCGATATACTGTCCATATCCGAGTCCTGGCTTACGCCTAATAAAGAAGATTCTCTCTTTACCATATTGAATTTTAATCTAGTTCGCAACTATCGAGGCCTCTTAGCGACTAGTGGCAAACGTACTTATATTCAAACTGGCGGAGTCGCATGCTATATTCGGAATGGAATTTCATACAAGATACTTAGTGCTCCACAGATAAATAATTAGAATGACACCGAATACCTACTTGTTGATATTAGTTTAAAAAATAATAAGCATGTTCTTTTTGCCTCAATTTATCGTCGACCTAAGGGTTCTAACGGGCTTTTTTGAGTCATTTAAAAAATATGTACATCTCTACTCGAATGTTATTCTAGTTGGGGACTTGAATTCGGATTTGTTAACTAACAATTTCTATGGACTGCATTTGCATAATCTTATTTCTGAAAACTGTTTATTTCTTGTACCATCTGGTGCGACACATCATAAAGATAGTTCGAATACATGGCTCGATGTTATACTTACTGACTCTTCAAGCAAGGTTCATTCGTTCGAAAAATCTGAAGCACCATTTATTAATTGCAACGATTTCATAATAATCGATTATAAATTGGATACTCATATTAATAAGAACATTACAGTGACTTCGAGAGATTTTAGAAAATTCTCTTTAAATCTATTTTCCAACGATATATGTGCTTGTTTGGAGGATATGTGTGAGAGATTCGGTAATAATAATGATGTAAACATTCTGTTAGATGAGTTCAAATCTAAGACCGTTGAAACACTAAATGTACATGCACCAATTATAACCCGTCATATACATAAAAATGCTGCCCCGTGGTTAACTAAAGAAGTCAAAGATAAATGTAAATACCGAAATAGACTATATAAAGTGGCTAAACGCACGAAAAACTCATCTCTTCTCTTAGAGTATAAAACATTACACAAACAGCTTAAAAACGAGATAACTTTAGCTAGAAATACCTATATCACTCGATCATTAGTATCCATTTCGGATAAATTTAAATGTTGGAATCTACTAAGTAAATTTGGCCTAGTGAAGAGTCAGTTATCATCACCTTTGCATATTTTTACTGCCGATGAACTTATTCGCTATTATTCCTCAGTCACATGTTGTCACCCACCTTGTTCAATTACAAAACTTCCGGAAATACTCGCGATACCGTTATGTGACAACGAGCTTAGTTTTTCTTTTAGACCAGTCGACAGAATACAAGTCCACCAAACAATGTTGTCGTGCCTTCCTAAAGATAAAGGACGTAGCTGTGATGGACTTTGTCTTTGTTACTTCAAAGAAATGCTACTATTATTAGTCCCTTTTTTTTACTGATCTATTTAATATGTCCATATCATCTTATACATATCCTACAGAGTGAAAAAAGTGACTCATAGTTCCTCTTAGTAAAGTTCCTTCGCCTGGCTCCCCAGCAAATACAAGACCAGTTGCTAATTTATCGCATTTTGCTAAAGTATTTGACTCTCTTATGACGCAACAGCTTACTGAGTATCTTGAAGTAAATTCACTTCTTTCTCCATACCAGTCAGGGTTTAGAAGTAATTTTAGTACGCAAACGGCACTATTGAAACTTACCGAAGATATCCGTCGTGGGATCGAGAAGGGATTGGTTACAGTCCTGCTATTTTTCGATCTAAAAAGGGCCTTTGACTGCATAAATCACGAGTTACTTTTAAAGAAGCTTAGAGAACTTAACTTCTCTGATGAAGCTATTAGCTGGTTTCACTGGTATTTAACAGGTCGATCCCAAGCTGTGATTAATCTTGATGGTCGTTTATCTGATTTTATGAAAAACTCTTCAGGCGTACCACAGGGTTCAACTCCGGGCCCAATTATTTTTCTAATATTTATCAACATGCTAGTACTAGTCTTAGTTCATTGTAAAGATAATTGCTTACTTTTTGCGGACGATTTCCAATTTTACATACAATGTGAGCCAGCTGAATTGCCAGCTGTGATCTCTAAATTAAATGAGGATGCTGCTGCTGTAGTAAATTGGGTTAAATCGAACGGACTAATTCTTAATGTAGATAAAA
Organism: Gastracanthus pulcherrimus; assembly: GCA_949152435.1. Taxonomy (NCBI): domain Eukaryota; kingdom Metazoa; phylum Arthropoda; class Insecta; order Hymenoptera; family Pteromalidae; genus Gastracanthus; species Gastracanthus pulcherrimus. Next base: position 108,270,098 of record OX424573.1, on the reverse strand, counting down.
CGAAAGCCTTGCTTTTTGCATCCGTGGAATATCACATGCGTATTAATAAGAACAATCTTCCACTCATAGTAGTCGGTGGTTCAATCATACCACTCGTAAGCACAGTGAAAATTTTGGGTGTTATTCTCTGTGAAGACCTGTCGTGGAATGCCCATATATCCCAAATTTGCTCTAGGGTTCACAATGTTCTTTATCGACTAAGATTTAGAGGTAGATGTTTATCAAGTCAGATTAAAAGACAAGTAGTCAATGCACTAATATTTCTTTACTTTGACTACGCTTATCTAGTATTTAGTGATCTTTCGCAATATCTTTCTGTTAAACTCCAGCGACTATGCAACATTGTCATACGATTTATATTTAGTCTAAGACGCGAGGCGACATTGAAACCGTATTATAAGCAGCTAAGTTGGCTATCCCTCGCTGAGCGTCGAAAATATTTTTTAGGAGTCACTACTTATAAAATATTAACGGTGACGAGACCGGAATATCTTTTTTAAGTTTTTTCCGGAAATCAAAGATGACACACGTCGTTCTGAAAGACTGAAATCTCCAAATTTTGTTATCCCCCTAGTTACAACGAGAACTTATAGATGCACATTTTCTATTCAAGCTATGGAACTATGGGATACTTTGCCTATCGCTATCAGACTTAAAAAGACCGTTGAATCGTTTAAAATGGCATTATACGAATATCTTATAGGATTAGAACACCCCTAGTGTGAATAGAATTTAATCTAATTAATTATAATTGTTAATATTAGTTTTATACTCATGCGTTATACATTGCGAATATATTAACTGAGAGGCTATTTTTGTTATTAGTATTAATTTGTAATAATAGCTATTTACTATATATATTTTTATACGTTTTACAATCATTAAAATGTATTATATTATTTGTTTGCCATACGGTTATGATAACCTTGGCATGAATAAATTTGTTGTCAATCAATCAATCTCTCTCTCTCTCTCTCTCTATCTCTCTCTTTCTTTCACTGTCCCTTAAACCTTCCACTTTCTTAATCTCACTTCTCATATGCTTGAACTGCTCCACCTCCTCCTCCCGTTCCCATTTAGTGTCACTCTCGCTTTCCCGTTTCCTCTTTTTTATCATCATTTTTTCCAATCTCTCCAGTCTCTCTCTTATTTTCCCATTTCCTTTCATCATTTTCGCCTTTAACATTCCTTCTTTAAACTGCCATGCCTCTTCTTTCTCTTTCCACTTATCCTCGTGTCATTCCCATTCTCTTTTTAGTTTCGCGATATTTTCCTCCTGCTCTTTCGCTTGCCTTTTTAGTTCTCCCACTTTTTTAGTTAGATTTCGTATTTTCTGCTTCATTTTTTACTCTCGCTTTTTCTTTTGCCTTTTCTATTCGTTTTTAAATTCTCACAGATTGTTGTCTGTATCTTTTTGAAGTTGCCTTCTCGTCCGCTCTCCTTAGGGTCCTTCTACAGTTACCTACTACTTAGCCCGCCCAGCCTCGTTCCGTTCCTGCATCTCCTATTAGGCTCTTACTACGCTCGCTCCCTTGCTTCTTTTCACCTTCTATTTACCTTATTCCCGTCCTTTCTCATATATCCATTTCTTTCCCGTACCTTTGGCCCTTTTCTTCATGTTTACCTTGTATACACCCCGTTTCCTTGCGTGTCATTCCGTCCTACGCTCTGATCCACCATTTCCTGTCTGTTTAATTTCCAGATTATTTCCGAGATTCTTTTTAGACATTTCCTGTCTCCATTCAGTTGCATTTTTCAATCTATCTTCCCATCTCCGCTACCATCGCATTCCATTAGTACGTGCTTCATCGACTCAGTTTCCTTCTTGCATAGTCTACACACATCTTGTCTTCTTCCTACCTCCAATATTCGTTTCCCCTTGCCTCGTTTCCCATTCCAAATCTGCCCAAAATTTCCAATCCGTTTATTGATTTTTTTATTATCTCATCTGCATACATGTTTCTTTTCATTCCTAAGATTTTTGTAAACTCTCTTGCGAACGACGATTTTTTCAAGTTGCTATTTGTTTCCGTTTCGTCCAATAGCTTTGCCTTCTCGATCAATTCTTCTCTTCTGGTTTCACCGCTTCCTAGGGTTTCATTTCATTCTCTTACCAACAGCCCTACTTTCTCTAGCCATTCCCTTTTTCCTTTTTTTGTCCTCGTTCTGATCCCTTTTCTCTACTGTTCTTCCTCACCTCTACAGGCCAGTGTCCAGCATATATACTTCCAAGAATTCACTTTCGCTCTGCTTAGCGTCTCTTCAAACTTCATCGCTCTGCTTTCCGTTTCCACCGCTATCTGATCCCTTTTCTCTACTGTTCTTCCTCACCTCTACAGGCCGGTGTCCAGCATATATACTTCCAAGAATTCACTTTCGCTCTGCTTAGCGTCTCTTCAAACTTCATCGCTCTTCTTTCCGTTTCCACCGCTATCTCTTTAATCTCTGTTTCCTTCCTTATCCTATGGCAAGACGTGTTTCTGTTCAATTTCATAGTTCATTTTACGCATTTCTCTTGTATTTTTTCCATTTCTCTATCTTCTCTCCAACCCAATTGTTCCGCCCCATAAGTGATTACCCCTTTCAAAATCACTTCAAATATCTTTATTATCCAGTCCTATGCGTTCTTAAGTTTCTGCTCCAGAGATTTCCCAGGATTGTATTTGCCTTCCCTTTTATTGATGTTATTTGTTCGTCATCTGCGTTGTTCCCTTTTTGCGTGTAGCGCAGGTAGTCAAACTTTTTCACTATCTCTAGGGTTTCCATCCTTCCAATTATATCTCATGTTCTTTTTCATTCCTCCTGTTTTCCTACATATAATAATTTTTGTTTTCTTCGCATTTAAATCCAGTCCCTTCCCTTCTATCCAGCTTTTAAATCTTTCTAACACCTTCTTCATTATTACCTCGTCTTCCGCGATGAGAGACACGCCATCTGCATACGATAGTGATCTTATTCTCTTGTTTCCTATTCTTTTTCCACTTCCTTGCACTTTTTCCATTTCATCCTGTAGGTTCGCCGCCGCCACGTTGAACAGTATTGAACTTAGAAGGCATCCTTGTCTCACTCCTTTCAATATTTCGAATTCATCCACTGTTTCCCTGTTAACTTCTATTTTCGCTTTGATTCCTTCAATCAGTTCTTTAATCCTTTTTATCATAGTCCTATTGACTTGTTTCTTCTCTAGCCTTTCCCATATTTTGTTCCTATTCAACTTATCGAATGCCGCTTTAATTTGTGCGAAGCAGGCTATTATGTTTCCTCTTTCCATGTCTGTTCCTTTGTTGAAGGCTTCTTTTGAGATATAAATTGCTTCTGCAGTCCCTTTCCCTGCCCTGAATCCCATTTGAGATTTCCTCAGCACTCCTTTTTCTTCTAACTCTTTTTCCAGCATCTTCCTTAATATGTAGTTTTCTACTTGTTTTCTGTCCCCTTTCGTGAATATCGGTCTTATTACTCCTTTTTTTCCATTCCTTTGGTACACCCCCTTCTTTCCATATTATGTTTATGATCTCTTTTAGGTCTTCCTCCTTTTCTTCTATCTCTATAATCCATCCCTTGTTCGGTATGCCATATTGTCCTGCCTCTTTTTTCCCTTTTAGCTTCCCTATCGTTTCTCTTATTTTCTCTAAGATTATCTCCGGTAGTTCTTTCTCTCCACTAGCCTTTGCAGCCCCGTCCTCCCTTTCTCCTTCTGGTTCTCTATCTTCCCCTATCTCTCTCGTTATACACTGGCCCCTAAAGTGCTCTCGCCATTGCTCCCTTGTTATAGACATATCTATTTCCATTTTTCTCTTTTTGTTCGATCCGAATGCCTCTCAGAATAATTTCAATTTCTTATCCTTTACAATTTCTTCCATTCACACCCTTCTCCCTTTTCTTGTTTTCCAGTGTTTCTATATTCCCTCCTTATTCTTCTCCATGTCTCTTCATCTATTTCTACTTTCCGCCTTTTCCGTAGCTCGTACTTGAGGTTCTCCTTCATCCTGTGGCACTCCTAGTCCCACGACTTGTCCTCTTTTTTCCCTTTAAGGGGCAACGCCAGTTTCTCAATTTCAAAAAATCGATTTTTTTTATTGCATTTTTCGATAGTTAATCATTAATATAATAATGTCCCAAAGTATTAGAGTCGGATCTGAAATATTTAAAAAATGGCAGGCTGCTGAATCGCAGCTACTCGGCAGCCTGTAACTCGACCCTCGCCGGCGGGGCAGGACGCCGGACAGCTGCGCTCATTCTCCGGCTCTGACATCATTGTAAACTGACTCGAGAGGTATGAATGTGAGCCTCGCAGTTGCCTGAACTTACAATATAGCCTTTGTGTGCATTCATAATACTTAGTCGACGCAGGTATAAGAGACCGTGCGTACGAATCGCTTCGAGCTAGTGTAAGAGACCGGCTACTTCAGTCCCCTTTGAGCAGTCGCTTCAAGTAGTCGTTTAGAGCACATTGTAGCTACAATTTAATTTTGAAAATTAGTGGAAATAGTCCATACGTACATTAGAAAGGAACGAAAGAAACTCCAGTGCGCAGATCTGCAAGCAAGAAGAGAAGGTTCAGCGGAAATCAACACACGTTGGAGCAGTCAACCTAATTCGCCAGTACGACTGCTGAAAAATTGTTGCGCGACGAAGATGAGGAGATTATTGTTGATTAAGCGCACGGTTACCGTATACTTCAGTTTTGTGCTTTTACTGCGATACTGTGCAGTCTTACTGCGATAAGCAATTTATTAGTTTGCAAAGAATGCAAAACAAATATAACATTCAATGAAGCAAGTCCAGCCGCCTTGGGATTCTAAATTGCTCTATCGTGTCAGTGTGGTGTCGCGTATATCAATTCTGGCCCTAGGATTGGTAAAGCATTCGAAGTTAATCGGCGTACAGTGCTTGTGATGCGACTTTTGGGGATCCGGCATGAGGGCCTGAATCTTTTTTGTGGCTTGATGGATATGACGACATTTTACACAAATAAATTAATCGGATGTTTTAAAAATGTTTTGACAGCTGCAGAAGCGGTTTATAAATTGTCGGTGAATAAAGCTGTAAAAGAAGAAGGAGAAAAACTCTAGAAAAAGAAGGTTCAGATACGAATTTGACAACTTCCGGAGATAGTACGTGGAAAAAACGTGGGCATACTTTGCGTTTCGACGTTACGACACTCGCGGGAAAGTATAGTAAAAAGATCATCGACACGTCAGTAAAATCTTCTTACTGCAAGGGGTGTGAATTCTGGGAGAAGAAAAAAGAAGAAGATCCAGAAGCCTATGCAGAATGTCGCTTAAATCACGATTGCCAAGCTAATCACAAAGGGTCGGCTGCGAAAATGGAGGTCGAGAGCATAAAAGAAATGTTTGGTCGCTCGCTTGCAAATTACAATGTGAAATATACGCGCTACATCGGCGACGGCGATAATGCTACTTTCAAGAATATTTTAAATATGAATCCGTACGATGTTCAGGTAGAAAAACTGGAATGCTATCTACACGTCAAGAAAAGAATGGGAACTCGATGCCGTAATGAAAAGAAGAAAGTAAAAGGTTTAGGAGGGAGAAGTATGCTCACGATCGAATTAACTGACAAAGTAATAAATAAGCTTCAAAAATACTATGGTTTGGCTATTATTAGACATCAAGATAATGTAGTTGAAATGGAAAATGCGATTTTAGCCACATACTTTTATAGATAGATAGATAGATAGATATACTTTTTATTCATCAAAAGACAAAATCCTACAATTTCATGTACATGTAGTTATAATTAAAAATATCAGTCGATTTAATATAATTGTTATCTTAACTTTCACATATTGCATTTCTTATTAAAATAATAATTCACTTTATCAGTTCGTCAGTTTATAAAAATTAAATGCAATGAACCAGTCACAGTCAGATATCACAGAAAACGCTTCGTCAAAAAATACATAGAATAAAAAATAAATACAATAGAGATAACATATAAATATAAAAGAATACATACACATACTTTGCTAAATTTTAGCGTATACTATCACGTCTAAATTTAAAACACACTCATTCATGACACTTTAACAATCACGCTAATAAATACATTCTCACCTAACTAACACTAAACATATTTAATAAATAAATAAATAAATTAATAAATAAATACGTCGAATAAATAAATAAACCAGATAAATAATTAAATTAAATAAATAAATAAACAAATCCAAATAAACAAATAAATTAAATAAATAAATAAATAATTCAAAATAAATAAAAAGCTTAAATAAATATTCGACTCACCTCTGTACATTCTCCCCACCATGTAATTGCTTAAGGTGCCTGCTAAACGCCGTTTTAAATTTACAAAAAGATGGCAGGCACCTCACACTGCTCGGGAGCGAATTCCAGAGGTGCGCACCTTCAACTCTAAATGAGAAAAAGCCCTTATCGGTGCGCGACCCCGGAACCGAGAGCTCTTTCATACCACCCCTACTTGAAGTCCTGGCCTGGTTTTTTTCAAAGAGGGCAGTAAGATACGGTGGCTGCCGCATGACAACCGCTTTGTAAAGCAGCAGCCCCATAAAATACTCCCTCCTCACCTTCAGATCTAACCAGTTCAGTTTTTTCCTGTAGGCGGTGATATGCTCATCTCGCCTAACACCACATATGTATCTCACACATGCATTCTGTAGACGTTGTAGTAGTGTCTGGAGCTCCCCTGACACATCAAGAAGAACCACTGAGCAATAGTCTAAGTGAGGTAGTACCAGTGCACATGCCAGCTGCTTCCTCAGTATCTCTGTGGTGCTTGAACGAAAAAGTTTAAGCTATACAGAGCCTTTACTTTTCTACTGACCGCATTCAGTTGCGGCTTCCATGTCAACCCTCCGTCCATCACCACGCCGAGGTTGGTGACTTTATCGACAAAGGGAACGTGTACGCCGGTCTGTATCTCAATGCCTTGCAAGTCAAGATTCTGAACCTGTTTGATGTTGTGATCAGATCCAAAAATGCCCCATTTTCAGTAGGAGAAACGGGTGTTGCCTCTTAAGGATTCCTTTTATTATTTCCTTCGGCAGCGCCTTTACTACTTTTTATTTTAGTTCGTTCCAATTCCTTTCGTCTCCTTGCTCCCTTAGTTTCTTCCCGTACTAATGAATGATTCTCTCATTCCATCTTACCACTATTCTCTCCGTATCCCTTTCTTGGTTTTCTTCGATCCCTTCCTTTCTTCTTCCTTCCCATTTTATTGCCACTTCCAGCGATAGATGGTCTGATTATACCTTATTTCCAATTTTCAATTTCTCGATGATTTCTCTTCCAGTCCCCATCCTCCTCTTCCTGAGTAATTTCCGTTTCCAATTTAAATTCCTTGCTCCTCCAACCAGCTTACTAGCACACTTCCTTTTTGGTTTAATATTACCTCTTTGCTCTTTCTCTTCTCTTTCACTCCCTCAAGGTCGCATACTTGCGCTGTTCTCGCGTTGAAGTCTCCAATTATGATGATCTTCCTGTCTCTGTTCTTTACTGCCCATTCTTCCATAACTTCATAGTTCTCTTTCCTCTTGTGTCTCATATAAGTTACTCCACAAAGCCATTTATCTTCCCTTGATTCCCACCTGTCTGTTAAGGCTTTCTCCGTTATGTTCTCTTCCCATTCCACCTTTACTCCTAAGTTCTTTCTTATTGTCAGGAGCAGGCCTTCTTTTGCTCTTCGCTTTTTCTTTTCTCTGTCGCTGGCGTACTCCTTAATGAGAATTCTGCCAGCTCCCTTTCTGTGATATGTTGTTTCCCTTTCTCTTCCCATATTTCCACCAGTCCTATTATATCGAATCCTTTTATATATCTCCGGTCTTCTCCTTTTAGGTCCTTCGTTCCTGCAACATTCCAAAATATGGTTCTAATTAAATCTTTTTCCTTGTTATCTTTACCCCTTTCCCGTTTCTCACTTTTTTCCTTTTATTCTCGTCCACTTCAGTTTCACTACTCCTCGGTCTCCTCTTCCTCTTCCTCGTTTTCGTGTTGCAGATTAGTTTCTTTGTCAAGAAGCCACTTCCTCTTTATCTCACTCCACATGCATGTCTCTTCCTCTATTCTGACTTTGTTGTTTGACTTCTTTGTTCTTATCCCCATCTCTTTTATCTCCCTATTCTTATTCAAAATCTCCCCTCTATTTCTCCTTTCCATCCATGTCAGGTCATGTTCTATGTAGATATTTTTTACTCCAAATTTACTTTAGTTTCCCATTATCTTTTCCTTGTCGTCATGATTTCCACGTTGCGCTCCAATCAAATATTTATCGTTTCCCGTTTATATTAATTTACAAATATCTACACATTTGTAAGTAATTTGACAGAATTATAAATAGTTTGTAATATTTACCTCGAATTATTTAAGAGCATATTAGGATCCTATTATTTTAATCATCATAGAAATTTTGAAATACGAATTACTACCAAATGTGGTTAGAAATCCTCAAAAAATAATAGTTGTCAACTATTTAAGAAAACATAATTAAAAATTATTATAAATAATATTTTTATAAAAATATAATAACAATGAGTAAAATATGAGGAATTAGAAAATGAAAAAAAATATATAAAAATTTAGTTTCTTTTCAAACTAAACATTTTTTTGTTGAAAATGTGCATAATAGTTCATTGTCAAGTTCATACAAAAGAATAATTAATGTCAATATACCGTCAGTAAATAGGTTTCATTGTGTCATTATCGTCACATTTGACAGAGAAGAAGTACAAAATTAATTAAAAATCAGCATAAATAAATTCATACGACGTTAAGAAAGGGTATTTGGAGTTTGGAAATGAAATTTAAGACGGGTTTTGACATATAAGTTGAAAGAAAATGACTTTTATATATTTTGACTGGGGGGCCTGCGGCGGCTCAGTCGGTAGAGTGTCGGATTCCCACGCCGGTGACCCGGGTTCGAATCCTAGTCTCTGCCGATTGATACAAGCACCTCTGTAAAAATTACATGTGCTTTGTTTACAAACACACCGCAGACCCCCGTCGTCGATTAGCACCACATGAAAGCACAAACATGGCGGCGTTAAAAAAAAAATATATATATATATTTTGACTGCGCATACGAACTTTTATTTCTGATTCCAGTGTAATAATCGTAAAATGCCAAACCTGCAATTTCAAAGGTAATGTGCTAACTAAAAAGTTAACCTTAAAATTCTGTCTTGCAAATGGCTTCTTTCAACATATAAGAAAAGATTATTGCTACTCGAAATCGAATAATTAAAAAAAAAATTTCGGCGCACCCTAAATAACATATATATGAGTAAATTCTCAAATAGTGATCATTGCGGTTCGAAGTGGCTTTTAAAAGATGGCTTCCAATATCAAAAAATACAGCCCAGTACCTTAAGTTTTATTAAGTGGGCTGTTGTTCTCAATATATGATAGTCGTGCCGCAACTTTTGATCATAACCCGGTATTTATTAAGTTAGAAAATGATTCGAAATTTAATATAAGTTTCTTATAATTTAAGTCGTATAAATATTAATTTGTTTCAGTTATAAACAATCGAAACTGTCGAAAAATGCATACAAAATCGAGGAATTTTATTTCTTTTACCCGCTAACGCCCATTGTACCCTGTGCATCATGTGTGTTTTGTCCTTGCACAAAAAGTGGGTTAATGGTTATAATTATTTCTAAAATGTTTAACTCTTTAGTTTAGATATACAGTAAACCAATGAGACTGTTGTTATTTGAAAAAAAAAATTAATTGAAATATGCTATAAAATTCTAAATAACGATGCCGCATTGACAAATGAATGCGAATGTAGAAAGGCAATGCGCATGGCAATACAGGTTTTTGTTTAATAACTTGAAATTACATTTTATTTTCAATTCTATCGACTGTTAGTAGTTTAAAAACACTCAGCGCAACCAATTACATACATTATTATACAAATGAAATTTAAAGTGAATTTTAAACTCTACCGCTAACAATTATATTTAGGGCTTATTTATACGTATATAAGCTATTTACGATATATATGGTATGAACATTTTAAAGTTAACAAGTCGATTCCTATTTAATTTTTCGATGGGAAATCAACCCTGGGCATTAGATGGTTAAATTAGATGATTTTAAATGCATCTTATGACAGTATCTTCGATTGTTTATAATTTTGCCACTTCTTGTTCGCATACTTCTCCAAAACTTCCATGATTCTTTGTGGAATATTGTATTCTTATTCAGTATATATATATATATATATATATATATATATATATATATATATATATATATATATATATATATATATATATATATATATATATATATATTCGTTTGCAAGTTTAAAAAGAAAAATGTGCTACGCTAAGTATGCACTGTATATATATATATATATATATATATATATATATATATATATATATATATATATATATATATATATATATATATATATATATATATATATATATATATTCTACACCTAGACTTTAAGTTTGTCTCGCTTTAACTTACAATGCTGAATATTATGAATACCATAACAGTTAGGCTAATTTGAAAACACTCAACAAGTAGATAATATTCTTCATTATTGTTTATATCTTAAAAGATTTCTTTTACATAAACAGAACAAAAGTTATTTGACGTCAAAAGTTTATGCGTGAGACGAACTTAAAGTCTAGGTAAAGAAAGGGTATACGCAACTTGAATTATATTCAACAGTAAAAGTTCAATCGATACTAAATTATTTCTAAATAAGTGCTAATGAAAACGATGCAATAAATTTAAACTTACCAATGCAGTATCAAATAGCTTTGTATAACGTATGCAGGTCAAACATAACAGAATCTAGAATAAATAAACACAATACACAAAGTATTGCACAGAATTCTTTACCAATTTTTCTATTATATTTTATAAATAAGCTACTTATCTAATAGTCGATAAAACCGTGGAGATCCTTTAAATTTTTATCTATATATGACACTAAAATGGCATGACCTCTTTTGAACCCGTCTGGTCGGTCATGTTTTGACGGTAGAAAGTAACGTCAAAAATAGGAATTGTATATGTACACTTATTATACGTTAAGAGATCCAGAGTCAAGAGAGAGAGAGAGAGAGAGGGCTAGACAGATAGATAGATAGATAGATAGATAGATAGATAGATAGATAGATGTACTTTTTATTCGTCACTATGACAAAAATTTACAGCTGTATGTACATTTGGTTAAAATTAGTTATCACATTATCAGTCATTAGAGTTTAAAAGTTTGGATTGCTATCACAGGTCGTCTATTTATAGTCTAACATATCATAACGTAGTCAATGCTATCACATATTGTTTCGTCAACTTAATAATATATAAATAAATAGATAACAGTAATATATACACATACACATTTATATTGCACATTTATCTATCGCGTCGAAATATAAAACGCTTTTCATTCTTCCTTCGTTCATACAATCATTCACGCTAATAATTATTCTCACACTTCACACTTCCAATAAGAGAGATAGAGAGATAGAGAGAGAGAGAGAGAGAGAGAGAGAGAGAGAGAAATTTCATTTGATTTTACTTTATTTGAGACCTTGGGGTAGAATCCCGTCTGGTGCTGGCTCAATTACAGGTTTATATTTTAAAGTTAATTATACAGTTACAATGGAAGTCTTTAATTATTAATAAAAATGCTGATAGGTTGAGGTACACAAATAACGGTGCTCTCTTATTTACGCAGCGGCTTGTTAGTTAACTTATCTTAGACTACTAAACGTATATGCATATAATCAATGTAGAATTAGAGAGCTTTGGACGCAGTATTTTTTAGGCTGCTCGCTTTTTTTTAGAACTGCATCTCGTATGGTTGGTGACGTAAACTTAATTACGAAGGCTTGAGAGGGAGGAGGCGCGAAAACGCCGCCTAAATCGTTAGCCGAACTGCCATCTGAAAGAGCGGGGGGCTGTTCTAGATGTGCCTTGTCGGGCCACGGTCGCATCTCTAGTGAGTGGAACATGAGGTTGGCGAACCCAATTGCGGAGAGTACTCTTTCGGCTAGTTGAAGTGGTTGGGCATCGGCAATAACGGGGATACCAGAAATTCGTATTTCACACGGGTCTTCTAGAGTGGATTTCTGAGAAACGGCGGCGATCTCGGACCTTAAAACATTGAGTTCAGTAGTGTGCTTAACGTCTACTTCTTGAAATTTGTTGAAGATTTTTAATTTCAGCGGCATTGTTTTCAAGTGCTGTCTTATTCTCGGAGTTTGCTTTTCGGAATTCGTTTAAAAAGGTACGAAAATATGTAGGAGCATCTGGATCGGACATATGAGAGAGAAAGAGAGAGAGAGGGAGAGAGAGAGAGAGAGAGAGAGAGAGAGAGAAAGAGGGAGGCAGGGAGGGAGGGAGAGAGAGAGAGAGATACGATTTACTTTGTCATTTGGCAAAAATACATTACATGAATTGTTATTTCGTTATTACATTAAAATGTTTGATCGCTATCACAGGTCGTCAGTATATAAGTATGATTGTTTCACAATTTGTCATTAAGTAATATCACAGTATGTCAATAAATATCACAGTATTCTTGACAATTTCTGGAGACTCACTCATTCTTGCTTACCCGTACATTCATCACGTCACAATTTAAAAAACAATTACAATTAAGCAGATACATACACTCATCACACACACAGACAAATACACTCACACTTACTTTATTAATATATACATTTTTAAGACATGTTTCACCACTGTGACATAAAACACGGGAAAATAAATAAATAAATAAATAAATAAATGAATGAATGAATGAATGAAGGAAGGAAGGAACGAACGAACGAACGAACGAACGAACGAATGAATGAGCGAATGAGCGAATGAGCGAATGAGCAAGTGAGCAAGTGAGCAAGTGAATAAGTAAATAAGTAAATAAGTTTTGTAGGAAGGGTACGTGCGGTGGCCTGTAGATTAAAGCAACGAATACGGGGGGGAGGTCGCCCTGTTGCACACTACACATAATATATTCAAGAATATTGGGCGTACCATCCTGCGTGGTACGTGAGCAGCTTAATATGGTAGCCTTGAAAGAATTGTGTACATACAGAACTAACCCACCCCCACATTTATTCCTATCTAATCTTAAAATAGAATAACCCTTGATCCGAATGCGATTGTCATCGACGTTTGGAGCAAGGTGCATCTCAGCAATTCCTAAAAGGTGGTAGGAGGAACCAGATAGAAGGTGTTGACGGAGTGTATTAATGTAACAATCTAAAGAGGTCACATTGATAAATCCTGCTCTCAGTCCTCTACAGTGCACCCCCCAGCATTGTCCGTTGATAGTCAATCATTTGCGACAGCCTCTTTTTGATTGCTTGTTTGAATTACAGACGTCTCTTTTCCACTTATATTTACGTTTTCTGTTATTTGTTTAGTATTTGGTGCATTTAGTGAAGTTTCATACGATGCTAAAATTGCTTGGAGGTCTACCGCTGTTAAAAATTCGTGGGAGACATCGCCATCATGTCTCTTGACCAGGAAACGGACCCCTATATGCCAAACATATTTAAATTTGAGCTTCATTGCCAGGGCCTTAAGGCTTCTAAATTTATTAAATAATTCCCTTGATAAATGTTCGTTTTTAAAAATTTTATCATTTATGATTGCATTACTAGTTACCTGGTCAAGTGCCGAGATGACAACGTCTTTAGTGTGAAAGCCTGTAATGAATTTTTTTTTCTCGCATAATTTTATCTCCTAACACACTGCTGGAGAGGGTAACAGCCCAGAGAGAGAGAGGGAGAGAGAGAGAGAGAGAGAGAGAGAGAGAGAGAGAGAGAGAGAGAGAGAGAGATCCGGATATACATCATCGGCCTAGCTTAGATAGATGCAGTGGTCGGCGTGAATGAGCGAGAGAGCGAGAGAGAGAGAGAGAGAGAGAGAAGCCGCGATGTGTATGCCTCGTGTTATAGCTTACAGCTTTACCGTAGCGTCTTATCTCACTCTACCGGGAAATGAGTATTTTAATTATGTTCTCCTATTCGTATCATATTCGTATCAAAATATAATTAAAAAAAACCTTAACTAACCAATAAAATGTTAAATAGATTTTATTATTCGATGGACAACCCCTATGTTCGCTTCTCTCCATAGAGTACCGAAATTCGCTTGTCTCCTCGATAACTCCAATAGTTTTCGAGATACAGGCTACTCAAGTTTAACAAGCCTTGAATTCTAAGAATTATTACATCTTCCTTAACATTTTTAAGGGAATTTCAGAAGTGTAAACATTTTTTGTAAGTAAATATAGCAGTTCTCCACCGAATAACAAAATCTAATTATCATTTTATTACTTATTTAAAATTTTCATAAATTGTAATTTGATACGAGTGAGACAAGAAAAGAAGAACGGTATTAAAATACTCATTCTATCTCTTTTATATATGATTAAATTATTTGAAAATCTAATCAAACTTACCTTTCTTTTCTGATGCTGCTTGACGTAGTCACCGTACAAAGTTTTAAAGACAATAGTTTTAAAAAAATGTTTTAAAAATGTTTTTAAAAAAGATTTTTAATCTTTACATATATTTTTTACATATACCCCTTAAAAACACATACTCAGTTACACAAACATACGCACACGATACTGTTTACACAATTAATTATTGCGAACTTGCAAAATAAAAAAACAGTGTAGAGTAAAGTTACGTATAAAATACAGAGAGGATAATATCATGGTATCTACTTTCATGCTGACATTGAGGAGGTGGGGTGGGGTGGTATCATAGTTTTAATAACCGTGGAAACTTTCTATACAATAGCTTAAGGGGTTATATCCCCCTTATGCTCTAAAAAACAAGGCTTTGTTAATTATTTTTTTTAAAGGACATTTGAGATTAAAGGTATACAAATAATATAACATTGGATTAAGCAATTCTTGAAGAAGAGATACAAAATTTTTATTGATTTTTTTTTACAAATTTCTCTATTATCTACATGAGTTTTGCTAGTGAAGTACACATGATTATATTTTTAGAATTTTTCGCGAAATGGCGATTGTTTTAACACCAAATCGTGTTTTCGACGAAAAAAATCGACTTAAATTGTTTATAACTTTTTTTGTTGTTAATTAATCGCTAAAATCGTGTGAACTTCACTAGATAATCAAACGATGAAGCTACTGTTAACATTTTAAGTCAATCGGATGTAAACTTTTTGAGTTCTACTGCTTGCCGATTTTTAAAACATGGTTTCGAGAAAAACGCGTTTGAAGTTTCAAATTGTTTTTTTCAAATTGCGCAGACGCGTTCCCATGCGCTTCTGAACGTATCCGACACATTCTTTTTTTTCGACGATGAAGTCTTTATAAGGTTTTGATTCGACTATACCTTTATATGTTTTTGAATCGCCGTCGCCGATATATTTCAAATATTTGATATTATGAAGTTTTTCTGAGCGTTTGAACATTTCTATAACTGCGTCGATCTCCATTTTCCCGGCACTACCTTCATGGTTGGCATCACAGTTCTGTTTGTGTAAAGGGTATACCTCTTCGTATTCAGCAGTACCTTCTTTTTTTGCCAATATTCACACACTTTACAGTACTTAGATTTTACACTCACATTCAATACCTTGCCAGTGTACCAACCAATCAAAGTGACCAATCCGAACAAAGACGTAAACCCTCTCTTTCGCCAAGATCCATCGCCTGACACCGTGAGACCTTCTTTTTCACCTCGTTCGATAGAAATTTCTTTTTCTTTAATCGCTGATTTTTTCATAGATATAATTCGAACAGATGAAGTAGCAGTGGCGATATTAGATATGATCTTACTGTAAGTTGTTTGAAAGACAGTCTTTGCAAGATCCATCATAGAGCAGAACTTTATTATACCGTTGATGCCTATGCCTATGATGCGCATAGCTAAAATAATACGACAGTTGATCTCATAAGCACGACCATTTATTACAGGACAGCTGTTAATATCAGCATCACCACAGTTCGAACAAGACACAATAATTTTGAAGCCTAGTCCACGCTTGTTCGACTCTAAAAACCGCACGTCACCATTACATTTTTTGCATACTACTAATTCAGAAAGAGCAGTAAATACAGCGAAAACATTGATGAAACAGTAGCCGAAATTATTATCAACATGGCGGTCACGGTCTAAATCAGTAGTTTTCAATTTCTTAGCCGAGGTACTAACGTACACCTTTTCACTCATAATTAAGTACTTGTAAATATAATTCACAGTTAAAAAGTAAAGCAAAACTCAAAATAACAATGTAAACAACGAGAACGGCTGATCGACTAAACACAGGGCAAGTGTGAGTAAACACGTGCTGTAAAGACGCTGTAACCGTCGTAATGTCATGTAGCGACCTCTATAATTCAAATCTAAAACACGATATCGATCGTAGGTAACTTCTACTAATTTCCAAAGCCGCGAAATTCAAAAAAGCGAGCATCGCTAAAATAAGCGAAAATTGTGATTTTGAAGCATCAAAGCTGTTTGGAAAAAATTGATTTAAAAAAATTTTGAGTTTAAATCGGTACTTGGGCGTTGTAGATTTTGATTCCAGGATTATTTTGGCAAGATTTAAACCAATAAAAAAAAATGGAGAAAACAAAAAAATTGGGGGATATAACCCCTTAATCGTGCATATTCAGTTTTCAAAAGCAAAATTGCATAAGATCATGTTACCTGGCACATGTAAAATACTTTCTAGAAATTTTCACAGATAGATGGAATGACGTAGCAAGGTGCAACTGCACTTTGATAAGTCTTGCATCACATTACAGGGGGAGTTACAATTTCTCGACATAATTGGTGCGATATTAGATAGTACGGTCAATGGAAGATTTTCATCTAAGAGTTAAAGATTATCTCACTCCACTACATCAAGCACAGAAACCTGTATTTAAGGAGAACTATAGGCAAGAATACTAAATTAAAATAGAATAAATTTAATGAAAATTTTACGACTAACTCTGCGTATAGTGAATGCTCGTGAATCGCATATTCGATCAATTTGTGGATCGGATGGTGTAGTGATCTTGAACGATTACCCGTAGAAATTTTAACAGAAAAATTACATGTTTTTTTATTACATTGTTGCATAACGACAATTAATTATATGTATCATGTCGGGGTCTTTCGTAATAAAGACGTTCTGACGATCGTTGTCCAAGCTATTAGGCAACGCAACGATCCCACGAATCCTCTGGCTAACGGCTTGATTCGTCGACATTGTAAGTATTTCGTCCATTCATTTTATAAAGTTTTTAACTTTTATAAACCAGTGGACCCTATGCTTTTAGTGATTAAATCAAATGCTCGACTACACAGCGGGTGATAAGGTTATTTTGAGTTGTGTATATCATGATGTTCAGAAACCTGAGCCATCATCAGCAGGCATACAAAACACATTAAACCGTAAGTATTGGATGTGCTTCAATTAAATATTATTTTTTACTATATTTAAGTACGTCTCAATACTTTAGTTATAGATCCTATACCCATTGAAGCTAGATTACTGACAACTTCAGGCGTATAAGGACACAACGTTAATATAAGAAATTGTAAGTATTGCATGTGATAAAATAAAACGTAATATTTTTTATCTTACTATTATTATGTCACGTCACAATACTTTTAGTTTCAGATCCGATAAATGTAGAACGTGGATTATCAAACAGTTCAAGTGTACATCCGTCCAATCAGCATAACCTAAATCGTGAGTATTGGTTGCGTTAAAATAAAGTAAAAACTTATATTTTTTACATTAATATTATTACTGCACACCCCAATACTCTAGTTTCAGATAACATATCCAGTACCACGACACAGCAAGAAGAGATTGATACAGACTCTAGCAGTAGCAGTAGCAGTAACAGCAGCAGTAGTACTAGTATGAACACTGATACAGACGTTGAAGAAGAAGAAGAAGAAGAAGAAACAACAAAAGTAAGTTTGTCGTGTTTCAGGAAAAAAATTTTTAAAATTAATCAAATCGGTATTGTACCGGCAAATGGTTACAGGTAAGCCGACAACCAGTTCGAAATAGCTGTACATTGGCTTTATTGGATCGAGAAATGTGTTCTCAACCGTTTCATCAAACGTGCTGGCTGATGTCGTGCATAAAGATTACCCGAAGGTATCGTAGTAGATGGATATAGTCCGCCACAAGACGACAAAAATCATAAAGGTATAGTACTGCAATTTCATGGCTGTTTTTGGCACGGATGTCCTCGCTGTTACGGAATAAATAAATACATAGCTTTGACAAGTGGTGAATCGATGGATGATAGGTACGAGAGAACGCTCGCCATCAGTGACAAGATAAAATTCAGCAATTACGAGTTGATTGAAATATGGGAATGGAGTTTATTAATGAACTCTCTCAAAATGAACAACTTCAGCGGTTCATTAAAGAAAACGTTTATCTTGTCAAGTGGAAACCGCTGGATCCGCGAGATTCATTTTTTGGGGGTCGCACAGGTAACAGAGTTAAATTGTCAATTGTTAAAGTGTTCAATTGTCAAGAGGGCGACAAAATCAAGTTCGTAGGTGTGTGATCTGTATATCTGTACATTTGTAAGCGCGGTAAGTACCCCGTTGGTCATCCGAAAATATACGTCGGACGTGAGGAGTATCGTCAACTTGTGGGTCCAAACAATGATATATCTCGAGTTAACGGTTTGCTCGTGTGTGACGTACTTCTACCTCAAAATTTGTATCATCCCGTTTTACCGGTGAAAATGCACGTTCTGCTAGTTCCACTGTGTCACACGTGTTGCGAGCAAATATTACAAAAGGAGTGCCCGCACGGCGATCCAAACGATCGAGTTTTACGAGGTACATGTGTATCCGAGGAAATCAAGATCAACCCGAGAGCACGATAAGGTGGTCTGTTTGCTGAGTATATAGACGAGTTTTTTATGCAGACAACTTTAGCATCAGGATATCCACCACAGTGTATAACGACTGAGGCTCAAGAAGGGTATGTAAATGAACTCGAAGCCGCTGAAGGTATAAGATTGAATAAGGACGCCATATATTTTAATGTTGGTTTAAGATCGGTAACTAAATTATGTCTAAATTCCATATAGGATAAATTTGGTTAACGCGAAAACTTGTCACAAACAGAGATTATTATAGAACCTGAAAGACTCATGGAATTACTTACCAGTGCTGAAGTAGACGTTAATGGAATTTTGACTCTCAACGAGGAAACGATGTACGTGAACTGGTGCTACAAAGCTGAAGTTCTGAAACCGTCTCCAACCACGAACGTTGTCATTGATGTCTTTACAACCGTATAGGCTCGGTTGAAATTGTTTGAGTATCTACACGTTTTGGGGTCCCGCGCACTCTACCATGACAAGGATTCAGTTTTCTACGCTAGCAATGGTGAGAACTGTGAGCACGATTTACCAATTGGTACGACACTTGGCAGTCTGACGGATGAGTTGGCCGACAAGGGTAAGTTTTTTGCATACAAATACAAAAAACCGGACGGTACCGAGGACTACATATGCAAGATAATAGGTATACGCTTAAATTATACAAACAGCCAGAAGATAAATTTTGATACAATTCGCGAGTTGATTAAATCGCCACACACCGAGATAGTGCTATCGAATTCGGGTATACGTCGAACAGTTTTTCAGGAAGTGCAGACACAAAACGAGACATAGACGTGCAAATCGGTTTATGGAAAAGGGAAATTCGTGACGACGGACAAGTTTACGTATCAGTGGTAACATTGTTTGGGGTGCTGATGGATCTGTAACGATAGGCGCTGTGCGGATACGTGGTGGTAACATGGTTGACCTATTGAATGACGCTATAAGAGAGAGACGGGTCACCCCACCTCGAGATCCTCGAGGGTTTATATGGAACAAGCGCGTTTGGCGCAATATTTTTCAATCGTCGTCAAGAGGATCGTCGACAGAGGGCATTGTTCACGCTATTGCTCTACGTCCCCACTCTGTGAACCATCTCGATACTACAGGTGGTATTGATGATGGTGGTAGTGATGGTGGTGGTGGTGGTATATACTCATCTGCGCGCAGCAGCAGCATTAAAAAGGACGTCTCAGGTGAACGAGCTTGCGCTTTATCAGTCAAAAGAAAGAGGTTGCAAGAAGATGAAAATTTACGTGAAAAGAACAGCGCTTTGGATGCCTTGATTGAATTACTACCGTTTGAGCTGCATGTGCCTGATTACAGATTCTGTCGACCAGATACTAAATTAGCTGAGTGCATCGAACGCGGTGAAGTTGGAATTAATCCTTTGGATGGAGCCTTCCGTCAACACGATATCGCTGATGCTGACAAAAAAGTGATCGTCGTCAAGCCGATTGAGTTTTAGCAGATTACGTTTTATCTCGTATGCTTGCTCAGGATACGAAAGCTGATAAAAGAACGTTGGCTTTAATGACAGCTTGTTGTATGGTTAGTAAAATAACTTTTGAAATTTCTTTTTCTCGTATCAAGAGGTCTATAAAGAGAAAACCAAAAGAAGCAAGAAGAAAATCAAAGTTGAGTGATCAAGAAATAAAGGTAAAAAAGTAAATAAAAATGCGGACAATGAATAAAACTTTTGAGAACCTTTACTACAGTCCTCCACAGCCTTCGGTATATGCTGGAGTTGATAAAGTTTTCCAAGCTACGCGTAAAAAAATAAGGCATCCGGTGTCAAAGAAGGTAAAGTTAAGAAGAAGAAGAAGAAGCTAACAAAAAAGAAGAGGAAGACTAATAAAAGAACCATGAGAGGTATTTTTTATAGCTAAAGATGGCCTTTTTACAGACCCATTCATGTGAATGTCTAAAGTCACGATGCTCAATCTACGTGTTCGTCTAACCTGTGGTATCCCTAAAACTGATTTACCTACGAATCCAGCACCTCCAATAAACAAAATTGGCTGTGTTAACAACTTAATGCATTCATTGTTTAATCAAGTGGATGTCCTTTTCGACCAAAAACCTGTATCACCACCAACCAATGCGTACGCTCACCAAGCATATATTGAGACGCTGCTTAACTATGGGCCGCTACAAAACAATCTCACTTGACGACTGTCTTATGGTGTGAAGATACTCCTGCGAAAGTGGGCGATGTAGCAGATGCTAACGAGGGACTTGTACAACGACGAAAATTTCTATCAGCGGGGAGAGCTATCGACTTAAAAGGTCATATTTACCGTAGCGTTTTCAACCAAGAAAAGTTGCTAATAAACGGTGTTGAGGTAAGAGTACGTTTAGTAAAAGCTCGCAATAATTTTACCTTCATGGATCCTACAGGATATTTTTTTTACATATCGAGGAAGCTAATCTTTTAGATAGACGCGTAAAATTAGTCCTGGTGTATTACTTGCGCACGCTAAAGCCCTTTCAAATACAATTGCTTAATATGCTCTTACGAGAGTAGAAGTCAAGGCTATTACCATGCATACTGGCATTCACGGTGAATCCTTGGATAACGTTATATTAGGTCAGATACCAAAAAGAATTATTATTGGTTTGGTTAATAATAAAGGTTTTAATGGGGATCGAGAACTTAACCCTTTTATCTTTCAACATTTTAATATCAATTTTCTATGCTTACACATTGATGGTGTACAAATACCTTCAAAACCTTTACAACCCGATTTTAGTATAACAAATAAGTTGTACGTTGACGTTTATCACATCTTATTTTCGGGGACAGGTATACATTTTTTCAATGAGGTTAATCAAATGACGCGTGAAGCGTATCCTAACGGTTATTGTCTATTTGTTTTTGATTTGACAACTGACTTGTCGGCTAACGATTTCATTCACTGGAATTTGACTAAACACGGTAGTATTAGAATAGACGTGAGGTTCGATAACCCTTTGACTGACACAGTAAATTGCATCGTATACGCAGAATACGACAATATTTTAGAGATAGATGCGTCACGTCAAGTTATCGTTCACTTTATCGGTTGAAATTGGGACATGTAGGTGACACTGTTGGTTGTATATAAGTTTGCCTCCGTCGTTTACGCGGCAGTCAGTTTTAAATCTTGATCGCCGACACAAGCTATAAAAGGACTTGGCTATAGATATTCAGTGTTCTAAGGGTACTACAAAGACCACTGTATCGAAAAAAGTCACAGTAGTGGCTGTAAACGGTGATTTTACTAGTCATTGGTTAGTAGCACTAACAGCTCCTATACACAATTTAAGTGATGATATTCGGAAACAAAATAACTGTTAACTCAAAACCATAATGGTTTTGACTATTTTGAAGGTGAAGTGTCTTTGAAAGTCCTTTATAAGACTCTGCGCGATATTACCAAAAATGCACAAAAAATATACGTAAGAGGAAGCGAAAAATGGCTAATTTTAGACAGAATTATAGATCGGGAATTTATGAATTTGGGATACGATGTCAATTGTACGAGTTTTAATAATTTATCGTCCGATACGTACTCTATTCATCATGCTGTAAAACCTTTCTACCAAAAATATCGCTGTGCTTTAAATAATGTATATCGTTTAAAATCTTGGTTTTGTACACGAGGTTCTGAAAATTAGTGAAAACAAGGTTGAATTTTGTAATGGACAGTCTGCAAATCTTGAAGAGCCTTTCGGCAATCCGATCGCATACTGTAGGTGTATTCCCAGCAGACCAAACGCCACGTCGGTGGATGAAACGGATAACGTTTGTGGTAAACACTGACAATCAGGAGAGACCTGGTATGCACTGGATCGCTATATACGTCGATAAATCTTGGAATGCTTTGTATTTTGATAGTTTTGGAATACCACCATTTATATCAGACCATATAGATCGCTTGCGATAAAATTGTAAACTATTTCGTTGGAATGCAACGCCATTACAGAGTGACTCGTCTGATGTATGTGGCCAATTTTGTATCGTGTTCTTGTATTACATGAGCGCGGGTTTGGGTGTCCAGAAATTTCTAAATAATTTTTCTACCGACTTGATAAAAAATGATAGTATAGCCAGACGCTTTGTAAAATATAAAAAAAATGCTGATAGAAATTTTATTGGCAGAGGTGGCTGTATTGTCAGATGTTTGCAAAACTGCAGCTCTAAAATGTCACTATTATAACATGATATAATTTGTCTGATGCAACATTCTTTCATTCGTATCAAGTTTCAAAAAGTTTTTCTATAACTATTCTACTACCTTTGTGAAACATGACACCCTCACCAAAACATTGTTGCTTTATCTCGACGCATCGTCCGACGCAACATTCCTTAGTCTTCTCGGAATGTCAGTATTTATTGTTATCTGATACTCCCTCCCTCCTTTTAGAATATTTACACTTTCCACCTCTACTCCTAGTTTGAAAGATATATTAAGAGCTTGTATGATGTCACTTTTACAACAGTCATTTTTAACCACTTGAAGAGAAATGACAACATGGCTGACCAACCACGAACCACTCGTCATCCGCATCAGATATTAAGCACGTTATATGGAGTAAATAAGTTCTTCACCAAGAAGAATATTGTTGGCTTAGAATACGATAGTTACACGGACGAATATTACCGACCAACTGTGCGACTGTTGTCTTCTGACTTTGACGGAATAGCGGTCTCAATCAGTGATTGTCAAGAATTTAAAGGTACTTTGTTGATATTGTCAAGTATTTCCATGGGGAAGCTGATGAATTAAGGGATCAAAAGATTTACGGTAATGGTTCGATTTTAAAATTCACACATAGTCATCAAAATAAAGCTATCGAAATAGAGGAGGATCGGAGACCTGGAAAATCTATTGTATGTAAACGTTTTCGGCATTGTTGTATTATGAAGAAAGTGACGTTTGACTGTCTTATTGAATACGTAGAAAATTGTATTGACGCTCGCCTCGAATATTTAAATTCTATAGCGGGTAGTGCAAGTTGCGTTTCGGATGAAGTTATTGAATTTATTGTAATTAAAAATAGTCTTATGCATGAAGCACAATTACAAGTGTTTGTACCTAGTATTGTTAAAGACGTTGTAAATACAATTGACGATAATGTAATTAGTTTTATAACAACCAGTGTTCAAATAGGTTCAAAGAAATTGAATAAGAAAATTCTTCTTTGTAAACGTGATGTAATAGATGTATTTTATCAACTCGTATCACTACATATGTATAATATTATAGATGTACTAAATAATCGATATCATCAAATAAATAAGAAAATTTAATTCCAAGTACTTTCTTTTTATTGACCTGATTTGTTGTCCTTTTTCCGCTTAAAACCATTTATAATTATATATTTTAATGTTTAAAGTCTTTTATAAGAAACATACATTTTTCACACTTTCATGAAGATATTACAATTTAATTACATTAATTTTGTTCTTTAAATAATAAAAGTAATATAAAAGAGAAACGATTTATTTAGAATCATGCGTTACTCAGATAATAATTGATGAGTCATCAAAGTATCAGATGTCACCCCGATGTCGCTATGTGTCGGTCACTATTTTCATAAATATTATGTAATAGCTTGTACAAACGACGGGTGAACTTATATAATTTTTACATATTTACTATCCTGATAAGTTTTATGAGCTATGCCTAGTTTTTTAAGGGGTAACATCACTGTATAATTTTAAAACTTTCAAATCAATTTTTTTATTATCTTATAAGATGCGTTTGAACCTTCTAAAATATGAGGCAAAAAGTTAAATCCCTGAAAAAAAAGTTTTCTATGGAATTCCGAGCTCCTCCCCTAGCGCCTCGGATGATTCGAAACGGCCTACCTGCGCCAACTTGATACCCGCTCCGAAATACCCACTTTTTAATTATAACTTCTTCAATACCTCCATAGATGTCGATAGTGTAGTGTCTAGGTACAGTTAGAAGCACTTCAAAACAAAAATACGTTAGCTTCGCGTCAGTACGTTTATGAAAAAGACAATTCTTTCGCTTCAAGTCTCGTTCTTTGTGTGCAGTATTGACTTTTGATAGTTTATTTGTGATCTTATAGTGTACAGTTTTGTCTTCCAAGTGAGAATGAGTGGTACTAAAGTGTACCCCGGCATGAATGGTACGAAAATATCGTATCCAACGCGGCGTCGAAGCAGTATGTCATCAAAGCGACCAAAGAATAGGTATGAGGCTGAGAGCAGTTTGGAAGGAGTCAGTACCTCTGCTAAGAAGTTAATAGACAATGACCAGGATTTTGATGTGAATTACGGATTAGGCTATAGGATTATAAATTTTCTTGACGTATTCTTGGTTATTTCTCAACATGTGAAATGCAAAAGTGCAATTCAGACATCACATTTCAAGAGCGAAGTCCTCGAGGCTTAGGCTTCAAAATAATTATTGCTTGTTCAAACTGCCCAGAAGTTGTTATACCAAGTAGTAAGTTTATACGGAACGCATATGAAATTAACCGTCGAATCATCCTAGCAATGCGCCTGCTTGGAGTAGGGCTAAACAGAATTATAAAGTTTTGTGCATTTATGGAATTGTCACGACCGATATTTGAATCACTCTACGATAAACTAGTGTATATGATTTCGATCGCAACGGCAACTGTACGATAAACTAGTATATATGATTTCGATCGCGACGGCAACTGTACGACAAGCCAGTATGAAGGTTGCACAAAAAGAGAAAGAGAAAAGCGAAGGGCATGGTCAATTTGAAGGAATTACTGTTTCCGGTCATGGTTCGTGGAGGAAACGCGGATTTTCGTCGCTCTTCGGAATTACGTCACTGATTGGATGACACAGGCAAAATCGTCGATGTCGAGGTAAAATCGAAATACTGCATCGAAGGACTGTAAGTCTTGCGAGCACTGGAAAAGTAAAATAGAAACAACTGAATATGAAGAGTGTCATATAACTCATGCCGATGAATCTCAAGCAAATCATGAATGCTCATCCGGTAAAATGGAGGTTAACGCTGTCGTTGAGATGTTCGAACGCTCTGAAACTTTGCACGGTCTGAAATATTCAAACTACATTGGAGACGGAGATAGTAGAACCTTCAAAGGTATAATGGATAAAAAACCATATGAAAATTTTGTAGTTCAAAAGAAATAATGTATTGATCACGTGCAGAAAAGAATGGGGACTCGATTTAGAAATTAAAAAAGAGAGTAAAAGACATCGTTGGCAAAGGTAAATTAACTGACAAGTTAATTGATCAGTTGACAATTTATTATGGATTAGCCATACGTCGCAATCCGAATAGTAAGGAAAAAATGAAAAATAAAATCTGGGCGACCTTATTTTATAAATTGTCAACCACCGAGAATACGCAACAAGAGAAGTGCACAGAGTCTTGGTGCAATTGGAAGAAGGTGCAAGCGGCGTATTCATTATATACTTTCCATCATAAATCGCCACTTTTTCAGGACCTTTTTGAAGCAAAAAAACCGATTTATGAGGAGCTGAGCAGAGAAGAGTTATTAAACCGTTGCTTAGGAGGTTATACGCAGAATAGCAACGAAAGTTTCAATGCTACCATTTGGAATTTGGATTCGAAATCGTATTCCAACGGCAAAAAAGTCTTGAATATAGCAACAGATATTGCTGTATGAATTTTTAATGATGGTCTGACTGATATCCTACAGATTATGAGAGTTTTGGAGATGGACATTGGTACCCAATTATATAATTTTTGCATGGAAGCCGATGCTCACCGTATAAGACACGCCGATCTGTCATTGTAAGATGTGTCAAAAGAGGCACGTTTCAACATAAAATTGTTCAGGAAACAAAATGAGGTGGAGAATTTGAACTTGGAATAGCAACTTAATGGTAACATTTTTCTAAGAGTAGAATTTTTTATTTGTTCATGTCTATAACACATTTCAAAACTTCAAACGCGTTTTTGTCGAAACATGAAGGGAATGAACCATGTAAGGGATTTTCGATAAGTTAATTAAAACAATTTTTATTAATAAATAGCTGTCCTCTTTTTTGGTAAAAATTGAACAACTTTATTCAAACACTCGCTAATTACACAAAAATCAATATTTCTAAATTCCCCTACGTGGTTCACTAGCTACACTCATGTAGATTAAATAGATATTTTTTTCTTTTTCCAAATTCAAATTGGCACCAGTTATACTGCGTGCCGTAGTGCGCTTTAGGTTCAACATGCCTCGGGAGAATCGCTGCAGTGTCGCTATTTTGTAATAGTATCCTATGAAAATTCTTTGTAATATACTTAAATATATTTATCAATAACTACCTCAAGTATTATTACTCTATTACCTTTTCTTCCGCCCGAAAAAAAAAAGTTGTCCAAAAAACGCATTTTTTAGGCCGTTACTGTGGTGTTACCCCTTAACATGTTCTGTATTCTTTCCAGTATAAATGAATAGAAAGTACGCCTAAATTGTTCGACCATCATACATAATATTGTAAATTAGTACTAAACATCAGTTAAATCTAGTTAGTGGTAACTCGAGGTGGCATCGATAACGGTCCACTTAAGATTTTTTTACTTAAATGTGGACACATTTAATCTTGAGTACAGTTATCTAAAAAAAAGTATTATTTACTTTTTTATTAGACACAATCCAAATGCATATCGTGTGATACAGACTGACCGTGTTTAAATGAAGTGCTATGAACTGTCTTCTAATGTAATTAGTGCAACCTCGCATTCCAGTATGTTATAGATGATTAAAGAAAGTTCTAGAAATATTATTATATTGATAAAAATCGATTTAATGTAAATCTCCAGTAGTGAATTTTTGTGATATCATAATAATGTTCTATTTTGTTTATTTTGATTATTTTATCTTATTGTAAGTAGCATAACTTGTCATAGTAATTTGGACCATTATTCAAACAGGGCTCTTTTCATAGGTATCGGTTCAAGGAGCAATTTAAAATCTGATTTGTCCAACTTAGTTGCGATGATACAGCACTATAATGCTAATGTAGATGTACACTTTCCTAGCTAATCCTAAATAATGTGATTATATTTCTTAAAAAATAGTACCACATTCTCCAGCAAATTTTCAAAAAAAAAAAACATTTTTACATTTTTTTCTCTAAAGTGCAATAATTTCAGATAAAGACTACATGAAAGTTAAAAGTTACGAAAAAACTTCCATTTTTATGCGTTCACATACCTTTTTACACTTTTAACCTTAATGTCTAAAATTTGTTTTGTATATTTTGTTAATAATTTGTGACAATTTTACCGTTTGTTCTGAGATTAAGAAACTTTGGTCTGCTGACTTGACGTGAAGTATCGCATATATATATATATGAAAATATTTGTCTGAAAGTTTCAAATGAAAAATGTGCTACTCTAAGTATATGTATATTGTCACAATGTGCATGCAAAATCATCGAGTATTTACATATATATATATATATATATATATATATATATATATATATATATATATATATATATATATATATATATATGTAAATACTCGATGATTTTGCATGCACATTGTGACAATATACATATACTTAGAGTCGCACATTTTTCATTTGAAACTTTCAGACAAATATTTTCATATATATATATATGCGATACTTCACGTCAAGTCAGCAGACCAAAGTTTCTTAATCTCAGAACAAATGGTAAAATTGTCACAAATTATTAACAAAATATACAAAACAAATTTTAGACATTAAGGTTAAAAGTGTAAAAAGGTATGTGAACGCATAAAAATGGAAGTTTTTTCGTAACTTTTAACTTTCATGTAGTCTTTATCTGAAATTATTGCACTATATATATATATATATATATATATATATATATATATATATATATATATATATATATATATATATATATATATATATATATATATATATATATATATATATATATATATATATATATATATTATATATATTTATATGTAAATACTCGATGATTTTGCATGCACATTGTGACAGTATACAAAACTCCTATGGATCTTAGTAGAATATTGTATGCTTATTCAGGGCATACTTAGAGTAGCACATTTTTCTTTTGAAACTTTATATATTCTTTTGATACTATATATATATATGTATATATATATTGTTGTGATCGAGCCAAGCATGCGATTTGAACAACATGAATCGCCGCGCTTGACAACGACTGGTATCCCCGAAAAACAGTAGTCTTATGTTGACAGTTAATGAGAATAGTCGTGTTTACACTTTTATTTGGTTATACGAATAAAATCTGAGTTTTGCGTTCCTTTTTATAAATAGTGAGATTTTATTTAACTACCCCGAACCCGGTCGTAACATTTTGGGGACTCGTCCGGAATTTGTGTGAGTGAAAATTAATGAATCTACGATTCGGAATGATGACACGATCTCCAATAAAGAGGCCTACGCCAGATACACAACAACAAGATCAATAAGAACCAGAACAACAACTACAATAAGTTTAATCGGAACAACAACAAGAAACATAAAATCAGCTACAACAAGATTATTCATAACAGGAATAACAAAAACAAATCAGTCTCTAACTATGACAATACAAGAAATAAACAAATTTAAAGGACACAATAAGATTTTTAAGACAACATTACAAGACGCGGAAGAAAATTTATTCCAAGAACGACGACGACTGGAGCAGGCTGAAACTGTTGTGGCTTCTCTTCGAGCTTACATAAAGGATTTGGAGTCAGAAACACAACTTGTTAACGAGCAACACTAGAGAACGTCTGACGCAGATGAGGAAACATCAAGACTACGACAGACGAACCAGCTGTTGCTTGAAGAACGTGCGAGTTAGTTGCAGAGGCAGGAGATGCAACAACGAATTAACCAGCTAAGTCACCCTCCAATTTCAAACACAAACAGAAACATACATACATTTCCAATATTAGCGACTAATACTGCAACGACTAACATTTCTAACGAAACTTGTACTAGGCCGTTTAATCAAACTAGATTAGGTTATGAAACGTTAATAGCGAATGCCGTAGCTGTTGACGATTCTAATAGGTTTCGGGAACAGAATTGATCGTGTCTTCAGGAGACAAATTCAGGATTAGGATATAATCACAAACCAGATTTTTTCGATGGAACTATATTATTTCTTGAGTTATACAACCAGTTTCTAATAGTTGTAAGCTACAACAATTAGAATGAAGAAATGAAGACGGTTTCCCTTGCTACTTCTTTGAGAGGAAAAGCTAAAGGCATTTTGAGTACTTTCTCAGAACCTGCTACTATAGATTTTGAAAAATTAAAAACGAAGTTAGAGTTACATTTTGGTGAAAAACATCTGTCACCTTCGTATTACTCTCAATTTCAGAATAGACGTCAACAATTTGGTAAAGATCTTCCAACTTTGGCTGTTGATTTGGAGAGATTAGTTAGCCTAGTATATTCCAAATGTCCATACTAAGTTCAAGACAAAATAGCATGTGCTCAATCCATCATAGCTATTTTTAATTCGTCGATTAAGGAACTTCTTCAGTTAGAAAGGATTTCTTCTTTGTAGATACAATAGCTCTTGCACGAACTATGGAAATCAAGGTTATTCGCGACCAGAACAGAAGACCACAATATTCAAAGAATAATTCTGCATCTATGAATATTCAGAAGAATATTCAAATTACTATTCAAGTTTTTATTTCAATGGTTTAATTAATAATAAAACTTAATAATTAATTTTATTAAGTAATTTTAAAATAGACTCTGGTTCTAACGTAACTATTTTAAATTTAAAATTTGTAGATTTTAATGATACGAAAATTCCTATTAATTTTAAAACACTCAAATATCCGACTGGAGTAGAGTTTCCAGTTGAGTTTCTAATTTTCGCTAGTATTAATCTAAATATATATTCCGCTGAAATATACGTATTCGTAGGGAATATAACTGATGACTGTATACTTGTAAGTGATTTTCTTGATTTAACTGGAATTTCAAATCAAATTAGAAATATTTTTGATACTTCAAATACAGTCAACAGTTGTGAGAATTCTCAAGTAACTAGGATAATTGATCCAAGTATAATTTTGCCGGATACTTTAAAAGAAGTTTTTAAGAATAATAGTGAAAAATTAAATTTATATCAATGAGAAAAATTCGCTCAATTACTATTCAAGTTCGAAGATATTTTTCAAGATGGAGATGTTTTTGGAAAATGTGATTCAGTTGAATGCAAAATAAAACTCAGTCAACATCGACCGATTAAACAATCTCTACGAAGAGTTACATTACACCTAGAAAGAAAAGTCGAAAAGGTAATTACTGCGATGAAAGACCAGGATGTTATAGAAGAATGTGAAAACTCATGGTGTTCTCCAGTTGTTATAAAACAAAAGAGAGACGGTTCTATACGGTTTTGTGTTGATCTTCGAGAAATAAATAATATCACTATCAAGAATTCTTATCCTTTACCCAGAATTGATGATACGCTTGACAAATTTGCAGGATATTTGTCGTTTTGCACGTTAGATTTAAAGAGTGGTTATTGGCAAATTAAAAGTCGACTTGAAGATACAGAAATATCATAACTTTCGATTGGTAAAGGGTTATGGCAGTCTAAATTTACACCTTTTGGATTATGCAATGCACCCGCTATATTCGAACGTTTGATGGAAAAATTATTACATGATCTCTTTTTCTTTTTAATTTATCATGATGACGTCATATGGCTAAAACTTTCGACGAAATGTTGAGCAATTTAGAAAAAGTCTTTACAAGATTTCAAGAGGTAAATTTTCGACATAATACGAAGAAATGTGTTTTCTTCAGGAAAGAAGTTGAATATCTTGGTCATATAGTATCAGAAAAAGTTGTAGCCACGGATCCGAAGAAGATTGAAACAGTAGTAAATTGGTCTATTCCAAAGAACAAGAAGAATCTTAGGAGTTTGATAGGTTTCTGTTCCTATTATAGACGGTTTATTAAATGATTTTCTTCTATAGCTAAACCTCTTTATAAGTGAACGAAAATATCGACTAAATTTACATAGTCAGAAGACTGTCAAAAAGCCTTTTCCAAATTCCATGAAGTACTTACTACACCTCTTACTTTGGCTTTTCCTTCTGTTGAACATGAATTAATTTTAGGTACAGATGCTTCTGACCATGGAATTGGATCGGTTCTTTCACAGGTTCAGGATGGAGTAGAAAGAGTTATAGATTATTATAGTAGAGTTATTTATACATCATAAAATAACTACTGTGTTACTTGTCGTGAACTGTTAGCTGTGATATATTCTTTAGGAAATTTTCATCGTTATTTTGACTTGGTTGTTGTCATTCAAAGAATTATATGGACAATTAGCTCGTTGGTTAGCAAAATTATATCAATACAATTCTAAAATTTTACACAGGAAAGGAAACACTCATGGAAACGCAGTGGATTTGTCAGTTAGTGGTTCCTAGACAAAAGATTAAAGAGATTTTAGAAGAAGCACACGATTCTCCTTTTGGAGGTCATTGTGGGATAAATAAGACTCTAGAAAAAGTTGAGAAAAGATTGTACTGGGTTACTTGTAAGAGAGATGTAGAAAATTGGTGTAGATCATGTAAGCTTTGTATTTCAAAAAATGGGCCATCAGATAAAGGGCGTAGTGAGATGAAAATTTATATTTCAGGCGTTCCATTTGACAGACTTCAAATGGATATATTAGGTCCATTTCCAGTTTCATCAATAGGTAATAAATACCTCATTGTAGTGACGGATAGTTTCACAAAATGGGTTGAGGCTTTTCCTCTCCCAAATATGATAACAAAAACTATTGCGGAGATATTTGTTAATCAGATTATTTCTAGGTATGGAGTACCTTTAGAAGTACATACTGATCAAGGAAAAAACTTTGATTCTAGATTAGTTAAGGAATTATCAGAATTATTAGGGATCAAAAAGACAAGAACGACACCTTTAAACCCACAATCAAATGATTACGTAGAAAGACAACATTAAACACTACTTAACTACGTGACCAAATACATCAATGATAATCAAAAAGACTGGGATCGTTGGGTTTCTTTATTTTTGTTAGCTTACAGGTCTTCTAAACACGCGAGGATCGGAGCTACACCAGCTGAGATGTACAGCGGATTCCATCTGCGACTTCCTTTGGATTTGGTTCGAGGGTGCCCACCAGAGGAGGTCAAGATCGAAGAAAACGGGAACTATATACAACAGCTACGGAGGGAACTCAATGAGATTCACGAATTAGCACGAGACAAAATTAATTAACAATCAGAAAAGACGAAGTCTTGGTACGATAAAAGAACACGACATGTTAAATAGTCTCAAGGTCAAAGACACAAACCCAGGATTGTCAACATCAGTCGACTTGGAAGTTACACCGAAAGAGAGACCTATATATGAAGACTGCTCTGCTCACGGTTCTTTTGAGTTTTTCCTGTGAGCGTGAAGACAATTATCGGAACAGAGACTTGAAGTGAGATTCCATGGCACGTCAACTCCCCACTTTTGACCGAAAACTGAATTTGAAGAGAATTCAACCGCTTGAAGTTTGGATTCAACCAATAGAAATTGAATTGTTAAGAAAAGTCCGTCTTTTTATTCCTGAAAGTGATGATTAGAGTCTGTACCTAGAAGCGCCACTCAGTAACTTGACGCCTGATGTGGATCAAGGTAGACGACGTTAATGGGATTCTGGAAGTCATCATTGGAAGTAAGAAGAGAATCAGCTTGTTTGAAGAATTCGAGTGAAGAATTCAACCCTGACGAATTCTAAAGAAGAATTCAAGTAGATAAGACCTAAGATTGTCGGGACGACAATCTGAAAGAACGGGGAGTAATGTTGTGATCGAGCCAAGTTTGCTATTCGAACAACATGAATTGCCGCACTTGGTAACAACTCGTAACCCCGAAAAACAATAGTCTGATATTGACACTTAATGAGAATAGTCGTGTTAACACTTTTATTTGGTTATACGAATAATGTCTGAGTTTTTCTTCCTTTTTATAAAGAGTGAGTTTTTATTTAACTACCCCGAATCCGGTCGTAAGGCTAGAGTTGTCAGTAAACGTATAGGCAAACGACCAACCAGAGTACGCGTAGTAAGCGTTGAACGCGACGTAGAACCTGAAGACATCATAAAAGATAAACCTAAAAGTGGTCGTGGGAGACCGAAGCGGTCCACAAAACCCTTTTCTCCTCGTTGCGATGTATTTCCCCGACGTACGCGATCAAAAAAGTACAGACTTTGGTCTAAGATCATGCCTATTCCATGCGTTATGCAGTAAAGAGAAAGAATAAGATACTTTTTTGTATTTCTTTCAAAGCACCCTTCTTGCACGAGTTTTTTTTTATTGCTTATTTCCTTTTATTTTAATTTTCGTTTCTGAATAATTTTCTTCTATCATATTCTCTTTTTTCCTTCTCTCACTTATGGAGAGAAAGACAGAGGAAGTTGAAGTCGAGCCTACACACCTCCGGATAGCAGCGTCTGGGGGAAGGTTGTGTGACGGGTAATTACACCCTGTCATATGCTCTCTCTCTCTTACATATAAAATATGTGCTAATCATTACAGTTGTTACATGCACCACCACGAGCGAACGGAGAGAGTAAGGTGACTGGAGTGCTAAGGAAAGAGAGAGAGAGAGAGAGAGAGAGAGTGAGAGAAAGGGAGAGTATAAGTAGACCGCGGCGGGGCGCAGAGCGCGAGCCGCGGTATTTTTGGTAGAGGCGCTTTGGCATCTGTAGCCCTCACATGCGATTGTGAAAAGGAGCGGCTCTGCGAGGCCGAAACGTGAGCGATCAGCCACGCCGAAATTCTTCCGCAGCCTATCGCCACCTCCTGGGGATTGTCAAGGCTTGGGCGGGTACTCGTACGGCGACCGCAGCCGACCGTTCAACGGAGGTATAACTCGTAAGTTGGCTTGTCCTTCGCTAACTTTCTCTCTCTCACTCTCTCGGGTATTCTTCCTCTCTCGCGAACACGCCTGCGAGAGCACACCCGATGCAAGTGTGCATAAATGTACCCTTTCCCTTCTTCTTGAATATGCATTTATTTTATATTGCACTATTGAGTCATCCTTGATCTTACCTTTTCCCTTCCCGTCATTCATGTTCTAGAATCAGATTAATATATCGCGGGTTTCAGTAATTAAAACCTCGTTATATAATTGTACATTAAAACGACGTCCATCGTTTTCGGATGCGCTGATTACGAATCGGTGGTCCTTATGACATATACACATCAGGATCAATGTCAGTTGAAGGTTAACTTCGTTAGAAATATAAAAACATATTTTCATTGAACATTTACTTGAGAGATTGTAAAATTGCTTTTTATTTATATATTCATAATGCTCATATCATAGTATTCAAACCTATATAAAAGAAATTTACATAATTTGTTAAATAAAACTAATAAAAATTATAATAATATTTTATTTCTTTAACTATTTTGAAATTTATCAAATATTTTGCACTAAATAATTTGTAGTGTCATTGTAATATTATTGCAATATTATAAGGTTGTGACAAAATGTCACAAAACGAATACTGTAATTCGAATTACGCGCGCACCACGAGTAACCTAGTTCGAGCGGTTCCCGCAAGGTGGCTTCCCATTTTCACTAATCACACATGAATCGGCGCCGAGAACATACTTATAGAAACCGCTATCCGTAGTCAGTCAAGTTCATCCCCGGCAGCAATCAAGTCTATTATGTAACCACTTTTGTATATGCCTCCACCAGAGGTGGACGAACTTCCACGTGGCCGAAGGGATGAGACCCGCGGTCTGGATACTGCGTACGCGAGTAAAATCTGACTGATGACATACGTATGTACAGTAGAGACTTCGAGTGTCAGTGCTGTATCTCTACAGTAGCTCAGCAAGCGAGCGGCCACGGTGCTGCTGTCGATAACAGCTCAGCCACCCTCTCATTCGCTCCTCCAAGAGCAGCCTGCTCGTCAGAGCGCTCAGCCAGTACACCTCGAGCCACCGTGCAGCACTGTTCACTTCACTTTCCTACTACTTGTTTCTCTGTGTGAATTGCAAGTATGATATAAATAAAGTCAGTGACAGTAAACGTGCCATCTTCTTTATTGAGAACCCCTCACAATCACTTGAGTTAGCTCGGAGCTAAACAGCGACCGATCGTAATATACCTGCACGCCGAAAATATTTAATTAACATTCCAAAATATTACCTAATATTCCCATTATTAAATGTAAAGTGATTATAATATTTGAACAATAATAATATTGTTCTGATGTTACTGAAATTTTGCCTGATTGCCATCAAAATATTGTACTAATATTTGCGTAATATTTCTGTGATAAAAGCGACACGGACATTAAATGTTGCTATAGTATCACTGAAATCTTACTGCTATATATCACGGAAATACTTAATATTGCATGTGGTATTCATGTGATATGGTTGCAATATTGATTACTATGTGGGAAAGAATATATTGTTCACTATAAATATGAATTTTTTTAGTAAGAAGATAATGCTGTTTTTGAGATATTTAATACTTTATAAAAATCGGTGTTTCACATTTTTCGACCCATATAAGGGGTAATCAGGGTTTGGGCGTCATTTATTTTGGTTCAGTAGAAAAGTCCATATTGCATTTGCTTTTCTAGATAAAAACAGTTTTTAAAAAAATTAAAAATTGTTCATAAATCTTTATTTTATGTAACGATTTGTGTGATAAATTTTTAATGAAATATACTTTGTGATCTGAAAATTGATAAAAATTTATGAGGCCCAGTAAAACATCCGCACAATACGTACCTGGCGTGTAAATCTACCTAAAAATCGATGCCAATTCATTGGCACTTAGGTTATGTCAATATAAAATTTTTTATTCTATTTAATACTGTGGTGAAGAAAAAATAATAAATCTATTGCTGTTTAATATTGGACTTTGTGAATTCAAATGGTAACTGAATTAAATATTATTCTTTACAAATTGAATTGGAAAAGAAAACATAAAATATATGACCGATTTCATCTCAGATCATGCAGGACGACAGCACCTATCTCTCCGAATCAGCTCAAATTATAGTATATTATTCTACTCGGAAAATAAGCGTATACGTATTTTTTTATTTTTCAATAGCATCAAAATTGCATGTGTTATGCTTTTTTCAAAAATGACTCCTCAAATTTCGTTTCTCAAAAATCGAAAACTTTTTTCTTTTTAAATCGTTCTAATTCGTATTTTTATGGATATTTGAAAATAATTCTGTACATATTCAATGCTGTTGGTGATACTCTTTCGATTTGACAAGTTCAAAAATTTTTTTACAAAAAATCAAGGATGATATGGCATTTTTTATAAACAATGAAAAATGCTTTTTTCTCAAAAAAGCCATTTTTTTTACTCAATTTTTTTTTATAGATAGCTAGTCTGAATACTTATATGGTCATATACATGACTTTTGGAATATTTTTGTTTTTTAAGAGATATAAACGAAATAAGAAAAAAAATTTGATGTACCCCTAAGTATAATGATTATACGTGTATAGCAGAGTAAGAATCTGTGCATTAGGCGAATACGTGTACGATTATTTATATATGTGTGTGTGTACACCATAGAGGAGTATAACGCATGGTACTAGAATTCTCCGCAAGGTGGCTAAAACTCATCTTTTGCTATCACGTAGATAATGTTAGTTATTTTAGCTTATTTAAGGAACCCGGTCTAGTTATCTTAATATATATAGTATTACTTATACATACTAAGATTTCTGTTGAATTATGGCTGAAATTTATTCAACAAAGAGGCGCAAGTGTCCAAAATTTTTTGGATCACACAAAAAAAAACGTATATGATGCCACTGTTAAATTTAGAAAATTGAAGAATTTAGCAGAACTTCTTCGACAAAGTTTTCCTAACAAAGCAGTGCAGAGTTCGGATTATGTATGCTTCAATTGTTATGAACGCATTAAAAATATTGAACCAAAGGAAATAATTGATGCGATTCATTCAGACAATTATACTGACTTGGACAGTGATACTGAAGACAATGATTTTCGAGCTAGCACCCCAGAGCGGATTGAGCATTTAAACGAAACCTTAATTTCAAGTTCTTTTGGTAATGTTTCGCCACTTAAAAGGAAGAGAGGTATTGATGATTCATCTGTACAAAGATACATTATTAGAAAAAAATCAGAACTAGTATCTTCATTCTCATCTGCAACTAGCTCAAAATTGTCAGAAGCATACAATGTTTGCATTGATGAATCACATGATGATTTGACTCAATGCTTCTGCAATGAATGGCTCAATAACTTGCGAGTAGCGGTTGAAAATTGTGACAGTATCAATGAGAAAATTAGAATTTTAACGTTGCTTCCTTCGACATTAACAAAATCTAGTATTTTATCAGCATTTCCCGAAGTAACTGTTTATATGATTGACAAAGCAAGAATGCTTGTAACAACTAAGGGAATATATTCTGAAACTGACGCGTATACTGGTCATCCATTGGACGAAAAGTCTACAAAAATTGCCATGGAATATTTTCTAAACGATGACTTTAACTGTAAAAGTCAAAGCCCTAATAAATGTGATGTTGTGACTGTTCAACAAAATGGAAATAAAGAAAAAAAATAAAACGTTATTTGACACGCAGTTTAAAAGAGGCGTATAAACTATTCAAACAAGAAAACCCAGACATAAAAATCGGTATAACAAAATTTTAATACATTAAAACTAAAGTTTGTTATGTTGAGCCCGTCGAAGGAAGTGTGTCTGTGCATTTACTGTGCAAATTTTGATTTATACGTTAATAGTCTAAATAATTTCCTAGGAAGCAAACATTCAGACCTCGATAGAGTTCGTTCTACACTTTTATCGGCAATTGTTCGCTCCAATTTGTCCGATAAGTGTCTTTTTCAAGAATGTACTTTATGCCCAGGTTCTGAAAATATCAACCTATGTTTGTTTGGATTAGAGACAACTAATGAACATGAGGAGATTGTTTTTGCTATGTGGGAAAATGGCCATCTTGTGAAGAAAAGATTAACAATCTCCAATTTTTTTAGCGATCTCTCTTCTTGGACAGTCAAAACAAGCGTTCATTTAAATATTAAAAATATACAAAGAAAAGCTATAAAAGAAGAGAAAGAAATAGCTGCAGCTAACTCAGGTCATCTAGTACTGCATGGTGATTTTGCTGAAAATTGGGCAGTGATTCACAGTAACCCTATTCAAGGTACTCACTGGGTTAATCAACAGGTCTCTATTTTCACAGCAGTTTGTTATCAAGGAATACTAACAAAAACTTTTGCTGTCATCAGTGATGATGGAAAACACGATTCTGCCCATGCCTTGTTAGCAATGGAAAAAATAATTGATTCGATGAAAAATTATTCAACTGATTTAATAGATTAAATATCGATTATAACAGATGGAGCAGCAAGCCACTTTAAAAATCGATTTCTATTGTATGAAATGAAAAATGCTTCCATCAATAAAAAATGGTTGTTTTCAGCTACAGATCACGGGAAAAGTGCATGTGATGGTGTTGGCGGACTAGTCAAACACTATGCAACTATACATAATCTTCAGAACAGTCATATTGAATCAATACAAGATGCCAATGCTTTTGTAACAAAAGTTCAATCTTATACTAATAATATTAAACTAATCTTACTACCAAAAGAAGATATTGAAGTTTTTAGACAAAATAAAATAAAAGAGTGGCTTAAGGCTCCTAAATGTAACGGCATTCAGAAAACCCATGTATGGAAAGTAAATGTAGGTAAAAAGAAAAAATCTTATACAGGTCGAACTGCTCTTCATTCTTTAACAAAATTGTTAAATAAAGAGAAACAGAAGAAGAAGAAAATCAACTCATAGAATCGTGTTAGCAGGAAAGTTAGAAAAAGCAATAAAATGTCTAAAAA
Organism: Gastracanthus pulcherrimus; assembly: GCA_949152435.1. Classification (NCBI taxonomy): domain Eukaryota; kingdom Metazoa; phylum Arthropoda; class Insecta; order Hymenoptera; family Pteromalidae; genus Gastracanthus; species Gastracanthus pulcherrimus. The sequence goes on along the minus strand of OX424573.1, from coordinate 108,230,310 downwards.
TCATAAAAAAGGGAAAAATACATAGGATTTTTTCTTGCACGACAGTCCCCCATAGGGGAACATAAAATTTTTTTCTTATTTCGTTTATATCTCTTAAAAAACAAAAATATTTCAAATGTCATGTATATGACCATATAGGTATTAAGACTAGCTATCTATAAAAAAAAATTGAGTCAAAAAAAGATGGCTTTTTTGAGAAAAAAGCATTTATCATTGTTTATAAAAAATGCCATATCATCCTTGATTTTTTGTAAAAAAATTTTTGAACTTGGCAGATCGAAAGAGTATCACCAACAGCATCGAATATGTACAGAATTATTTTCAAATATCCATAAAAAGACGAATTAGAACGATTTAAAAAGAAAAAAGTTTTCGATTTTTGAGAAACGAAATTTGAGGAGTCATTTTTGAAAAAAGCATAACACATGCAATTTTTATGCTATCGAAAAATAAAAAAATTCGTATACGCTTATTTTCCGAGTAGAATAATGTACTATAATTTGAGCTGATTCGGAGAGATAGGTGCTGTCGGACTGCATGATTTGATATGAAATCGGTCATATATCGTATAACTATAAAATGCTCTACAGTCTTCTCTTATTTTGAAACTATTAAATAATTTGTTTTTACAAGTTATTGGAGTAAGCGCACATTTTGTGATAAAAACAAGGGTTTTTAAAAATGCTCTTTATGCACACCTATTGAACAAAATCTATTTTAAATAATTCAAGAAAATTTTTAACTATGAATGAAAGTTAATATTCTTGACTATGTTTATACTCAATTTAGCTCGTGGTCACACGCCCGGTTTTTCTTCTCTTTTTCTAACACGCAAGTTTTTTCTCTTCAAGTTCTTTTTTTTATTAATTCAGACAAAACAAGCATTATTGGTAAAGCGTATGAATTTAATATACGATTTTATTTCGCAATCCTATTCACTCCTGCTCCTAACCAACCAAGTGCCAGCAATATATTGTTTGCGAACTCCGCAAGTTCGAACGCATTCGTCCTTCATCGGGAAACGCGTGCACATTCTTGGTCCTTCGAGCCGGATGTACGTGGGTATTTGCAAGTGAATAATAAATAGTGAATTAATAAATAATATAGAAAAAACGTACTTTTCGCGAAAATTGTTAAAAACCTTTTGACTATTTATTTCCTTATAAAACAGTGCAGTGATTTTTTATAAAAACCTGAATACGGACTTGTATTTCGTGCCGAAAGACATTCGACGACTTCGCGACCTAAAAGGGAAAATTTCTTGGGTTCTATAAAGAAAAGTTGGATGCAGAATTTGCTTAAGGCGGCTTGACGAAAAAAGAGAAAGAAAAATTCACTTCTTTCTAAAGGTTATATCAATGATCTTTGGTGACGTCACAAACATCGCGCGAAAAGAAAAATTCACTTCTTTCTAAAGGTCATATCAATGACCTTTGGTGACGTCACGGACATCGCGTGAAAAGAAAAATTCACTTCTTTCTAAAGGTCATATCAATGACCTTTGGTGACGTCACGGACATCGCGCGAAAAGAAAAATTCACTTCTTTCTAAAGGTCATATCAATGAGCTTTGGTGACGTCACGGACATCGCGCGATAGTTACGCAATTATTGCCAGCAAAAGGGAGGAATCCTTCTTCCCTCTCCTCTAAATAATCGCGCCACTGCCGTACGCGCCTCGTGCTCTGCCGCGCGCATTCAGCTGTACGCCGCGGCCGCTAGTGGCGCGCTCGACGCTGGACAAGTCGTGCAAACGCTGCCTTGCGTTCACGTTGTCATCTGCGCTATGAGCAACAGGTCGCTCTCAGAGCCGCTGCTGCCTGCTGTCGTGTTCCTGGCGTGTTACTGAGCTAATCCTTGATTCTCAGTGCCTCGCAAGGAAGCGTACTGCTACCTAAGCCCGCTCTGCTCTAGGAACGATGCGCACGTGCAAAAACTCAGGTTAAGTATTGCTCAATATAGCCAAAAATACGCACAATATATCCTATTTTATATTGCTCAATATAGCCAAAAATACGCACTCTCAGAGCCGCTGCTGCCTGCTGTCGTGTTCCTGGCGTGCTACTGGGCTAATCCTTGATTCTCAGTGCCTCGCAAGGAAGCGTACTGCTACCTAAGCCTGCTCTGCTCGAGGAACGATGCGCACGTGCAAAAACTCAGGTTAAGTATTGCTCAATATAGCCAAAAATACGCTTGCTTATCCTGCCTGCTTATCTTGTCTGCTTTGCCCTGCTTTAAGTAAAAAGCTAGTGCTCGCTGTACACTACTGCTAGTACACCAGTACGCTCTCAGCTTATAACTATCTAGAAGCTCCGTTGATAATTGCTCTTGATTCTAGGAAAATGCCACACAAAAAGTTGCTGTCTGCACAGCTGACGGTTGGTCATCATGTCAGTAGATTCATAGCGTATACTGACAAGAAAGGTGTGGATAAGCTCACTGCAGCTGCGCTCATGGCAGTGGAGAAATAAGAGTTGTCTTCGACGCTTCTCAAGCCTCCTCAAACCAACTCTCTCTCAATGATTGTCTCCACTCTGGGCCTAAACTTCAGTCTGACATTACCATGATTACAACCTCATGGCGATTTTTTAGATCTGTTTTTACAGGTGACATTGTAAAAATGTTCAGGCAGTTCCTGATCCACCCAGAAGACCTCAATTGGCTCTACGTAGTCTGGAGAGATTCGCCGGACAAGGCCATCGAAGCCTTCCGAATGCTGTTGACACACAGAACTGCCTGTGCACTATTCCGGGCTATTCGCACACTGCTTCAGCTGGCCAACGATGAGCAGCAACATTTACCTCGAGGTTCACGTATCCTGAAAGACCACATGTACGTCGATGACGCACTGGCGGGGGGTGATACACTGCAAGAAGCCCGGGATGCATGAGATCAGCTGATAGGCATTCAAAGGAACGCTCAATTTCTCAAATTGATCGTTCCTTTGATGAGAGCGAGCTGATTCCTACACTGAGACTACGGTGGAACCCTACTCATGATATTTTTTCTTTTAGAATGACACTAAAAGAGGATGATGGTGCACCAGCCAAGAGAACAATGCTCTCTACTGTCGCTCGCCTGTTTGACCCTATGGGATGGCTGGCTCTCATAACCGTCAGGGCCAAATTGCTTATCCAAGTGCTGTGGATATTGGGACTGAGTTGGGACCAGGCCGTGACCAGCGAATTGCGCACTGCTTGGGCCACATTCTACGAGCAGCTACCAGACGTCAAGAGTGTCCGCATCTCTCGCTGGTTTGGCACGCTGCATGCAGCTTCCATCTTTCTTCAAGGGTTCTCTGATGCATCCATGCGGGCTTATGCAGCAGCTGTGTGTCTGGTGACGACGGATCAAGATGGTAGTACAAAGTCAACGTTGACGATGGCCAAAAGTAGAGTAGTTCCGATCAAGACGCTCAGCCTACCGAAGTACGAATTGTGCAGGGCACTCCTACTCACTCAGCTCATCGCCAGTCTGCTTAAGCACCTGCGGCTTGCACCATCCCGGATTCACTGGTGGTCGGACTCTCAAGTCATATTGGCTTTGCTGAAATGCCACCCTTCCAGATGGTCGCCTTGCGTGGCCAACCGTGCCCGTTTGGTCCGGACACTTGTGCCTGGCGCAGTATAGGGTTACGTCAAATCTGTTGACAATCCTACTGACGTCGCCACACGAGGAACCTCACCAGCCCAGCTAAAGCAAGAGAGGATCTGGTGGTTTGGACCATTGTGGCTAATAATAGACTGGACGGGCTGGGCAGCTCCAATCAACGAGTTCACCACCGATGTTGAAGAGAAAAGAACCAAGCTTGTCTTGGCTACTCAGAAGGATAACGAAAAGCCATTTGAAGAAATCGTCTTTAGGTTCTCTTCACTAACAAAACTAATTCGCACACTAGCGTATATTTGCAGGTGGATGCCCAATGCTCAGCCAACTCCAAATGAACTCTTTACACAGGCGCTGAGTGGCGAAAAATTCACCACTGCACGTCTACGTTTAACACGCGCTGTCCAGCTGGAGCTCTACTCCCTGGAGCGCTCTTTTTTTATTTCAGGAAAGCCGCTTCCAAAATCTAATTTTTTTCGGTGATTTCTACCGTTTCTGGATGAAGTTGGCATCCTATGATCGGAGGACGACTACACAACGCCTACCTCCGCCAAGAAGAGAAGCATCCAGCAATCATCTCGAGCGAAAGCCACTTAGCCGAGGTGCTAATCCGAGACGCCCACCTACGCACTCTGCATGGTGGACCTCAACCGTCATGAGCCATCTCTGGCGTGCGTACTGAATCGTACACGCACGCAACTACATCCGGAAGCGGCCAGAAGAGCCATTCAGCATTACAGGGCTGGACTATGCCGGGCCCTTTGCCATGGGCACATCGAAAGGGCGATGCCAGAAGTTCGTCAAAGGCTACGTGGCCATCTTCGTCTGCATGGTGACCCGAGCCGTGCATAGCGAGTGCGATTCCGACTACACCACTCAGACCTTTTTGCTGGCATTCAGGCACTTAGTGGCCAGACGAGACCTGTGGCACACCATCTACAGCGACAACAGGACGACTTTTCAATAAGCTAGCGCAAAGCTGCGAAAACTCTTCGCATCAACCTCGCAGTTGAGCAGGGAAATTACAGCAGCAGGAGCCAATGATGGGATTTCGGGGAAATTTATTTCATCCCGTGCTCCACACTTCGGCGGCCTCTGGAAGGTCCGTATCAAGGTCTTTATCCATCATCTCCGCTGAGTTGTAGGAGACTCAAAACTTACCTTTGAGGAGTTTTCGACGCTCTCTACGCAGATCGAGGCCTGCCTCAAGTCCGGGCCCCGCAGCCCCTTGTCCAGCGATCCGGAGGACGTATCGGCGCTGACACCGGGACATCTGTTGACGGGAAGAGTTCGAACAGCTCCTCCAGACCCCTTCCTATCTTCTTCCTCTGTTTCAGGAATCCCTTGCCACCAGCTGACTGTACAAATGCGCAACCACTTTTGGAAGCACTGGCAAAACGAGGTTTTACATACATTGCAGCAGCGCTCAAAGTGGCTGATTGTCAATGTAGCTCTCCAGGAAGACGACCTCGTGCTGCTCACCAACGAACTCCTGACACGAACTAAGTGACCTCTTGCACGTGTAGTACAGCTGCATCCCGGGCCTGATGGGCGCACCCGAGTTCTAACCCTGCGGACTGCCACCACAACGCTCCAGAGACCGTTGACCAAAGTCATCCGCCTCCCTGCCACCGTAGAGGCACAAGCACCGACCGTCAACGCAGATGGTTCATTCACGACGGGTGGAGTATCCCGCCCACACGCAGACGTCGTCTCCGCGGGTACTGTTACGGTGGGCGGAGCTCCATGTACACCCGCAGCCGTCAACGAAGCAGGTTCCGCAGCAGCGAGCGACGACTGCCGCCTTTCATCTCCTCAAGACTAATTCATCCTAAATTCAGTTTCTATTTATCTTTATTTTCTATATATTTTCTAATCTTGTTATTTTGTATCTAATTATAAGATAAAATTTCATTTTCTTTAATTACTTTCCTCTTTTTCAGATTTCTTTTTTTTTCTTTTTTTTTAACGGATTCTGCACCATCGTCGCTACTTCGCAACGTGGCGGGCGGAATGTTCGAGAGAGAGATAGAAAGAGAGAGAGAGAGAGAGAGAGAGAGAGAGAGAGAGAGAGAGAGAGAGAGAGATAGAGAGAGAAGCTACAACTGTATACTTACCCACGTTGTTCTGCAAAAAAGTGATTTTGGGGAATAAAACCCAATAAAGCACAATCAAAATTATGAGTATATATTTATATTTTTATATTGCAATATTATAAACACTTTACATTTTTAAAACTTAAAATTTATTTAAAAGCACTTTTTATATTAAAGTTTTGTAAAAAATTTACATTTTATAAAAATACACTTTTTATGAAACATGTTTTTTTTTATTCCCAACACTTGCATCGGTTCACTATTCTTGGATAAATCTAATGATCCGTCTCGAACATTTTCTTCCTTTCAACCCCTCAGCGATGATTGAGTCGCGCGCGCCCACGCTTGAATTCTATTATATTCCATGGTGAATCGGGCAGTCGTACTCTCCATTCTCTTCAGTTAAAGCTATGTCTTTAACAGTTGTCTTGAACGCCAATGCTATTAGAAATTGAAATGGCGCTTTTGTTGTATATCTTGTTTGATTAAATGTGTATTTAAATCCTACTTATTTTTCAATCACAAAACATAATGTCGGAATACTGTCCAAGTAGGTGTTAAGTGTTCTGTTGTGGTGTAGTTCTATATATTCAATTGCTCGAAAATATACACGTCCCCATTTGTTTGAAATCGTGTGATCAACGAAATATTATGTGACGTATATGCATCCTCTATGCAAACACCTGTAATTGATATTTTGTTCCGCGATATGAAATATTTCGCGGGGAGGGTGCTCTGAGCACTCGAGCATTGCCCCAAATTTCCACCAAATAAGACTGTCTTATATCATTTAAGTATCTCCGTATACTCTCACTTTCTTCTCAATGCACAGAGTTAATATCTCGTATGATTTGGATCCACGAAAATCCTTCTATTATATTTTTTAATTTCGGACCACTGTTTACACAACAAGACATTTTTGTTTTCTCAAAGAGAAAGCGTTGTAACGATGAAAACATTTTTTTCAGAGATACGATGAATCTCGAGGTGTTTCCGAGTTTCCTGAGTCATAAAATATGTATGTATGTGTGTATGTATGTATGTATGAAACCAAAATTTTGTTCGTCGTCGGTTTTTTCGTCGTCTTCGTCGAAGTCGTTAAAGCCTCACGCATTGAAATCATTTATGATTTACCTGTTCGAGTCGATCTCCAGAACATTATAGTACTCAGCAGAAACGATACAATTCTTGGTCGCCGCGAGCGCCTGCTCGAAGCTAACCTCTATGCATATACTGCCCGATCGTACGAGATTCCAGTCCGTGGAAAATAGTTAAGTAGTGACTCTATGTGGGCCCTGTAAGGGTACGCGTTATTTGGTGGTGAAATAAGTTTTTGATTGAAAAATACGTCAATCTGATCAAACATGGAATGCAAAATATTATTAACTGGCGCAACTTTAGCATTTTCAGCGTCTGTACCAACGGGTGCTTGAATGTAAAGCATAGTGTGCGCTACAAATTTCAAGGGTACATCCACCTCCTCACGGAGTGATGTAATACAGGCTTGTAATTCAAGTAAGCACTGCTTTCTATCGATGTCTGAGTTGCCGGAAAAGTAAAGAGATTCACTTCGCTCGTCATACATTCCATCGAATGAGTGTGTAAAAAATCCATATTTACGAACGTGATGAAACTTTCTTTGGTCAAAAATATCGATTATATTTCTACAAGTAGTAGTAGTTGGCTTCTTTCTCTTTCTTCTCGTTGTTTGTACCCTCCCTCTTTTAACAGCGGTGTCGCGTTTTTCTTACATTGTTTACGATTTCTTCGCGCGGTGCCGATGCTATTAAAATGCTCTTTAAATTATTGTCTGACCGATTTTCTCGATATTTTACAGCTTCCTTGAAATTGGCACCGCTGTTCGCGACGTCGTCAAAAACATTAATACCCGCGCATACGGCTTCTTTACCTATCATCGTGCACCGGAAGTAACGCATGAGAGAATTCTGCAAAATTATCCCCCTAGAAATGCTCCTACACCGCTCCCGTACTGATATGTTGAGCCTGCAAAAACATTTCGCACACCACTGCTTGTTTTATCGTTATAATAACGTATGTACTGACTCATGTTTACATATTTTTTTAACGATCACGCCTAAAGTGAAGTGTAATACTCAACGTCCCGTACTCAAATCGTATGCATTGACCGTGCTGATCTCTTATATCGATAACAATAGAGCGGAAACTATGTTGCAAAAGCGGAATGTAGTGTATGATGTTGTACTTTGTCCTAGCAACAATCACTATTATATATATAGTAAGACAAGGCTTCCTAATCTTTTTCCCTAAATTACCACTTCGCTGTAGTCTCTGATCTCGCGAGGAGGTCCGCTGATCGGCGTCTGGACAAGAGCCGATACCCTCGAATCCCCCTTCGAATGCTATAGCCGCTCAGTTTATTAATATATTATTTACAGGAAGAATTGCTCGTGCAGGGACTCAGGTGCTATATACCGAATAATTATAATCTAAGCTAATTAGCTGTATCTATAATGTAGATTGGTATTTATTTCATAACAAAACTTATTCTAACTTTTACAATGATTTAAAACTAATTTAGTTCAATAGTCGACTGAAACACAAAATAATGGCGACAACCTCTGGGACCCTGACCTGTAACAGAACGTAAAACTAAATAATGGAAAAACCTCACCAAATGATTTTTGTAGTACATAAACTAATTCCCTTTAGATCATTTATAATGCCGGGTGCTTCGTGGGCAAAGACTCGGCCGTAATTAATCAACTTACGTTGAATAAATCTTCAATCCAACTAATTATCTCCTCCAAAATCAATTAATACTCCTACACTACCAAAAACCACTCGGTTATAACTATAGCGTCTCTTGTATCGCTCCTCGTGCTCTAACCTCAAAAAGTCCTCTGTAAAAAATGCTGCTGATAATAACGTCCTACTCGTAGCGAAGTCCGAAGCAGAGTGGACAGGGCGGAAAGACGATCGTTCTCTCCTTGTAGCGTACCTGCGCTTCAGCGCCCTCTATTTTCCATAAATCGATTTCCTGTCTCCTTCTCGCCCACTTGTTGATATTGGCCCAACTCGATTTCCACTCAAGTAGTAACCGGAGGTTAAGTTCTACTCGAATTTTTCCTCCTTAATGAGGCCCCCACTCGACGCGCTTAATTTCAATAATAAAAGAGCGCCCTCTATAATACATCGCTTTTCCGATAAACATTTCTATCCTCAACTCGATTAATTGATAGGATAATGGCCGCTTGACTACGTTGGAACAGCCAACAATACGCTCCTCACGTATATTTGCCAGCTCCCGCTGTAGCCAGTCGTGCGCTTATCGTTCCGCTCGTTCCAGGCCACTCGTGCAGGGTACCTATTCAGTACCTTAACCTAAGTTTTTAACTTTTTAACTTAACTTGGAACTTCTTTACTATTTACTCCCGAACCCTGCTTAAAATCTGGATTCACCGCATAAATTTGTAATCCAAAATCTAAAAATGAAAATATATTGTCAAACTAAATAATTGTTAATACATTTTTATTTTATCGGTAGTATTCATTTATCACGTTATTCCTTTCCTCGATTCCTGCCGCGTAATACGCTGCTCACACGAATGTACCAAGACCTTAATTGGAAAAATTAAAAATTAATATTACACTTTTCATGAAAGCATTAAAATCGATTTTGAAGAAATTAATTTGCGTTTAAAAAAAATTAATAACTAAATTCAAATTTTGGTGTTTTTTTATGTTCATATTATCATATAGAATGAGCAGACAGCCAATAAAAATTGCTAAATATAATGTCTGATATATACAGTTTCGTCTATTGTTAAAACGTGCAAGACCCATGTATGGAAAATTAATACAATTTAAATAACGTTGAATACGTGATAGCTTAGCGTTTACATTGCGTTATATAGCTTGTCTAGATCTTTAACGACGTGTTTGCGTATTATTTTCGTGTTTAGCAGAAGTATTCGCTAAATGTAATGAGAATAACGCTGTTTATAACTACTTAACGCTTACCGACTGCGCTGCGCTAAATTCAAAATAACGAGCGTTAAAGTTACTGAATAGGTACCCGGAACTGAATGGTAGATCGGAACGCGCGCTCGACTGTGCGCTGTGTCAGCGATGTACACGCACTCGGTCTTGCTCTCCCACCGCGTGCGCGCTTGCTTCTTCTCGCCTGTTGTACCGGCATCGCGAGCCACAGCTGGGTTACGGCTTTATGACCGTCTCTTTTTCGCTCGACTCGATTTCGGCTGTTAGCCGCTTCCTCGCGTTACGATCGCGCTCCTCCGGTCACCCGCGTTCTCGAGTGTGTCAGTGTGTAAATGAAGTATTCGTCTGCTATCTAGCTGCTAGACATCGTGGGCTCGTCCGCCTGTGCCTCCTCTTGCTCTGTCTCTCTCTCTCTCTCTTTCATGCTGCTAGAATTTCTAGTTATTACAATATTAAAACACTGCTAAAGTCAATTAGAAAGCTCATTAACAAGAAAAATTCTTTGTTAACTGCCATATCTTTTCGAAAAAACACTTACATTGCTTGAAATTTTTATAGCGACTTTAGTTTTTTTGTTAACAATAAAGGAAACAATTTTTTTTTTTTATAAATATGTTTGCAGTACTTCCTGTAGTACAACATAGTAGGATTATATTAAAGATTAAACATTAATCAGCTACGTATTTACCAAAATATGATTTTTTATCAGAACATGCCGCTCTAACCTCCTTAAACTTAGCGTAATGCGTTTATTCATATGCGCATTGTCGCTGCAAAGTGTAATAGCCTTTTTGCAAATATGCCAGTACGAGCATTAAATAATTATGGATCCCATTCGATTTGTTTATTTCTGCGGCTTATTGGTCAATATTTTCGTAAATACCGTATGCAAACAAATACATTTCTTCGCGCTCTTTATTATCAAATTTAAAATTGTAAAATACCTCAGACTCGTTGATATGTGTAATCATACACGGTACGTGAATTATTGCAATGCCCACGTTCCAATCGCCTGTTAGTCTTATTACGCGAGATAATGAAGTAGTAACACAGCTGGTTGCATTATTGTTGTAGAATACTAGGCTGCCTTAATTACCTCGCCGATAAAGTCTTCTAAGATAAATGTGTGCAAATTTTGACGCTTTGACACGTGTTAAATTAAATATTTCTTCACTGAAATTCTTTTCATAATTTTTCTCAAAGGTATTTTAGTGCGACTGATGCGTACATAATCGCCGCGCGCGTATTTAGCTGTAACATTGAGTGTCCTATGTAATTAGAGACGAAGCTCTAATATGACGTTATTCCTCGGAGTATTTTTTAACGATTGTGAGGTAGATTTTGTTGATCTTCCCGAGGTTAGAGATATGTGAAATAAAAAGTCACATTTACGTTTCGGTGGCTATGCCACCCTCTTCAGAATAAAACTGTAAAGAGGTTTTTTATTATATTGTGAAATAATATCCAAAGTTAGTATAACAATTTAGAAAATACAATTAAATTTACAATATGTATATAAACAGTGTGGAGTCAATAATACAAAAAATAAAAAATTACCTAAACGGCGAGTCAGTGATGAGAGGCAAAGTCAAAACAAATCTTCCTCCTCCACAAATGGAGCGGGGAGGAAGAGTCTCGTGAGTGCGAGAGGTGTTGTTGCACTCGTGGTTTATTTTACAAATAAAAATAACTACAACAATAATAACGCCCAAATTAGGAACACACCGAGAATTTGTATACCATGTATAAAAGGATTTTACGAACAAATTACTTCTGATCTCAAAAACAGCAATATCATCACGATTCCAAAAGTAAATAGAGACATGAGCAACATTATTATTAAAGGCAAAGACAAACGTGATAAACATATAGAAAACAACGTAGCATATAAGTTAAATTGTAAACATTGTCCTGCGACATATGTCGGCCAAACAAAAAGAACTGTACACACACGCATCAAAGAACATATGAAATCGAAAGACAACGTTATAGCTATTCATAGAAATGAATTAAAACATGACTTTGATTTTGAAAAATTTGAAATCCTCGACAAAGAACCAATAGAAAATAAACGCCTAATATCTCAAATGTTATATATTCACTTGCAAAAGAAAGCAATAAATAAAAAAGAAGATACACAAAACCTCAATAACATATATACACACTTATTACATAATATGAAAATATGACAAATCAAAATAAACAATCATGCTATAACTTTGCCCATCGAAACGAACGTAAACACACGCTGTAGACAGTTTCCTATATAAGCAGACTATTCTGCTGTCACTTGGTTCAAACAAAAATAAACCACGAGTGCAACAACACCTCTCGCACTCGCGAGCCTCTTCCTCCCCGCTCCACTTGCGGAGGAGGAAGCTTTGTTTTGACTTTGCCTCTCATCACTGACTCGCTGTTTAGGTAATTTTTTATTTTTTGTATTATTGACTCCACACTGTTTATATACATATTGTAAATTTAATTGTATTTGCTAAATTGTTATACTAACTTCGGATATTATTTCACAATATAATAAAAAACCTCTTTACAGTTTTATTCTGAAGAAGGTGGCATAGCCACCGAAACGTAAATGTGACTTTTTATTTCACATACCTCTAACCTCGGGAAGATCAACAAAATCTGCCTCACAATCGTTAAAAAATTGAGTGTCCTCTTTCATTTTATAAAGGGGTAACACCACTCTAGGATTTAAAAAAAACGGTTTTTTTCGGCTTAAACAATACTTTAGGGCCATAAAAACAATATTCAATTGGTCTTATGGTAAACAAAAATTGTCACAGCTACAATTTTCAATTTTGCCCCCGCACCTCGGAGTGTGCGTTTAGAGCAGATGCGGTACCGCTCCGACTTTTTGCTTTTACCTGTTGAAATTTTAAATACTGCCTTACTTACGAGGTAAAAGGTCATTAGGTTACCTTTCGTGGTCACCAGGGTGCGCTGATACTATAATATATATATATATATATATATATATATATATATATATATATATATATATATATATATATATATATATATATATATATATATATATATCCATATATATATCCATATATATATCCATATATTATACGTACTCTATAATATACGTGTATGTGTGAGTCAGTACAGATGCTCCGATTTGTTTTTGCCGTTGATCTTTTTATTTTTTATATAAATAATCATCAAAATAAAGTTTATTTTATAGTGAATTATCAATTATAATCGTACACTAATCAAAATGAGTGATAAAAAATCTTAATACAGTGGAAAGAAGTCAGGACGGGGAGGTACCTCCAATGCTAAAAATCGAAGCATTTCAAACTGCGCTCCGCCACTGGATCGTTACGCGTTAGAAAAACCAAGTTTAGAAAATGCTGGAAAGTCAGCAAAAAAGTTGTTGACTATTGATCGTGATGAATTCGAAGTCGACGCAGGATTTAGTTATAGATGCGACTCTTTGGTGTTGGCTTGAATGGTATAATAAAGTTTTGTGCGTTCATGAACAGCTCAAGAAGAAAAAGTAATAAGTGAAAAAGAAGGACAGAAAGAAGGTATAACAATGTCTGGTGATGGTTCTTGGCGCAAATGAGGTTTTTCATCTCTCTTTGGTTTTGCTTCGCTGATCAGATGGTTTACTGGAAAGGTGGTCGATGTTTTGGTCAAGTCTAAATACTGCAAAGCTTGTGAATTCTGGAAGAAGAAAACTGACACAGAAGAATATAAAGAATGGGCTGAAAGTCATGAAAGTGAATGTCAAGCTAATCACGAGGGCTCAGCGGGGAAGATGGAAGTGGTTGCAGTCATCGAAATGTTCCAACAATCAGAATCTTTACACGGTGTGGTATATCCGAACTATGTTGGTGATGGAGATTCAAAGATCTTTAAAGGTCTCACCGATGTCAACCCACCGAGAACATCAGGATAAAGAAAAAGAAGTGCATCAATCATGTCCAAAAACGAATGGGTACTCGTCTTCGAAATTTGAAAAAACAAACAAAAAGCCTTGGAGGAAAAGGTAAATTGACTGGAAAGCTGATAGACGAGTTATCTAAATATTATGTTTTAGCAAATCGCAGACATCCAGACTCGGTTAAAAAAATGCGCAATGGCATTTACGTAACGGACTCCAAACGAAAACATGATAAGTGCCCGAGCGAAGAAGACTGATGGTGTTCATGGCAGAATGCAAAAGCTACTGGAAATTTATCAAACTACACACACAAAGTACCGATATCTCAAGAAGTTTATAAAGCGATTTCTCCTGTTTATGAAGAGTTGAGCAGTGACGATCTTCTTACACGTTGCCTTGGCGGATTCACTCAAAATACGAATGAAAGCTTTAATGCAACCGTGTGGTCTATGGCACCTAAATCTTCCTCCAGTGGCAAACATGTACTTGATACAGTAGTATACATTGATGTAAGTATCTACAATGATGGTCTGTCAAGTATCATGCGTCTGATGCAAAATTTGGGTATGAAAATTGGGTCAAACTGGTACAACTTCTGCGTGGAAGCTGACGAGCGTCGCATTAAATTTTCCTAGTGATTGCTCACCGATGCTGCCAAAAAGGCTCGGTTGGACTTAAAATCAGTCAGAAAGGAGAACGAAGAAGAGAATATCAATTTAGATGGCCAAATGTACGGTGCAGGTATCACAGATTAAAGGTAAAACGAAATTTTTTAGTAGTTAAGTACTTGTAAAACTTTAAACGCATTTTTCGCAATACTAATTTTTTCAAACTGGGCGAAAACGCTGCTCGAAAACCGCTCGATGCATCACTTTCAAATTTTTACTGTAGCGTCACAATCACATAATCTAAAGAAGCATATAGCCGTTTTTTGATTAAAATACAAATTTTTTTTTATAAACAATATACTGCGAATGTTTACGTCGAAAAAATTAATTTTGTTTAAAACTTATGCCATTTTTTGAAAAATTGATTTAAGAAAAACCTTATGCACTTCTACAGCCAATAACATATACTTTAAGAAAAAATTAATTTTCTGTCCTAGCTCTCATACTTCCAGAGTTACGATTTCGTCCGTGGATGTATCAAAAACAAAGACGTCTTTGAAAAATGGCTCTGACGCCGCCATTTTGTTTTGAAAATTCAATGAAAAAATTTTTTTTCTATACTTCAATGTGTATAATTAAACCCTGAAAAAAGAAACCCGATCCCTTTACCCATATCCCTCAACAAAAATTATCAAAGTTAGGTCTTTTTCGTGGCTCTAGAGAGGCGTTACCCCTTAATACTTAGTTGTCGCGCTCGTTCTTTTAAATTTTTGCTTGCTTTTATAGCGTTATCTACATTAACTTCCGATAGTCTCATTTATATGCCCACGGGCTAAGCATGATTGTAAGCATAAATGATATTTTGCACTAGATCGATATAACGTTTGGTGTTTTTGTGCGATAAGTGTAGTTCGTTGAGCCTTTCTACTACAACTGCTTTGATGTCGGAATTTCTCACGACTCTGAAGCGTATATCGACGACGAAGGCCTTGAAAGACCGAGCCGACGAAATCCTTGCCTCGGTCCGACTGTAAACACAGGGGCTTTCGACCTCCAAACGCCGCTGCCATGTTATGTGCATTTTTAGCGCGCAATGCTTCAACCCATGAATATTTATTGAGTACGTCGACGACAACTAGAAGGTAATAGTAGTCGTCGTTATATTATTTTATTGTAGTTAATTGTTTCTTTAAAAGGCCTTGAAAGGCCGAGCCGACGAAATCCTTGCCTCGGTCCGACTGTAAACACAGGGGCTTTCGACCTCCAAACGCCGCTGCCATGTTATGTGCATTTTTAGCGCGCAATGCTTCAACCCATGAATATTTATTGAGTACGCCGATGACGACTAGAAGGTAATAGTAGCCGTCGTTATATTATTTTATTGTAGTTAATTGTAGCAAATCACATTTCCATAAATCGTTGATATTTGTAATGTTATTGCGCCATCTAGGAAATTTCCGACGTACGGGCCGATGAAGAGAGTATGCATCTTGATTACTCAACCATTCATAAAATCTTTTTTTCTCCATCTCGGTAGTCAGAGATTTATCTTTTTTGTTGACGCATATGAGATTTCGCGTTCCCGCGTATTTTGTCTCGTACGATAGATCGTATTAATGCTTTTCATAATTCATTTTATACTTCCAATCAAAGCCACTTTTTTTGCAGCGGTCCTTGTCAACGTGGGTGATACGATTGGCTCTCTGTAGAAATCTGTTTTAATTAAGCGGCGTTTAGCAGTATTGAAGGGCGCTGTTAATCTCTGTGCAATTTTCAAAACTTCCATGTTCCCTATTAAATTGCTCGGAGTATCCGATGTCTTGATGAATTTCGCGAATTGAGCATGCCCAACGAGTGCTTCATCCTCATCCTGCTTTGCCTCCCCTTTCGTTTTTATCTTTTTTTGCTTCTTTTTAACAGCATCATTGAGCAACTCATTCATTTTAATCATTCTGGTGCTGAAGATTTCCAGTACCAAAGCAAAAGTTTTGCTTTTCGTTCGTAAGTTTTTAAGCACGTTATCTAGTGTATCGTCTTCGTTGAGCGAGGTAAGCGGGGCATCGATCTTCTCTAGCTCTTGCTCTGAATTACGCGACGCATGAGACATATATTATACGCAGACGACCTTCAGATCTACAACAAGATACACCCTGATAACATCGACGAGGGAGTGGCGATCTTGGGCCGTGCTGCACAAGCGGTTGCTGATTGGGCAGACGGCGCACTCAGACTGAATAAGCCTAAGACTAAAGCTATTCAATTTCTATATCGGCTCCTGTAAATATATAAACAGTCTGGAGTCACAAGGTATGCCGGAAATCGGTCTGGAAGATGACGTCATCGTCCCTTTCTCACCAACTGTCACAACCCTGGGTCTTATACTCAATTCTAAACTCACGTGGAAGCCACACGTGGACATGGTCGCAAAAAAAGGATAATAGAGTATTATATAATTCGCGATTTTCTAGAAAGCATATCACTCAGGATTTGCGCAAGCATTTAGCAATGGCCCTTGTTTTCCCACATCTTGACTACTGCTCTCTGGTGTATCTGGATGCTTCACTGGAGCTTCGTAGCCGACTGCAAAGACTGGAAAACTCGTGTGTGCGATACATTTTAGGTGCTAGGAGGGAAGAGCACATCACTTATAGAGAGCAATTAGAGTGGATTCGGGTTGACTCTCGAAGACCCGTTTTTATGACGATAACAATTTATAAGATTTTTCGGACAAAAGAGTCGATCTATCTCTGGCCGTATTTCAAAAAGAACGAATCAAAACGCCCTGTACAAGGTGAGGTTAAAAAACTCTTTATTCCGCAGATGTGTACTGTAACAGGGCTAAGATCTTTTCAAGTACAAGGTGCGCATTTGTGGAACTCACTCCCTTTTCAGATATGCACTTTACCATCATTAATAGCCTTCGAGGTGGCGGTCAAGAAATGCTTTGCATGCTTGGATTAATTGTTATCGTCGATTGATTACATCTGTTTAAGTCTTTTTTTTTAATTTACTGTTGTATTGTTAGATTCTAATTTATTTAATTTATTGATATATTTGTTTATTTTTTATTTATTTTTTCTTTTTTTTATTCTTTTACTTATTAATTGACAAAAACAATTTTTAAAAGTATGCATGTATTTATTGGTATGATTG